>JADRCH010000013.1:10535822-10579000 GCA_019843965.1 Rhynchomys soricoides
GCTGTTTTTATAATAATAGCTCTGTATGACAATTTGAGGTTGGGGATGCTGATACCTCTAGCAAGCTTTTTGTTTGTTGGTTTGTTTGTTTTGTTTTTGTTATTCAGGGTAGTTTTAGATAACCTGTTTGTTGGTTTGTTTTTGTTTTTCTATATGAAGCTGAAAATTGTCCTTTGGAAATATGAAAAACTGTGTTGAAGTTTTGATAGGTATTGCATTGACTGTGTAGATTGCTTTTAGTAGGACGGCCATTTTTAAAAACTATATTAATCCTACTGATCGAATAGCATGGGAGATATTTTCATGTTTCAGTTTTTTGGTGATTTGAATAGGTTTGACCCCCCTACCCCCCTAGATCATGTGTTTGAATGCTTGACTCACAGGGAATGGCACTATTAGAAGGTATAGCCTTTTTGGAGAACATGCGGCCTTGTTGGAGGAAGAGTGTCACTGTGGGGCTGGGCTTTGAGGTCTCCTATGCTAAGTTCTGCCCCGTGTGGAATTCCGGTCTTCTCCTGCCTGTTGTTCTGTTTCCAAGAGTTTGTAAGCTTTCTGGTTTTTGTGTTTTTTTTCCAGGTGTTGCTGACATCTAGCTTTAATCTGTGGTCATCTGATAGGATGCAGGGTGTTATATCAATTTTTTTTTTGGTACCTGTTGAGACTTGCTTTCTGGTGAAATAAGTGGTGAATTTTGCAGAAAGTTCCATGAGGTACTGAGAAGGAAGTATATTCTTTTTGTGTTTGGGTGAAATATTCTGTAAATATTTGTTAGGTCCTTTTGGTTTATACCATTTATTAACTCCAGATTTTTCTCTATTTGGCTTTTGTCTGGATGACCTGTCTATTGGCAAGAGCTGGGTATTGAAATCTCCCACTATCAGTGTGAGGTTCGGTATATGACTTGTATAGTAGTGTAGTAGTGTTTCCTTTATGAACTTGAGTGTACTTTTATTTGATGCAGAGATGTTAACAATTGCAGTGTCCTCTTGGTGGAATTTTTCTTTGATAAATATGTAGATGTCCTTCCATTTCTTTTTCTTTAGTTTTGGTTTCAAGTCTTACTTGTTAGATATTAAATGGCTACACCAGTTTGCTTTTTAGGTCAGTTTGCTTGGAATATCTTTTTCCATTCTGAAGTCTATATCTTTGACATTAAACTATGTTTCTTGAATGCAGTAGAAGGATGAGTCCTATTTTTGCCTTCTGTTAGTCTGTGCCTTTGTATTGGGAAATTGAGACCAAATGGTGTAGAGAGTTATCAATGACCAATGTTTGTGAATTCTTTTTATTTTGTTGTAGTGTTATGTGTGTGTATGCTTCCTTTCTTCTGATTTGCTGGTCTGGGATTATTTATTCCTATGTTTTCTTGGATTGGTTGTCCCTTTTAGGTTGAAGTTTTCCTTCTAGTACATTCTGCGGGCTGGATTTGTAGATAGATATTGTTTAAATTTGGTTTGGTTATAGAATATCTTATTTTCTCCATCTACAGTGATTGAAAGTTTTTTTGGAAACAGTAATCTGTGCTGGCACATCTGGTCTCTTCAAGTGGGCAGCACATTGGTCCAGTCCCTTTTGGCTTTTAGAGTCCCTGTAGAGACATCAGGTGCAATTTTAACAGGAAGACCTTACATGCCATTTGGTCTTTCTCCCCTTGAATTTTTAAATATTCTTTGTTTGACCTGTACATTTTGTGTTTTTATTATTTAGTACCCAGGGGAATTTCTTTTCTGGTCCTGTCTACTTGTGTTCTCTGTGGTTCTTACACCTTGATAGGCATTACTTTTAGGTCAGGAAAATTTCCTTTTATCATTTTGTTGAAAATATTTTCTGTGCCTTTGACCTGGGTTTCTTCTCCTTCCTCTGTTCTTATCCTTAGATTTTGTCTTTTCATTGTGTCCTAGATTTCATAGATGTTTTGTGCCTGGCTATTATTTATTTATTTTTTTAGGAACTCAATCTTTATATTTGCATACGCAAGTGGGTTTTACTCTTTATTGCATATTGAAAGCTATTTCAGGCATTTTTCCCCTCAAACTTCCCCCTCCCCCTTTGAAAATAGATTTTTCCTCACACAATCTGTCCTGATTAGTTGTGTATCCGTTGCTCCTCCTACTTTCTCCTGACCTCCTCTCCCATCCTTATTTACTTTCGTTCTGACTCTCATTTGAAAAGATCAGACTTCTAAAATATAACAAAATAAATTACAGTAAGATCAAACAAAACCCATCATATCTGAGTGGGACAAGACAAACAGAAGGCACAGAACTCAAGAGAAGACATGAGATTCATAGACCCACTCATCCATATGCTCAGGAATCCCATCAATATACTAAAATGGAAGCCAGGATATATACACATAGAACCTGGAGCAGGCCCGTGCAGACCCTGTGTATGCTGCCTCTGTCTCTGTGAGCTCATATGAATTTTGATTATGTTGACTTAGAGGCCTTGTTTTCCTGGTGGCCTCCATCCCCTCTGGCTCTAACACCTGCTCTGCCTCTTTTTCCAAGGGTTTCCAGAGCCACGAAGGGGAGGGATTTGATGGAGAAATCCCACTTAGAAATTCCAAGGTCCCTCACACTCTATGTCTGACTGTGGGTCTCTGTATTTGTTCCCTTATCCTGTAGGAGGAAGCTTCTCTGATGCTGGCTGAGCAAGTGCCAAGATTGTTTGGATTTAAAATTTTCTTTGGTTGAGGTATCCATTTCTCTTACCATGTCCTCAGTGCCTGGGAGTCTTTCTTCTGCCTTTTCTAGCCCATTGGTAAGGCTTACCTCGAAGGCTCCTGTTTGAGTTCCTACATCTTTTATTTCCATATTCCCTCAGTTTGGGTTTTATTTATTGATCCTTTTTCCGCTTTCAGATCTTGAACTGTTTTATTCCTCTTCTTCCACAGTTTGTTTGCGTTTTCATAGATTTGAGGGATTTATTAATTCCCTCTTAAAGAACTTCTATCATATTCATAAAAGCTGTTTTAAGGCCTTTTTTCTTGTGCCTCAGCTAGTTTATAATCCTCAGGGCCTGCTGTGCTAAGGCTGTTGGGCTCTAGTGGGGACAAACTGTCCTGGCTGTTAGTGTGTTTTCATACTGATTTCTAGGTAACTGGGTTTGGGACGATTCTAGTTGCTGATATATTTCTTATCTTGTCTTTATATGGTAAGTATTTTATATCTCCCCTTGATTTCTCTTCCTCTCTGTGGTTTTTAGGAGGGTGTGGTAGCTGTGTGTTGCCTGGTATTGAGTTCTTTCTGGAATCCATCTAGGTGAGGCCACTGGGGGTTCCCAGAAAAATGTGTTTCTAGATGTTGACAGCTGACACTTAGCAATGGGGATAGACTAGGAGGCGGAAGTGGGAGAATCTCCAGGAGGGAGAAAGACAGAATGTTGCATGAGGATCTGCTTAGTTCCCTGGAAATGGGGCAGAGAGTAGCAGAGGCCACAACAGGTAGTCTGCTACAGAGCTGGGTGTGAGACTGGGGAATTGGATTTGGAGGAGAAGAGTAACAGTGAAGATCTGAAGCTTGCTAGCTGCTTCGCTAGCCTATTTGCTTCTCTGGTAAGCTTAATGGTGGGTTCCTAGGGAATGTGTGCTGGGTTGGGGGCTGGGATTGTAAGCCACTTCTTAATGAGAGCATGAGTGCATGGAGATAGAAAGTGGAAAGCAGTTTGCTCTCTTGATAACAATATAACCTATACCAAAGTATATGCAGTACATCTGAGTCACTCATCGCTGCATAACAAGTCATTCCAAGCCTTCACTGGCTACTGTTCTGTGTCACCCTGACCAAGGCTGCAGGATCTGTTTCAAGGTAATCCATTGCTGTGGCTGGTAATTTCTTTTTGACCAGGCCTCTCCCTCTTAGCTGGTTGAGCATCCTTATAACATGGTAGCTGACCTCCCTCAATGTAAGGCTGCCCAAACCCAAGGCAGCACATGCTATGTCTCTTATGACATAGCCTTCAAAGTCAATGACCATCACCACCACCACTCTCCTGGTCACAGCTGCCATTACAGGACATTGGGCATGTGATCACTGTGTTTGAAGGTCCGGAAGCTATCATCCTGGAGGTTCTGATACAATTCTATGGTTAGATATTCTTCTATCCTCATTCTTGTTGGGTTATGTGCTCCAGTTTCACAACATGTTACAAAAACTACAAACAGTTTGACAATGAATATGCCTACCCAATGGCTATCTACATCTATGATCTTCTATTAAGTATTTATTTAAGTATTCTGCTGGTGGAATTATGTGTTCAAGAGGTATTATGGGATTGAGAAAATGTCTCAGAAGTTAAGAGCACTTGTTGCTTTTGCAGAGAACCTGGATTTGGTTCCCAGCATCCATATGGTGGTAATCAGCCATCCTTAATTCCAGTTCCAGGGGATCTAACAAGCATCTGCAGGCACAAAGTATGCATTCAGCACATATGCATACATGCATACATACATATAGGCAAAACATTCATACTCATAAAAGAAAAACATCATTAAAAAGGTTTATGTTCATTTTAATCACTCCTGATAAAGATCTCCATATTTGTGGGAGATTAGTTAGTTAGTTTTGTCGTTTGTTGCATGTGTATACATGTGGAATGGTTTGTGTGCATGCATGCATATGTGTTCATATGTGTGTGGGTGCACATGTGTGCAGGTGCATGTTCACCTATGTGTGTTTGGAAGCATGGGGTTGGCAGGTAGAGCCTTTATCTATTACTCTCCACTGTGTTCATTGAGGCAAGGTCTCTCAACAGAACCCTGGGCTGGTTGATATGGGCTAGTATGTCTATCCAGCTTGCTCTGAGGATCCTGTCTTGGTCTTCCCAGTAGACTGGAATCACAGGTGGGTCAGTACTCTTAGGAATTTACTTAGGATCTAAGAATACAAACTCTGGTCCTCACTCTTACACAGCCAGTGTTTGACACACCTAGGCATCTCTTCCTGTATAACCATATTTCTCTTGTAAAAACATTGGCATTATACTTTAAGACCTTTGTGTTCTTGCAATCATTTATTTTAAATGAAATTAACATTACTCTAATAATTGGGGATAAGTAGGTGAGCAGCTAATATAGAACTTACAGTAAGTTGTGGCAGAAACATGATACTGCTAATTATTTTCTTCTGTGCAGAGAAATTTATCCAGGTTGACATCTTAGATTTAAGAAACATGTCTTAGGTTTTAAACATGAGTTTACATGAGCAATACCAACTTCTACTAAACAAACACACAAAATTAATCTATGTTGATTACAGAGGAGATAAGCAATGTCTTACTATGCAGAAGTCTTTTGAAAATTAGTTTGGATTTCTGGTATTTATTAAAGATAACCCCTCCTCCACCCTAACCCCCCCCCCATCAGCCACCAATAACAGCCCTATATTGTCTCCAGAGACATCCCAAATTGCACTGATAAACCAGGATCTTATTTCTGGAGCTGGTAACTGAGGTCTTACTCATCAGCCTGCTGCTCTGTTCCCTTTTCAGACACATAGATACCATCCAAACCCATCTAGAACCTTTCTGATATTCTTGTCCTTTACTGTTGTGGCTTGCTGAATCAGAGCCACCGAATCCAAAATAAGTGTAATATCATTTCTGTCAAGGATTAAATCATCCTTCTGGGCCTAAGAGACAGAACAACCAGCACCTGTCTTCATCCAGACCCTGTGGACATATTTTTTACCCAAGAAATTTTGGATTTCAACTGAAGACTTATACTCCTGAGTAATGGCATTGATGGGGAACTGAGCTCACACAGACCACATCATGTTATGGAAGCCCTGTGACTCTTGACTTGGCAACCACACCTGCAGACAGTGCAGACAGTGGTCAGACCTTTCCATTTCTCCACCATTTCTTTTTCTTTCTAAGGAGACTGGGCTCTACACTGATGTGATTGAAGTCCCTTCAGAGGGTTCCTCTGTGGCCCCTCAGAGTGATGTCAATGTTTTCTGCAATGTTGGCAGTCTAATTGCTGATAATGCTCTTTATTCTCTCAATAGATAAGGGAAAGCCAAGCCACTTTTGTCTGAATTTTGATGGCCAGAAATCTCTTTGATCTTAGCTAAAGGTCATCCTTTCAATGTATAGACAACTCACCACAATAATTTCATATGGCATAGGCCTATTCCTGATGGGATCATTTGAAATCAAACATTTCTGAGAAAGATTCCACTGGCAGAGACAGAACCCCACAATGAAGACTTTGCTTCGAGGATGATGAACTGACCTACTCATGTCCAATGTGACTTGGTACTTTTTTCTAATAATTTATTCCCTGGTAATATGTCACCATTTTGTTGTAGAAATGCACACACATGCACACACATCCTATGCACAGCTGGAGAGAACTCCCTATACCAACTCCCAATCACACAAGGCCTTGTTAAGAAGGTGTCACCTGTAAGTCTCAAGTTGTTCACACAGTTTAAAGCAGAAAAATTGGTGTCAGATATATGAAACCAGGGGTCAGTTTTGTGGGGAGAGTAATCACAGTCCTCTATTGTCTGGATCCCACATTCAGTGTGTGTGTGTGTGTGTGTGTGTGTGTGTGTGTGTCCACCCAAGTGAATGTGACCTTAGTATGTGAACTGAGTCCTTAGAGTCAAATTAAAATTCTTTGGGGAAGTGAAGATCTTCCAGCAGTTTCTGTATTTTCCCTCGATGCACTTGGCTCACACCACCATTATCATTCTCACCTCAGCCTCAAAGCCTGAAAACTGGGTGTGTGAGGTGCTTTATTAGCTCAGGACTGAGTCACAGGGTCACCAGGAAGGAGAGGCTGACTTAGTCACTCCAGGGCAGCAGCTGTTTCTCCAGCATGTGAAATTGTGTTAAGCACCATTTTCTCTCTTTGCAGTTCCACATGGAGACAGACAACTGGCTGTTTAGGGAACAGGAACCCAAGGGTCTTCACAGCCTTCTGTCTTTCTCTTGCACTCTTAGATTGCAACACCCTGTTCCTGTTTGGTGATAATTCAGCCACAGGAGCGGGAAAGTGCTCTCCCACCCCATCCCTGCAAAGGCCTGTGTCCCTGTCTCTTCTCCACCTTGCCACAGTTACTCACAGCAGAGGCCTGGGCTGTGAACACCAAGGCTGTCTCCCTAACACCATCCCACCAAGATTGCACTCAGCACAAATATCACCTGAAAAGAATATTTTGGACACATTTTATCAGCCTACGATAATTTACACAGCTACCTAAGATGAAAGCATCAAAAAACTAAAATAGGTGATGCAATTTAGCCCTGACTTTCCGTGTGTTTGACTTTCTTGGGGTGCCATGCCAACCTCCTGGTCACAGATCCTTCTGAGAATGCTGACAGGATGCAGGGACCAAGATGGGTTCCCTAAGAGAGTCCAGGATACTATCCCACCTCCTCCCAGAAATCCTTACCACTCCTAACGCCTTCCGGGTACTGCCCCAGCTCTGCCTAGAGGTCCTTACTGTGCAATGCCTTCTGGGTACTGCCCCAGCTCCTCCCAGATGGCTCTACGGCCCAATGCCAGACAGTTGGACTTTGTGCTCTTTAGCTTAGGGTCTCCTTCACTCACATGGGTAAATTATTCTAAGACTGGTTGAGCTGAAAATGTAAATCACTCGCTGGGGTGTAGCTGAGGGAGAAGGAGGAGGCACCCGGAATACCCTAATTAGTAGGTCTTTCTCTAGGTCACTGCACCTGAAGGAAGTGACTGAGTCCAGTTCAAGGAGAGGATGTGCCCATGTATCCCTGGCTAGGAGGAGGAGGTGGGCATCCCTCAGGAAATGTGCTTCAGAAGGCAAAAGTATCCTTTATTTAAGGATGAGGCATTTCTGGGACTCCAGACTCAGGCTGGGAAGGTGAAATATCTGAGTCTTTTGAGCGATGCCTCTATCTCATGAGGCTGAGTAAGCTCCTGAGCCACTGGAATCTGATTTTAATGTGAGAAGGGAGGACTCTGGTTCTGTGAGCAACTCTCTGCCGTGGAGGCAGGAGAAACTGGGCAGCCGGGTTCCAGACCAGTGGTTACGGTGGGGGTAAGGGTAGGAGATGGTCTGTCCCTTCTTGGATGGGCATTTTGGGCATTTTCATAGCTTGGTCATTGGCTAGGAATACACTTTTGACTGCCCAAAAGTCAGTCAAAAGTATTTTGAACCAGGTATTCTTCAATTCCTGGGCATAGCAAGTGTGAGGCATGCTGGACAGGAGATGAGGGGTTCCGGTGATACAGTCTGGAGAGTGAAGCTAGGAGAAAGAGGCAGAGAACGTGAGGGGTTACTCCTTACAACAGGAGGGAAGTAAGGAAAGGCTCAGCCTTCCTTGCCAGTCATAACCAGGAACCCCCTTGTAGATGGGGCTGGGCAGGTGTGCTTCCAAAGGTTGATAAAGGGTTTTTGTAGAGACTGCTGTCCCTTGTCTGGTAGGCCTATTATTTGGTTCTTCCTTTTATCATGATCTGTTGCCCAGGCTCCAGTCAGACAGAGCTGTGAAGGCATATGGGTCTTCAGGACAGATCCCCAAACCCATGGAAATCACCATTCCTAGAGAGGTCCAGTTCCCCATCTGACTTCGTTTCTATTCTGTACCTCTTTTGCCATGTGCTTCTTGAGAGACTAGGCTCACTGATCTCTTTGCGTAATGTGGCCATAGCAAAATAGACAAGGTAGAATTTTCTGGAAGATCAGATGTTGGAAAATGTGTAGAGTCAGGATGACACCAAAGTTTTGATCTAAGAATCTGCATTAGCTTTCCATTACTGAACAAATATCTGAGACAGCCACCTTAAAAAGAGAAGAGGTTTATTTTGACTCATTGGTTCAGAGGTTTTTTTTCCTAGTGAGCCTAGGTGGCATCACACAGCAAGTGTGTGATAGAGCAAATCTGTCCACCTCTCAGTGACCAGGGAACACAAACAATAGGAAGGGGCTGGAGTCCCAGTATCCTCTTCAAAACCATGTCCCTAATAACCTAACTTCCTCCCAGTAGGCTGCATCTCTTGCTGGTTATAAAGCTTCAGCAACATCATGGGTTGGGGGACCTAGCTTTTAACACTTAGATCTTTGGGTAACAAATATCTAACATAGTAAATAACATGATGGAACAGAGTTTCCATTTGATGAAGAGGGGACACCGAATATGCAGCAGGTTGTGGAATTGAAGTAACAAGGGTCAGGTTTTATGTACCAGTCACTTGAGGACACACTCAGAGGTATGTAGTGGGAGTTGGCTGATAAAGATATGAATTTCACTAGCATTTGGAACTCTCCTTTAGTTCTTCTAAAAGTAAAAGTTCCTTCAGCGATGTGTGGTGGTAACACCTATAATGCCAGGACTAGAGAGGCTGAGATACCAGGTTTTTTGCGAGTTTGAGTCCAGCATGGGGTGTGTAGTGAGCACCAAGACAGCTTGGGCTACATAGCAAGGTATTGTCTCAACCAACCAACCAACCAACCAACTAACCAACCCACCAACCCACCAACCCATCAACCAATCAGCAACACATAAAATGTAGAACCATCTTCCTTAATATGAAGTACCACAGAATCAGGGAGTTTCAGAATTATAAAAACTCTGGTAGTGGCTCAGCAGCTGCGTGCTCTGGGTTTGATCCTGTTTAGTGTTTGAGGAAAGTGAGAGTCAGTAGGGAAAAGGTACACTGGGATTGTCTATGGTGGAATTCGAACTAGAGTCTATCAGTCCAGGATCCTTGCCCATAGGATACAGTTCTGACTGCTGAGAAATGCTGCTTTCATTCTTCCAGCTGTTTTTGGTGGCCATGATTATGGCAAACTATGTACGTGTTTACATTAGTTAAAATGGTCCTTTTCAGAAGCATTGGAACAACAGAGAGTAGGTCTGCATTGTGTAGCACAGAACGGTCTTTCCATTTCCCACTGACTCTGTGGCTAATGCTAGACCTAGCTCCAGACACTACTTAGTGATTTGGAAAGAAGTGTATAATCTGTCAGTGAAACTGTTGCAAACTTCATCTTTTGACACACAGGGTTAAATAATGTGCAACAAAGCAAAACATTTCTTCTTAGAAAAGTGAATGACCATAATTTCTAAGGAGCAAAGGCAAACCTTCTGGCCAGGAACAGCCTGGTGGTAATGCACTACAATAAGAAAATGCCTTTGAAAGACTTAATCTCAGGGAGAGCAGGCGTCTGTAAAGCCATGTTTCACCCCGAAAGCCAGAAAATTCGCTTCCCATCTCTGTGATCAAGCTTGATTTCCTCTCTGTCTTCAAACCCCTGCCCACATGGTACCAGTTCCCCATCTGTCAGTTCCTTTGATTTTTGCTCATTGAGATTTTAATCTGAATTATAATAAAATTGGTCACTCTGATGGTTTGAATAAGAATAGTCCTATATATGAAGCTCCTATATATGGATGCTTAGTCACCATCAAGTGGCACTACTTGAGAAGATTAGGAAGTATGACCTTGAAGAAATAGGAGTGACCTTGTTGGAGGAAATATTCCGCTGGGGGTGGGCTTTGAGATTTCAAAACCCCAAGCCAGGCCTAGTGCCTCTGCTTTTCCTGTTTTCTTTGGATCAAGATGTAGAACTCTCAGCTACTGCTCTAGCACCATGTCTGCCTGTGTACCACCATGCTCCCTGCCATGATGATAATGGACTAAACCTCTGAAACACTAAGCAAGCTCTAAGTAAATTCTTCCTTTTATAAGAGTTGCTGTGGCCACGGTGTCTCTTCAAAGCAAAAGAACACTAAGACGACCACTAACACCACAACTTGTATGAACAATACATTTGACCTCTTAAAGCGCTGTCAACCTTCCTCAACATGCTGCTAAAGGATAAGGGACACATACTCAACACTAAACAAGAAGCACCGTGTCTGTGGCGGTTTCCCTTGAGTTACCATCCATTATAATACCTGGTGGCAATTGCCATGGCTGGGTCAATGCTCCTCTCCTCTTCCCTAAGCCTTCCAAAGTCATCTCTGCTGGTTTTCTATACTTCATCACAGAGCAGAATTCCTTAATCTAGTTTCCCAGGCCAGGCACACTGGTGTAACCTCTGATTTTATTTTTCTGGTCTCAACTTCAAATTCCATAGCTTTCACTTTCAAAATGCAGCCCAGGACTTCTCCCATCTCCCATGACATTATTTTGTTTGTAGACACCAAAATCTTTCCCCCAGCTGTTACAGTAGTCTTGCAAGCGACCTTTTCTTCTTAGCTATTTTTGCCCTACATTCCGGACTCAACAGGTAGGTAGAGAGGTTCTTTCAAAGTTCATTGATTACATTCATTTACTCAAAACCCTCCAAAGCCTTATACTTACTGAGACCTACAAGGTCCTCCTTGACCAGTTCCCACTTGTCTCTGACATCCGTTCCATCTTCCCCTCATTATGCCTATCAGCCAGGCCTCCTCCTCCTTGCAAACATACTACACAAGTTTCTTCCTGGAGTCTTTTCATTTGTTCTGTCTGGAATGCATTGTCTCAGAGCTATCTGAGTGTCCTTGATAGGCAGTGAGTGACATAAATGTCTTACATATGCTAGCTCCCTGTAGCTGAAGATTTTTGTATTCATGGATTCAGCCAAGGGAGTGTCAAAAATATTTTTTACATTGTTTCTGATGAACATATCTGGAGTTTTTCTCGATATTATCTAAACCATATAGTAGAGCTACTATATACAGTGCATTTCTATTGTGTTAGGTGATATGCCATTTAGTGTTCTTGGAAAGTGTGGGAAGATGTTTTTAGGTTTTTAGTATATGGTATAGGGGGTCAAGTTTTCTTTCTGCCTCTGCCTTTCAAGGATCTGGGACTATAGGCATACCAACTGTGCACAGTGCCTGCTTAAGTTTCTCTCCCAGGGCAACATCTCCATCTCCGTCAGTTGCTTTCTTTCCTCGTGTTGGTTTTCTTCTACAGGCTGATAAACTCATGTAACTAAGGCAGAGTTTAAATTTGTTTACTATTATATTCCCAGAATCTGAACTATGAACTTAAAGACATTGTGTCTACTGATACGTGTTGACCGATGAGTTAATGAATTCAATTCAAAATTGTCCAAAAATGGGATTTGCCACCTTGATGGACATTATCAAGATTTTCCAATATTATCAGAATGTTATAAAATGGACCCAAGATCCTAAGAGTTGTATAGAATTAGAGACCAATAAGGTAGAGCCAGGGACACAGGTCACAGACAATGGGCTTGAATCAGTTTTGTAATGGTTATTTATTTTGGATATTAGAATGGAAATAAAGACAAAATCTCAGCCGGGTGTGGTGGCACATACATTTGATCCTAACACTTGAGAGGCAGGTGGATGTCTATGAGTTCCAGGCAAGTCTGGTCTACATAGCGAGTTCCAGGATAGCCAGAGCTACAAAGTGAGACCCTATCTAAAACAAACAAGCAAACAAACTCTCTATGTGCATGTGTGTGAAGGTGCATGCTGTATAGAGAGCCCAGAGGAAGTTGGGTGTTGGTCCTTGCCTTCCTTGTTTCCAGGCAAGGTCACTTTGATATTTTTCTCTGCTGTAAGGCTAGCTGGCCTAGGAGCTTCTGGTAGTCTTCTTGTCTCTACTTTTCTTCTTACCTCAAACATATTTGTTGATCCGTTTTTTTTTTTTTTTTTTTTTTTTTTGGTTTTTCAAGACAGGGTTTCTCTGTGTAGCCCTGGCTGTCCTGGAACTCACTCTGTAGACCAGGCTGGTCTCGAAATCAGAAATCCACCTGCTTCTGCCTGCTGAGTGCTGAGATTAGAGGCGTGCACCACCATTTCCTGGCTTGATCTGGTTTCTTATGTGAGGTGAGTCAGGGTCTTCAAATTCAGGTTTTCATCACATGGCAAACACTTTACCTGCTGAGGCATCTCCCCAGACATTGTGGTTGTGTTTTAGGATTGCAATATTAAATTAAACCTTGCCTACAAAGTTAGCCTAGTGTTATGGTTATTCTTGGTTGTCACAAGTTCAGAAATGGAGGGGCACACCTGCAAGGAATTTTTGCTTAATATGAAGTGGGAAGATTCACTTCTAACTCAGCTCTTTGAGATGGAAAGACAAATCTTCAATACAGATCATTGGAGGTGGGAAAATTCACCTTCAATCTGGGCCATGCCTTCTGCTGACAGCCTATATAAAGAACAAGGAAGAAGGAAGCTTTGCTCTTTGCCTGCTTGCTCTCTCCTCCTTAGCAAGTCCATTCCTTCACTGCATTAGGACCTACTTTGGAATTCCAGCATATGTTGACGACCAGCTGAGACATCCAGCCTTGAGGACTGAGTAACTATTGGATTCTTGGACCTTCATTCATAGGCAGCCATTGCTGGACTAGCTGGACCACAGCCTGTAAGTCAGTCTAATAAATTTCATGTATATGTATATATATTCATTCTATAAATTGTTACTCTAGAGAACCCTAACTAATGACACCTGGTTTTAAACATTTAAGTGACATAAAACAAGGAATAGACATGATGATAACAGTGTCCCAGCTTTGGATTCAGAGAATCTATGAAGGGACATGGCCAACAGATGAGCGTCCTTCTGACTTCATACTCCACTGTTTGACTTTTCTTTTCTTTTCTCCTTTTAAAATTTTTTGATACTTTCTTTACAAATGTTTCCCCCTTTCCAGGTCTCCCCTTTGGAACCTCCCTATCCCTCCGCCTTCCCTGCCTTTATGAGGGTGCTCCCTGACTCACCCACCTACCCACTCCCATCTTCCCTCCCTGGCATTCCCCTATACTGGGACATCTAACACCCTCAGGCTCAAGGGCCTCTGCTCCCCGTGATGGCCAACAAGGCCCTCTTCTGCCACATATGTGGACTGAACCATGGATCCCTCCACATGTATTCATTGGTTGGTGGTTCAGTCTCTGGGAGCACGGGGGGTGGGTCAGGCCAGTTGACACTGTTGCTCCCTCCATGGGGCTGCAAACTCCCTCAGCTCCTCCAGTCCCTTCTCCAACTCCTCCATCTGGGACCTCACGCTTAGTCCAATATTTGCTGTAAAGTGAATCTTGGGTATTCCGAACTTTTGGACTAATATCCACTTATCAGTGAGTATATACCATGCTCATTCTTTTGTGACTGAGTTATTTCACTCAGGATGATATTTTCAAGTTCCATCCATTTGCCTGCGAATTTTATGAGTCACTGTTTTTGATAGCTGAGTAGTATTCCATTGTGTAAATGTACCACATTTTCTGTATCCATTCCTCTGTTGCAGGACATCTGGGTTGTTTCCAGCTTCTGACTATTATAAATACGGCTGCTAAGAACATAGTGGAGCATGTGTCCTTATTATATGTTGGAGCATGTTCTGGGTATATGCCCAGGAGTGAGTGGTATAGCTGGGTCCTCAGGTAGTACTATGTCCATTTTTCTGAGGGTCAGCCAAAATGATTTCCAGAGTGGTTATACCAGCTTGCAATCCCACCAGCAATGGAGGAGTGTTCCTTTTTCTCCAAATCCTCGCCAACATCTGTTGTCACCTGAGTTGTTGATCTTAGCCATTCTGACTGGTGTGAAGTGGAATCTCAGGGTTGTTTTGATTTGCATTTCCTCGGTGACTAAGGATGCTGAACATTTCTTTAGGTGCTTCTCAGCCGTTCGAGTTTCCTAAGTTGAGAATTCTCTGTTTAGCTCTGCTCCCCATTTTTGGATAGGGTTATTTGGTTCTCTGGAGTCTAACTTCTTGAGTTCTTTATATATATTGGATATTAGCCCTCTATCAGATATCGGATTGGTAAAGGTCTTTTCCCAATCTGTTGGTTGCTGTTTTGTCCTGTTGACTGTCTCCCTTGTCTTACAGAAGCTTTGCAATTTCATGAGGTCCCATTTGTTGATTCTTGATCTTAGAGCATAAGCCATTGGTGTTCTGTTCAGGAACTTTTCCCCTGTGCCCATGCGTTCAAGACTTTTCCCCCCACTTTCTCTTCTATTAGATTCAGTGTATCTGGTTTTATGTGGAGGTTCTTGATCCACTTGGACTTGAGCTCTGTACAGGGAGATAGGAATAGATCAATTCACAATCTTCTACATGTAGACTGACAGTTGAACCAGCACCATTTGTTGGAGATGCTGTCTTTTTTCCATTGTGTGGTTTTAGCTCCTTTGTCAAAGATCAAGTGACCATAAGTGTGTGGGTTCATTTCTGGGTCTTCAATTCCAATCCATTGATCTATCTGCCTGTCCCTGTACCAATACCATGCAGTTTTTATCACTACTGCTCTGTATGTAGTACAGCTTGAGGTCAGGGAGGCTGATTCCCTCAGAAGTTCTTTTATTGTTGAGAATAGTTTTTGCTATCCTGGGTTTTTTGTTATTCCATATGAATTTGAGAATTGCTCTTTTTAAGTCTATGAAGAATTGAGTTGGAATTTTGATGGGGATTGCATTGAATCTGTAGATTGCTTTTGTCAGGATGGCCATTTTGACTATATTAATCCTGCCAATCCATGAGCATGGGAGATCTTTCCATCTTCTGATGTCTTCTTCGATTTCTTTCTTCAGAGACTTGAAGTTCTTGTCATACAGATCTTTCACTTGTTTGGTTAGAGTCACACCAAGATACTTTATATTGTTTGTGACTATTGTGAAGGGTGTCATTTCCCTAATTTCTTTCTCAACCAGTTTTTCTTTTGAGTATAGGAAGGCTACTGATTTGTTTGAGTTAATTTTATATCTGGCCACTTTGCTGAAGTCGTTTATCAGCTGTAGCAGATCTCTGGTGGAGTTTTTCCTGGTCACTTAAGTATACGATCATATCATCTGCAAATAGTCATATTTTGATTTCTTCCTTTCCAATTTGTATCCATTTGATCCCCTTTTGCTGTCTAATTGCTCTAGCTAAAACTTCAAGTACTCTATTGAATAGATAGGGAGAGAGAGGGCAGCTTTGTCTAGTCCTTGATTTTAGTGGGGTTGCTTCATGTTTCTCTTTATTTAGTTTGACGTTGGCTACTGGTTTGCTGTATATTGTTTTTACTACGTTTAGGTATGGGCCTTGAATTCCTGATCTTTCCAAGACTTTTAACATGAAGGGATGTTGAATTTTATCAAATGCTTTTTCAGCATCTAACGAAATGACCATGTGGTTTTTATCTTTGAGTTTGTTTATGTAGTGGATTACATTGATGGATTTCCAGTTATTGAACCATCCCTGCATCCCTGGGATGAAGCCTACTTGATCGTGGTGAATGATAGTTTTGGTGTGTTCTTGGATTCAGTTTGGGAGAATTTTATTGAGTAATTTTGCATCGATATTCATAAGGGAAATTGGTCTGAAGTTTTCTTTTATTGTTGGGTCTTTGTGAGGTTTTGGTATCTGTGTAACTGTGGCCTCATAGAATGAATTGGGTAGTGTTACTTCTGTTTCTATTTTGTGGAATAGATTGAAGAGTATTGGTATTAGGTCTTCTTTGAAGGTCTGATAGAATTCTGCACTGAACCCTTCTGGTCTTAGGCTTTTTTTGGTTGGGAGACTTTTAATGACTGCTTCTATTTCTTTAGGAGTTATGGGACTGTTTAGATGGTTTATCTGATCCTGATTTAACTTTGGTAATTGGTATCTGTCTAGAAACTTGTCCATTTCCTCCAGATTTTCCAATTTTGTTGCGTATAGGCTTTTGTAGTAGGATCTGATGATTTTTTAATTTCCTCAGAATCTGTTGTTATATCTCCATTTTCATTTCTAATTTTGTTAATTTGCATACTGTCTCTGTGCCCTCTGGTTAGTCTGGCTAAGGGTTTATATATCTTGTTTATTTTCTCAAAGAACCAGCCCCTGGTTTGGTTGATTCTTTGTATAGTTCTTTTAGTTTCTACTTGGTTGATTTCAGCCCTTAATTTGATTATTTCCTGCCTTCTACTCCTCTTGGGTGTATTAGCTTCTTTTTGTTCTAGAGCTTTCAGGTGTTCTGTTAAGCTGCTAGTATGTGCTCTCTCCAGTTTCTTTTTGGAGGCATTCAGACCCATGAGTTATCCTCTTAACACTGCTTTCATTGTGTGCCATAGGTTTGGGTGTGTTGTACTTTCATTTTTATTAAATTCTAGGAAATCTTTAAGTTCTTTATTTCTTCCTTGACCAAGTTATCATTGAGTAGAGCGTTGTTGTTCAGCTTCCATGTGTACGTGGGCTTTCTGTTGTTGTTGTTGCCATTGAAGACCAACCTTAATCCATAGTGATCTGATAGGAGGCATGGGATTATTTCAATCTTCTTATATCTATTGAAGTGTGTTTTGTGACCAATTATGTGATCAATTTTGGAGAAGGTACCATGAGGTACTGAGAAGAAGGTATATTCTTTTGATTTAGGATGAAATGTTCTATAGATATCTGTTAAATCCATTTGGTTCATAACATCTGTTAGTTTCATTGTGTCTCTGTTTAGTTTGTGTTTCCAAGATCTCTCCATTGATGATAGTGGGGTGTTGAAGTCTCCCACTATTATTGTGTGAGGTGCAATGTGCACTTTGAGCTTTAGTAAAGTTTCCTTTATGATCGTGGGTGTCCTTGCGTTTGGGGCATAGATGTTCAGAATTGAGAGTTCTTCTTGGTAGTATGAAGTATTCTTCCTTATCTTTTTTGATGACTTTTGGGTGAAAGTTGATTTTATCCCATATTAGAATGGCTACTCCAGCCTATTTCTTGGGGCCATTTGCCTGGAAAATTGTTTTCCAGCCCTTTACTCTGATGTAGTGTTTGTCTTTAACACAGAGGTACGTTTCCTGAATGCAGCAAAATGCTGGGTCCTGTTTATGGATCCTGTTTGTCAGTCTATGTCTTTTTATTGGGGAATTGAGTCCACTGATGTTAAGAGATATTAAGGAATAGTGATTGTTGCTTCCTGTTATTTTAGGTGTTATTTTTATGTTTGTGTGTCTATCTTCTTTTGAGTTTGTGGAAAGATTACTTTCTTGCTTTTTCTAGGGTGTAGTTTCCCTCCTTGAGTTGGTGTTTTCCATCTATTATCCTTTGTAGGGCTGGGTTTGTGGAAACATATTGTGTAAATTTGGTTTTTGGTTCTTCTATAATTTTTTTGAATATATTTACTGGTCCTTTAAGTTGGGAATCTTCACCCTCTTCTATACCTATTATCCTTAGGTTCAGCCTTCTCATTGTGTCCTGGATTTCCTGGATGTTTTGTGTTAGGAGCTTTTTGCATTTTGCATTTTTTTTGACTGTTGTGTCAATGTTTTCTACGGTATCTTCCACACCTGAGATTCTCTCTTCTATCTCATGTATTCTGTTGGCAATGCTTGTATCTATGACTCCTGATCTCTTTCATAGATTTTCTAACTTTAGGGTTGTCTCCCTTTGTGATTTCTTTTTCATTTCTATCTCTATTTTTAGTTCCTGGATGGTTTTGTTCATTTCCTTCGTCAGTTTGATTGTGTTTTCCTGTAATTCTGCCTGTTTGGTTGTGTTTTCTGTAATTCTTTAAGGAATTTTTGTGTTTCCTCTTTAAGGGCTTCTAGTTGTTTACCTGTGTTCGCTTGTATTTCTTTAAGGGAGTTATTTATTCTGTCACCATCATGAGATGTAATTTTAAATCTGAGTTTTGCTTTTCTGTTGTGTTGGGGTATCCAGGGCTTGCTGTGGTGGGAGAACTTTGTTCTGATGATGCCAAGTAGCCTTGGTTTCTGTTCCTTATGTTCTTGCCCTTACCTTTAGCCATCTGGTTATCTGTGGTGTTAGCTGGTCTTACTCTCTCTGACTGTAGCTTGTCTCTCCTGCAAGCCTCTGTGTCAATACTCCTTGAAGGCCAGCTCTCTCTGAGAGGATTTTGGGTTTGGAGAGCTGTGGTACAGAGTCAGCTCTGGGGTGCAGACCGAAACCAGAAGAATCTTGTCCCCAGCTGTCCCTTGTGTCCTGATGGCTCTGCAAGGATCCCTCTTGATCCAGTGAATTTGAAAAGAAGTGGCGGTCTTGCCCATGCTTGAAGGTTTGTCGGCAGTCCTGGGATACCAGCTCTCTCCTGGCACTATTTGAGTATGGAGCCCTGTGTCACAGGATCTGTTCCCTGGCCACCAAAAGAAACCAGAAGACCACTCCTCAATCCCTGTGTCCTGAGGATTCCAGGTGAGTCCCTCTGAGCAGACAGGCTTGTCCACACTCTTGGGGTGGGGTGGGGTGTGTCTAGCTTTCTTCCAGCGCTATTTGGCTATGGAGCCCTGGTGGCCCAGGCAGAGTTCCCCAGCCACAGATTGAAACTGGAAGGCTCTTGTCCCCAGCTGTTCCTCAGTGCCTGTGTCCCAAGGATTCTGGGCAGGTCCTGCTGAACAGTGGTGCTCCCCTTACCTCCACTCACTGGCTTGTCCACACTCCTGGGAGGCTAGCTTTCTCCTGGCACTATTTGGCTATGGAGACCTGGTGGCCCAAGCAGAGGTCCCCTGCCACAGATTTGTCCTTTATTTTCAAACTTCCTGCTCTAGTCCCTGTAAGATCACTCATTCTCCCAACCTCTCCTCAATCTTTCAAATTGTTTTCTATTTGGGGATTTTCTCCAATTCTATGCTGCCTACAGTTTGACCCTTGCCATTGGTATTCATTTTGCCTAGTGCCAATTTTGAACCCCAAACAATCTGAGCACAGATTGCTTATGCTGACTCATATTTAAGTGGGATGAATCAAATATCATCTCACTCAATGCTACAGTTGGCATGTCTTCTGCATCAGCCCAGTGCTATTGTGCAGTCACAGTGAAGTCTTTAAGAAGTGACAAGTGTTAAGTGTCATCTTAGTAAAGATTACTATTATTATCAATCAGATATGCTCATTTTCATAGTCTATAGTTTGAGGCTGTAGTATAAATTAACTTGAAGCCAATGAATCAACTAGAATAAACTGGTTACTGTGCTCATGGGGGGGGATATTTGGATGGCAGAATATGAAGAAAGCTAAACGTTGAGTGACATACAGTTTCCATGAATTTGAAATGAAACAAGGAAACAATTATAATACATTGTTACTGAGTAGGTGGGATTCTAAACGATGTATTCAGAATGGCCAAGTCATTACCAACTGGCATGTGAAAAAGTAATGAAACACAGTAGAGATCAACAAAGACAGAAGTATGCATGGATTTTGCACAGTACCAGTATTCTACATCAAATATTTATTACACTTAGGATTTAAAGTGCAAAGCACTCCTTTTTAAAAACCAGCCCCAGAGAAATGCACTTGCTGGTGCCTGTCCTCTGACCTAGTGAAACACTTCCTAGGTTCCACGTCTGCAGATCGGATAGAAAGATATCAATATCTGACTCACATGTTGTGACACTCAAACAAGATAGCATGTCTTGTCTGGAGAGAAACCTCCTAATCTGGAGAGAAGCATATGTACTTTAGGCTTTTGATGTGTGGGCACACCTACAGAGATGGAGGGCACTGTGCTGCAGAGCTGTCTCTGCTTTGTCCATTCCTCGACATTAGACACAATCAGGTTTTATTTGTTTATTGGATGACAATGCTTTACCTGATGCTCACATCTAACCCTCAAAGAGAAAAGCCTAGAATAAGGGAAATATTATTGGTCCCAATAGGAAACTAGCTGGTTTTCTTTGCAAAAGTTAGTCCTCAAATGGCTGCTTCTGGAACATTGCTTTGTAAATGGGTAGTGCCTGGATTCTGAGTTGTCTACTCTGGATTCTATCCTGGTCAATCTACTGCATCTAATTATTTAATGTATTTGCATCTATGTCTTGTAATTGTTTCTGTTCTGACACCTGGGTAGATAGATGCCTTCTGTTCCATTCAGGAAACCACCAACCCCAGGAACCTCAACTTCGTTGGTGGAACCTTATTTTGTGCATCTTTGACTCTAAAATATTCACTTTTTTTCTAGAGAATCAGACAGAGTGGTTGATATTCATTCTGCTATAAACAAGATCTCACTGACACAGCATTTGTGTTCTTAAAAGCTATGTTGTACTTCCTTGATTGTTGTAATTGTCTGCCCACTCTTGATGGAAGAGCCAAGTAAAAAATACGAGAGACTGTGCAGGACTAGTGGTCCCCAAAGACATCGATGCAAATATATGTTTCAGAGTTTTCAAGGTTTTAAAAACAACATTCCAACACAGTCTTTACAGTGGCAAGTTGGAAGTTATTGTTTCTACTGTTGTGCACACAAAAAGGTGAGAACGCTGACTCATGGTAGGGGGACATAGACCTCCCATTCCAAGTGTGTTGTGAAGGCATGGTAAGCTCTCATCATAGGGAATGTCAGCTTCTTGGTGAAATATATGTAACTTTCTTTTCTTGATAATATTGAGTCATAGATGTTAATGTGGGCAAGATAATGCTCTTGAATGCTCTTGACTCTTCTCAGCCTTTAACAAATCTTTTCTATTAAAGATTCTGTCTCTCCTCCCTCTCTCCCTCTCTCTCCTTCCTTGCCCCCTCCCTCCTTCCTCCCTTTCTTGTTACCAAGAGATATTGGGGTACTTTGGAGATGTCACTCTTTACTTCCCATTTTTGATGTCTCTTGATAGAGATATTTGTTTTCTGAGCAAAGTCTCCAAGCAGATTCCTAGCAAAATATTGGCAAATGAATTTGTTCATTGCCTAGGAGAAGCTGACACATTCTGAAGTGTTTGGTGGAATGTTTCATGGGTGACTGGTGAAGGGTAGATGAACCTCAGCTCTCCAAATGTCAGAACAATGTGATTTCTTCTAATTATAAGCTCGTTCTGGTTTGCCAAGAGTATGAACTCAGTGGGTGGACACAGCTAACTGTGTTCACAGGGACACAGGGATTATTAAGCTCCACAACAATGCAGCAGAAATCTCATCCCAGGCTCTGGTAGTAACAGATGACGGTGGGCGGGAAGTTGAAGAGACTTACCCAAATTTGTCCAGATTTTTAATATGTTACATTCAAGCCAGGCTTTATCAGAACTGCCTGGACTTGTTGGTTGATGGTAGATAAAAATACGTTTTATTGGCTACTTGGTCATTTTAATCGATCCTGAATATTTTTCTTGTGTCAATCACTGAAGAACAAAGTGTTGGTCACAGCTAATAGTAGGGACACATGGCTACAGGTGACTAGCCAGTAAAAGGGCCATCGCTACAGGTGACTAGCCGTAAAAACACCCTTTTTATTATTTCTAACTTATTATTTCTAAATCTAATTTCTAATTTAAAAGTCTAAAAAAAATGGAAACCTGGACATGGAGTCTCCCCAGCACCAATTAGAATCTCGATATGTTTGTCACTACTTTTCCAGAAAGCAATGTCACATACACAAGCATAGGCTAATGAGACACCTGGTTGTTGAGTGAAATAATTCTACCACTCCTGTAACGATGTGATTTTCATTACTGTTTTAGACTCTTTAAATATAGGGACAGGCTTTCATCTCTCTGAAGGTCCACTCTGGGACTATTGGACTTTAGTCAGATTTGCCCCAGAAGATAGAAGTTACTGAACTTTAGAGATTAGAAAGCTTCCCAAAAGCTATTAAACTTCCTGTTGGAATAGTTTCCTCCAAAGAGCTCCTCCGTTACAGTTAGGGGTGAGAAGGGTGGGCTAAGGAATTAAAGCTAACCCAGACTTCAGGATTCTGAATCTAAGTAGGACATAGCATGTGAACATCGCTGCAAAGATTGGTTGATATCTAATGGGCTGAAGAGATGGTCCAGTGGTTAGAGCACCTATTGCTTATGCAGAAGACACAGGTTCCCTTTCCAATGGTCACATGGCTACTAGTGTCTCAAATTCAATTCCAGAGGATGCCATGCTCTCTGCTGGCCTCTGTGAGTACAGCATACACATGGTGCACAGTATGTCATGGGTAGACAAAAGCACCCATAAATAAGAAATAAGTTCTAAACAATAATAGGTAGATGCCCACTCTTTTACTTGTCAAATCTTTGTGTCTTACAGACATGGCAATTTAGTCAACATGACAATTTAGTCATTACTCTTAAAAATAATAATAGCAATGGGAACTCACCATCTATTAGGACATAGGATTTATAGTTATTTGTTCTGTGAGTCCTACATCTATAATTTTATTTAAGTCACTTTGAAATCCAGCATAGAAGGAAACAGGCAACTTTGGTCAGAATGAGGCTTTGCAGAAAGGGCCAGGCAGGGTTGTGATGTTCACATGTGCAAAACTGTTTCAAATAGTTTGTGTAGGTGAAAGGCACTCTCTTCCAACAGGGATAACACTCAGTCTCTCTATTTGGCACATGAGCTGCATGCCACCTTGCAGAGTGAGCAGTTGGGTGTTCTCCACAGCAGGCAAGAGGATGTTCTCATCCTTGGCTCACCTAGTGGGGAGGAACCCCTTCAAAGGCCCGCACCTGCAGCTGGTGCATGCTGGGCTATTGAGTGCTTTGTAGCACCCTGGGCATGTCCTGACATTCCGTCCACCTGGTAGACTCTTCCTTGGAAGAATACAGCTCTGAATTTGGCTCTATGTGCTGTGTGGTGTTGGTAGAGTCTTAAATTGTGGGCTGATGGACACTGCTATTGTTCCCCTGGGTTTCATAAGATGCCTCATGCAGGTGGATCATCAAAAGTGTAAGGGCATACATAATAGATTCTGTTACACCAAAAGAAGATAGTGTTCATGGTTCAGCTAGTGGACCAATGTTGGGGATTGGTTCTAATGCTTTGAATTAATCTGGCCCCCAAAATTGGGAGTATAAGTGTCCAAACCCTGAAGGTCCTTGTCCCCAATTGGTTTTTGGTTAATCAGTAAATAGCCAATGGCCAGTGACTGGGCAAGTAGACTGAAGTGGAGACCTCTGGATTTGTAGGGGCTAGGAACTGGGAGGGAGGAGAAGGGGGTTGCCATGATTTGGAGGGAGGTGGATCAGATTTAGACCTGCAGAAGGAAAATCATCCAAAATGTAGGTGAGGAGGAATGTGGCCTCGGAAGGGCTGCCCAGAAGCATCTTGGGTAGCAAAGACTAGGGAGCCTCCCAGAAGGAGTCAGGACAACAAAAATAAAATATAGAATTAGAGGGTGTTGAGCCAGGACTACAGGAGGGAAATGTGTGCTAGCCATGGGGAGGATTAGAACTGCCAGCCTTTGAGCTAGCCAAGGCATTTAAAATTAACTAACCTGTGTGTGTGTGTGTGTGTGTGTGTGTGTGTGTGTGTGTGTGTGTGTGTGTTTCATTTGCGAATCCAGATGGCTCTGGAGGGTGGCTGGGAGCACACCCCCAGCACAAAGTGATATAGCTAATTTGCTGCTACAGACCAGCCATTTGGCTATTTGATTGGCTGTTCCATGCAAGGGCTTTGTGACTTCAACTTTTATGAAGTCTTCAAAGCTGTATATACTAACATGCTTGGTGAGGAAAACACTGATCTATGGCATACAACAATATATTACTGCTTCTGACAGTGCTGATTTTTGTGCTGACACTGCCCTGGCTCCTGTGGAAGCTGCCAAAGTTTGGATTCAAGCTTGGCTGTGCCAACACATAGAGGGAAGCCATTCCCTAAATGTCGAGAAAAAAAAAAGGCTTGAATGCATTCTATAGGGGCATTGTTCCTTTGTGGACGAGACAGATCCCATACACTATGATGAAGTTCTGTGGTCCATCTATGACTCTCTGAAGAAGCAGCTTGGGTTAACTGAGTAGACACACGGAAGTAACATGGACTGAATCTGCTTGTTGATTGGTGTTGAAGAAAGCACAAAGGAACCTTTATAGACTTGATTTATAGAAAATCATCTCTTCCTGATACTACCTTCAGGTCTTGAGGCAATGAGATGGGAATGATAGAGTTAGATTCTAGAAGTCCTTCTCTGGCCTTTATATGTGACTGAATGTGTGCACCCACATGGTTACATGCATGTACCACACAACCCAACACACACACTTTGATGTTGGAAATTATATGTACATTTGAACACACATTATATCTTATATAATTATTAATGCTATTTAATTTTCATTGAAGTCACATATGCAAATTAAAGCACCGATTATTTTCTTGTCTTCAAAGTAAATAAATCATTATCTGTTGCTTTGATCCAATTTAATATCGAATATGAGCAAATAGTTGTGCTTGCTATAGTGCTGGGAATTTTCTGTTTTCTTCCTCTTCCTCTTCCTCTTCCTCTTCCTCTTCTTCTTCTTCTTCTTCTCCTCTACACTGTGTGTGTGTGTGTGTGTATGTGTGTGTATACACAATATGTGTGAACATGGGTAAGCACATGCCAGGATGATTGTGTTGAGGTTTGAGAATAGCATTTTGGAGTTGGTTCTGTCTTCCACTGTGGGATCCAGGGATGAAAGTCAGGCTGTCAGGTTGGCAAAGCAAGCACTTACTGGCTTTGAGATCCCAAAGGTCTGGGAACTGTCATAGATGTGAGTGGAGAACCTCAGCTTCCACAGTCTGCAGGCAGAAAGGGAAACTGACAGGATAACAATGACCCCAAGGCACACAACTGTGCAGTCCCTGATGGCATCTGAACCCTAATCCAATGCTGCTGTCAAACACCTGCACTCCTAAAGAGGAAGTGGAAATGGAGGAATACTGTGTAGTCTTAATAAAATAACTCACCAAAATATAACTTCTGCTTCCTTTTGGGCAAGTTATATAAGCCACCAGAGAAAAGAATTTCTTCCAAACTGGAACTAGCAACCTATTTGTTGTGGAAATGGCTATCCTAATGTTTTAATACTGTCTGTGTACTGACTGGCAGTAGACCAAAACACACCAGAAATAACTCCCTTCCAAAAAAAATCGAACATGCAAGTTTACCAGGAGAAATGCACTCATTGAATTTATGTACACTGTAGCTGTGTGGTAGAATCACATAGATGTCAGTGGAGGACCTCAGCTTCCACAGTCTGCAGGTACAGAAGGGGAAACTGACAGGATAGCAATGACCCCAAGGCACACCACTGTGCTATCTCAGAGGGCATCTGAACCCTAATCCAACACTATTGTCATTCTGTACTTCTAAAGAGGGAGGGATGTTGAAAATGGAAGAATCACCGGGAATTTTTGTACTTCATGATGTGATGCCCCAGAGATAAAGATGTTAAATGAAAGATTCATGGCTTGGTTCCTCTGAAGAGAAACAGGAACTAGGTGGGCATCCTTATGATGTGAGTTGTCCACCATGGGTGAATCAGAGAGGCGGTATGTCGTAAGGGTTCCTGCTGTGCACTCTTGAGCTGGACTCCCGGTTAACTCTCAGCTCGGTGGTCTGACTTCTGACCAGAGAAAGGTTTACAAGAAAATTCTTTTTTTTTCTTTTTTTAATTAAGAAAATTGAGAACTAACCAGCTGTGATACTTCTCACAGTATATAAAATGAACAGCATCTCTAAGGCAATATACCGGCCAAGCAGCAACTCTGTTTTTCAATAGCTTAGTGTCCCTGTACCAGAGACAGACCATAGTTAGAGATACCAGCTTCTAGCTTCCTGAACCCTTGGAGGTGTGGATACACTTTCTCACTGTCACTGAATGTATTTGGATGCATGAATTCAGATTGTTTTCTTTTAAAGTGCAATGTTTGTCATTCACAATAGATTCTGTAATTCCAGGGGTGAAACACAGTGTCTCCAGGGGTCCTTCATAATCATTCTGTTTACTTGATGAGTCAGCAAGGCCATTTATTGATTTAGAAATGTTCACATGGACTATTGAAGGAATGTTGCTTTAGTATTTGTGATTCTGTCTTTCACCATATGTGGAATGATTACTAAGAAAGAACGTGAGGTGGATAGAAACAGAGCTGGGGGGAAGTACACAGTCCAGCCTCAGAGAGAGCTCAGCTGACTGATACCACTTTTAAATAGTACATGCTGGAAAAAAAAAGACAATATAAAAATTAAAAAAAAAAGTTTATGTCCCCAGGGTCCTCTGCTGGCACCCCCTTTCCCTCTGTTTATACTTTCATTTGAAGAGATTATTTTAGAAACAGATTACTATTTCTATAATAACGTTTAGTAGCTACTTAAAGTTTATATGGATTAGATCATATAGAGCTAGCCTCTATTCTTGATTTAGAAATATTTAGGTGGATTATCAAAGAAACATTTTACTGTCTGTGAGGAGGTCAAAATAGTGATTCTGTTTTTCTGATGCATGGAAGTGTTCCTAGGAAAGCAAATGAGATGGATGGAAGAATTCAAGGCTGGTGGGGCACGCCCTTCTTACTTCTGATCATTCGCAGGCCTTGGGGGAGCTACCTCCCCCACCTCCACTGTTGCAAGTGACTGGAGTCACTTTTGATTGGACTGACAATCAAGGTGCTTCTGTTATTGGCCAAGGGGGAGGCAAACATGATGCTGTTTTCTGGAATGTTCATCAAAGCAACATAGATCTGGGCTGAGTCAGCCTTGGGCTATATTTGACCTCTATCCCAGCTCTTTCCCAACACCCGCTTCATCAGCTGATTTTCCTCCAGGCGTTACCCCAGTACACCTTGTTTTTAAATTCCACACAGAGTTGGATTTTTGGCTAGTTATACTTAAATAACCTTATTTCATGTTGGATGTCATGGGTATTGCATCTGGAAAAAAAATGAGTGTTTTAACATAAACCAAGAGTTGTTTTAAAGAAAAGATATAAATAAATAAGTGTATAGGTGATACACAGGTTTGGTAAAAACTGAGGCCTGGCTAATGCCTGGGGAAAGACCACTATAAACCTACCAGGAACTCTGAGCTCTCTGGGTACATTCAATGTTTCAAATTGGAGTATCTTAAAAAACATTAACAAGAATATCAAAGGAGGATATCCTCGGGCTGGTTTCATTAATAGGAAAGATAAAGACTTGGAAAAATAATATACTATTAATTTATACATGGGTGTAAAGCTCTAAGGCAAGTGGCTTTGGAAAGAAAATAGTATCATTTTCCCTCGGTCCAGACCAGGGCTTGTCACCTACAGCTATTTACTACCTAAATCAAAGACTCATTTTTTTTTCAAAATAAATCCAATAAGAGTATTTTATTTATTTTTGGTATTATTCCCCCAACTAAGAAAAATCAACAGTATAAATCCTTTTCAACCAAACCGAGAATCAGTGTTGGAAATGGCTGTTAATCAGAGTGGATATTTCTTGACCCCATATCTTGACCCCATATCTTCTAGACATGCATGACTTCTGTGGTTGTGATTCAACTCCATGGTACTTGCTATGGTTCCATAATTGCCCCCTCACTTTGAGATTTACTATGGTCCTCGGGATGGAACCATCTAGAGTTCGAAGCTTCTCTTACCAAATCTCCTTTTATTTACCCATGATGCTTTTATTTTTATTTCAGAACTATAGTTTTAAAGTTTCAGGATGAAGCTTGGACTAAGTACATCTGTCAACCATGAAAACATCTTACACAATGTTTTCCACTTAGATTCTCTTAGAGAACTGAGACGTGCAGGTCACTAACAATTCCCAGAGACAATGTGCTCTGGAGGAAGGCAGGTAGCTCTTGGCAGCAGGTACTTCACTGTGAAATAACATATCACCACACGTTTGGCTTATGTTTCCAGTATGACCTTTATTGAGCAAGGACTGCTGTGACATTTTACATCAATCAACATAAGGTTGCAAACTGTGCAGGTCAGCAAGGTTCTCCCATGAACAGAAGTCCATTTTAAATGCACCAGTGAGGTAAACATAAGTATTCATATATAGCTTTCTTAAGGCTAAGAGAGTTCTGTTTCACTTATTATTTTTGGCTCAGTTGGTACTTTGCATAATACATCTCAAGACACCCCTGAGCACCCCCTTCCATCAGCTTAGGAAACTGGCGAATTCCCTAGGTACATACACGATCATGCATTTAAATTCTCCCAAGGACTGAGGAGGGGGGCACCCTGAGCTTGCATGCAGTTCCCTCATATCGCACAAAGGAAAATACAATGTCTGGAGCCCCCATGGGAGAACCCATTCTGTTTTGAAGCTGTCAATCACATGCATTTTGAATTGTCATATGGCTTAACCTTTTGCAATGGACTCCCATCTTAGTCACCCTGGGTGACTTCCTTGACTATGGCATGTGAAGTGACCTTTTCTACCTTTTTAGTTGACACCAGCTTCTCCTCAAAGGTCTCCTCATGCTCTTCAACCTTTTGAGTGACGGTTACAGATTTGGTGATGTATTTGGTAGCACCATCGCCCCCCTCGCTGGTGATTTTTTCTACCTTCTTGGTCACCACCACTTTGTCCTCACTTCTGTCCTCTCCTTTCTTTTCCTCTGCGGGGCTCACGTCTAAGCCATTAGTGACCACCCCTTTCTCCTCCTCCCACCCACTACCCTTCTCCTGAGTTTCCTGCTCCTCCTCCTCTTTTCCTTCCACCTCCCCATTGATAGCTATGTCTTCCTTCTTGGATTCCTGTGGGCTTCGGACACTCCCTTCCTCCTCACTGCCCCCCTCCTCCTCTGCCGCCTCCTTCACCTTCTCCTGCTGCTGAGGCTTCTCCTCTTTGGTGTCTTTCTCCAGGCTCACCTTTTCCGACTTGGTGATGGTGATCACCTCCTCCACAGCCTTCTCTTTCACCGGGGACTCAGCCTTCTTTTTATCTGGAACATCTTTTGGCTTTTCCTCCTTTTTCTCCACCTTCTCTTCCTTGGGTGATTCTTTGGTGACTTCCTTCTTCTCCTCCTCAACTTTCTCTTCTTCCTTCTGCTCACCCTTTGCAGCCTTGGCTTCTGGTTTAGGCTTTACTTCTTCCACAGGTGATTTTGGCACAGGGGACTTGGCTTTCTCCGGCTTCTCAACCTTGATTTCGTCCTTAACAGCCACTTCCTCGACTTTTCCCTCAGTTTTCTTTTCTTCCTTAGCTTCTGCTTCCTCTCCTTCACCTTCTGCCTCAGTTTCTCCTTCTTCCTGCTCACCTTCATCTTTTTCGCTGGAGCCTTCCTTCTCAGATCCTCCCTCTTCTGCCTGGTCTGACTTGACACCTTCATCTTCCTCCTCTTCTTCCTCCTGGCCTTCCTCTTCTTCCTCCTTTCCCCCTTCCTCTTCTTCCTTAGCCTCAGGAGACTTCACAGGAGACTTTTCAGCTTCCTGTTCCTCTTCCTTTTCTTCAGCCTCTTCTTTCTCCTCTTTGGCAGAGGCTGCCAACTCCTCTGCAATGGCTGTGAGGGTGTCTTCCATTTCTGACTTCTCATCTTCCACTTTAGTTTCTTCAATGATCTCCTCCACAAATTTGTGTTGGACCTTGAGCTTGGGGGCCTCCACTTTGGTCTTCTGAATCTTACTGGATATTGTGACGGAGGGCTGTCGGTGTGTGTACAGAGGCCCGGTGATGCTTCCTGAAAATGTGCTAAATCTGGTCTCTTCACCCTCCAGGAGTTTCCTAAGGAGAGAACCAAAGAGGATGAGACATCAATAAAGACTTATTTGGTCTTCTAATCTTCATTACCACAAGCTTAATGTAGTGGGCACTTTGAATAAATAGAACCACATAAGGAAACATTCTTTCTACCAGTGCAGTGAGTGCCCACTGTCATTTCATCAACATATTTATCACATCCACTGACAGATTCTCCAAGAGTGCCAGCCAGTCCTCTGCTGCAGTGTCTAGCCACTCCCAGCAGACAACTAACCACACCCAGCCAGTAAATCCAGCTCTGCGGCAGGCACGCCATTGGAGTAGTATGAATGTGCTAAAATGGTCCCTAGTGGCCAGCCCACTTTGTCCCCCAAACGGTGCCCTGCTTATCATTTGAACGGTCAAGATTTGTATGAATTTTAAAGCAAATAAAATGTTCCATTTAAAAGTAAAAACTATTGAGCATAAGTTAGAACATTGATGAATTTAAATTATAGCGACATACTAATAATATAGGTGAAGCAAGTTATAATGTGTTCTACGATTTCAGTGACAGAATGTCTGTTTGTAAAATCATTTGGTTCCCTGAAAAAGAAAGTGCAGCTTCTTCTTGCCTTACAGGAAATGATTGCCTTCTCAAGAGCTGTAGGTGTTGAATCTGGCCAACAGAAAGACAGCATTACTTAGGAGACCTATAACCAGTTTACGGATAAAGAGATCAAGCCTATATTTGCCTATATGTTTAGTTCTATATGTTTCTATACATACATGCTTGTATAGATCTAGATATAAGGGTATCATACTTATGTAGATAAATATACAATAAATTTACATTTATAGCCAGATTGTATGCATGTATATCATCCATAGACTTAAAATAAGTGCCCCTATATTCTACCGTGTCTATATCTAGTCTCAGCCAGAGGATGGCAACAGTAAGCTGTAGCAGAGAAACAGGAGAATGACCTGGTGTTTGTCCTTGGCATTACAAAAGAGAACCATCAGATGAAATATTAAAAATTAAAACTTCATCTGCTTGACAGACATACAGATGCTTAAAACAAAAATTTAAACCTATTGCTATGCGCCCAGCAACTCAAAAGTACTATTCTTTTGTGCATCTTTGGGCTTTTTTCATACAATATATTTTGGTGCCCTCCCCCATTTTCTCCCCCCTCCCCATCCTCCCCGTACTCTTTCTTTAAAACTGAATAAAATTGATAAAACTGTATCTGTAATACTTAGGATTTGATTTGTAACTGAGCTGAGGAATCAGGCTTTTGAACCTGTTTCACCCTGCTAGCTTTGGCCTAAGTGGGGAAGGCTGTGCGCAGCATCCTCTACAGTGCCTATAACGCCTGGACCAAGTCTGCAGAGATCTTGTACCTGTACGCGGCGATCTCGATGTCCAGGGCCATCTTGACGTTAAGGAGATCCTGGTATTCTCGCAGATGACGAGCCATTTCCCACTTTGTTCCCCGAAGCTCATTTTCCAACTGCTGGATGGTGTCCTGAAAAGTACAGGGAGTCTGTAGAAACTTCCTTCACAAGACACTTGCTATCCCCTGCCCGAGCTCGTTCCTCCCCCCCCACCCCAACCCCTCCAGTTCCACGAGCCTCGCAGACATCACTTCTAGCTATCCCTTTTTCTTTTATGGTAATAAAATCCAAACCAAAGCAATAAAAATCAACCGGACAGTTACCAGGCACAACGTGCACGGAGATTGGTAAGCATAGACCGCCCTTCAAAGTAAGCACTGAGGAATCTGAGGAAGGTCCCTGGTGGAGTTGCCCCCCCCCCCCCCCACCCCCCCCCAAATTCTGGACTGAAGCCAGCTTTGAGAGCTCGGCCCATCGCGGCTGGAGGCAAGGGGTGAGGGGGTGAGGGAGTGGGAGGATGGGAGGTGGGGTGGGCGGGATGGGGGCGTGGGTGGGGAGAGGAAGGAGGCAGGAATACAAGAGACTATCTGCTTCTGCTTATTAAACGGTGTATTTCTCAACCACCAGAGTGTGCCTTTTTACTTTTACAGTAGAATCTATTGTGGGAAAGCAAGTTTTTGGAGGAGAGGGGGATTCCTAAGTAGTTGCGGCAGGTGGGTGGGGCAAGGAGGAGGGGCGGAGCAAGGACCTTGGGCAAGGCTAACTCGCGTCTGCGGCGCTCGTGCGCGCACTGGAATGCCGCCACCAGGGAGCGCGACCAAGAGGGCCTCTGGGCGCGCGCTCGAGTGTCGTGTCGGGGGCGCGCGGCGCTGGCGCTGGCGCAGGCCGGCCGCGCAGCCGCGGTTCCTACCTGGTAGCTGCTGAGGTCGTGATTGTGGCGCTCCTCGATGTCGCTGAGCTGCCGCTCCAGGGACTCCTTAGTGCCTCGCACGGACTCGAGCTCGATGCTCTTGGACTGCAGCTGGCGCCGGTACTCGGCGATCTCTTCCTTGGCGGAGCGGATGGCCTCCTTGTTCTGCTCGGCCGCCTCGGTGAGCTTGGCGTAGCGGCATTTGAACCACTCTTCGGCCTGGTGCATGTTCTGGTCTGAGTGACACTCTAGCTGGGAGCGGATCTCCTTCAGTGCCGTGGAGATGTCTGTCTTCAGGTAGTCTTTGCGCTCTACCGTGATGTGCGACGCCTGGATCTGAGCCAGCAGGTCGGCCACCTCCTCTTCGTGATTGCTCCGCAGGAAGGCCACCTCATCCTGCAGGGACTGCACCTTCTTGTCCAGCTCCACCTTAACCATAGACGACTCCTCGATGTCTTTGCGCAGCGCGCGGATGGCAGCCTCGGTGTCGTCTCGCAGCCGCGCCTCCTCCTCAAAGCGCTCCTTGAGCCGGTGGATGTCTTCCTCCAAGTGATCGGAGTCCAGCTGCACTTGAGCCTTCTCGTGGTTCACCATCTCGAGGGTGGCGCGCAGCTCTCGGATCTCCTGGTCGTAAGCGTCACCCAGCTGGGCGTGCGAGGCCTGCTTCTGCCGCAGCGCCTGGATCTCCGCCTCGATCTCCTTGTTTTGTTGTTCCAAGTAGTGCACTTTCTCGATGTAGCCGGCGAAGCGGTCGTTCAGCCCCTGCAGCTGCTCTTTCTCGTTGGAGCGGGACAGCTTGTAGTCGCCGCCGGAGCCGCCGTTGAGCAGCGACGAGGACTGGCTGAAGTCGAGGCTGCTCTCGGCCGAGCTAAGCATAGCCGAGCTGTAGGCGAGTCGCGGGGCGAGCGCGCTGCGCTTGTAGGAGGAGGACACGGTGCTGGGCGAGCCGCGGGACCAGGACTGCGAGCGGAAGCCGCTGGATGGGGAACCGCTCACGCGGCTGAAGCTGGAGCGGGTCTCGGTGACCCGCCGGTAGGCGGACGGGTTGCCCAGCGAGTCCAGCGTGTAGCTCATCTTGGAGGCCTTGGGGTGTGTGGCTGTCACAGCGTTCTGCCGGCCTCGCCGCAGCCCCTTTATAGCGGAGCAGCTGGTCCCGGGCCAGGGCCCCGCCCCGTGGAGGCGGCGGCCGAGGAGGCGGGGACTGCGGGTACCCGGCCGGGGGTGGGGGGAAGGGGGAGACAAGCCCTGCGGTGATTCAGCGGCCGCTCCATGCTCCACGTGGGCCCGCGCCACTCTGGACCCCACACTTGGGTGTCGCCGGGCCGGCCTTTTCCTAGCGTCCCCTTGAGTTCCAGACCACATGTCACCCGGTAGATTCCCCTTCTCTGCTTTTCACCTGCAGTTTGCAGTTCACAGCCTTGGAGCAAGTGCCCTTTCCCTGCGCCCTTTCTTTGTCTCGCCACTCTCGGCCCTTTGGGCAGCTCTTCTCCGACCTTCTGGCTTTCCTTTGGCTCCCTACCTCTTTGTCTCTTTCTTCCTTACTTTTGGCCTTAGGGTCTGCTGCTCTTTATCACACACCCCCTCCTACCTCTACCCGTGGCCCTTCTCCCTCTACTTTTTTTTTAGTTCTTCTCACCCAGCATTTCCATTAAAGTCCTTTCCCCTGAGACTTTTTCCTTTGCAGCCTCGTCTTTCACCCCTTAACCCCCACTCTCTTTTTTCCTCCTCCACCCATTCTTATCTTCCTTGTCCTCCCTCTCCTCCCCCTACTCCTTGTCTTAAAGCAGCATGAGATGAGCTGAGAGTTATGCAGAAGAAAAAAAGAGAGAGTTTTTGAGAAATGGCCCGCCTGAAACCTCCGGGAAGGTGACACAGAGGACAGGCCGGGGTAGTCATTTGTGTTAAAGGTGGGAAGTGGCACTCTAGTCTGCTTAACGGCTGGGGGACGTCTGCAGCTTCCAGCAGGTAAGGCGCTGCGACGCCCAAGGATTCGGTAGCACCAAGGACAGCGCCCAGGCGAGCCCAAGGGATAGCTGGGCTCGTAGCCTACTAGAGCCCAAAGGAGGGTCACTTCTGGCTCACCTTCCCTAATGAATACTATTAAACCTGTCTGTAGCGACTGTTTGTTTGTAGGAAACAAGCTGGGAATCCCACGCCGAGACTTCTCTGCAGTGCAGAGTTGGCACAATGAACAGACTGCAGATTTTGAACCCAACTAAAATCCATTAAACTCGGTTAAGGAAAATAGAGACTTGAAACCCAGTTTGACTTTACCAACAAAAGATGGATGCTAGGACCGAGGACACATAAGGCCTGAAATTTGAAGGTCAACTGTTCCTTGGGAAGGGGAAATCCGAGATGAAAACTCCAGGGAGATAGCGTGCATGATAACTTTGAAAAATGCATAGTCATCTTTCTGTCTGGGTACTACTTAAGTGTACTGTTACAATTGACAGGGCCCCTGAATTAGTTTTAAATTAATTGAAAGCTAACTGGATAGACTCATCTCAGGCTTGAATAAGCCAGGTGGTCCCCTGCCTCATTTAAAAATGCAACATATTTCCTTATGTAGGTTTCGATGACTGGTTTGAAATAGATCCGCCATCCTTTAAGCATGCTTATTTAAACAAATATTCTACAGAGGGTTTCCTTTGGCTGCGTATTTTTAACTGAAAATGCCTTTCTATTTTGGATAACAGTTTGGGAAAATTCAGAGTGAAAAAGTTCAAAGTCCTGCCAGACAAAGTGAGGGGTGGAATTCAGTTCGAATGCCGGAGTTGGGGGTCACAGGAAAGAGTGGCCATTGTGAAATGCTTGCTGTGGGCTAGAATAAACCAGTGCTTGGAAGCAGAGGCAGCAGACTGATGTACCTTCTTTTGTTGGCGTATATTCTCTAATCGCTGCTTCATTATGTGCCGGAATTGTATTAATCAGTAAGTAATCACAGACGCCTTCCTTTCTGAGGCTTTGATTTTGTGGTTTTATAAGATCCCAGCCCATACATTTTAAGGCAGAAGCGAGTTTTTTAAAAGAAAAAGGGCTCGTTTAAGGAGTTACTTTTGGTTCTCCAATGTGAAACTGCAGCATTGCGGGCTGCGGGGGTGGAGGGTGAGGGGGCTGGGTATGAGGCCGATCTGATCTGCTGAGTGTTGCTTACTGCTCAAGCAGAGAGAGCCTAGACTCCAGTCACTAAGAGTGACATTCCGCAAAGTGGAGGACTAACTTGTAAATAGTGTGAAAACCAAAATGTATCGATTTCCTATGGAAAAGTAAATGAAAATGAAAACTTCGTGGGCCTGTCAGATGTGGGCTAGCAGGGTGGGACCTCAGCAGGATGCCATGGAGATATGGCTGCATCCTGGCTATGCGGCATTTATCCTTGAGCTCTGTGTGGCTGCTTGCTTTTACTAAGATATATAAAGCTGCCGGCAGTATCCTGCTGCACACCCATGGGAAGAGCTCGCTGCAGTGATAGCACATGGGTAACAGACAGGCTTCAGCTGCGAGTTTTCTGCGGGGCTTCGGCAATGAGATGACTTTGCAGAGACATTTACAAGGGAACAAGTGTTTAATTTCACAATCAGCCTGTTTTGCCTCGTGTCTAAACCAGCTCAAAAATTGTTAAACATCCAACCAGTTGCAGAAAGGAAGTGGTGCTTGCAAACAAAGTCATGGCCAATTACTTAAGCTAAATCTGGTGCTGATAGCTGAACATCTTAGCTGCAATGTCACCTGAACTATTGATTAATCTGGGCCTTAAGGGATGATGCAGGGACTTATAAGTTCCTCTATTAAGGGAAAATGTGCTAATGGTTTAAAATTAGGGCTTGAGTCCCACCGAAGTTTTCTGCCATCTTTCACTTTGTGCTTTGTTCTTTCCTTTCTGTATTTGTCCTGAAGGTGACTTGAAGGGTAAACCCACCACAGTCTTTGTAAAATTATTATTATTTTTAAAAAGGCTATAGCAACTATTCTTTTTTCCCTTTTCTTTCCTGAGTTTTTGAAAAAAATTTACTTCCTTAATATTTTTTCATAGGGAGAAATGGTTTGCATATTTCCTCTCTTGGTGACATTATAGCTTTTGCACTGTAACATACTAGCAACAGAGAAAATGAAGGAGAAAGGGTATCTGACTTTACTGTACTGTGGGACTGGCATTGAGTTTACGACAGTACTGTTGTGGGTTATTCCTAAGAAGGAAGCTATGCATATGATTCGGATGTAAGAGTCTTAATGAAATTATCTCTGAATTGTTGCATAAGATACGGTCTGTTTTTACATTGCTTTTTGGAGGATGGAAGACTATTTTTTCTATTTCTAATTCCTTCACTAGGTAAAATGGGAATGTCAACTTGAGTTAGGAGGGAAGCACTATAAAGGCATTTCAGGGTCTGCTGGTGAATCAATTCCAGAAAAGCCCCAGGAAGGAGACTTAGGTTTCAAAAAACATTAGCGCTTCTCCAGGAGTAATTCTATAGGTAGAGCTCAGCACAGATGAATCAAAGAGGTGTTGTTATATTAATTTGCAGCACATTTCTAACAGTCAATCTGGCTTTACCAAGAGTCAGGACAGCTTTTGATTGAAAATGGAAACACAGTATTTATTTGCACAAGAGGTTCATTTATTGGATCAAAATTGAATATATATATATATACACACACACACACATATATATATGTATATATATATACATATATATGTAGACATTTTTCTCCCTTTTTTATACTTCCTTACTTTTTTATTTTAAGATTACACACACACACACACACACACACACACACACACACACACACACACAAATGAATGGAGAGTGATGGAGAGTGGCAGCAAGAAGCTCCGGAAGGAAGAAAGGAAGCGTAGGAAGGAGGGAGGGAAGTACACTGCCCATTTGGTAGGTTGCATCTGCCTATGATGAGATCCCAGCAGCCTGCTCTGATGTGAGTCCCATGATGTTGCCAGGGATCAACTTCTAGGACCTACAATAAATACCCATTTGTGACCTTTTCTTTGGTAGTTGTTAAAGGGGTGGTTGAAATAAGAGGCCCAGAACAGAGTCTGCTGGAAAGGAGACTATGAGTGGAGAAGAAACCAGACCACTTACTTATTTCTACTTGAGTCTCAGATGTCAAAGTTTACAAGCAGGCTAGGTTTGTTTATATGTTTCATTTGTTGGAAAGAATGTAAAACTCTCCCCAGGAGAGAAAGATTTTCTTATCAGAACAATTGGGTCATCTGTGTATGTTGCTATTGTTTTTAATTAAAACAGATCCATCTGGTGCAGCGTCTCTTTTCTGGCATTAAGTTCCCTAGAGTATGCTTACTTCTCTTACCAAATACTTTGTACATTGAATAGTATATTACATTATATTTCTGCCAGTTTCTGCCTGTATAAAGTTAGTTTGGAGTTTTCAGAAATCTTAAAATATTCCATCTTTATGGATGCTTGAAAATCTTCTCCATAGAAATTTCATGTTCTCTGGGGCTAAGCCTTAGCTCTCGGCTCACACCAGCTTGCTGGTTTTCCTTTTTGCTGTGTAATGCTAGCGCTCTGCTGCCGTGAATCAGTGCCAGAAAAGCCCGAAGAAGGAGACTTTGGCTTTAAAAACCTCTATAGCTTCACCAGGAGAAATTCTATAGCTAGAGCTTAGTACAGATGAATTGAAGAGGCACTGTTATATTAATTTGCAGCATGTTATTAATGGTCAAACTGGCTTTACCGAGAGTCAGGACAGTTCTTGATGAGTTGCACCTGAACTCTTAAAGCTGCAGTGCCTGAGTTTACCCCTGTGCAGCATTGTAACATTGTATCTTAGTTCAAGCTTACTGTAGTCTGACTTAGAGATACATTCCTCTTACTGGAGATGCTTCATTAGAATGCACTTTATAACCATAACATCTGTAATCTATGGTTTGGAGATTAAATTTCTGAATTAAATCCAGGAATGTAAATTTAAACCTCTCATCTAATAATTGTCATCATTTCAAACCTGAGTTCTTTCCCTTAGTCTTGACCATCCTAAAAAGCTGGGTTCTCTCTCACAAACCTCTGAAGATGGCTCATGAGCAGAGGAGCCACAGGTCCATCTTGGATTGCCAAGAATATCACATATTTCAAAACATTTCATTCATTTATTGGGTGTAAAATAGAAGTTTACAAAAAATAGAAATTTACAAAATGCAGAAAGACATTGTTATATCTTTTTTCTAGTTTTAAAATGAATTTAAATATAGATCGCAGTATTTGGTTATGTAATATTATACCTATTTGCAAAATAAATGAAAAACATAGTGCTGTGTGCCCTGGAACCTGGGTTTGAGCCTTGCATATAACTTTCCAATCTACACAAAAAGATTATTAGAGGTTCTATAGATCAAGAATGACTGAATAGAGCAAGTGTGGCTGCCTCTGACTGTAATCCTTGCATTTCAGTGGTAGAGGCAGGAGGATTAGGGGTCCAAGGATACTGCTACTCTGTTGAGTTCAGGCTAGCCTGGGCTAATTGAGTCCTTGCTTCCCAAAACAAAAACAGGCACAATCAATCAAAAACTTTTAACGAGAACAACTAGAGCTGTTCATCAGCAAATTCTGACTGGGTTTGATATTTGTTTTCCTATCTGCCTCTCATTTATAGAGGTAGACATCATCATGAAGTTGAAGGCTGTGTGTGGTGTGATCTGTGATGTGTGATAAGACCAAATGAATGTTTTGATGTGTGATCTGGTACCTTGCAGCCTGACCTATAGCTGGAACACTATACTCCTTTCTACTTAATAGGACCCAACTCCAACACCAGCACTGACAGGTTTTACATACAAATAAAACTTTATATCAAAGAAGTAAGATGAAACATATCAGACCTGGTAGCATATGCCTGTAATCCCAGCTACTCAGGATGCTGAGACAGGAGGACTGCCAGTTCCAGAACAGCCTGCTTCAAAAGGAAAAGGCAGAAGAAGGGCGGAGTTACAGCAGTGGTGCTCACCCACTTAGCACAAGTCAAACCCCAGATTCAGTCTCCACTACAGCAAGAAACCAAGCCCAAACAAACAACGCCAGCCTCACATGGCGCTAGCACGGGGGTGGGGGATTGGTAGGGGACACAAGTGATTCTTCTCAGTTTACAGTTGATCAAATTTGACTGAAAGGTTTGTTCAAGGCCACATATCTGCCAAGTGGTGGCGCTGGGACCAGAACTCAGCTCTTCTGGTGGCATTGTTAATGTTACAAAACTCCCTCAGTAGAGTACCAAATTCAGTCTTAGACTGGAACTCTCAACACACATGTGAACGCTGTGAAGACCGTGGTAACAAGGTTACAATAAGTACTGATTATTTACGTGCATCCAATGTGTTAAACATCCTGCCAAAACTTCCCTGAATTGTCTTAGTCAACACAACTGCCTCAGATGACCTTGTTATTATCTCCATTTTGTAGAAAAAAAGCAGTCAAATACAGAGACACAAAGAAGTTAAGCATACACATAGCTCCAACTTTAAAAGCAATCTCTCATTTTAAGTATCTCTCATTAGTGCCTAATTGTCACACCATGTTAAACACTCAGGCAATGTAATCCATTCATATTCGTCCCTTCTCTGCAATTAATATAAAAAGACTTTATTTTCTCAGATGGGTATTTTTGTTTCCTTCGTGACTTTATTAAAGACATTAAAACACATTCTGAGTCACTTGTCTTTGTTATTGTGTTCTTCCCTAAACCAATTGTCTGTGTAGTTTGGAGGCCATCTAATTCACTCACTCTGGTCCATGCTCTGTATATAAGGCCTCTAGTCACAGCATTAGATCTGGTTTCTATCCTTCATGTTTCCATATGCTCTGGGTTTTTTAAAGATTTTAATTCAGTCCACATATAATTTGCCATTCATTAACTTATTCTTTACTACCTCACCTACATTTGAATATAAAGAAAACCTATCTTTACAATCCCTCCTTCCTCCTGCCCTCCCCCTCCCTCCCTTCCGGACATTTCTTTCGCCCTTTTCTCCCATTTCCACTCCGCCCCCTTTCTTCCTCTCTTTTATGAATTTTATGCTCTTTAATCGACACCTATTTCAAGCGACCAAGTAACATTCATTTATATTTTGGCCTTAGAAATAGCTTGGCCCACTATCCTCTTTTGTAAAGGTTTACAATGGGGTGTCTGGCTTTTTAAAATCTGTTGAAATAGTGAGAAGACAGCCATGAGTGATTTTAAGTGAATCTCTTGATCATCTATTTTGTATACTAGAGTCAGGTTTATGTGATCGCATTTACACATGTTACTTGGAGACAAGTCAGTTCTTAATCTACTTTTTTGTTATTTATGGGATAAAGTACTCTGACTCACTCTTTTCCATCTGTATAAATCTGCTTCTATTTATTGATTATCAGGGTCAAGGAAGAGAATCGTTTTCCACTTTTCTTGAGCAAGAGTTGACCTTGAAAAGAAACATCTATCCTGTATTAGTCATGGCAACAATCAGCTCCTGGATTTGTATTACATAAAATTATTAGAGATTCAGTGCCTAATGATAAAAATGCTTCCTTAGCCATCCATAGTGACTCACAGATAATAATTGGCTGGGTTTTTTCTGACTCCTGATAGTATACACACAGCCCTGTCCACCTGCCATGTTCAATATATTTTGAGAACTCAACTCCTAAGAGTGAGGTACTTATCTTCCCAAGGTATGTTTATGATTCGATGAGGCCACTAGGTGTGTACAGAGTTACCACATTGCAGCAGAGGGAGTCATTGATTTAGGGTTTGTCAGTCTCAGGTGCCTCCCATGATGCTTTTAGAAAACTGCCATTCGCCAGAACCTCCCCATTGTTTCTCTAGGTATGAAGTTATCCTTTGGTCTCTGGAGCTTATGATTGACAGCCTACTTAGGTATTACTACTGCCGGTCATTTCACTAACATCTTAACACACGTCTGCCTAACCATGCCATTCTAGATGGTAGACATCAAGTCACGTGAGTGTGTTTGTGCATATTTGTTTGTTTGTGAATGCCACATTGTTCTGCCAAGAGTGATTGCCGAATGAGTATCTGTGTAGATAAGTACATGAGAATCTACCTCCTCTTCCCCCAAATCACATCAGACAACATAAGGACATTGGGAAGCTGTTTGAGAGGCAGAATCCTGGCTTGGAAGAAGGGAAGGACAATTCAGCTAGTGAAGACACAACAACCTCAGGGGCTACTGTCTCCAGGATACCTAAAGAGAAGCAGAGTGTCCTAAGAAGACAGAGTACGGACAATTCAAACAGCTGATGACAAGGATGAGATTATTTTGGGGAGAGGGAGGGACCTGCAATGACTTGTGAGACATGGAGTAGGCAGAAAGGGCAACACAGCCAAGCCTGATGTGTGTGAGGAGTCCTGAGGGCTTAGAATGGGGCAGAAGCATGCAGTTTTAGGTGGTGAGGAGTGACGTGCAGTCCTGAGGAGAGCATAGGCCTAGGTTAACATTTACCACTGCAGAGAGGAGGGCTCTTTTGTCAAGAAAATATTGTACTTACATTACAACTGGCCAGGGCCAAAGTATTTAATTAATTAGAAAACTGACCTGATTGTGCTGGTATATTAGAAAAATCACTTTGGCAGAATAGTTTGGAGGATAGAAGGGACTGAAAGTAATCAACTTGGAAGCTATTCAAATAACCCAGATGAGATTAAAGATGCACATTTGGGAGGTGGATGAGGAGAGGCTGCGGATGGGGGTAGAATGTACGAACATAGCAAACAGTGAGATAGAAACATAACACTTACATTTCTTTCTGGGGATGCTGTAGTTGCCACAGACTCAGAGTCTTACAAAAACACACAGGTTTTGTCTTCTGGTCTTGGGGGTGGAAAGCTGGAAGAGTTAAAGCCAGTGTGTTGATAGGTCTATGCCCCATATGGAGATTCTAGATTGAATCCATTTTCCCCCTTATGTATATTCTGGAATCCATTTATGAAGAAGCCCAGATCACAGACTCCAGGTTTTTCCAAAGGCTGCAACATGGTAGCTTCTCTCCTCACTGACCTCTGCCCTGCCACCTAGACCTCCTCTCATAAGACCTTTGTGACTGTGTTGGACCTTCAGCATAACCTTGGACAAGCTTTCCATCTTGGGCTACGAACTGACCTTCTAGAGATTTCTGAAACAGCGCATACCCAGTGTGAACAACAGAAATACATCTAATCTTATTTAACTTTTTTTTTCTTTTTCAGTTTGGAAGGCTCAGTGTCTGGGGATAGGTACGAGCATGGTCGATGGCTTCAGAGGTCTTCTTGGCAGGTATATATCATTTTCTTCCCGTCTCTCCATCATCATCACTTTCTGTGGGTCCGTGCCACCATTTTCTGATCTGATGAGGATACTAATCATTGGATTAGGGGATGATCTATTGACATCATTTAAATTTATTACCCTCTTTTAAAGTCTTGTCTCCAGATATTGTTATATTCTGAGGTGCTGTGTGGTTAGGGCTTCAACATGAGAATTTTCAGAGTACTCAATTCAGTTTCCAGTAGACTGATATTCCTCCTCTCTCTCTCTTCCTCCTTCCCTCCATCTCTCTCTTTCTTCCTTGTTTCTTCTTCTTCTTCTTCTTCTTCTTCTTCTTCTTCTTCTTCTTCTT
>JADRCH010000013.1:10579010-10767574 GCA_019843965.1 Rhynchomys soricoides
TCTTCTTCTTCTTCTTCTTCTTCTTCTTCTTCTTCTTCTTCTTCTTCCTTCTTCTTTTTCTTCTCCAAAACAAAATCTCACTATGTAGTCCTGGCTGTTACAGAGAGCACCTTTGGCATGGAGAGTAGATGCTCACAGGGTGAGGTAGAAGACGGGTTATCTGTATCAAGAGAGTATGATTGAGAGAAGGAAACTCAGGAGGAAAAACAAATGTAAAGATATGGAGGTAGGGGCTGGGGAGATGGCTCTGTGGTTAAGAGCACAAACTGCTCTTGCAGAGGACCTGAGTTCCCACACCCCAACTGGGCAAACTACAGCTTCGTGTGATTTGACACCCTCTAGTGGCCTCTTCAGGCAACTGCATGCATGTGTACATACTGCCACACAGACATACATGCATACGCATAATTACAAAAATAAAAATAAACCTTAAAAAAAACAAATTCAAAGTTGGACAACTTTCACTCTGTGGCCCAATGTGCCTGTGTTACACAGAAGGGAACTTGGTTACATTCCTTTTAAATTGAGTTTATATTCCTAGATGGGTAATGGACTCCTTGATGCATTTTCTTGTAACGTTTGTAAGTTAACCAACCATACCTTCTTTTTCTTCATTTGTAAATCAACAATGATAAGGGGGTCTTATTTCATAACATGACTCTGTCAAGAACTCGGTGGATTAGACCATATTCAGTAGGCCCTAGAGAGTCACATGACCAGTCATCTCATCCCCACTCTGGCTAGCAGAACACTGGGTATGTGCTCTGTAAACCCAAGGGGAAACACCTGCTTCTCTCATGGAAAGGTATAAGGAGAGACAAGAATTTTGCCAGAGTAAAAGGGGCATAGATGGATGTGTTTTAGCTCACAGGCTGAGTGGTAAGAGTGTTAGAGACAATACATATCTGTTCAGCCAGCCAGATTTCAGCTTGGTTTCAGCAGATCCTCTAGTGACATGTTCTTTATGATTGAGTATTTAAATGTTTTAATAGACCCCCTTCCCAGTATGTAACATGAAAGAGAAGGTTGCCATGTCACAGGCAACCCTTGCAGTGGTCCTGTAGGGCAGATTCCTATGAAAAACTGTCTTTCTGATTTCCATTTCTGCTCCCTCCCATATTCTAGGCTCATTCTCATTGTTCATGGAACTGGAAGCATGTACTGACTTATGGTGAGCAGGGCATTCAACCTGGCGAAACTCCATTTATCTTTGACCTCAGGCATAATACAATATGGCTACCAGTGCTGTATCTGGTACAGCACAAAGCTAAAATGCTACCAAAATAGATGTGGGAGATGAAGCCTCTTTGTGGGATGAGGAAGGAAATCTTTATCTACAAAATCTAAAGAAATCCAGCTGCCTGAATTCAAATCTGAACTTCATTGATTTCCAATTCTTCACCCTCATGAGCCTGGGCATAACTATTCAACAGTTTCCTTGTCTGGTCCATGATAAGAGTCCCAATCTAAGTGTCCTCTGAGATGCCTTGGAATTGTGAGAACTAAATGGTGGTGACAAGTAGAATTGTCCATTTTCCTTTATTTAGGCTCAACACTGTCACAAGTATTTACTGAGCTCCTGTGGTGTGCTGGGAACACATTCTAAATACTATGCTTCATGTTCCTAACAACCAGGAGAAATGCTTCACAGCTCATTTTTAAGACAGCAGTGAGAAATGAGCTGAAATCCTCCTCACTGAGGAGTTTTAGGTAGTGAGAATGCCTCCTTCTCAGGTTTACAGTATTTTTCTCCCCCCCCCCCCGCCACACACACGTGTTTCCCACATCTGTAAACCCTTTTTACCGTAACTCAAAGCCCTAATTTTCTTGTTAGTGTAGCATTTGGTTTATTATCCACTTAAGTGGTTAGACTTACAGCTTTTTGAGTATTTCATTTATAGGCTGCCCTATCAATAGGCGAGAGGCAGAGGGAAATCATAAATATCTTTCTGCAAAACTAATGTGGGGGTGTAAACAGTTACGCACTGACACGCTTGTTATTAGAATAGCTGACAGACAGCTGAGCCTCCAGAAAAGACTTGGAGGCCTCCTTCCCAACACCATTCTTCTGAAACAGTAATTGTCACCATGCTCAGAAACTTCCTGTGCTCATGAGAACATTTAAAAAAAATTTATAATCAGAGAAAATACTGCAACTTGCAAATCTGAATGCAAATCACCTCATTTTAAATTACATTATGGGTGTAAATTACCCCCAAGTGCCAAACATGTCTACCCTGGATTCCAGAACTCTGTTTTGCAATTATATCTTCTGGTGTGTCTTGCAATCTGACAGTAGCAACAAACGTGTAATAGCAATAATTATGAAGCCAGACTATGGTGCGCAGCTTAATTTAACATCTAGGATCTATATTAGAAATGTAAAATCCAACCCTGTCAAACTTGCATCAACATCCAAAGGGGGAATGTTTTTTCTGTGTGTTCACAACAGCAAGGATAAGAAATGATGAAATTATTGAATGTAAAGACTAAGGCTTTGGGAATCAGTGATCAAGAAAGCATTAGCATGTTTAGTGACCTTGGGTTGTCCTTTGCTTTAGTTTGCTCATGGTGGTAATAGGTAATATCTGATCCATCTAAATGGGATGACATCTTCAGTGTGAGTGTGAGAGTTATACATGAAGTGAGAAAGCTAAGTCCATGTGATGTGATACTCTGGTACACACATGATAGACTGGTACAGTGGCTGGCTAAGAGAATAGGGATGGGTCCTCCTCCCTGTGTTGATCCTGAGCTTTCGATGGACTATTTTACTTTATGTTATCATTTTGGGGTTCTAGATTCCTTCAGTTTGTTTCTTTGCTGTACCCCGAGATGATGACCTTACCTGCAGACTTAGAACTGGGTTTCAGCCAAATCCATTTTGCAACTCCAGAAAGAGGAAAAAACATACAATGTCTCTTCAAGGACAGCCTCAGGTAAGAAACACATGGTTTGTGTTTATCTGCCAGGGGCAAGAACAAAGGCACGCTGGTAGGGATAGTCTCTGGCCATTCAGGATGGGCTCAACCAAAACTTTATTACTGTAGAAGGAGAATAGATTTTGGTGGACAAATAAATTTCCATTTTTGGAAGGTGTGTCTTTCAATATACCCCCACAGTGAACCATAAACTATTGGAGCATCATCAGTGACCTAGCAGGGTACACAGCCTGCCTCACTTTCTTAATAATGACTCAAGGGAGACACAGTAAAGATGTTAATCTAGCTGAATAGAAGGATTCAGAATGACAAGCTAATGTTGGAAATATATCATCTTGGCTTGGCTAGGGTATGTAGCTCTGTGGCAGAGAGAGAGAGAGAGACAGAGAGAGAGAGAGAGAGAGAGAGAGAGAGAGAGAGAGAGAGATTGATTCATGTACCAGTGCTCCTGAACACATCAGAATCAGAATTAAAAAAAAACAAAATCAGTTAATCAGTTGATCAGTTGTGAAGGAATTGGCCAAGCAATGGGACAGGATGAACTGAATTCTAGGACTATGGGATTTTTTTTTTCTGGACTGCTTTCTAGCTAAAATTTGTCTCTTGGGCTTCAGCTCCATTTCTTCTCCCGAAGACGACATTCACTCCCCTCTTTCTTTTTAGGTTCCTCCAGCATCGCACTTGGCAGTACACTGTTCAGAGAGTCTCCTGGCCATTACTGTTTCACATTACACATCGGACGGATCTTGTCCCGGCAGCAGGACTCCGGGGTCCTGAAAAGCAAGGATTTCTTCTTGCTGCTGGTTCATTTTTCTCTCCTCACTCTTTGCATCAGAGTGTAGGACAGAATTGTCTTACTTCAGTCTCTGTAAGACAGTGCCGTCTGTTTTATAAATAACACAATTGCTTTGTAACTAGACAAATTGAAGCAAACAGAACCACAAAGTGGCAGAGACACGGATCTGAGATTCAAGGGAAGAGCGAGTAGCGGGTTTGACCCTTGTCTTTGACAGTTTTCTTGAGTATAGCTCTTGGCCTCTTGATACTCTCTCAGGACATTTGTTTGAGAACTTTTATCCTTTTGTCCAGAGTGTAGGTCAAACAGAAGCAAAGAGCAAGGTTGAAGGAGTCGGGAATGTGGCTTTAAAGAGTGTTTGTGCTAACGGTCATGGCGGCCATGGAGCTCTTGGCTCTGCTAACGGTCATGGCGGCCATGGAGCTCTTGGCTCTGCTAACGGTCATGGCGGCCACGGAGCTCTTGGCTCTGCTAATGGTCATGGCGGCCATGGAGCTCTTGGCTTCTCTGCATTGTCTCCACTTCTTCAGCTTCATCAATTCCATTTTACCTGGAAGGAAAGCTAGGGAGACTACAGCCCATGGATACTTGTGATTAGACAGTACATGCTAAGGTGAAGAGGAAGGCATAGCAAGAGTCTATTTTACTAGTGGTCTTTTCCAATCAATATGGAGAAAAAAAATTGATTTTTGGTTTTCTGCTTCCCGAAGGAAAATCCTTATGTCGAGGTACTGTGTAAACTGCATTCTGGGCGTGACACACACTTATCTATTCTATTGATTGACCTTTCGATTTTTCTTGCTGCTGAAGTTCAGTTAAAATCCTCCGTTGAATCTGCTCTGTTCTGATGGGCATAGAAGGAGAGGCAGGAGAATGTCCTTTGAGACTGTTGATCATTGTTGGGGATACTCATGGGGAGCCTAAACCTCTGGTTTTAGAGGTTCAGAAGGAACATCTGCCTTGCAAACAGGTATTTTCCATTCCAGATGGCAAGGGTGGTTATAATGGGGTCAAATCACACATGGCCCAGGAAACCAGAGGGCAGCAGAAATATCTTGGGTTATTTTTTCTTGGCAACCCAGTTATTTTAGAAACATATGTGTGGGCTCTTGTTAGACAGCTGGTAAAAATAGCAAGTGTCACATGCCATTTTTTTAATTAAGCATTTACATCATATTTTATACTTCCAAAGCACTCAGATCTGCTTGTCAGGGACGTTGCTTGCTTTGTGAGTTGTATTTATGATGGCATTTTAACTTTACCTTGAGAGAGGGAGGTGGTCAGGAATTAGCTCTCAGGTGTCAGGGAGTGAGGACTGGAAGCTGGTCCTAGGCCCTGGCTCTTGTCAGCACTTGTTTGGTGCTGTTTTTATGAGTAGAAGAGAATGATAATATCTGAAGAAGGGTAAGGTTTTTGAGAAACTAAGAGAATATCGAGGAACAACTAAAAAAAAAAAGGCTCATTTGCCTATAACCAAACAGAAGCACTTTCCCCGCAAGCCTGACCACCTGAGTTCAATCTCTGGAAACCATAACAAGCCAGAAGTGGTGACTCACAGCCATTACTCCACAACTGCCTTGGTGAGATAGAAGTTGAAGACAAGAGAATTGCCTGGAAGCTCCCACATCAACTAGGCTGAAGTATGCGGACAGATGTTGCCTGAGAAGGCAGAAGGAGAGAATTAACCCCTGAAAATTGAAAATTGTGTTATAAAATCTACATGACAACCATGGCATGGGTGTACACACACACACTCACACATGCAAACACACGCACACAAACACACACACAGACACACACACAGACAGACAGACACACACACACACATAGACATACACAGACACACATACGCAAACGCACACACATGTACACACACACGCAAACGTACACATACCAAGCCAATTTAATTAAAAACATTAAAAAATCTCTTAAAGAAGAGAGCCTATATTTGTTTTAAAATAAAACATATTAAATGGGGATAAGAAGCTCCTCAAATGCAGGTGTCCTGGGGGAGATTCTAAGCATAGAAATACTTGTACAAGACTGTATTCATCAACATCCTGTCATGGAGGAGGTAGGACCTTCGAGAACCCACCCTTCATGGTGATCTTTAGTTAACTGTTGCAATGGCAGGGCGTGTCCTGGCTCCTCTTAGTCCTGTAGCCACTGGTACAGTGTTCATGCCATACACATACCAAGTCTACTTAGAAAACGTGTGATCAGGGATGCAGACGTCTTTCTCCCTGGAAGCTGATGGAATATTCAGGGACACTGCTGAACCTTTGTTGTTTCTTTCTTTGCTTTCTATCTAGTGTATCATAATAGTCCCCTGACCAGAAAGTTTCTTCCCTTAGGCCTCTGCATTTAAAAATTATTGTATTTTAAAACAAGCTGTCATTCTCACAGTTTAAAAAAAGTTCCCCACTTTTTCTAGTGTCTCAGACCACCTACATCATTGAAATAACAGAAAAACATAGCCCCAGGCTTTGATTATTGATAATTTGTACCATTCCATTGATCAAGGCATTTTCCAAATTATTGTTGTCAATTTCATTGGGGTAGTCTTTTATTTTTAATTTTCTTTCTTTAAATTTTTTTTTATTAGAACTGGAGAGATGGCTCAGTGGTTAAGAGTACTACCACTCTGGTCCTGCTCCTCCCGAGGACCAGAGTTTGGTTCCTAGCGCCGTATGGGTGACTCACAACTGTATGAGTAACCCATATAGGAACTCCACTTCCAGGGGATCTGATGCCTTCTGGCCTCTGCAGGCGCTGGACACGCATGTGGTACACAGACATCCATGCAAGCAAAACCAGTAAAATAAAAATTAAAAATGTTTTTCATTAGCACATATTAGTTAAACACCATAATAAGTTCTATTGTATTTTCACACATCTATAGGGTGTATTTAATCATACTCACCATGTTACCCTGTGCACTCTCAGTGCTCTTCTTTCTCTTGTTAGTCCCTCTCTACTCTCATGTCTCTCCCTTTTTACTCCCTTCCTCCTCCTCCTCCTGCTCCTCATCCTCTTCCTCCTTTTCTTCCTCCTCTTCCTCCTCCTCCTCTTCTTGTGATCTGTAAAATGAATCTACAGGGCATGAACACTGTACCAGTGGCTACACCACTAAGAGGACCCAGCACATGCCCCCTGTCTCCCAGCAACAATTAACTAAAGATCATCGTAGACCTTTCAGGTCCTACCTCCTCCATGACAGATGTTGATGAATACAGCCTTGTACAAGTATTCACAGGCTCTGTGCTATCCTCATTATTTCTTATTTAGCAAACTTTATTAATTCAATCAGCTAATTGGTTGCAATTCATTGAGATCCCACAGTGGTTATCATTTTGGGTTAGGATCTGAAAGGTTTTCCTGTAGGCCTCAGGTTGTAGAGTTGAGAATGTGTCTAACATGAACTTGAATGCTGTCAGACAAGTTTCTGAGGATGTCACATTGTAAAATGAATTAACTATGGAGTCTTCTTATAACTCAAAGCAATGTTCACCCCATTTGTCTCTCTCAATTCTGGCAGACGACATAGTCCCCACTGGAAAATCGGAAGCAAGGTCAAGTCCGGAAACCACACTGGAAGCAGACTCCAGCCTTGGTGGTGATCTCTGTGGCTGGGAGCAACCATTAGGACAGTCAAAGGTGTTTAGGACACTATCTATACATTCACTGTAATCTTACTGTCTTGGTGAGCTTTCTTATGGCTGTGATAAAATTCCCTGAGAAGGGCAACATAAGGCAGAAGGGGCCTATTTGGGCTCACAGTTTAAAGGGCACAGGTCATTATGGCAGATCAATCATAGTAGCAGGAGCTTGGAGTGGCGCCTCACATGGCAGCTTCAGACAGGAAGCCAAGAAGGATGAATGTTGTGGCTCAGCTCTGGCTCTCCTTTTGTCTGTCTAGCAGTTAGGTGGGTTTTTACATCTTACACAGTCTTCCTAACTTAACCCTCATAGGCCAGCCTAGAGGCTTGTCAGCTTAGGTGGCTCTAGAACCAATCAAGTGAACAAGAACTATCAACTACCACGCTTACAAATGGAAACATGAGGAGGTTATTGTGCTTCTTATTTTATTATTTAGAAGGCCAAGGTTCCAAGAAGTGTGTCTTCATTTTTAAATCAAGGGGCTGGAAGAAGAGCACATGGTTTTTTTTGCAGCACACATCTGCCCGCTTGAGATGCCATCCCCACTTTTGTCAGGATTCTGAAGTTTTATGAAAGAGATGGAAGATAGTTTTTGTTTTTCTGGTATCTTCCCTTATGCCTCTAAGTCCTCTCATCTGGACCAAATGAAGTAATGAAGTGACTGGATGAGCTCCGATGCGAGAGAGAGAGAGAGAGAGGGAGGGAGAGAGAGAGAGAGAGAGAGAGAGAGAGAGAGAGAGAGAACCTTATTGACCATTTGGGAGGAGGGTATCCGTATTTTTCCTCAACGAGGCCATGTTTTTTGATTTCCATTGCTCCAGTGTTGGTGCTAGGACCACCAACTAGTGCAATAGGCTCCTATAATTCAGCCACAAACCCACTTGTTAATGTTGTTCTGAGTATCTGGTGTACAGCCTCTCAGAGACTGCATCTTGTCCTCTAGGATTATGACATTGCTAGAAAGATCTCTGGGCTGGGAGAGTTCTGGAGAGCCCTCAGAGAATAGAAACCTTAATAACAACTGGATCTGAATGAATACCAAATGTCTGCGGAGATTATATATCTGCCTCTCCTTTCCAAGGTGACCTAGGGATTAGAGAGTTGCATGAGAAATGAGCATGCTAATAAAGGTAAAATATACACCAACAGCCAGCAAAAGCAGACCATAAGCAACACATATTTTAAAAAAGATTTTATATATATATCAGACACACTAGAAGAGGGCATCAGATCTTATTACAGATGGTTATAAGCCACCATATGGTTGATGGGAATTGAACTCAGGAAATATTTATTTATTTCATGTATATGAGTATACTGTTGCTGTCCTCAGACACACCAGAAGAGGGCATCAGATCCCATTACAGATGGTTGTGAGCCACCATGTGGTTGTTGGGAATTGAACTCAGGACCTCTGGAAGAGCAGTCAGTGCTCTTAACCTCTGAGCCATCTCTCCAGCCCAAGCAACATATTTTGGTGATCAATCTCTAACTCTTTTTTCCAAGCCCCAAACCTTCTATTAGCTTAAAATGACAAGTTAAAAAATGTTAGTTTACAAAAGCAATTTTGAATTTCTATCTTCAGTTGCTTAGCCCACCCCTAGGATGCTCTGTGGACCATTAGTAATTCTCAGATACCTGAAATAAAACCCCTCCTTCCCCCATCGATCTTCTTTGCTCTGTTAGTGTTACTGCCATTTCCCCAGTCACCTTTACGTGAGTGCTGTACTGTATTGTTGCTGTTTGTTTCTGGTAGAATGCTGTCAGACAAAAGTATTGGTCCACGAAGAAGTCATGGTTAGCCTGGTCTTAACTGTTAGCCACTTTGTAGATTCTTGGCACTGATTGTGTGTGTGTATGTGTGTGTGTGTGTGTGTGTGTGTGTGTGTGTGTGTGTGTGTGATCTGTTAATAAAGAACATCTGGTCTCAGTTTCTATACTAGATGACAGAGTGGTTAATTGATTTGAGAAAAGCAAGTTCACCTAGAAAACCATCTGTTTGGGAACAAAATTCCAGGCATGGGGTTTTGCTGGTCCTACACCGATTTTTCCATGGTCTCTAAGTTGCAGCTTGCAGTGAGGGATGCATAACGTTCGGTGAGGGATGGATGGAAGACGACCACAATGCTTAGCAGGTGCATCTGTACACACCTGTGACTACAGTCTGTGAATCAACTCACTCTTTTGTTAAATCCTGGGGAGTAGAGTGAGCTTAAAAGATCCAGTTCTCTTAGTTTTCATGGTGGTTTGAACAAGAATGTCCTCCATAGGATCCAGTTGGTGAGGGCTTGGAGGTGTGGTTACATTGGAGGATGTGTGTTACTGGGAATAGACTTTTGAGTTTTTAAAGCCATGCACCATTCCTAGGACTGACTCTCTCTCTCTCTCTCTCCTTCTTGCTTGTGATTTGAGACATGAGTTCTCAATTTTCTGCTCTATCTGGCTTCCTGCTATACCTCCCTGTTGTGTCAGACTCTTACTCTGGGACCATAAACCCAAATAAACTCTTCTTCTTTAAGTTGCCTTGGTCATGGTGTTTTATCACAGTGACAGAAAGATCATGAGTAAAGTTTCATGTCTGCAGTATGTGGAAGACCGTATCTGTCAGTTAAATGTGTTGCTAGATCTGACCTTTGCCGGTGCTGAGAGCTGAACATGCTTGGGTATCAGCCTTGGGGAGTTCAAAGTAGATTTCACATTTTTTTCCATCAAACTCATTAAACAAAGACATCTGAGTCAATAAAGGGCCAAACGTATTCAACAGAAAATGAGAATTAAGAGCTGGAAGGAATTTTAATAGAAATCATTTGATCTAAACCTGCAGAGTCACAGAAGAGGGAAGTGGGACCCGGCAAAGTCTTGGCCTTCTAAAGTCACTTTGCTTCTACAAGTTTGAACCTGAGCTATGAGCCATGTTTCCCATCTCCTGACCTCATGCTGCGACCTTAACATCAGTGGAGGAAATAGCTGATTTCCTGTAGAAACTGAGAAGTTACATGGGCAACTTCAAACAAAATAACACCAGCCAACAACATGATCCATTGTAAAACAATATACCCTGGCCGCTGGAGGCAGAGTTGGTGTTTGGGCAGTTTGTTTTATTTTTGATGTAAACCAGAAAATTCTAAAGTGCAGTCTATATGGAGATCAGCTGTTTAAGGAGCTGAGAGGGAGAGGCTGAGACACCTCAGCCTCTGAGGCTTCTCTTTAGATGGAGTGGGGTGGGAGATTTGCCTTTCTGGGCAGAATGTTTTCATGATGGCTTTAATCATGCTTCTTAAAGTCATATAGAGTACTTGACATGTTCATCTCCCCAGTCTCTTCCATGGTTATGTGTATATATATATATATATTTAATTGCAGATTAAGACTTGGAAATAAGTTACTTCTTATTTATATGTCTGTAATATATCTCAATTTTAATACCAGATTTAATTAGATTTCAAGAATAATGTTTATTCTGTTTTCCAAATAGGTTTACTCTTTGATTTAATTATGTCACCAGAAAGTTAGTTGGCTCTGCCAACTAATTATAACTAATTATAGGAAATATATTCCTATAATTAGAAAATAAAATAAAAGTGACTCAGTGTCTCCAAACTACAAAAGAGCAAACGCCAAACACAACAGAAAACATCGGTTTCCTTCACCCACTCTGCCTCACCGTAGCTATTTTGGTTAATTCAGGCAGCTAAAGCGCAGTGCTATAAGCTGGGGATATTACAAACAACAGACACTTGCTTCACAAAAGTCTGGAGGTCAGGAAGCCTGAGATCAAGTGTCTGGTGAGGGCTCTTACAGGATCCTTACCCAGTGGAAACAGAGAGGGAGCTCTCTGAGGTCTCTTTTAAAAGGGTACAAATGTCATTCACGACAGCCCCACTCCCATGACCTTCCAGAGCTCTGCCATCTCATGTCTCACACCACAATGTCAAAGTGGGGGTTAGAATTTCAAAATTCATTTGTGGAGTGGGGAGAGACTCAAACATTCCGTGTACAATATTATCTCAGTCGCATGCGTGCGCGCACGTGTGCACGCATGCACGCACGCACACACACACACACATACACACACACACCCCCTCATGTAGGAAAGAGGACAACCTTAAGTACTGTTTCTCAAGTGCTATACACACACCTTGGTTTTTGAGACAAGCGCTCTCACTGGTCTGGAATTTGCTAATTGGGTTAGATTGGCTGGCAAATGACCTCTAGAGATTTGCTTGTCTCTATTTTCGGTCACTCAGATGACAATGTCCACAAACTACAATGTCTGGCGTTTTTCAAAAGGAGAGTTATGGGGATCAACTCGGGGTCTCACATTTGCAAGGTAAGCACTTTGCCAACTTGATTCCTTAATGTGTCTTCTCATTTTGTAGGTGGAGAACGAGTTGGGGGTTTGGGCGGTAAGGTAGTGATGATCAATGGCTTCCTCTGGGACCATCTCAAGTGTGTAAGGAATGAGTGGCCCTGAGCAGGAACAGTACCTGGGTCTCTTGCAGCTCACACTCAGCTTCCTGTTGATGGTCTGTTTTTCATACTGTAACCTACTGCCTCATTAATTTCCATAGTTTACATGACTATTAATCTATCACAAAGAAAAGCCAGGGCCAAAGCAGTTATCCATGAGCAGCCACAATGTAGAAATAAACACTCGAATGGTAAGTGTAAGCATCACAGAGCTGGCTCATTAGTTTCTAGGTTAATTGCATGTCTCACAATTAAGTCTAATTGACTTGTTTCAGGCAAAGCCAGACTGTGAGCTTGGCTGTAAATCTGTCCTATTCAAAATTCCATAAGCTGGGAGCCCTGCACGTCGCTTGCCGTCCTGAGTGACAGTTTGTGAGGTAGAGAACAGATCCAACAATTCATGGGTGATATCTGAAAGTGCACCGTGAAAGGTTTTGAAGTGTGCTACATGAATAGCGTTCTCCAATGAGCCTTAAGATCGTACTGACGGCAGGTGTTATTTAAAGAAAACAAGACGAGTTTTGTAATGAGGTAAATGACTGAATAAAACCAGAATGCAGAGACAGGCACTCTGCCCACTCTAGTTTAAGCCGTGACTGCTGGGACTAAAGTAGTTGGGGAAGAGAGAGATCTCAGAGCCCTTTAGGATTCTAGCCATTAACCAGAAAGCCTATAAAATGGATATCTTCTAACATGTGTGTGTGTGTGTGTGTGTGTGTGTGTGTGCTAATGCTGCTTTATCTATGTGAGAAAGGAGGCCACAGTCCAACATTGAGTGTTTTCCTCTATTTTGTTCTACCTCATTTTCCAAAAGAGGATTTTCCCAAAACTTTGAGTTTGCTGCTTTGACTAGATTAGCTGTCCAGTAAGCCCTGGAGATCTGCCTGTCTCCCACTTTGATCAGTGCTCGGGCTGTAGGTGCACACAGGTATGTCTGGGTTTCACTTGGGTTTTGGGGATACAACCCAGCACTCTCTTTACCAACTGAGCTATCTCCCCAGCACACCTACTTGTAAGGTTTTGAAAACACCTTTCAAAACCTTTCCATATATATATGGAAGCTTTATATATATAAGCTTTCTTTCCATGGGTGTGTCAGAATTATTTTGTTTGTTTGTTATGAACTGGCAGAGCGTCCTGGTTTGTTTTTGTCAACTCAACATATGCTTAGACATGTCTGGGAAGAGGAAATCTTAACTGAGTGCAAACCTTTGTAGATTGGCCTGTAGCATTGTTGAGGGAGAGATTCCCTCCCTTCCCCTTTGTCCTCATCACTGGCAGCAAGAGAGCTGGCTCCTACAGTGTCACCAGAGCAAGAGAACATGCCCTGCCCCTCACCTGCTGCGGCACTCAGGAGATCAGGCCCTGAACCTTGCTTGGGAAGCACAGTAGGGCTGGTCCTGGATGTGGGGGTTGCAGATGAGCTGGCCTCTAGGGCAGAAGTGTGGGAGAGCTGGCCCAGCCCCCCACCTGCTGCAGCTCTCAGGAGAGCTGGCCCTGCCTCTAATTGGCTGAGTGTGGAGTTGGTGAGGGTCAGATACCCTTCCCTCCCCTTTGCCTTCACACAGGCATGGGCAGGAGAGCTGGCCCCATGGGGTTATGAGGTAGGAGAGCTGGAAGAGGAGCCTTACACCTCTGCTGGGCAGCACAGTAGTAAAGCTGACTGTGATGTTGGGGGAGTGGGTGAGGTGGTCCTAAGGGCGTGTATGTGAGAGAGGTGGCCTTGAAACTTGTCTGCCATGCAGCAGTGTGGAGGAGGGAGAGGTACCTTTTCCCAGTCTCACCCCTCACCACCTACAGCAGGTGGGAAGGCTGGCCCTGAGGTCATGAAAGAAGAGATGGCCCCAACCCTCATCTGATGCAGCACTCAAGAGAGTAGGCTCTGCATCTTGCCTGGGCAGTAGAACTAGTCTGGTAGTAGTGGTAGTAGCTCTGAGGTCATGAGCACAGGAGAGCAGGCCCTGTCTTTTATCTGATGGGCAGTGGTGTGGATGAAGGAGAGATGGCCTCCTCCCCTCCCTTGTCCCTCACTATCTATGGCAGGCAGAAGAGCCAGCACTGGGATCACGAGAGTTGGGGAACTGGCCATGTGCCTTGACAGCTGCAATACTTGGAGAGCGGGTCATGCACCTTGCCTGAGAAGTGGGCTAGAGCTGGCCCTGGCTGCAGAGGTTGCTGGTGAGCCAGTGGGCTGACCAGCTCAGATATACCTCAGGCCCAGATCTAGGGCTTTGAATTTGCCCACAGCTGCAGGATCTCCATGACACAGGCAACAACGGGATGTCTGAGAGGAGTCTAGGTGAAGTTTTGGTATTGGTGGAGTGGTGGATGCCAGAGGCCTTGTACCAGACTAATGGCTGTTGCAATGAACATTTGCAGCAGAGAGATATGGACAAAGGGGCATAATGTGGGGTGTACTATGTGTGACAATACTACAGATTCTACAGCAAGAATTGTTTTCTGTTGTGGGGGAGATTGCAAGGTAGCAGGTGGGTGTGAGGGGAGGAGAAGACGAGTGGGATTGGGGTGCATGACGTGGAATTCACAAAGAACAAATAAAAGTTATATGTATAATCTAGATTGGCGTAGAAGCCAGTCTGTGGGAGACTTTCTCAACTAATGTGGGAGAGCTCAACTCACGGTGGGTGGAGCACCCCTTGGAAGATGATCCTGAAATGTACAAGAAAGCAGGCTGAGCGAGCCATTGGAAGCAAGTCAGTAAGCGACGTTCCTTCTTGACTTCGGTTTCAGTTTCTGCCTCCAGGTTCCTTCCTTGAGTTCTTGCTCTGACTTCCTTGAGTGTGACCTGAGAGTTTTTAAGATAGAAGAAGCCCTTTCTTCCCCAAGTTGCTTTTGGTCATGGTGTTTTATCGCAGCGGTAGAAACCTAACTAAGACATAGAGGTGGGGTAGGAAATTTTACTTTGAAAAGAAAAAAAAAAAAAAAAAACCAAACCAAAAAACAACTGGATGACTTTGTCAACTGCGCTTTCTACAGCATAGCAGTGCTCAGGTTATGAGTACAGGTTAGACCCCACTGGCTAACCAGCACACTCACTTTGTTGAGCCTGTCCTATTGCTGGAAGACTGTCAGGAAATCCATCCCAAGAGCCAGGGAGGTGAAGGCAGAGAAGGAAGCTGATATTACCCAGGGGGGAACGAAACAGAGCAACTCTGTGGGAATAGTTGATTACAGAGAGTGAAAAGATGTAAGTAAAAGTGCTTGCCACACACTCATGAGGATGTGAGTTCGAATCCTCAGAACTCAGATTGAGCATTTGTAATCCCAGGGCTCATACAAGGAAATCAGAAGCAGAGGGAGGAGAAGCCCTGGAAATGAGCCAGCAAGCCTGGTGCACTTAGTGGGGGAAATAACAAAAAACCCAGTTCCAAACAGGTAAAGGTGAGGATCTCCCCTGACTCCATAATTACACTGTAGCATGTTCACGCCAGCACACACACACACACACACACACACATACACGTACACACTCACACTTTAAAAAGTGAAGCTAGATTACTGTTTATTTTGTTACTCCATTCACAAAGCCTCCCAGAGGCTTATCTGCATAGGCTGTCCACACAGTATTTAATGCACATGCTGTATGCGCCTAGTACAGGATCTAGACAGTGAAGAGAAAGGGTGAACAAAACAAATGCTTGCTAACTTGCAGTTCTCCAGAGCTTGCTTTCCTACAGAGAGAAGGCTTTATATAGCCCTGCCCAATTTGCAGCTGGTTCCAGAGCTCAGATCACATTGAGAATGTCTGGCTGCAGTCAAAGGAGCTACTGATGAAGTTAGCCCAACAGCACCAGCCCGGGGAGAATCCAGCAGCCAGGAATGTGAGGCTGGGAGACTTAACTGTACCACCCAGTTAAGAGAGTCTTATTTCATAGTTAGCAAGGCTAGTTGGTTTTGCTCAGGACCAAGGAATTAAGACTTAAGTATGCAGAGAGCTCCCCCTACTGGGAAGATGCCATTGTTACATAATAAAGCTAGGTAGAGAGAGGCTCCTCAATGAAATTAGCAGTTACTCCATCCGCTTTTAAAACTGTGTGGTGCTATAGATGTTCACAGAAGACCTTGTATATAATAAAAAATACACCTGCATTAATCTATTTTGCTCCCCTTAATATATATATCAGTCACACACACACATACACACACACACACACATGATCTGCTTTATGCAGACGTCAACTCTTAAAGCATTCATTGTCAATGCTGAGCATATGCTTGGGTGCTGGCTAGTTTTATGTCTGCTTCACTCAAGATATAGGAATCAGAGAGCCTCAGTTGAGAAAATGCTTCCATAAGATCAGGCCATACACAAGCTTGCAGGGCATTTTCTTAATCAGTGATTGATGAGAGAGGGTCCAGCCCACCATGCATTAGTGGTCCTAGGTTGTACAAGAAAGCAGGCTGAGCAAGTCATAAGGAGCATGCCTGTAAGCAGCACCTCTCCATGGCCGTCTGTCTCCGGATTCCTACCTTGCTTGAATTCCTGTCCTCAATTCCTTCAATAATGAACAATGATGTGAAAATGATATGTAAGCCAAAAAATCTTTCCTCCACAAGGTGCTTTTGACACAAGGTCATAGTGTTTCATCACAGTAATAATAACTTTAACTAAGACAGCTGGCATGGGCTGGGATCACAGCATGGGTTCTTACCTGGCAGGTGCCATGTCTAATTGGGATGTCTAGTCACACATATACAGAAGCTGCTGGGCAAGGAGCTTCCATGTGGTCTTCTTTTTTGTCTTTTTCTATCTTTGCATCTCTCTCTCTCTCTCTCTCTCTCTCTCTCTCTCTCTCTCTCTCCAGGTTCCCTGATCCTGCCTTCTCACAGAGTGCAGCAGTGTTTTGCTGGGCCCTTTTCAGTTACTAGCTGAAACTCACGTGTCTCTCTCTCTCTGCAGTCACCCTTCCCTAGATGTGTACCCTGGTCCTCTCTTAAGCAATAAATTTGTTAAGAGCAGACACCGACTCTAATGGAGAGACAGATATGTAGACAGGAGCTTTCTAGACTACTTTGCATTAGAAATACATCTATTTGGCTCTTTTACTTTCATTAGAGGGAAGGGATAGTATTTCATTTACTATTTGGTCTTAAACACTTAACATAGTGCCTAATTTATACTGTGATAGAAATTTATAGACTAAGATATTCAAGGAGTTGGGGAGACAGATCAGCTATCAAAGTGTTTGCTACATAAGGATGGGAGCCTGAATTCAATTCCCAGTAACAGTAAAACGCCAGGTCTGAGGAATGGCATTGGAGCTCGAGCTCCAGTCTTGGTGCCCATGTGCATCTGCACACGCATACACCAGACAGCTGCACATACACACCCATGTGCACATGTGATTGTGTACCTGCACATGCACACACCTGCCCTTACACATACTATACAACTGTACATACACATACACCTGCACAAATATGTGTACATGAATGAACACAAATATCTACACCCTTTATATATACACATACAAAGATACTAATTTTTCATATTCATCATTTTTTGTTTGTTATTTTCGAGACAGGGTTTCTCTGTGTAGTCCTGGCTGTCCTGGAACTCACTCCGTAGACCAGGCTGGCCTCGGACACAGACATCCGCCTGCCTCTGCCTCCCAAGTGCTGGGATTAAAGGTGTGCACCACCACTGACTGGCATATTCATAATTTCTTAAAATTACAATGTCAATGGCTGGAGAAATGACTCAGTGATGAAGAGAAGCGGCTGCTCTTCCAGAGGTCCTGAGTTCAATTCCCAGCACCAACATGGAGGCTCACAACCATCTGTAACTGCATCCCATGGGATCTGATGCTGTCTTTTGGTGTGTAGGCATATATGCAGACTAAGCACCTACATATACAAATAAATAAATCTTAAAATAAAAATGTCAAACACGGTCACATAGAGAACAATGAAGTAGACCATGTTTTCTATGGTAAAGTCAGTTGCTGCTCAATTAAATTATTCCTTGAGGACTGAACATTTTTTATGAAAAATATTTTTATACTTATATATTATGGTAAATTTGAAAAGAGAAGCTGTTGAAAATGTGATTCACTCTGTGCAGTATAGATAAAACACAGAAACAGCATTGAAAGAAACTTGTAAAGAATGTTAACAGAGGATCTGTGATTTCCTGTGCATCCATTTTCCCCTACAATGAGGACATATTATGTCTGCAGTCAGAAAAATATCTATAATTAAACCCTATGACATAAAAACTTCATTTCCACTTGAAAGCCTTTAGGATTCCCAGTGGTACACAGGACAGAAGATAAATCACATTGATAGCTGATTATACCAGGTTCAGAAAATTGCCATTTGGCTTCCTTTTTCTTTAAACTGCTTTTCCCCCATTTGCCTATTCCAGCCACAATTAATTTATTCTTTTAAAAAACTTTTATTAAAACATAGTTATTTCTAGAAATTTTGGAAAAGACTAGAAAGCATAAGAAAAGTTAAACCAGGAGGAAAATTTGTCAGAATGCTACAAACCTTTAATGATTCGATAATGCTGCTTCTAGAAGCAATGGGTTACTGAGCAAAATTCCCAGTGCCAGGTACATGATACTTTCATATTACTTGTTGATCATGGTGGCTCCAGAGGCCTCCTAAACAATATAGGCCCTTGTTAGTCATCTTGGTCACCTACCAGAACTGGAAACTACACATCTCGGCTACAAGATATGGAGAAGGCAAGCTGGAACTTCGTTGGAAACCTTCTCCTTGCTGGCTAACTTTCAAAGTGCTGGAAGTGGTCATATGAGCAGCTGGTGGAGAAAAGGCATCAGTGGTCTTGACCAGTGGTGAACCTTACAAACTACAAAACCAACCTGTCAGGCAAATGTGCCACCTGTGTAATAGTGGCATGACCGTTACGGGGCAACCATCCACCCTTTGCTTGTTTTTGAGGACTGTTTCATAGTAGAGAATCCATTCCTGGTACCACAAGCTCGGTTAGCAACCTGTGCTTGGAGAAGTCACAGGTTCAAGAAGGGGACACACTACTCTCTTTTAACTACAATGGCCTGGCATCAAAATGCCTCTAGATATTTGTATTTATACTGATAACAAAGCTACTCTCAGGCTTAATCAGAGAATACCGTGTACAGATGTGAATGCAAGGGCTCGTGGATCCTCAAGATGCTGACAATAAGTGATGATTGAGGGCCTAGTCCTAGACAAGACATTTATAGTCCACCCCAAGGCTCAGGAAACATTGTAGAAGATGAGGTAGGAGACAGAAGACAGGGACCAGGGCTGTGAAATGCCATTATCTAGGCACACGATCTCATAGCAATTGTGGATACTCTCATAGGACCCACAGAGATTAACTCTGCCATTAATCAGATAAAGATGGCTCATGGGGCTGCCATGATCAACAACTGATATGAAAGTATCATGTACCTGACACTGGGAATTTTGCTCAGTAACCCATTGCTTCTAGAAACAGCATTGTATAACCATCAAAGGTCTGTAGCATTTTGCCAAAGTTTCCTCCTGGTTTAACTTTTCTTATGCTTTTTAGACTTTCCCAAAGTCTCAGCCATTGGCTACAAAAGATTCCAGAAGAAGTAGAGTCGTTGTCTCAAGTTGTCCAACGACCACTGAGTTCATCCCACTCCCATGGCTAGCTCCAAACAGACAGTCACACAGATAGACCTGGTTAAACTCAGTGGTCACAGAACAGATTTATAGGCAGGAATGTAAGAAAGAGACTTTTAGAGAAGTGGGAAGCTCATCACACCAAAGGTGAGAGGGGACTAAAGAGGCTTGGGAAATAACAGTATTTAGCATACAGTAGATATTGTCCAAAAATGAATTTAATTTTTAAAAAGTTCTTACAGATCTCTTCTAAAGAGTCAAGGCAATCTCTTAACTTTGAGCCGGAAAAATAAGTTATGCACTTTCAATGTAGAGTGGCATAGAGGAAGTGTTTCCATTCAAAAAGAGAGGAATGAGAGCAAACCAAGGAAAGATCTGACCAAAGCAGGAGAAGTACCAAATCTGTGACTAGCATTTGGGGCTCCTCCTGACATCATCTGGGTTCCAGTTGGCTTGGGTAAACCCAGCCCTCCAGTTCCACTGCCAGCAACACACGTAGCCTCTCTCTTGGCATAGCACTATTGATTTCTATTCTTTCAAGTAAAACAGGCCAAGTGTGACCTCTTAGAGCAGTACTTCTGAATCTGTGGGTCAGAAATCCTTTAGGGGTTGCATTTTGGATATCTTTGGCTTGGGAGTAATCATCCCTTCCCCCTTGAACTAAAAGGATTAAGTGAGAGAAACTGCTCATGGTCAGTGCTCAACACCATCATTACTACGTGTGCATTTAGAGATTTGAAAGCTTTCAAAAGTCTTGGTAGGATTCCTTATATGAGCTGGGCATTCAATGTCCGCCTCAGCCACACTGGACTCTATTCACTCTATTCAGTTCTTCACCCATACACTCAGTTGTCCTGTGAAGAGGCAGACTAAGCAGCCTAGGCTTCCTGTCAGCTTCTTGCCTCATCTTGATGATTGTATCACGATGTAGAGGTTCCCTGCAATGTACTTGCTTTTCTATGAGCTGAAGATCAGGGACTTTGGGAACGACTGGTAGCTAGTGAGAAACGGGCTTGTGGGAAAGGTTGAAAAGGGTAGAGTGGGCTGCGAAGGAACAGGAAGAACTAAGTTCACCATAGACTCTTGTACAGGCTTCCTGTAGGGAGGAGGAGAAGAAGGAAGAGGAGGAAGAGGAGGAGGAGGGAGAGGAGGAGAAGGTAGAAGAGGAGGAGGAAGGAGAGGAGGAGGAAGGAGAGGAGGAGGAAGAGGAGGAGGATTCCAAGAAGGACATCCTGAGCTAATGCCGAGCCTGATGATAAACTAGAGGGCAGCAATGAATCAAAGGCAGCCTTCAGCCAGAGTCTGACATAGGATACCCTCCCTTTTCACATTTCATGTTCATGCTTAAAGCCTCCATTTGAAAGACCCATAAAACAACAGTCCCCACTAGTAATGATTTCCGGCAGGTCTCCTGGAAGCATTAGAAGTGTTTCCTTTTAATAGGCTATTCGGGGAAGATAAAATCAATAACTTCTAGGCAGATATCTTGCCGATGCAAATTTATGCCCTTCTCATATTCCTGCTTACCATCTTGTCTTCTATAAAAACAAAAAATTAAAACAAAACAAAACAAAACAGTTTCACAGGACTGTTGCCTTTAGCAAAAGAGATACTGGCTGGCACATCTCAATATGCATACAATGAGAGAAATGATCATGATAATAGATTTTTTTTATGATAATAGATATTATCTGGAAGTTTTTATACTACTGTAGCTGTATCCAGATGCCTCTGGCTATTGCAGCTGAATTCTATCATGTGATTTAAAAATGCCATTGCTAATAGAATTGTTCTCTTTAAGACCTTGACAAATTAAGCCAGGACCTAATGTGGATAGCTTTAGGTCTTATAGACGCTTGACTAATGGGTCTGTGATAAAGATACATGCTAGTTAAAGGATCCAGGGATGCAGATAGCATCACAAGGCACATTTTCTGAGACTGCTGCTCTTCTATCAAGTTATCAGCTGTTTCAGATCATTAAATTCACTAGTGGACACTCATCATCCACAGCCTGTATTTAAGATTTCCTCTTCTATTATTGAATCCATTTCTTTAATGATTCTTCATCTGTGTTCTTCTCGAGAAATGGGCAAGATATCTGAAAACACAAATCAGAGAAGTGTGTGTAAAACAAAGGCTTCTCTGGTTTTCTAATGTCAATATATCCCATCACATTTCCTTGGGATCCCACAGTGAAGTCCACAGCCAAATGTGTGCCCTTAGCCTCCTTCTCTTCTGCTTGGATATGGCCATAGACTTGGCACTAGTGGCTGTCTGTGGAGGAACTATTTTTATTTTTCACTGAGATAGCGGCACTCCATCCCACTGTGGGCAGAACTCTCCCCAGGCAGGTGGTCTTGTGCTGTGTTAAAAAGCTAGCTAAGAGTGAAGCAGGCCACACCATGTCTTCATGGTTTCTGCTTCAGTTCCTGCTTGAGCTCCTGCCCTGACTTCTATCAGTGATAGAATGTGACCTGGAAGTTGTTGCCTGTAATAGTTAAAAAAAATCAATTCATGCTATCGACGGCTATGCTATAGTAACTCGGTCTCCTCTCCTGCATTGGGAGCTGTAAGCTGTGGTCTTCCCTGTTTTGGTTCGCCTGCCTCCAAACTGCTCCTATCTTCCCAGCCATCCACCTCTTGTGACTAGCTGTCACAAATCCCCATAATCTCGTAAAATCAAAACTATAGAGGATTTTAATTCATCAGTCAGATTTATAACAGTAAATTCTCAACTCACAAAATGCCCACACAATGAACTCAGAGCCAATTGATATTGATACAAGCTTCTCATCTAGATTGCACAAGTTGTTCTATATTATTCTATCTCTTCTATGATATCCATAGCTACCTGTGGCCATTTCAAACCACATGGATCTGGTTTGTCTTCTTCCTCCATTTTCTCTGTCCTGTCTAATTGTCCCCTGTCCTCGTTCTCTGAAACTCCCAGCCCCGCCTTCCTTTCCCACTGCCCAATCACAGACTCTAGTCTTGTATTTCACCTGCTCTCACCTGCATACAGACAGCAATCCACAGGAAGTACAAGACAAATAAGTTCCTCCCCAGGAAATGCTGCTTTTGATCGGAAGTCTTTATCACAGCGACAGGTCCATCTGGAGGTATTTACTACAGAGAAACTCACAGCATTGCAGAAATTCTGTATGGGACAGTTTATGGAAGCCAGGAAATGTAACTGGGATGTAACTAGTGAGTGGGATGGAGAGATGTAAAGAGGGGATTACATTTTGTGGAATACTGTGCAGATCTGAGAGACCATGTAACAGCTACACATCCAGCTATATACAGAGAGGGTACAAACACGGGGCCTGACGAAAGAAACAAGAATTATAGCAAATTGTAAAGCACCGAATTCATGTAAACTGAATCTAGGTAGACACATAAACTACATTTTACAATGACACGTGCATGTGTAAGAAACTGCCCAACTAATCTGAATGAGTGTTTCTAGGAGGGAAGTGTGATCGTAAGGGCAGAGGAAGGAGTAAGAAATAAAAGAAAACCCCTCCTATGGGCTGGGCTAAGTCCGATATCTGATGCCCAGGAAAGGATGGAAGTTGTTCACTGAGAATGAACATCAAGGAAAAGGCTTACACGACATTTATTCTGCTTTTCTTTTAAGTAAATGCATAACTAACGACATAAGTGGATATGCAAGCAGAGTAATGTATCTTTGCATAAATCATGAATATGCTTAATCAGAGCTAACCCACGGCCTCACTGAGATGTGTTTTTTTCTTCCTCATGGCCCATTTTCTGTTGATTTCACTGTGTCCCCATTGCCCTTGTGTTGGTCCTCCTCAGAGCTCAGGATAGTTGCAGAGACTATTCTTGTTAGATATTGCTCAGAATTTGATTTTTATGAGGTAGCGCCAATCCTGCTCCCTTCGCCATTATCCCACCCCATCTCTGGTTCTCTGGGACTGAGGAATCAAACCCAGGATCTCTTTTAAGATAGAACACCATATTCTACCACTGAGCTAAGCCCCAGCCTTGAGAGAGGGGCTCAATTCTTTCATACACTCTGCAGGATGCTCTGCCACTGAATAGCTATCACATGGAATGGGTCTCTTTGACTTTCTGGAGAGCTGGGGTTTCTCAGTTAGCAGTGTATTACTGTACATTGTGGTTCTTGGAGGAGATGCCTTCTAGAGAGAGCATGGATGAATGGCATGCTGCCTGCCAGTGAAGAGATTTTCTTAGACTCTATTTTATTTCCCATGATCAAGTAAAATGCTATTCCTGACTAGGGCACTTCCCGGGTTTAGCATTTAGCATGTTTTACTATTTATCTCTTCTTCCTGGGTTTAGCATTTAGCATGTTTTACTATTTATCTCTTAAATTGTTCTGACTCCTTCTACCTCTTGCAAAATGTATAATGTTGCTGTTTTCTAGGCTGTGGCTGCTGGCAGGGAATGGTATTAGTGAGAAAGTCCTGGGCTTCTTGAGTTGACTGTTAGTTTACTCAGCTACTGACCTAGTTTCATCTTTGCTGCTGTGATAATATATCCTGATAAAATTCAACCTAAGGGAAGAAGGGTTTATTTGGCTCAGAATTCCAGGAGAACTCAGGGCAGCTAGCTGTGTCACATCCAAGAGTAGAGAGAGAATAAATGTGTTCATCTTAACACTCAGTTAGCTTTCTTACCCTTTCATAGTCCATGGCCCTGAAGTAGAAAATGCTGCTTCCCACTCTTAGGTGGGGTCTCGCCATATAAACTAAGACAATCACAACAATCCCCTGAAGACATGTCTGTGGGAAGCCGCCCGAGTCGCACCCACATTCGCCATTACAAGATGGCGCCTACATCCGGCCGAGGACAAGTTGTAAACAGGCTAGTGCGCATGTACCTGGTAATTTTCCACCTCAGAGTCTCAGCCTCTCTCGTGGCGGCATCTGGCCTGATGTGCGGGAGCCAATGGGGAAGCACCACGTCCCAGGCAAGCGCTGTGACCTATATAAGGGACGGGTGTTCTGTTGTTCGGGGTCTCCACTCGTGGCAAGCTTATGCTCTCCCTCTCAAGATGCATTAAAGCTTTACTGCAGAAGGATCCTATGTGTGCCGCGTCGTTCTTGCTGGCGAGACGGTAGCGCGGGACATATTTCCACAGCCAACCTGACCTAGACAATTCCTTATAGAGACTCCCAAGTGATCCTAGCTTGTGTTAAGGACACAATAAAAACTCTCATAGTAATCAGTCCCTGAGCATAGATCTCAATAAAGATAGGTTGGTTGGTCAGAGGAAGAACAGTAACTGTGCACCAAGTTGTTAGTTGGTCTATTAAAGCCTAGTGTATTTATCAAGAACATTGGAAGATAGCAAGATGGCCTTGAATGAGGTAGTCCACAGTCAGAGGTCCTATCCTGAACCAACACACACTTGGCTTTTCCTAACATAACCTCACCAGCTCCATCTGCAGAGTGATGCATCACACAATACAGAAGACACAATACCTGAGTCATTTTCCTGCCCACTCTTGTGCCACGGTTTTGTGATTGTCTTTCTCAGTTCCCAGGGAAAGGGGGAATCATTCCTGTGGGAGGTGGTGATTTGTTCCTGCTTCAGGAAACAGCACCATAGTTCGGTCTCCCAAATTGGCAAATGAAACAAATGTTATTAACTTTATCTCTAGGGAAGACTCTTTAAAGGTGTTATAGGAGCTTGCTGACACTGGCTATTACTATTTCTCACCCAGAATGACATGTGGGCACACACACACACACACACACACACACACACACACACACACACACTAGACTAGACTAGACTGCATGACTTTGCTAGGGAGGTAATCTCTTGTGTTCTGGATGGACTGCAGCCAAGAAGTCAGTGATATAACGTAATGACAGCTGTCTTAGTGGTGACACAGTGTTATGTTTTCATTTCAGTGGCTGCAATAAAATACTCCTAACAAAAAACAACTTGGAGGGGAAAGCACTTATAATATAGGTTATAGTTCATCGTTAGAGGGAGCTCAAGGCAGTAATTTTAAACAACTAGTGATGTCACAGTCACAAGAACAAAGAGAAATGAATGAACAAACCGTCTTTTGGCCATTTGGGCTCAGCTTGATCTTGTTAGTCCTCTTTTCTGCCTAGGAAATGATGCTTGCCCATAGTAGACTGGGTCTTCCCATGTCAATTAACTTAAGACAATCTCTCCCAGACATGCCCATGAAGACTGTCTTCGCAGTTGATTCTGGCTTGGATCAAGCTCACAATTGAACTGGGCTTCACATAAAGTTAGAAGACAGCTGCATGTATATCTACCCTAGTGCTTCAGAGATTACCCCCAAACCCTTGCTGCCTACATCAACAGTCTCCCTAATATCAGTATCCCTTATCAGAGTGGGGGATATAACCTTCAACAGCTAGTGAACTCATTCTACATATCATCCACAGTGGACATTAGGTCTCACTCCTGATGGTGTATAGTCTACATTCTATAAGTTTAGAAAGGCACAAAGCAGACATCATGCACCCACCATTATAGAGAGAAACTTGCCTATCCTAACTAAAGGCCCGCCATGCTTCACCTTTCCATCACCGCCAGTCACTCCCAGCAGCCACTGCATCCTCATCTGTCATCACTGCCTTTCTTTCTCTAGAATCTCATCTACTTGGGGTCAGACAGCTTATAGCCTCGCATTAGCCTCTTCTACTTGGGGTTCCTTTGTTCTGTTTCATTTTTATTTAGTGTTGGATGACATTCTACTTTCTGGGTGTACCACAGTGTATTTATTACCTTACTGAAATTTATATTGGCTACTTTGAAGTCTTGGCAATTAGGAAGAAAATTTTAGGTACCATGTGTTGGTATGTATTTGGATATATTTTCAATTTTTTAGTGTAAATACCAAAAACCCACTATTACTGATACTGTGGTGAAAACCTATTTTTGTGAGAAATCCAAACAGTCTTCCAGAGTGACCATACCATTTTGTATCCTCACTAGCCACAGAGAGGGTTCCTGTTATTTTCTAGGTGTCACAGCATCTGGTGCTGCTGCTGTCTTATGACTTTGCCATAATGATAGGTGTGGTGATATCTCACTGTCTAGAATATATTTCTCTGATGTCATATGATGTAAAGCATGGCTTTATTTGTGCTAGGATCTGAATGTTTGTGTTTTCCTAAAGTCCAGCCATTAGCGATCTAATCACCAATGTGGTGGGCATTGGAGGCTGGGACTTTAGAAGGTGATAAGAGCACCTTTACAGGTGACAAGAGATGACAACAGGGTTCTGCCCTCTTGAATGTTATTAGTGACTTTAAAATAGCCTCAAGAGTGCTCACCTGAGCCTCATACCATGTGACAAAGAAGATGCCATCATCTATGAGCCAGCAAGCAGGCCCTCACCACCAGTGCGTTGCCTCCCTGTCTCCAGAACTGAGAAATGTCAAAAAACCCCCACAATTCATATCTCAAAGGGGATAAGAACTGTTTTATTCTAGAGCTAAATGTAGAAGACCACAGCTTGAGAACATGGATTGATGTTACCCCACAAACCATGTTCCAACATGGCAACAGCTTAATGAGTATAAATCAAGATACTTTCCAAATACGTTAATAGGAAGCTCAGGTAGGCAGCTTACAGTAAAGCTGACAGGACTTCCTGACAGGTCCCAGACACTATCTGATGGCATTCGTAGCTTTTGGATTAGTGGAAGTTCGGAGTCTGTTCAAGAATTCCAAAATGATTTCCTTCATGTTCACAAGGGTGCTAAGTCCCACAGCGATGAGGAATAAATCCAACAAAGCACGACAACATACTTGTTTGCTACCTGTAAATCCTCTGTTACTGTGACATATTGTATTTTTCTATACTGCATGTTCCTCCTTTTGATTCTGCTCCGTTGCATGCAGAATGGCAGATAGATGCTCTTGAGTCACTTTGGCATTTCTCCAGTGGCCTTTTTGCGAACAGTGCCCTCTCTCCCTGGTGCTGACAAAAGGAACCTCACTGTCCCCCCGAGTGTCCTTCATCCATTATACAAGTCTCATGATAAGGACATATGACACTTCTGAAGCAGGAAGCAAAGCTTCACAATTACAGGCCTGTTATTTCCTCTTGGACACCTGATAGGATGCTAATGGATTGCTTCTTCGTTCAGACTACAGTGAGCATCACTTTATGTTTCTTGAGGTCACAGGAGACGGGGATTGTACAGGGAAAGGGAGGGGAACTGTTAAGAAATATGGTTAAACCCACAAGCTGATAAAGGAGGCATTATAGGGAACCCAGAGAGAAAACACACAGGCAGGTTGTTTGCCCATCACTTCTATAGGGAACTCAGTCCTCTCTGGGGTGGAATTCTAAGGTTCATAATTCCTTCACAAACCCATCCCCCAGCTTCCCAGGAGGGGCTCTGAGTTTAATCCAGCTTCTAAAACTTGCTGACTACGGGATGATGATAATGTATGCATGTTGGATACCTTGTCTTTTTAATGTGCCAATTGTAGTCATTAAGTGCTGTAGGAAGAAGATGAACGTGCAATTTAGGGAGAAGCTCACATCTAACTACCAGCTTAATTAATACAGGGAGGGGTGTTATGCAGCAGTAAAGTGATTTATTCCTTCCTTCAGTAATGGTTTTGCAGCTTTCTTCTCTCTAAACTCAGGGGATTCAAGGGTAAGTGGATGGGGCAGTGATAGAGTGAGCCCACTGTCACCCCAGCATTCAGTCGACTCAGATGGACCCTTTGTCCTGGACTTTCTGCCTCAGTTTCTACTTCTTATGGCTTGCAGACTTAACACTTCCCACTGTGTGCTTCACACATGATTCTGTCTCTGAGGCTGTTAGGTTGCCTTCCTTCCTTCCTTCCTTCCTTCCTTCCTTCCTTCCTCCCTCCCCCCTCTCCCTTCATCTCTTCCTTCTCTCTCTTTCTATAAAAGGTCACATGTATCTTAGCCTGTAGATGGGAAAACCCTAATTTCTGACTCCATTTTTCAAGTGCTGGAATTGTGGTGTGTACTCTCATGTCTTATTTTCTCAGTTGCTGGGAGTGGAACACAAAGCTTTCTTCGTGCTAGATGGGGACTCAACCTGAGCCACTACACTCCTAGTTACCTTTCCCCATCACTGTCATTTAGAGAGTTGTGTGTGTGTGTGTGTGTGTGCGCGCGCACGCGCGCGTGCGCATGTGTATGTGTGGTATATGTACAAACTCATGTACACATATGCAGAGGGCAGAGGCCAGAGGAGGATGCTTTGTTCCTTTACCACCCTCACTTTGCTTGTTTGTTCAAGGCAAAGTCTCTCACTGACATGAAACTCACAGCCAGGTTAGGCAGGCTGATCTGTGATCTCTTGGGACCCCTCGTCTCTGCTGGCTCTCTTCTACCAGAAATGCTAGGGTCATAGGCACACATAGCCATGCCTAATATGTTTTTGCACATGGGTACTAGGGATTTGGACTTAGCTCTGCTGGGCTTTCACAGCAAGTGCTCTTACCCAGAGAACCATCTCCCCAGCCCATCAAGCCCCTCATTGCTTGAGGACTATCTTTCTCTACTGTCAGAGCCCACCTTTGTGCTGTGATCACCAGCTCTAGAAACTATCTTCATGAGATGTTGAAAGGACGTGGGCTCCTTCTGGATAAGGAGATACGGTCACACGACTGCCATTACAAACTTTCAGATCAGAATATAAGCCAGGAAGATAGACTCTGATGCAATTATCACTTCATGCTGGACACTGCCATGCTTGATCCTGTTCTCCTTTGGTCTCTAACGCTCTTATATTCCTCACTACGTTCCCTTGTGTGTGTCTAGACATGTGCTCATGCCTGCTTCTTTACCTTTTATGATTAGAATCTCAACTGCTCCTTCCAACAAGTTCATGCTTTCTTTTTCCTTTTTAACCTTTTATTGGTTCTTTGGAAATTTCACGTCAAGCTCCCCACTCCCACTCAACTCCCCCTCCCCTCATACCTGCCTTGCCCTTGCAACCTGCCTACCAACAAAGGAAAAAAACTCATTGTGGAAGCTGTAGTGTGTCCCAGTGTATCCCCACAGTGTACTCTTGTTCACACATCTTTGCTGCAAATGTTCATTGCAATGCCTTGTTGGTCTGATTCTAGGTCACTGGCTTCTGCTATTCTATCAATACTGTAACCTTACTGGGATGCCTCTCAGATGTCTTGTTGTTGCCCTGTGTCATGGAGATCCTGTAGTTTTAGATCTGTAGAATCTTTCCGGTTCAGCTCTCCTGCCTGCCATAGATGGCTAGGGATGAGGGAATGGGAAGGACATCTCTCCCTCTTCTGCACCACGGCCCATCAGACAAGAGGCAGGGCCAGCTCTGCTGCACTCATATCCTCAGGATCTACTCACCTGCAGCCCCCACATCCAGGACCAGCTCTACTGTGCTGCCCAGGTGAGATGCAGGGCCAGCTCCCCTGCTCATGACTTCAGAGCCAGCTCTCTTGCCTACTAAGGTGGGAAGGGCTGAGAGCATCTCTCTTGCTTACACTGCCATATGGCAGACAAGTTGCGGGGCCAGTTCTCCCATGCTCACACCTCTGAGGCTGGCTCACCCACACCTCCTCCATCAAGGTCAGCTCTACTGTGATGCCCAGGAGAGGTGCAGGGCCTGCTCTCCCGAGTGCTACAGTAGGGGAGGTGCAAGGACAGCTCTCCTGCTCTCATGACTTCGGGGACAGGTCTCTTCCTTGCCGAATTTGGTGAGGAGGGAGGGGCAAGGAGAGAGGAGGGTGTCTCTCCCTTGTCCACACCACTACATGGGAGATGAATGGTAGAGCCAACTCTTCCACACTCACATCCTTGGGGCTGGCTTAGCCATAACTCCTGCAATGTATAGGGCCCACTTTCCCAAGTATGGCAGCTGGCTGAGGGTGGGGTTAGCTCCCCTGCTCTCCTGCTTCCAGGGCCAGCTCTCCCACAATGCCCAGGTGAGGGATGGGGTCAGTTCTGCACACCTTTCAAATATCAACATGTCCCTAAGCAGTAGCCCAGACCAGGGATGTCCACCTGGCCTTTGGTGATAACAGATCCCTACTGCTGCAGGATGAATATGCGGCCCTTTGTGGCAACACAGGCCAGGATCCCATCATGGTCCCAGCTGGCATCAGCTGTTCCTCACTCCCCTTGAGCTTCCAGTTCTGTCTCTCTTCATTGTGCCATACCTTTCTCGTTCATTTCTCCACAATTTACTTGGTCCTCTTAATGGCATCCATGGTCTCTGAGTGTCTGGGGTTGTCTCAGGAGTGGTCTTAGAAGCTCTATGCCCCGCCCATGCATTATGACACTGGGCAGGGGTCATTTTGGGCATGGTCTGCCCACTCCCAGGTCTGTGCATTGCTGAACTGGTGGTCATCTCAGGCTAGCTTCCTGTCTGGGCTCCATGGCACTTGTCTTTCGGTTGTCTCGGGCTTGCTCCTCACCCAGGCCCACTTGAGTGGCTCAATGTGAGGGTTTGTCTTGGGCTTAGTCCTGCCTAGGACCCATAGTACCAGGTAGTCTTCTTCTAGTTTCTGGCTTGCTTCCCATCCTGGCCTGGGAGCTCATCCTGGCTTGCCTGCTGCTGGATTGGTGGTCATCTCAGGTTTGTTAGATCTCAGAGAATGTTAGATCACTAATCATTCCAGTGTGTATAGGTCAGAACACTGAGCATAGACATAGCTTCTCCTCTCTGACAGCTACTGACACATGTGTGACACAGCAGCCAAACCAGCAAAGCCTCTAGGGACAGATTCTTTTTTCTTTTTTCTTTTCTTTTCTTTTTTTAAAGCTCATGTTCTGAATGCTTGCCTCCCAGCTTATATGACTTTGAGTCTGGAGAGCTTTTAGGTGGGTGGAGCTTGGTTGGTGGGGTGTGAGTTTCTGGGGAGGGAGCTTTGAAGTTTGGGGTTCCTCTTGCTCCTGGATGTGCCGGAGCCACAGCTATCCCCACCCTGTTGATATGTCCTCTAGAGAACCCCAATTGAAGAAATATCAAATGGGACCAAATGAGATAATGTAAGTGGAAGCCCTTAGCCTTGTTTCCACACTGGCTAAGATCGCAGCAAACATAACGGCACAGTTTGAGCTCATGACATGCAAATTCCAGGAAATTCCATGGACAGATGGAACTACACACAACCCACGAAATAAAGCAAAAGGAAAATGCTAACCAAAATCATTCACATTCTTCCTGTAGGTCAACAGAGCAAAGAAGAAGAACAACAAAAAGATCCAAAGGAGGACTGGACATTGTCTTCCTAGGCAGCCTACCTGTGAGAGGCAGGTCTGAGCAAACAGACAGGGCTGGAGCTAAAGGGGGCGTAAGGTGGCAGGCCTTGAGAATAATATTGTGTGATTTTGAATGACAATGGGAGAACCAGGCAGAGAAGATGAACTAGAAGAGAAAGTAGACAATAGATAAAATTCATGACAGAACATAAAGGAACCCGGCCTTACCTAGGAAGAAGGAAGTTGCTGTGGTAGATTTTGAGGAGGTTCTCGTTGCAACTAGACTGTAGCTTTGAATGTAGATGCTGGGCAGTTAGGAGCCATCATAGTAGATCCAACTCATTCTGGGAGGATAGAGTTGAGGCTGTGACCAAAGTGCCTTGCCTCAAAGACATCAAAATTCTAAACACACACCCACAACTTCAACTTTTGTCTTCCAGATCACCGGTTTTGGTCTTCAGTTATTTTTGATAAATTCTTTTTTAAAAATTATCTTTATTATATTTATTTACATGTATGAGATAGAGACAGACAATAGATAGATAGATAGATAGATAGATAGATAGATAGATAGATGATAGAGTAGGTGTGTGTGCCTACACATGTGACTGTGGTAGCCAGACATCAGTATTAGCTGACTTCCCAAGTTGCTCCCCTTTTAGTTTTTCGAGACATGGTCTCCAGCTGAACCCAGAGCTCACTGATTGGTAGACTAGCATCACAGTAAAGTCTGGGACCAATCGGGCTTTGCCTCCAAATGCTGCATTTACGGGTGTGGGATGTTAAGTGTGGCATTTACATGGGTTCTGGAGATCCACACTCAGGCCCTCATGCCTGTGCAGCAAGCAGCTTGCCCACTGAGCCATCTCCCCAGCCCTGCTTCCTGAAAATTCTTAGTACTAAGCTGTCTTATTTGCAGAGTAAATTGCAGTGCATTAAAAATGTTTGCATTCATAGGAGAATACCAAGGAGGGAAGACGAGAGTGGGTCGGTGGGTAAGTTGGTGGGGGAATACCTCCATAGAGGCGGGGGGGAAAGGGGATAGGGAGGTTCCAAAGGGGAGATCTGGAAAGGGAGAAATATTTGAAATGTAAATAAAGTATCAAAAAAATTATAAATAAAATAAAAAAATGTGTGCATTCATTTTCTTTTCTCGCTTAATCTTTCCGAAGTAGATAATGTTATTTTCCACTTATGGAAAACAAATGTTCACAGTGTGAAGGGCGTGATCACAGTCACAGATGGTTAAGAGTCTAGGTGGGGACATGGGCATGGGGCTTCTCTCTCTATTCAAAGTTTATGATCTTTCATTGATGTACATTCCTGAATCTCAGACAGGAGCTAGATTTGGTCTTATTTTTATAGGTTAATTTAATCAGAAACAGATCATCTAATGCTTTTTGTTTTGCCCTGTTTCATTTCCTTCCATGTTCTCTTGAACTGCAGTTTACAATTCATCATGATGAATCCTTCTTTTTTACAACCTGGGTGGTGGCATGCTTCAAATAACCCAGAAAAAAGCTGACTTATGAAAGTAAATGTTAACCCTCTTCCATGAAGTCATTCCCGTTCATGATTTGTCTGAGTTATGCCCACGGTAATGTGGTAACTGGCACAATTTCAATAGCTATAATATCTCTTCAATTACAGCTGCCTAAAGATCACCTAAAGCCCCCACTGCTCAATGCATCAAGGTGAGGCTGTAGAGAAGAGACATCAGTCGTGGTTGTCTTTGCAGGGGGCAGGTGGACACTTCACGTGCCACCAGCACTCTTAAGAGATGTCGAGGTTATTTCAAAGGTGAAAAAGAAGAACAGAAATACATCCAACAAATCAGGTTCTAAAGTTTCTTAAATCATTAAAGCTCACAGGTTCAAAATACAACAGTCAATAGAATATTCAATCTATGCAACATGTATTCATGGTTTGTTCAAAACACATTTCTTGTGTACAACCAGTGTTTGACTTTGTAGGTGAAAAAGGAAACAACCTAGCATCCCCATTATTTAGAGTAGAACCTTCTAGTGGGCAAGATAGACCCATATCCAGCTAACTGTGACTTATAGACTCATGTGTTTGACTACTCGGTCTCCCTAGAGTTGCAATGATTTTTGGAGGCTGTGGGGTTTGGTTTTTAGAGGTGGTCACTGAGAGCTGACCTTGAAAGGGTCATTTCTAGTTGAGCCCTCTGCTTCCTGCTCTGTTAAGAGATGCGTGGCAGCAGTGGCTCTGCAATACCTTCCTATGCCCTGCTGACCATATCTCCTCAAAGCCCAAGTAAGTCTTTCTACCCTTAAGCTACTTCTGTCAAGTAGGGTTTTTTTGGTTCTGTTTTGTTTTTTTAAATTTAAAATATGACCATAGATTTTTCCATCTTATTTGGTTCTATTCTAGGTCTCTGGTTCCTAGCCAGCCAGGCAGTATAAGGCTTGGATTCCCTCTCATGTAGTGGGTCATGAGTTGGACCAGTCATGGGTTGCCTGCTCTACAAAGTTCTGTGCCACACATTGCTCCAGCATGTCTTGAAGGCTGGATAGATTATAGACCGAAGGTTTTGTGGCTAGGCTGATATCCTCATCCCATGTCAAGTAGCTTTTTACAAATCTGAGAAAAATAACTGATAAAGACCAATCAGGATACTAGCTTTATCATACTGCAGCTCAGAAGGTGTGTATTAAATAAAAAGTTAAAACTGGATTATACTCTAGTGCAATCAAGGAAGACATCATTCAATTGTATTTTATAAAAATCTTCATTTTGAAAAAGGTTTGTTTTAAAGTCTCTCTCTCTCTTTCTCTCTCTCTCTCTCTGAACCCTCTCTCCATTTATTTAAGTTGTATTATGTATATTTTATAATTTTCATACCCATTCATACATGATCTGTGAGGTGCATAGCTTGCTATTGTGCTAATTGGGAATCACCTGACTTCTTAAGGGACACTTTCCAGTGTCTTTAAAAGTTTTATCTATCATCTATCTATCTATCTATCTATCTATCATCTATCTATTTACCTACCTATGTATGTATATACACGTGTGCCACAGCCTGTATATGGAAGTCAGAGAACAACCAATGGGAATTTTTTTGGGGGTGGGTGGGGGGGACTTGTTCTCTCCTATTATAAAGGTTCCAGGGACCAGACTTGGATTGTCAGCTTGGTGGGAAGCACAGCTTCCTATTGTGTTCTCTCACCAGCCTAGGCTCCAGTGTCTTAAACACATGGAAACCTGCTCTCTTAAACAGAGAAAGCCCAGAAGTCAGCTGTTGTTGGTGTTGAAAGACTCAACATCCTGAGGACGAGATGTGTGTGATCTTGGTTTCGTCTGTTCATAGTCTTTAAATGGCTTCTACAGCTTCTGAAGACGTTTGATTCCAAGTGTCTGGAATGAAGAGACCCAGCATGGTCAGAAGGTCTTTGTGGGTGCTCTTGTTCCATGGTTTTGTTTATGTCTAACTGACAAGTTCCAGATTGGAGCAATGTTGGTGGTATAGTTGGCCACATGGATCTATTTTACCCTGAGTGAAAACAGAGTTATCTTCTTAGGCAAAAAAAGTAACATGAATATGAGGCACATTTAGTATTTTCTGTCCTAACGTTATTTCTTATTGTTATCTCAACTCTCTTTTATAAGCCAAACATTGCATCCCCTTATTCGTCTTTATAGTAACATCTTCATTCAAAGAATTACCATGGTTTACATGCCGGTAAACTTGCCCTAGATGGTATGTTTCGGTAATAAATATAGATCGAAATTTCTAAAGACTAAAAAACTCATGCAGTTGTTATTTGGTTTGAAGAACACATCAAAGAGTGTAAAGGCAAAACAGAGAGAATTATGGGGTATGGTTGGGAACTAGGCAGAACTGTGATGATGGTAAAGAGCCTGGTTATAGCCTATGTTCACCAGGAAGGCACAGGAGAGCTTTGCACAGGGTGTGAGATGTGGTGGTGGTTTATATTGAACATACTCTAGATAGAGTCCACCTCCAGCAGGAATAAAGCAGACTGGTCACGGGTCTCTCATTTTGCCTGGTAGGTGCTCACTGTCACAGAGCCAGCCTGATGACAATGGAAAGGGGTTCAGACTGTCTGCATGTATGGAACCCACAGAGCTTGCTCTTGGGTTTTCCCATTCCATCCATTTTTATTGCTTGGATGTGATTCCCCGGAGTCAGATGCTCCGAGTAATCACTGTAATTTGTGAATTTCCTTGCATGCATACACTCTGCTAATTTGGCAAAACTGTTATTTTTTTCTCATCTCCCATCCATGGGTACAAGCACAACTCAGAAGCTGCATTCTATAATTACTTTCCTGGATTAGAGAAAAAAATCAAGAGAATGTTTGATGTATTGTGTGGATTGACAAGGCTATTGTGTTAACGTTTAAAAGCAGGCCAAGAAAACGACTAGATGGAGTTCTTTAGCTCAGGAGTTCTGAAAAGGCCTTGGCTTCCTGAATCTCTTCCACAGATTTCCTTATGTGCATTAATAATGTTCTTTAATGGTATTTTTTTTCTGGTTGCCTTCCTGTTAAAGTATTAAACCCTTAGTGCTATGTGATGTGCTCATTTATTAACTTGCTTTGTCTTAAAAATATTTCCTGATCACATATAGGGGAAATGAGTATTTTAGACGCTAGCTCCATTAACTCCAGCGAAGTCCTTAGTGACAAGAGACTGAGCCTATTATTTCTGGGATAAAGGGATAAATGAGCAGAAGACTGAATCAGTGCAGTGACAAGACTGAAAGAGGCCCTAGTCCTGGGATCTCTACCTTCATGTCTGCAGAGCGTTGTGGTCCTGCAATAAGATCAGTGATAAAGCCTAGACATGGAGACATCAGCAAGCCATGGGAAGTATTGATTGCAATTGAGGAAAGGTTTACTGCCCTATGTACAGGGATAGTATAGGTGCTATGATCAAGATTTAAATATATTTCCTGGAGCCAGTATATAAAGAGTTGTGGCTACTATAAATATATTATTTATTATATATTTTTATATAAATAAATGTAAATATTTCCTAAAACCAGTATATAAAGAGTTGTAGCTAATTGCCCAGTTCTAATGATTAGTGCACAAGACCTCCATCCCAGTTTGAGCCCAAGAAGGATTGATTCTCAAACGAATGTTTACTTGTATGCCCAGAGTACCTGTTGTGCACGAGCTACATATGGCCTCGAAAAAAAGATGCCCTAAAAGAAGAGACTGGGGCGATGGCTCAGTTGGTCAAGTATTTACTATGTAAACATGAGGATTTAAGTTTGATCCCCAGAACCCATGATAAAAGTTGAGTGCAGCAGGATGTTTTTATCTTCTCCCATGGCTTAAACTCTCTTGTGAGTGGTGTGGCTCATATTAGCCTACTCTTACCAGACACTGCCACCCATTGCAATGCCCATTGGACAATGCTGCCTCTGTGCACTCTTGCTGTGCTCAAGTGAAGTGGGAATGGCCTTAGCATTGTTCACCGTGGTGTTTGCTTTACAGAGCTTTGTAGATACGACTTATTCCCTAAGTGATCACAGAGCCCTGTAGCAGATCTTGATTGGGACGCCATCCCATGTTACTTAGTCTCTAAACCAAGGAACTGACTCAATAAAACTTGCTCATGGTACTGGGATGAAAGTCTATAAGCAAGGTGAAAAAATGGTCACCAGTTTCATAGCTTGGGAAATAAAGGTACCATTTATGGGGAGACCAGAGAGGTAAAGTAGGAAATTCGGTGTTGACTGGATTAGGCAAATTCTTCATGTGTGGGAGTGGGACAACTTGGTGATGAAGTCAGAAGCTGGAAAGGAGGTCCACGTTAGAGATTGTATACGATTGTATGTGAGTGACAGTTGAAGCAACGGTCTGCTTGCCATCTGAGAATGTATGCAGGTGGAAGAGAGTTGGCCAGGGTGATTCTCAGCATTAGCACTTGCAGTTGGGAACTGGGGAGATGAGAAATGGTTCGTGTCCTAGGGATGAATGAGACCTGGAGGAGAGGTGTTATGACCATCAGACGAAGGACAGGGTGACACTTAATCATTGTGGCAAAGTAGGAAGAAGAATAGTGATGGATGCAGTAACCAGTGTACAGGGGAGGGAATTGCTGCCCACAGGTCCTTATTTTCTCAACAACATAGATGAGAATGGAAGAGATCAGATGCTGGTTAGATGGTTTCATCCAGTTAGGCAAGGGTTAGAATAGCCCTTGCAGAGACTTAAAGGTGTGTGTGTGTGTGTGTGTGTGTGTGTGTGTGTGTGTGTGTGTGATTGACTAGGATAAAGGAAGGAGTTGGTGGTGGAAACATAACCACGCAGTTAATGTTGGTAATTCAATTCATTCTTGTTGGCAATTCTTCCCCAACTTGAAAACCAGGGCAGGAATCCACCTCCCAGTGTCAATTCTCCCTGAATCCATAGGTATTTTCTGTAGTGTTTCCACCATTGCTGTATATGCTTCTAGCACATGGTGGTACCCTGTAACCTCCCAATGATCACCAAAGTGTTAGCGGCATTTTTTTTCAGCTTTCCCGGCTCAGATGTTTTCCCTTTGATTTTCCCTGTGGATGGCCATGCAAAGGAAGTACAGTGGAACTCTCAGCATCAACCTGTTTGAAAAATGAGGGCTCAGATGATAGCTTTGGCACATAATTTCAGCTAAGTTGTTGTATGGGGAAAAACATTCCTTTCCACTTTGAGAACCATATCTGTAAAACTTCAGAGCCAAAGCCCATGTGCTCCCAAAGGCTTCCCTGGAAACTATTTCATGCGGCATATTTTTAGCAGGCATTGATTTCTCGAAGAAATGAAGCATCATGCTCTGCTCTGATTCTTTCATTCATGTGATCTTAAAAGCAGTCCCCTCCCCCCCAGAACATTAAAAGGATAAAAAGTACTAGGAAAGCTGAAAAGACATAAATATAGAAAGTTGTCGAGGTCCTGTGGGAATCCCAGGGCTTAACAGAAACAGTCTAAACTCAGAACCTACTTCTAGGGGAAGGCTGCTGTCATCTGGTCTAAGATCTTGGAGTAAGCTATTTTCCCAGTCGTGGATAAGGATGCAGGAGAGCTGTAATGTGCAGTCTACAAGCTGAGGCTCGGAGAGCGTCACAGAATCTATGTATTAATGGAAAGTAGGACAAAGTCTACTCGGAGAGGTCAAGGGTGATACCAAAGAAAAAGTGATGCCAATTGGCAAAAGGCTAAATGAATGAGAAGATTCAAACAGGGGTGTGTTAGTCAGGGTTCTCTAGAGTCAAAAGACTTAAGGAGTGAAGCTAGTTCTCTCTCTCTTCCTCCCTCTGCCCCCTCTCTATACATGTGCACACACACAGACACATGTGCGCGCACACGCACGCACACATGCACACACACACATAATCCCATATATGTATAAAATTATACACACACATATAAACGGAATTTATTGGAATGACTTACAGGCTGCAGTCTAACTAACCCAACAATGACTAGCTGTGAAGGGAAATTGCAAGAATTTAGTAGTTGCTCAGTCCTACAAGAATGGGTGTCTCAGCTGGTCTTCTGTATGTGCTGGAATCCACACCCCCAAAGACTCCAATGCCAGTGTGGTTGTGCTAACAAGGTGAGGGCAAGCAGGCAAAGAATAAAACCTCCCTCTTCCATGTCCTTACATAGGCTTCCAGCAGAAGGTGTGGCCCCGATTAGAGGTGTGTCTTCCAGCCTCAAGATCAGGATCAAAGGTGCATGTCTTCCTACTCCAAAAGTCAGGACTAAAAGTGGCTTCACCCACTTCCAACCAAGGAGAAATCTCTTACAGGTGTGCCCTCCATTTCTGGATTGTAGTACACTCCAGATACAGTCAAGTTGACAACCAAGAATAGCCATCACAAGGGGGTACCAGAGGCTCTCTCCTTTCCTTATGAATGTATTCATTCACATGTGGAGCAGGTGCCTGCAGAGCTGTCAAAAGGAGGCCGTGAGTTTTGGAAACTGTAGGAAGGGGTTGTAAGTGGAAGGTGGAAGAGGACTGCTGGTGCAGAAGGGGAAAAGTTGAGTGGATCAATTTCATAGGCTTGAGTGACAGGTCATGGAAGGGGGAGGGACCAGAAGCACAGAGACTACCTAGACACATTTTAGAAAATGCATTCGATGGAGATCTTAGGTGTGGAGTGAGCCAGGGACCGAGGAGTTACAGTGGAAAGATAGCAATGCACTGCTAACATGTCAGCGGCATGTGACATGACAATGGGCAGAATGTGAGTATGGAGGGGTGGGGCCTTGAGCTGACCAGCCCCTGTGACAGAGGGTGACACAGAGGCCTCCCAGACTCAAACAGTCCCCAGTCACTTGGCAGCAGCGCATCCTGGACACAGCATTTGGTGCTACCTTTTCCTGATTTACGTGTTTCATTTTGCTTTTCTAATGGAAAGTATGCATCATGCTGCTGGAGAGGCTGTATATTTTCATTAATATAGCTCAGCCTTCTAAATCTATTTATCTGTTGTATGCGTTCTGAATGATTATCTTTTGTAGAAACAGAATAAAAACATCAGGGTTAATGAGCAACCAAAGAAATGAAATAATTCCCAAAGTTTCCAATCTTATCGTTGCTATTAACCCATCCCTGGAACTAAGAGACATTACACTATATCCCGTTGTTTCTTCTTTCTAATCTGTAATGCCACTTCTCCTTCTGTGTCATAGTTTTAAACCGGAAGCCATGCAATAAATAGAAGAAAGCACTTTACAAAATTAAAAGTGATGATTCAAATATCAGATTTGATTAGGGAAAAAGATAGTATTGTTGTTGAAAATGTCTTCCCCAAAAGAGTACAAAGTTGTTTCAATGAAATTATCTGTAGAAATTATTAAAAAGCATTTTCTTGTTTTCCTTCTGGGGTGACTAAAAAGCATTTTCTGAATAAAAGGGTGAACCTGCAAGTGGTTTTCCCCTGGCCGACTTTGGGCAATGTCTAAAGGAACACAACCATTGTAGGAGGGCCTATTTCCAGGAAAATGAATTTTGCTTTTGTTAAAAAGATGCTTGAGCAGTAACTTGTCTCAAGACTTTCACGAATGTAGACAGGGTCTTTAATAGGTTAAACTAAAAACATGATGACATTTCAGAAGTCAAGAGGTGACTTGATCTTCTGAGATGCCATTACTCAATGTCCAAGGATTTACACAAAAAAGTAAAATATGCTCATTGTCATATGTCATTGAATTACTTTTTCTCTGAGAATTTCCTGTGGATATATTGCCATCTTTCTGAGATGCTTAAATTTATCATGAGCTTGATAAGATCTATGATCACTTAAGAGACAAATCTCTCAGTACACAAGCAAAGGAGTTTCTTGGTTGGGTTAATGGAGGTGAGATGTCCCACCCTAAATGTAGATGTCGAGATGTCATGGAAACAGGAAGTGTGCTAGTATTGGTCTCTCTGCCTCCCCTTGGAGGATTCAGTGTGACCAATGCCTTGAGTTGCTGCTGGCATGCCTCCTCTGCTGTGATGAACTCTATTCTCACACTATAAGAGAAAAATAAACCTTTTCTTCCTTAAGTTGCTTTTTACATTTTTCAAAGCAACAAAGGCAAGCAATTAATAAACATGCTTTGTGTATTTTTTTTTTTGAAAATCTGCCTCTTTTGACTTGGCTATAGGATTTTGAGTCAGAACTAGGTGGTAATGGGGAGGCCAGATGCAAAGATTTGAAGCAAGATTGCCAAGCCCACAATCCTCAACAAGACTGGGTGTGGGAGAGAGATGGTATTGCATGAACTGGGAGATGAGGGTTTTCCCAGATCGAGGACCAGAGCTGAGCTGCTAAGTGGCTCCGTGTGGCCAAGATCAGGGGATGACAACATCAGCTGAAATATAGACGGGAAAGTCTACAAAACACAAACTACAAAGATTATAAAATGTGACCGTCAGTTAACATTCGATTGGATATTTTCCTTTGCACCTTGAGGCTGCTGGCTATCCTGTGAAACTTCAAGGACGGCTGCATCTTCCCTTTTACTAAATTCTTCATCGTGGAAATCACCTGTGCTTTGCAATCAGGAAACTCTGGCTTCAACTCCTCACCCTGTCTCCTCACAGGAACATGTGTGACTATTGACACATGCAATGATTTCTTCATATGCAAGATGGAATATTGCATCTTTCTTGGTAGATGAACTGAAATTCTAAACCATAGCTTGTAGGTCACATCTTGCCTTCCATTCAATGTAACTTCCATATTCAATGTAACTGTCCTTACGGTTCCTGTCTTCCCCACCTCTGTTGCTTCTATGACCATTTGGTCTGTTTCCTTGATCGTGTCAATATTTGATGCATTATGAAGTTGAAAGAGAGGAGTCAGAGAAGTTTATACTGGGAGATATCTTGATTCCACTGCCTTTTCTCGCTTTAAAGTGGTCTCAGTTCTTGAGAACATCGGTAAGTGTCCAACAATAACTGATATGCTTGAGAGTAGCAGAGAAAGTCATCCACATGATTAGGATGTTCTATCCATCCATTTAGGCTGCTCTAACAAAATATAATACACTCAGTAACTTATAAGTTAGTTCCCCAGGAATTTATTTCTCATAATTCTGGAAGTCCAAGGTTAAGGTACTGGCAGATTTGGTATTTGCAGAAGGTTGTGTTTCCTAGGTTATAGATATTCTCTTATTACAATTCCTTACAGGATTGAAAGGGCTATCTGGCTTTCAGGGATTCCTTTTATAAGAAAACTGGTTCCATTGACAAAGGATAGCACTAAACTTGATTTTTAAAAGGTTCCACATAGTATTACCACTTTGGGGGATAGAATTTCAACATATGGATATTAGGGAAATCTAATCTGTTGGGTCATTCTAATTAAGGTCAAAGTCTACCATTATCCAGATAGCCTTCTGGGCTTGGTCCAAAATGGATGACTCCCTTTACCAGCAGGGCTTCTCCTTCTCTGACCTTGTGTGGGGAGCCCGGAACTTCTATATTTTCTACCTACAGAATGTCACATAGCCTTGGTGAAATTGCAGGTTCAACTTCTGTATTAGTCAGGGTTCTACTGCTGTGAACAGACACCATGACCAAGGCAACTCTTATAAGGACAATGTTTAATTGGGGCTGGCTTACAGGTTCAGAGGTTCAGTCCATTATCATCAAGGTGGGAACATGGTGGCGTCTAGGCAGGCATGGTGCAGGAGAAGCTGAGCATTCTACATCTCCATCTGAAGGCTGCTAGCAGAATACTGACTTTCAGGCAGCTAGGATGAAGGTCTTAAAATGCACACCCACAGTGACACATCTACTCCAACAAGGCAGTACCTCCTAATAGTGCCCCTCCCTGGCCCAAGCGTATAAAAACCATCACAACTCCCCACCAAAAAGAGTGGGTATTCAACAAGCACCTGAGATTCTTGGAATGCTTTCCCATGCTAATGAAACATCTCAGTACCTTAGCCTTCAACCAATGACCTTTGCTCACCTTGGATATTCTACCCCCTTCCCCAAAACTATATAATCCTTGTTTCACCCCAAATAAAATGTATGTGTACAAGCTTACCCCAAATGAAGAAATATGCACAAGTTAAGATTATCTCAGAGAGCTGTTTCATTGAGGGTCCTCAGAGAAGCCCTTCATCACCTCACCCTCTAACCCCCAGGACTCATACCAAGCCTGACCCAGATCCTGCAGAATCCCATCTGTTCCAGACACTGCTTCATCCTTCCAGCCTGGTGTGTAATGGCGTCTGGACACCCTGAGAGGGAGGAGGTAGAGGACTTGGAACCATACCTGGACTCCAACACGTATACCACAATAATCATTCAGATCATGGCAGTTTTAGTTTTTATTTTTTTTAATGTTGGTCTTTTAGAAATTATTTTTTTAATTTTATGAGATTAATATAATGAAATCATTTTCTGGTTCCTTTTCTCCATCCAAACACTTCTATATACCTCTCCTTGTTGGTCTTTAAAAATGTTGTTTTAAAAGTGTGTGTGTGTGTGTGTGTGTGTGTGTGTGTGTAACTAAGTGGAGGTACCTTTGGAAGCCAGAGGCATTGGATTCCTTGGAGTGAGAGTTACAAGTGATTGTGAGTAGCTCAGCATGGGTGTGGGAATGAAACTTAGGTCTGCTGGGAGAGCAGCAGCACATCTTCTTGGCTGTTGGGCCATCTCTCTAACCCAAGGTGTAGATTTTTCAACCATAAAAATAGCAAAGGGCTTTCCTGTGATTTGTGGGTTTTCTCCCAAACATCCTGGCTATTAGAGAAAGATTTCCAATTACATGATATTCCAGTCAAGAAATTTATGTTAATGACAACTTCATACATAGAGTTTTGTAAGTGAAGGGAGGGCATTTTAAAACAGTCCTTGACCAGCATAGGTTATTGGCATCCTGTGTAAGGTTCTTTATGAATGAACGCATTTAATCCTTACAACAAACAAAAGTGTGAATGTATTATTTCTTTGTGAGTAGATAGCAGTTTAGAGTAGTCAATGTCTTCTTGCTCATGAATACACATTAATATTTATTTGATGTCAAAGTTCATGTTTTATTTAACAAGAGAGTTGAATAAGTCTAATTTCAATAGTTTTTTTTTTTTTTTTGGTCTATCTCAGAGCTGGACTATAGGTGGTTTACACAGAGTCATCTCTTCCTTAATAGTGCTGGTTTTAGTGTCTGTCTTTAGCCTGTCTTCCTTCCCCTGGGATGGACTTATCTTCTCCTTTTTACTTTGGGTACCACTGAACTGTTACAAAGACCTAGCATGTGATGTTCCAGCTTCACAGACCAGAATAAAGGAATCCATCTTATTAAAAAAAAATCCTGCTGTGTCTGGAGTCTTTCCAGCAAGTTTTACATGCTCATAGAAGACAATGGCATGAACTTTCAGGTATAGACTTACAGAAAAGCATTTGTGAAGGGCATGGAGAACTGGAAGTAGCTAGTTACATTATATCTAAAGTCTGAAGGTGAGCACAATGAGCATGAGCATGCTAGTGCTCAGTTTCTGGTCTCCACTGAGCAACCAAGGTTCTGCCCACAGTTAGAATGGGTCCCACATCAGTTAATGTAACCAAGACCCTTCCCCACAAACGTGGTTAGAGGTACCTCCCTGGGTGACTCTCGATTTTGTCAAATAAACAGTTATCACTAATCATCACAACAATATAAAGCACCTTAATTCCTCTTTCTCAGTTCTCTTAGGTCCTAACCTGAATCCAGCCAGACCATGTCAGCTTGCTTATTGTCATGCTAGTTCCAAACACCACTGGCATAGACTCTAAGAATTTTCATCCCTGGTGTCTTCAGCATACTTATAGAGAACTCTTATTCAGATATGTTGGAGAATGTTACTCTGAAGTACAAAGAAATAAGATTCAGTGGTATTACCTAAGTAGAATTTTATTTCAGAAGACATAAATTATGCAGAAAAATTTTTTGACTTAAAATCTTTCAGATATAAAGAAAACATGTAAACCTAAAGGAATATAAACAAAAGAGCCACAAGGAACTGCCTGCCTGTACTACAGACAGGTCCCTAGACAGGAGGGGGTTGATAGATTTACTTAACACTTATTTTTATACCCAGATTGGTGTTGCTCTTTACCTTCATCAAAGAACCTTTTCTTCTCAACACTTTTAGTTCTTTGAGGGTTTTATGCATTGTATTCTGATCATATATGTCCCCTCTCCCCACTTTGCAATCCAGCCACATCCTATTTTTTCCCCAAACCCTTCAGTTTGTGCTGTTCATATACTCCTGGATGCCATGCCTTCACTGGAGGGTGGCCAGCTCAAACAGGGTCCTGTACTCTTGAAGAAAGTGGACTCTCCTCCCAGAAGTTGCTAGTTGCAAGCTCTCCTTAGCTAGGGGTGGTGAGCAGTAGTAGTCAGTGCAGAGAAGCACAGCTGGTCTAGAGAATGAGAATAGGAGAGTGACTGTGGATTGCCCAGCCTTAAATGAGACACCTGTAACAACTTCTACAGGGCTCAGGGAACATCATGGAGTGGGGAACAATAAGAGAGCCAGAGGACAGGATGAATGCTTTGAAATGTTTCACTCAGGCGTTCACAGCAGCTGTGCCTACTTTCAAGGGATCAAGCCAGTCAAAATTGTAGCACCGAGGGAGGAGGGGCTCCGGAGGCTTCACCACAGCTGAAGGGCTGGCTATTGGTAATGTGGCTCCTCGGGGGGAGGGGGAGGGGCGCTTTCACTTTTCTTCTAGGATGTGGCTGCTGGTAGCTCATGCAGGCTTTGATAAGTGAATTCAGTGGGTTATATATTTTTAAAGGTGGGAGGAGCACGTGTGGAAGGGAATCTGGGGGATCTGTGCATGGATGTGATCAAGACACATTTTGTAGATATATGAGACTATCAAAGAATAAATAAAAATATTAAATTGATAGAAGGAAAGTTACTGCTTTATACATGAGGTAGTGTAGTCAAGGGGCTAAATATCTGCATAATTATATTTAAAAATTCCATCAAGGAGGATAAAACATAAGTCCAATGTGTATATGTGTGTGTATACACACATACACATATACATGCTCATATATATGCTCATATATGCATATATATATATGTTCATGTGATTCTTGTTCACTTTGGTACACAATCTTGATAGGTCCAACAATATAATAAAATAGACTAGACATTTTAATTTCTATTCGTTGCTTCTTACTGTCTAGCTGCCAGTGTTTAAGAAAGTCACTTTAATTCACTGAGATTTACTCCCTCCTGATAAGTGGTTAGACCATGAGACCTCTCCAAGCCCAGTGGCTCTTTCTTTCTCCAGCTTTTAGCTTTTTGCTAATTCAGATTGCTATCTAAGGAGCATTTCGGAGTGTCCTTTTGTCAGGGAGCAGCTCAGAGTCTGGTGTTACCTATGTTGTCTGCATGTAATTAGATTTATATGGTCCTAGCAGATGGAGACACTGAAAGTCTCGCCTGCAGCCTCATATTGATGAGAATCTAATTCCATTTGACTTAATGGTGTCCCTAATTGAGCCACAGAGTACAGAAAGGGCAGCTTCACTTTCCTGAGAGCGTCAGGAGATCTGAGTGGCATTTGTGGCTTCCTGAATAATTAAGCTGGTACTAGGATACAATTTCTTTCTCTAGCCCCTAAGTCCTCCATGTTACCATTCTGCAGCCACAAAATACATTACACTTCCTTTTGGTATTGTTTATTCTGTCCAATATAAACTCCCACCAACTTGCAAGAATTTAGCCTCTGCATACCTGATGATTCCTGCATCACGATATGCAATTTGTTTTTGTTTTTGCTTTTTAAAAAAAAATCAAATATCTGGTCCTCTCAACTCATCTACATCATGCTTCAGAGGCTTGTAACATGTCGGGCTTCTAGGTTTCCCCTCCCTCTCCTCTCTTGGTTCTGTCTCTTCCTTTCTCTTTGTCTTTCTCAGTTCTCTGCCATTCTGATGCCGTGCTGCTCTTTATATGTCCCCTTGGCATAACTCAGAACTAGAACTCTAAAACAGCTACAGGTTTAGGTCAATAAGAACATACCCCAGTGAGCTGTAAGTGGATCCAAAACCACAGTTGCAAATTTGACATCAGATTTCCACAGCAGGTCAGGTCTTGTTTAGCTTCAGATTGCTTCCACCTGGAAGAGGCACTTTTACCTCCACAGCTGGGATGCAGCTGGCATTTCCATCTCATGGATGCAGCCTTCCTCAAGTCCCTAGGGCTTATTCATTTATCTCTACAGAGATATGTTGATCTCTGGATTATTATTTTTGGTTTAGAATGTTGTCTATGTTTTATTATGTTTTAATGATGTGTTTGGCTAATTTATCTGCTACATTTTTGAAAGCCCACATGGACCCCATTTTTCATGACTTATTAAATTTGTGTTTTTATTTTTGTTAGATTATATCCTGACTACTTTCTTTTTTTCAGTGATGGTCTGGACGTGGTGACCTTTCTGAGTCTCTTGATATCTACAGTTGTCTGGTTTTTCCTTCTTCTTGTGTGGTGATTTAACTATGTCTAGGATTCTTTTGTAAGTAATTTTCCTTAAGAAATGACACAATCTCTCCATATTGCCTGGACTTCAGTGTTACTAAATAGGTAATTCATGAATTTTGTTTTTTCTTTAGTGTTTAACTAGTCTATTTGATCCTGTTTTGCTGAGGGAATGTTTTTGTGTGTTGTTTTTCTTTCGTTCTAGGGGTTTGGAACTATTCATTTCTTTGTTTACAGAATGAAGGTCTTTTTGTTTTCATTGTCTGACAATCATTGAAATAAATACTCTTTTTATCGTTGAAAAATTTTCTTCTAGAGCATATTTAATAAATTCTCCTCCAACATATCCATTCTTTTTGTTGGTAATTCTTTTCACATGAACTCTAAGAATTCTAGATCGGTTTTTGTGTTATTTAGCATATATGTGGTCTTGGCTGTTTTTATTGTATTTTGGAGAAATACTTAGCTCATGATTGTCTTGCTCTATCACTTCAGCATATTCTACAGGCAGATAGCACCACAAATGTCAGCAATCTCTAGCTTTGCTGTTGAATTCATTCATTGTACAGTCATATCTATTCATAACCCAGACCAAATGATACAGATTTACTTCTTTTAAAAATGTACACATTTTTAAAAATTTAAAATTAAATTTCCAAGATCTTTTATTTTTTCTTTTTTGGAGGTGGTATTCCTACCTTCTAAAATATGAAATTCTTGTCAATGACATTTATTAAAATCCTTATTCTACCTGTTCCATGTATTACTGTTCTCAAATCTAGGTCTCCAGGTGTTGAGTTTCCTCTTTCCCTAGTGAACAGCATTGTTCAGAGTTCCCCAGAGCAACAATACCAAAATGTCTTTACCCTTTTACCTTTAAAAAGAAAGATGTATTTTTGTTTTATGTGTATATAAATAAAATTTTACCCAGAATGCTCTGGATGATGAACTCACCAAAATGGAGGCATTGTGGCTTGGCTCAGACTCATCGATGTCTGTCCTCTGACTTAACTGACCATAAGTCCTTTGGTTTTATGGATTAAATATCACATAAGATTTGGAGGAGGTGCTCGTCTATTTTAATTCTAAGGGTATTTAGATCCATTAGCCATTTCTAAAAATCCCTGGCATTCAAGCTTGACGTTGCTTTTACCAACTTAGCCCAGTTGTTATTTGGGTTCCACTCACCTTTGTCATCATTTTTCACTTAGCTGTGGTTCCATTAGCTTCATAGAAGTGTGTAGTGTTCAGTAGGGTCAGGAACTATCATCAACATAGTTTTCAGTGCTGTGGTAAAGGGTCTTACTGGCTCTTCCTGGGGAACATTGTTGTTGGAGGCTATACCTGTCATTTATTATAAATCCCCTAAAACACGCCCACCTTCCTAAATACTCCAACCACACCTAGTGTTTTACCTTTAAAAAGAAAGATGTATTTTTATTTTATGTGTACAAGTGATTTGCTTGCATTTATGCATGTACACCACATGCACGCAATATCACTGGGCTGGGGGACAGAAGAGAGCATTAGATTCCCTGGAACTAGAGTTATAGTTAGTTGTGGGCCACCATGTGGGTGCTGGGAACCAAATGGGTCATCTGTAAGAACAGCAAGTGCTATTAATCACTGAGTCATCTCTGCTGCCTCGTGGTTTGTCACTCTTAGCTGTGTGAGCCACTAATGACCGTAAGTTAATTCAACCAACTGAATATGATCAATGACCTAGAGCTATCCATAGCTACTCAAACTGAAATGTTGAATTTAGAATCTTTCGGGGCATCCATGACAATAAATTCCTGAAGTGAAGATGCTTCTGTCTCCAAGCTGGACTACTCTTAATCCATCCCCACATGGTTCCTTGTGTTGCATTTATTTCAATGCATTTGTAGAAGTGAGTAGCTATTTCAGTGGATAAGCTTTCTTCTTTCTGGTTTGACTTTGTAATTAGGACCCTATCAAAAGCCAAGATCAATTCTTCAGTGGGTGAAATCAATGAAGGCAGTAGGGCGGGACGTAATCAGCATTATGGTTTCTATAAAAGGCAATTCTTTCCAGTGACAGCATGGTACTATCTTAAAGCAGGTCTTGGTCACTTTCTTTAAAGGGTGGAGTGATGCTAAGGCTGTGGAGCTTCATGTTTGGGTCCTGGTCTCTTAAACCTTTCTTTCTAACACCCTTCTTCAGCCTTCTTAACACCCTTCTTAACAGTCTTCTCTCTCCTCATCCCAAATTAAATTTTTACAAACAAAAGGCTGTAAGCTTCAGCTGTTTTGTCACCCAGCAACTGCCTGCTCCTGCTTCAGATAAAACAGATGCATCCAAGTTGTTTAAAGACACTCTGGTGAGTAGGGGGATGGGTTCAGTTGGTGACACACTTGCAGCACCAAAATAGTGACGTGAGTTTAGACCTTTCCAACATTCAGGCAATAAGCTGGGTATGGTGGTGCACACCTTTAATCCTGGTGCTAGGGAGGCAGAGACAGGAGGATTCTTGACCAGCCAGATCAGTGAACTCCAGGTTCAATGTGATATCTTTTCTCAAAAATAAGACAAGACAAGACAAGACAAAAAAACAGAGAATGTTAAAGATACCTCAGGTTGATCCATAACCTATAAAGGTGCACACATGCATACACAAAAAACATTTGTATATGCATATATCTCACACATGTGTGTGACACACACACACACACACACACTCCCCAGAAAGTCAGTGATTGAAAGTGCTTAATTTCTTACTGTGTTTTAAGTAGACAATTCAACTTCCTCTCAGGTCAATTATTTTTTAATTGAATTTTGACCTGTTTGGTGCAGCTGGAAGTGACCATCTCATCCCCACAGCCCTAACAGCTATGACGCGGTTCAGTGTGTTAATGTAGTTGGCATTTGGTTCGGCTAATTGTAGCTCCAAAAAGCACCGTAATCTACATGGTCGTGGGTCATCCTTTGAATGATCCATGGCTGCGTAAGTGCATGGGTCCACTGTGGACCTGAGTGGGCTCATCAAAGCACCCGTCAGTGTTCTGCTCTCTGACATATTTAGTACAATGGTTACAATGGTGTGTTTTATGTTCTTTCTATGACTTCTATGATATTATTTTGCAGAATTCCTATAGAGTCATACTGGAAAACTTAGATATTTTTATAACTAAATTCTTTTGGTTATCCCTATTTTAAAAAGACATTATCTGTGTTAGTAGGGAGTTCTCATCCTCTTATTTTTTCAGCTTCTGTTTTGTACTAATGACCTATTTACTTTTCAAGTATAAAAAGTTTAGAGCATAATATAATTATGTCTTTTCCCCTTCTCTTTGCTCCCTCACAATTCCCTTACTCTCTTTAAATTCATGGCCTCTAGTCCTGCAGTGACTTGATGTGCCAGTGTGTGTGTGTATGTGTGTGTGTGTGTGTATGTGTGTGTGTCTGTGTGATACCTGGAGGGGGGCTTCCCCTTCTCAGAGGAGAAGGGGATGGGAAATGGGGGAGGATCTGTGTGGAGGGACTGGGAGGAGAGGAGCTGGTATTGGGATATAAAGTGAATAAATGAAAAATAAATTCATGGCCTCTTTTTCTTTCATCATCATTACATATGCACATATACACACACATATATTACTAACTACATCAATAAAACCTTTTCAGTCTGTATAAAGTTACTTGTATGTATAAGACTCAGGGATGATCATTTGTTATTAGATTACCAGTTGGGGTACTTTTTCCTGGGGAAGACTGTCCACTCTCAGCATCTCTTAGTTGCCTGAGGCTTTTTGTCTAAGGTTGAAGCCTCCTGAGCCCCACTCCCCAGCTCCATGTTAGCACGTCCATCAGTGACATCCTTGTTTAGGTAGCCATGTCGAGGAGACATCATAGGCAAAGCTTCTCTGCCTTTTCTAGGGACACAATGTCACAGCAAACATACCTGGCACTCTGGCTCTTCAATCTTTCTGCTCACTCTTCTGCAATGATCCCTGAGCCTTAGATGCAGGAAAGCACTGTATCAATACTGATTAGTTAATAATAGTTAATTTTCCTTTATAGCTTGAAATGCCATTTAATGGCACACACAATTGCTTTGTTCTAGACTGTCTGTTCTATTTCAGTGACCTATTTATTTAGATCAGTGAGATCAGTATGAAAAACATTAGAATCAATCTTCATATTTGTTAGGTCAAACCAGTTCTTGTTATTGTCTCTTGTTCATCTGTATCTTAGAAGTTCTAACAGCTTACTTTTCCATAGCCCTTTAAAATTAGCTTGTCAAGTTCTACTAAAGAGTCGTGCATCTTTTAGTATGATTAAATTAATTTTATAGGTTAAATGGGAAAGTCTGATATCTTTACGATACTAAGTCTTCCTGTCCAGTGCCATCAAATATCTCTCAATTTATTCTGCTCTCCTTATATATCCCTCCATAAACTTTTATAGTACTGTCCAGAAGGTCTCACGCATAGTGTCCATTCCCAGAAGCTTTCTAGTGCCTGCTGCTTTTGTGGGAAATAGGATCTTTTTATAAGAAATATATTGATTGGAGCATGTTGCTCTTAGAGGTGGTTTCCAGCGGAAATATATCTTTTCTGCTTAATGGGTGAAGCTTACTTAATTTGTTTAAGTGGGGGAAAGCCTTAAATAAGAATTTAAAGGCAGAATTCATGTTAACAATTAGCTAATTTCATTTGAAGAAAAAGAAATAACTAAAACCTTTAAAACACCATAAGGCAATTGCAAAGAAAGCAACCTGAGAAAAAAATTTAAAATGGAAGAGACAGAAACATATCAATATTATGTATAGGTAGGAATTTCTTTCTAATAAATGAAAATGATAGCTGACCAAATAGATGAAGGTCAAGAATAAGCCATCTGTACAAGCACAAAGAAATATACATTTTTAGTATATGTGGGACAAGGATCAGCTCATTAATAAATAGCTACAGTGAATCTTAGCACCAGAACACACTCCTTATAAACCTGACAAAGGCAAATGATGGACCCTAATTGCTGCCACCAGTTAGGAGACAGGAGCACGAACCCAGAGATCGCTTACACTCGAACACAATAATTACACTTTTCTAATTTCTAAGATATGCACATCTGAGGCATTTTAGCGTTGTGCATGGCTATGAATAATCCTCAATAATTTAAACAATTTGCACAAAGCTGGCTTAAGTAGAGTGATGACACTCAGAACTCAGCATCCTAAATGCAAATGAGCACTATAGAAATTTCTTTAAACTTATTTAATCATAGAATCTTTTTTTATGGAGGGGGAAGACACACTACAATAATTAGTTTGCTATATGATATGTTTTGAGAAATATAAGCTTCATGTCAGTATTATGGAGATTCATAGCTGACTGAATTTTAAATGTATTTGTAGCAACACTAAAAAATGCAGCCAAACTTAGCTAATATTCCAAATGTGTAAGAATAAGTTGTATTTAAGTAGTGCATGGGACAGCAAATGAATTGAATATTGTGAGATTAAATGCACTTTAGAGAGATAATTAAGGCCGAGAAAAATGTGCATGGTATTTAGTAATGTGAAAAGCAAAGCCATGAGCTGCTAAGTATGGCATGTAATATACTTTGGGTGAAACATACATTTACAAATACACACACACACACACACACACGTATATAGAGATATGCACAGAGGGAGCGAATACTCAAAATGTTCATAGATGTAACTGCTGACTTGTGATTATTTGTGACTCTAATTTTCTGCCTTGATTTATTTGTCTATCCTTTAATGACCACTAATTACCTCGATTCTAAGGCAAACATCATGTTTTTAAAGTTATTGCCAATGATCTGTCTTTTATATTCCTGATAGCTGTTACTGGATTTGCCTCCTCCTCTTGGCCCTCTGTTCCCTTCTGGTTCCCGGCTCACTTTCCGTCTCTAGTCTCTACAGAGCTCCGTTCAGGTTGCCAATTATTTTTAAACGTGACTGCGTGACTGCAGTTCGTCTATGCAGCTGCTCTCACTGCTTCAAGGTGACATTGCTTTTTTTTTTTTTTAAGCTGAACGTTTCTTTTGGTGCAGAAAACAATACCCCTTTACGGGATCTGTTGCATTTAAAAAATGCGTGTTTAGACGATGTGAGTCCCATTAATAATTTACTGAGTAATGGATGTGCTACGTGAAATCTAACCCTTCCTGATTCTGAAGACATCCTGTCATATGAATGGCAGGCCAGCACGGGCTCTGAGTCTTGGGGAAACACCTTGTTTCCTAGTTGCCTCGGTCTCAGATCTCATCCCCATTCCCAGCCGCGTGTGTGCCAGATCCTTTCTGTTCCTGTTCTCCTTTCACTCCCTTGAAAGATTTCTGATGCTATCTTGTAGTTCATTAACTTTGTTATGTTGTTACAATCACAGCAACAAAAAGAAAACAAAAACCAGGGCTGCGGAGATGGCTCAGTGAGTGGGTAAGAGAGCTTGTGGCTCAAGCATGAGGACCTGAGTTCACATGCCCAGCACTCATGCTTGTGGCTGTGCACTTCTGTAACACCCCTCCCCCCACGGTGGGGCGGAGGAAGGCACAGGAAACCATGGAGTTTGCCAGTTAGCCAGCCTTCCTGAAAGAGTGATGAGCTCGGGGTTCAGTGAGGTAACCGGTCTCCAGGGACTAAGAGAGGATTTTCATGTAGGACAAAGGAGCAGGAGAGAGAAACAGCTTAGTATCGAAATTTAGGGGTGCGGCTTTAGTCGTAGGTAATGTGGTCCACAGTGAGATGACAAGACAAAGGGCCCTGCAGGGTTGGGAGTATCCAGTAAGCCCAAGGCTCCAGGTTCAAGGTCCAGGGATGGCAGCAGGAGAGAGAGAGAGAGAGAGAGAGAGAGAGAGAGAGAGGAGGAAGGAGGAGGAGGTGGAGGAAAAGGAGGAGGAGGAGGAGGAGGAAGAAGTAGTAGTAGTAGAAGAAGAAGAAGAAGAAGAAGAAGAAGAAGAAGAAGAAGAAGAAGAAGAAGAAGAAGAAGAAGAAATGAAGGAAGAAGAGAAGAGAGAGAAAATAAATAAACCTAATAAAAATATCACATGGATATCTCTTTAGGGTTCAGAAATTCATGGGCCAGTTTATGATTTTAAAGTTCTGTAAAGGTGTAAACATTTCAATATTTTATTATTCAAGGTCAGGGACTACATTTACTCCTAAATTCTGTCCGGCAACTCTTCCGGGTACCTATTTGATCTAAAGGTTGGTAGGCGTCAGAGTCCCCTGTGCTCTGCTGCGGTTCACATCTACCTTTTCATACTTTAACATCCTTAGTCAACTCAAACTATTTCTGGGAATTTTCTTTGTTTGTTTTTTATCAAACAAAACACATCAAAACAGATCAAAAAACAACCCAATGCCCTCTATTGCTTTCCTCAGTGGATGGATTCTTACTGACACCCTCTTTTAACTATTGCTTGTTTTAAGTGAGAAACACACACAACAGTCTTCAGACTTTGTAATTAGCTAGTGCCTCCTCCAGGCATCCACGCCCCACCTCTGCCTTCATTTTGCCTCTGCCTGAGCTTTCTTCTTCCCACCTCCCCTGCGCTGTCTGCTTTGTCATTATAACAGCAGGTCGGATTCAGTCGCTGTCTTGCAACGGGCGTAACTCCTCCCCCACCCCCACCCTCTCCCCCCTCCCCCCACCCCTGTCTCCGTCCCCGCCTTTCCACGGTCCTGCCTCATTTTCCTTGCAGGATATAGTGGGGTCTAAAATCCACTTTATTTTCTTCTTTACTTAGCTATTTATTGTCTATCAGAGGACTGTCCCGCCTAAAACCAGCGAGAGTAGCAGGGGCATGCGTCACTGTGCTCTGTGATGGGGCGCAGGGTCAGCAGGTGAAACGGAACTCTGATAGGCTAAAGCCGAATCCTCATCGTTCAGTGTCCCTGTTCTCCTTAGTCATGCTACTGGACATGCATCAGATACTTGCCTTCATCTTATTCCTTCAAATCCCCATGCCCTAAACCTTTCCAAAAGTTTGCTTAAATAAGGTTTGCTCAGCAAGACCTATCTGAACACCGCTATTTAAAATTCCAAGCTACTCCAACTGTGGGGTTAGGGGTGCTCAGTCAATATGTAGTTTGGCTTGCAAGCACAAGGACCTGAATTTGATCTGGAAATCAGCATAAAAATGTTGGGCATGGTACTGGGGACCCGGGCTTGGAAGAGGGAGGCAGGCAAATTCCTGAGGCTCCATACCCAGCAAGATTAGTCTGCTTAGCCAGTTGCAGGCCAGAGAGAGACAGGCTCAGATAAATGAATGAATGGATGAATGAATGAACAAATGAATGTGGCTGGTACCTGAAGAACAGTACCCAGTGTCTTCTGGCTTCCACATGCATACGTACAGACACACGTATGCATACATACATGTGTGCTCACACACACTTCAAGTTTTTCCTGCACAAAAATTAGGTCAATTCTAATCCGTCTTATGTGTTGATTTTCCTCTTAAAACTTGTGCTGCCCTTGAAACACGTGTTGGTGGTTATTCATACTGTTGTGCTGGCTCCTTCTCTTTGTCCCCTAGATCTCTCCCCACACCTGCTTGCTCTGTACCCCACAGGTCCTGTGTGGACACCTGTGCTATCTGCAGGATCATTACACCTTGACTGCCTCTCACCCAGTCTCTTCGTTCTTGAAGGTGACCCTGATCTACCTATCACTCCCTCTTCACCTCTGACCTGTCTTGTGTCCTATTTCTCTGGATTCTCACAGAGGACAAACCCTTCTGTCTGTGGATCCTGGAGGATCTTGAGTGATCAGAGCAGAGTCTGATATGTAAGAGATGCTGGAGAGATGGCTCAAGTTGATAAAAGTGCTTGCCTCACAAGCAAGAGGGTTTGATTCTTGATTCCCAGCACCTGTGTAAAATCTCAGCTGAATGGCAAACATCTGTAATCTCAATGCTGGGGAGAGAGAAATAGAAGGATCCTGAGACTTGAGGTCAGTCAGTCTTGTCAATTAGAGGTCTTATCTGAAGAAGAAGAAGAAGAAAAAGAAGAAGAGGAGGAGGAGGAGGAGGAGGAGGAGGAAGAGGAGGAGGAGGAGGAGGAGGAGGAGGAGGAGGAGAAAAGACAGGACACTTAACATCTACCATACTGATTTACACTGCACGTGCACACACACACTCAAATGCTCATGGGCATTCACATGAACAAATGCACACCTCCACGTGAACATGTTTATGTGCATACATCGCAAACACAAAATTAAAAAAATACGTGTACTGATTATTGACTCCAGCTTGAGAAAAGTCCAGCTTTATTCCACCCCTCCCCACCCATGATCCTTCATTTGTTGCCTACCTTCTGTATTAGGTGATCATATTACTAAGTAACTGATTTCTCACTTGTCTTTGTGGCTTTAATATGCTTAAAGCTTTGGTTTCTGTCATACAAAGTTTAGACGGTGCCCTTTGGTGTCCCACTGTCTAAAATGAGAAGACTAGAATTGCTAGCTTTCTTTCTACCTCCCCTTCCACCTGTGCTAGCTTTTTATCTCAAGTGAAGTTTGATATATAGTTCTGTTTCCCCAACACTGTCAGAGCAATCTACCACGGATGGGGTGGTTTTAACTACACAGTGATTATCTTACAGGTCCGGAGGCTGGAAGTCTAAGGGGGAGGTGTCTGCAAGTTTGTTCTCTCCCCTGGGATAGGAGATGGCTGCTTCTCTTAATGGGCATCTCTGTGTACCTATGTCCCTGGTCTCTTCATTGTGTGCCCAAATAGTTTTGGTTTTGTGTTTGAGTCTAGGGTCTCTGTGAGTCCAGACTTACCTTAAATTCACTGTGTAGGTAAGGATGACTTCAAACTTGTGGTCATGCTCCTGCTTCAACCTCTTGAGTGTTGGGTTTACAGGTGTATACCACTGTACTTGGCACAGATATGAGACTGGATTAGGGCTCATTCTAAACATCTCATTGTAATTTAACTATCTCCTTAATGGACCTACACATAAATACAGTCATATTCTCAAGTGCTTGGGGTCAGTGCTTCCTCATTGACTAGAAGAAAGGCATCAATTCAAGTCCTAAGAAGCCCCATTAATTCTGTATTTTATCTGCACTTCAGAAAGTTTGAGGCCCATATACCATGGCTTATCTGTTGGATATTTATCAAGTCATGTGTTAGAATCGTGCCTCTTTACATGGCATCTGTGGAAATGGAAGATGGTTAGGTAGCTGTGGTAATACAGTGTTTCTTCGCATTTTATAATCATGGCAATTTGAGTTATTTCATACTTAAAATGATCTTTTTAATCCAGGTTTTTGATTTGTGGGAATCTAGAAATCTTCAAATTCAACACCATTTTCCGTTGATATGGTGTCAGCACTGACTCCTGGTTTTCTACTCCCAGCCCTTGAAGCCAGATGAATTTTCCATTCTTTGTAGGTGGTCTTTTCTTTCCTAAACTTTAGAACACTTTGTTCCTCTTTGTAGCTCTAATATTTCCTAAGATCCTCTCCTGTCTTCTTTAGTATTAGGCTTCTCTTCTATGTGAGGAAATTCTCATGTGTATATGTGTGTGTGTGTATCTGTGTGTATGTGTTTGTGTGTGTATGTATGTGTGTTTGTGTGTGTATGTGTGTGTATATGTATGTATGTGTGTGTATGTGTGTATATGCATGTTTGTGTGTGTATGTATGTGTGTATATGCATGTTTGTGTGTGTATGTTTGTGTGTGTGTGTGTATGTGTGTTGAGGGCAGGAGGACTAGAGGTCGACACTGGGACATCTTCCTTCATTGCTTTCCATCTTATTTTTGGAGACATGGTCTCTCACTGGCCCTGGAGCTTGCTGTTTCAGTGAGCTTGAAAGCTGGAAGGATTCACCCATCTCTTCCCTTCACCAGCACTGGTTTGCACACATGTCATGATCCTGGATTTTATGTGGATGATGAAGATCCAAATTCAAGCCTCATGGTTGTACAATGGATACTGTACCCATGGAGCCGTGTCCCCAGCCAACACACAGATTCTGTCCCATCCAGTCCTCTGTGTTTTCGATATAGGTTGTCTTCATGGATTTATGGTCTGTCCGTATCTCTTAACTTCTCTCGCATTTTACACCTTTTTGTACTTTTACTTTATGTTCTGGTGGATTCTCTCGATTTTGTGCATGGTTTGAATGTTGCCCCGGTTTGTGTTAAAAACTTGGTCCCATTGCAGAATGTTGAAAGGTGGAAGCTTGAGTTGACAGCTGAGTCGTGAGGGCACTGTCCCCTACAATAAATTAGGGCGTGTGTGTGTGTGTGTGTGTGTGTGTGTGTGTGGTAAGTCACAGATGGGTAACATAGCAATCCCTGTTACTCATGTGAGCACTCTGGGGCAGCTGGTCCTCAGTCTTGGCACATGGAGCCATCTACTTGGTTGTACTGTGGTGCCATGGACCTCTCCGGGTACCTAAAGCTCTTGGACTTCCCGGTCCAAGAGCCATGAGTCAAATAATCTTCTAGTCTTTGTAAGCTTCAAATATAGCACAAGAACATGGACAAAGATTGTGGGGGTTCCCCCAAACACTATAGTAGGCAGAAAAATGGTCTGTGAGAGGCAAGAAGAAATCTAGTTAAACAGTACAAAGTTAGGCAGGCTACTTCAAGCTTCTAGAGTCTAACACTGCGCACTTTATTTAGACATATTTAAGTATTGTACAATTTTGCAAAAAAGTTCCTGGTAACAATGATCTCAATCTTGTGTGCATAATAAAGTTTGAGTCATGAGTACATCAAAACTCTTTCTCAAAGTTTGTGTGACCTCTACCATGAAGATGGGTTGTGTTTCTTAAGAGCCTAGGATCTGGTGTGGTCTCAGTCATAATGTGGCATAGAGGTCTCCTGGCTATAAAATATGTGTGACATCTGCCCTAAGGATGGGTTCTATTGACAGAGAGACAAAGCTAGGGAGAAAGAGTCTGGGACAAAGATAATAATTTGGGGGATGCAGTTGTGACCTGGCCCTACAGGTAGCAAAGGTTACCAGGTTATTAACTACAGCCACTCCCAGGCTTTTGAGGGGAGAAAAGGTATCCCTTTTATCGAAGAGACAATCTGTGTGCTTAACATGTCTGGTTTCTCTAATGTTTATATGTGAGCATAAAGGCCTTGTGCTCTGTACATAAGCTGTTTATCTTTCCTTCTTTGGGTTTCCTGTTTTAGTTGCTGCGTTTTCGGTTTTCAAAGAGTGGCTTCTTACTACAAAGCTGCATCTGCTTCATAGCAGCTGGTTGTTTTATTTATTTATTTATTTATTTATTTATTTATTTATTTATTTATATTTTTTGGAAAACACAGTTTCAGGTGTAAGTCATCAGCACCAAGAATGAAACTACTTACATCACAAAAGCCGACTGGTAAACGATGTTTACTGACTCACATTCCCCCTCTCTTATAAAACAATGTTTTATTTTTAGTATATTAGTATTTTGCTTGCCTGTGTGTATTTGCCACTGTTTGCAGAGGCTAGAAGATGGTGTCAGATCCCTGGAACTGGAGTTCAGAGAATTGTGAGCCTCCATGAGGGTGCTAGAAACTGTGTCAAGGTCCTCTGGAAGAGAGGCTAGTGCTCCTAACCACTGAGCCTCCTCACCCATCCTATCTGTCACTCATTTTTTCTTTTTCTTTTTAATGTCAGAAAAACTTAGAAATTTTGACTGATCTATTATTGTTAGTTTTGAAATATATATATATTTCATAGCACATTGGAGACAAAGGCAAAAGGGTCTGTGCAGTTTGGTCTATATAATGAGTTCCAGGCTAGCCAAGACTATATTGTGAGACTCTATCACAAAAAATAAAGAAAAGGCACAATTAACAAAACAAATTTAAAAAATATTGCACAAGGCAAAATATACACACACATACACACAGTTATGCTGAGATACACACTTACATATGCACACAGTTATACACAGACACCCGCACATGCAAACACATATACAATATTATATACACACGTATATACACAAGCACCCATATATACGGTTATACATAGACATACTCAGATGTACAAATAAATATACAAACATACAGATATGAGCAAAACCAGATAAACACTTGTAAACATATATACTCACATATGCATAGACACACATGCACACACACATGGATGTACACACATAGTCATGTATACTTATCCACCTATGCACATATGCACACGTAAGCACATATATATGATACACACATGTTTATACATACACAAACACACATACACACACAGACATAATCTAGAGACATACACACATACACTTTTACATACAGACACATAAACATACGTATATATGCATATATACAAATAAACATTCATATAATACACACATACATAGACACACAGACAAATGCATATGCATACATATGCCCCCTACATGTCTACCCTCATGGTCACACACACACACACAGATGTACTTGTATGCACTTATAAATCCACATATACAGATATATGTACATACTGGTACAAACATACTAAGACACACGTATACATCTATACGTAAACACACAAATATCAATGCACAAATAGACACATAAACATATGCATATGTAAGTCCACAGAAACAAATATTCATACAGCACACATAAGCAGACATATGCAGACAAATACATATATCCAGGCACAGACAGATGCACATAAATACATGCATACACATAAACACATATGCATTTCTACATATGTATACACATACATATACATACATAAATACCATATATCTATTACACAAATATATATACATGTTTGTGTGAGTCACAGGGGTTTCATGAAGCTCAGACTGGCTTCCCTCACTAATAGCTGCGGATGATCTTGAACTTTTGTTTTTCCTTCGTGTGTCTCCGCAGAGCTGGAATCACAGATGTTACACCATACATAATACCACAGTTTGAACCCAGGGCCTTGTGTATCCTAAGCAAGTGCTCTACTGATGGAGCCACACTCACTCTGCTCACTACATCTTTTGAAGATTGAATTCAACATGCCTCCAGTGCTCACTGCAGCCTTTGGTAGTGCATGCTTCTCCGGTCTTAGTTATTTCTGTCTTTTCTACAGTCCTTTCTGGTTTTGGCTAAGAAGTCAGATTTGGAGGTTGTTTCTTGAACTCTTGTTTCTACATGGCTTTTCCGTAGCTTTTACATATAAATAACAAAGTGACTGGCTTTGTCATTTCTTCTTTTACTGGTGTCCTCGTGTGCCCCTCTTTTTTCTTCATCTTTAAAGAGAAAGTTAGTGAGATCAATCCATGAACTACCATGTTTGCCCAGATCCTGTCCTTGTATATCCTGTAGGACATTACTCAGTATTTATGGGCATAGGCCTTCAGCACAGGAAAGTCTCCTTCAAAATCTGTTAGTCTTTGCTGTTGCAGAACAAAGTCTCCTAACTCGTGGTGCATTGCATTGGCTGGTCACACTAAAGATGATGTGCTGGCCCTTGTATCTGTTTTCTGTCTGGTGCTTTTATGCCATATCCCTCTCTGCCTTTGGTAGGGTTTCTCATTTGCAATCTTCTATGGCCTTTCCCTACCAACCATATCCTCCCCTTGCACTGACTTCTCAGAGTTCATTTTGGCTCTACAGTTTTGCAGGTTGTCTTCTCTCTAAGTTTTGCACTTGGTCATCCATTACTTTCATGGAGAGTGTAAAGCAAGTGATTTCAAGAGGACATGTCTTCCAGCCATGCGCTCCCTCCTGTGCTGTTCTAGACTCTTGCTTTCATTGGCCGCTCTCATTTTAAGGCTATATTGCTGTTTCTGTTGCTCATCTTTAAAGAATGGACATGGTTAATCTTGTGGTAGACTATCTCATGCTGAAAAAAAGTGTGTGTGTGTGTGTGTGTGTGTGTGTGTGTGTGTGTAAGGGGAAGAGTTTCTTGGAAATCCCAGCCATGGGCAGTCCCAATAGAAACACCATCTCTGCAAACATTCTTTTTATTTTTTTTTCCTTTTTTTTTTAAAAAAATTTATTGGTTATTTTATTTATTTACATTTCAAATGTTATCCCCTTCCCAGTTTCCCCTCCACAAACCCCCTATCCCACCTTCCTCCCCCTGCTTCTATGAGGGTGCTCCCCCTCCACCCACTCCCACCTCACTGCCCTAGCATTCCCATATGCTGGGGCATCAAGCTTTTACAGGACCAAGGGCCTCCTCTCCCACTGATGCCAGATAAGGCCATCCTCTGCTACATATGCAGTTGGAGCCAGGGGTCCCTCCATGTGTACTCTTTGACTGATGGTTTAGTCCCTAGGAATTCTGGGGGGGGGTGTGTCTGGTTGTTTGATATTGTTGGTCTTCCTATGGGGTTGCAAACTCCTTCAGCTCCTTCAGTCCTTCCCCTAACTCCTCCATTGGGATTCCTGTGCTCAGTCCAATGGTTGACTTCGAGCATCTGCCTCTGTATTGGTCAGGCTCTGGCAGAGACTCTCAGGAGACAGCACTTCTTAGCATCAGCAATAGTGTCCAGGTTTTGTGTCTGTGTATGGGATGGATCCCCAGGTGGGGCAGTCTCTGGATGGCCTTTCCTTTAGTCTCTGTTCCACTCTTTGTCCCTGTATTTCCTGTGATCTTAGGTATGCCAGCACCCTGGGAGACCTGCTCTCTCCAGGCAGGATTGGGGTGCAGAGAACTGTGGCACAGGGTTAGTTCCAGGATGCAGATGAAAACTGGAAGGATCATGTCCCTGGCTGCTCCATGGTTCCTGTGTCCTGTGGGCTCCTGGCAGGTCCCACTTAGGCCAGCTATTGGAGCAGTAGTGATGGTCTCCCCTGTGGTCTTAGGTGTGTCAGCACTTTTGGGAGACCAGTTCTCTCTGGGTGGGATTGGGGCACAGAGAGATTTGGCACAGGGTCAGCTCTGGGGTGTAGATGGAAACCAGAAGGATTGTGTCTGATAAGGGTTAATTTTAGCTTACACTTCCAGGTCATAGCACATCTTTAAGAGAAGTCAGGCAGGGAACTGAAGTATAAATCACAAAAGAAATCTGCTTACTGGTTTGTATCCTGGTTTATATTCATCTGGCTTTCTTATGTAATACAGACCCATCTGTCTAAGGGATCCTATTTCCCAAAGTGGGCTGAGCAGTTAGCAATCAAGAAAATGCCACATAGACATGCTGACAGGCTGCTTGATGGAGAAGATTCTTCGGTTGTGGTTCCTTTCCCTGGTGTATCAGGTTGACAGCTAAGATTAGTCCTCACACCTGGACATCTATAAGATTAGTGGCCAGAGCCTGGCAGCCCCCTCCACATCCTCTTCTTGGGTTCCCGGGACCGATGTCATCTTTCCCACATTCATTGACATATGCAGATACAGAGAAATTCCTGAATTCCTATGAGTCTCAATATAAACCATACTCAAGAGTAAGACTTCATCCTTTTTAAGTGTGAAAGTTTCAATAACAGGTTACTACACTGGAGGAACCCACAATTGATTTCTAAGTTGGGAAAATCATAGTGTATGCTCCCAACGTTCCTGGAAATTAAGTGAGACTGGCCCAAGGCTGTCTATGGAAAACTCTCGGGAAGTTCTAGCTCTTATCTACTGCAGGCACTGTGAAGTTTTAGGTTACTGGAAGTGTAGTCAGCTTTCCTGTTTGTGGTCCACTGTGGCTAGAATCCCGTACTGAAGTCTGTTCAATGTGCTGGGGCATTGCTGGCACTGTTGATGGACAAGCTCTAAATTCAAATGCCCCTTGAAGGCAGCTTCAGAAGGGCTGGAAGGTTATTCTGGACAATGAAGGGAGCTAATGTATTCTTTCATCCACAACTGCCTTGTCCTGCTGTCCTCACATCAATAACAAATCATGGAAGACAGCAGATGACGACAGATTTATTAAATCATATGCAGTCATCCTCAAGGGCGCCAGAAGGATTTCTTACGGCTCTAAAGTAAGCATGCATGCAAAGTGGTGATGCTCTGTTTCACCCTTTTTGGTCTTCATTTATTAATTGAGAATATTTGTGTATGTATCTTTTTCTTACCTATGATGCAGCTACTCAGTGTTCATGTAGGAAAACCCTGATTGTTTCCCCTTACCATTTTTTTTTTTTGAGATTATTAACTCCTTTCTGGTTTTCCTTTGAAGAAAAAAATATTTTTATAACATTTATAAATTCCCTATTTTAAAGGTAATATTGTAGGCTTTTGTCCATTATAATTTTACTAATGCTGATGCACACACCAAGAGGGTCTCAGATACCTGAAGATGCAGGTCTAGAATGATCACCACAATACATGATCTAGAAGATCTCTTCACTTTAACCAGGGCCGAGAATCCTTTGTGAGTATTTAGCAAATTAACATTATTTCTGAGTGGTATAATAGCTCATCTTCAGACTTCTCAGCAATCCCCTCCCCTTTTTTCATAGAATAAAAAGTTTACTGTGTCAAAGGCATTCACGATAAAGGGGACTAATGGTTTTATATCTCAGGAAAAGGAATTGGAACTAGGAAATTCAAACTGTGATCAGTATGAAACAAGCTAAGAAATATTTTTTTTCCCCCAAAGGATCTACTAGAGAGTACTCCAGAAAGAAAAAAAACCCTTATAGCTCTAAGGGTAAATGGAGGAGGGAGGGGAGAGATAGACAGACAGACAGACAGACAGATAGATAGATAGATTAGTAGGTTGATAGGGATTCAGGTATAAGAGAAGGCACTCTGACAATGACAGTAAAGTTCTGAGAGTTTTCAGTCTCATGTAAATGTGCATGCGTGCACGCTTGCATGTGTGTGAGCACATGTGGGCATGCTTCTGCATGCACGCTTGCATGTGTGTGAGCACATGTGGGCATGCTTCTGCATGCACGCTTGCATGTGTGTGAGCACATGTAGGCATGCTTCTGCGTGCACGCTTGCATGTGTGTGAGCACATGTGGGCATGCTTCTACATGTGCACATCAAATTCCAAGGTTGGCATCAGGAACTCACCTTCATTGTTCTTCCACCTTACTCTATCCATAAGGTCTGTCAGTCACACCCTGAACTTGCTTATGTAGCTGGTTTCTCTGGTGGTTTCTGGGGATCCCACTGTGGTCCTCAAGTTTGCACATGAAACATTTAGCCATTGAGCCATCTGCCCAGTCCCATGCCCAGTCTTAAGGCATGGGAAAGAGAGTGGGAAGAGCACATGCAAAACTTAAGCCATTTATCATCATTTAAGTCACCAGTGCTGACCGAATTACTGCAATCTTTCTCACACTGTACAAGGTAGGATAGAAGACAGATGTAAAGTTTTTCAATATGTCACTTTGGTGACCTGGGGACCAACGTTCTTTAAAAGTTTTATTCGTTCTTTGAAAATTTCCTACTTAAGTGCAATGTATCTCCCTCTCCCCAAAGCAGTCAGTTATCCTCAATACTTTGTTCAGTTACAACTCTTCATTAACCTTTGACCTCTGAAAAAGAAGCTTCTGTGACCAGCTGAGGACAGCACTAATCTGTGGGCATAAACATAAGCATCCAGAAGGCAGCTGGACTGCACAGCTGTGCAGCAAAGCACCAGTAATAGAAAAGCAACATTCTTCCTGTGGAATAAGATGATGCTGAAGAGTCAGGGGAGGGCAAGGGGAGCCCTGCAGTATTCATTTGAGAGAGGAGTATTGGTATAGACTCAAGACATCTTCAGAAATTCTCTCTCTGTGTCTTTGTCTCTTTCTCCTTCTATCTAGTGTAGCAGGTCACTGTAAAAGGTCACCCACAGTGACACACCTTGGCACTGTGGATATACCTGAGTCCCAAGAATGTAATTTTGAAACAGCTTGCCACTGCCTGTTTCTAGGTTAAGACAGGACATAGATGTGATGAGCCCGTAACATCTTCCTATTACAAGCAGCTTTTAAAACACGAGAGACTAGGTTTGTATCACAAAAATAGAGGAACACAAGAGAATAGCTGTCCAGTGGCCAAAGCCAGACCAGTACACCTACCATCCTTCCAACATTTTATTAGAAAAAGTTTCCTACTGAGAATAAAGTGGATATACCCACCCCCACATCTCTATGTGCTACCATTAATATTTGACTGCGCTGGCTTTATCACACTTCCATCCAGCTGTCCAACTACGAGTTTATCTTGTTTTATTTGATGCATTTCAAAGTAAATCGCGGCCATCAGTACCATTCCTTCTAAGCTCTCCAGCATGAAAAGACCCACTTTCAAAACACAAAAGCAGAAATGACACCAAAGGTGACCCTGGTAACGGGCAGAGCACAGAGGAGTTAGGGAAGCAAATGAAAAGGAAATCTAATAAAGACAGGGGTTAAGGGCAGCTGGGGATGGGGCTCATAACCTTGACAACTGCCCAAGGCCATTTATGGATCCGTGGTTCTCCCCACCCCCAATCTAAGCCATCATCTTCCTGTGCATACAATTTTCCTGTTATCTATGACTCTATGGCTACGGAATCCTTTGTGTAATTGATCAGGAGATTCTCCACATTGCCTTTTTAATTCAGTTGACTGTGGGTGCTTGTGTGAGTCTATAAGAATGGAGAAAATTTCAGCAGGGTCTTCACTGAGACTAAACATGTTAGCTTCGTTAAGGGGAAAAACAAATCAAATCACATCAGCCTTTGTCTTCCACATTCAAGACCACATCTGGATCTTCCTCTAGGTATCTAAAAATCTTGGCCTGTTCCTGGTTCCTGCTGGGAAGCCCACACATGGACAGGGTGGGGCTCATCCACATATCACATACATACATGCGTTCATATGCTTATCAGATGAAACTCCCCTGGTCTCTCACCACCACACCTACAGCTTAAAGTAGGTGACAGCACTTTTTCTTATATTAATAGATTTACATGTTGACTGCTTGATTGTCGCTTTAATCAGACAATTGGGTTGGTGCCTCGTCAGCTGTTCAGTGAAAAGCCAGGGGGAATGTCAAGACACTGGCCTACTTACTTTTATTTTCTTTCGTGTGTGTGTGTGTGTGTGTGTGTGTGTGTGTGAGAGAGAGAGAGAGAGAGAGAGAGAGAGAGAGACGGAGAGAGAGACGGAGAGAGAGAGAGAAAGGGAGAGAGAGAGTTTTTGCCTGCCAGTTATGTGTTCTTTGTGTGTACCTGCTTGGTGCTCATAGAAACCAGGAGTGGGTCTCAGAATTCTTGGAATTGAAGAAATGTATAGTTGTGAGACACTGTATGGGTGCTGGAAACTGAACCCAGGCCCTAGGTCTTCTGCAAGAACAGTAAATCATGTGAATTACTGAACCACCTCTCCAGTCCTGAATTGCTTTATAAAGTAATTACAATTCAACAAAATAATTATGCTACTTTTTGTAAAAATTATAAGATTAAAAAATTTAACACAGAAATTATTTGTTCAACACATAAACATTGTGTTTCATATTTTGTACCTCTCTACACATTGAGGAATGTGAAACTGAGTCAATTAGTATTTATAGTGACTCTCATTATGATTATTTTTGTATACGTGTGAAGATACACAAAATTACTTTTTCAGCAATTTTTAAAGAATGTAATATACTGTTATGAACCACAATTGCCACATTGTACAAGGGACCTGTTAAATTTACTGTTCGAGGCTAACTGAAATTTTGTGCTCGTTGACCAGTGTTTCTAACAAGGGTTCTATGTTTTCAAGGTTGGGTAAAATTCAAAAGGTGGTGTTACATGCTGCAAATGACAGCCCTGCACCTCAATCATGGTTCTGTCATTAGGAGCTGAGGTGTCAGTGCCTGGAGCACAGCATGTTTGGGACACATTAGAAAGTTATATCAGCTTTAGTTACTGGAGGTAGAAATAAAGTACCTACCTCACACTGAAGCCAACATGTTTTAGGCTTTACTCTCACTAGTGCCCGATCATGAGGTATAGATTATCTTTACATTTCAATGCAAATGGATCCACTCACTACCAGGCCACCCATAAGTTTTAAGACATCAGTTTTCAGAACAAATTAAATTAAATTAATTCTTTGATGGCTTAAGAAAATAATTTAAACCATTTCCAACTTCTCCATTTTCATTTTTATTTTATATACTTGATTTAACCAGGATCGATTTCTTTTCAGTTTAAAATTTAAGACTAATACATGATCCATCAATCAAACATTGTTAGTCTGGCTTCCTGCCACCTTCAGTTTTCTTGGCTGTTCTGTAAGTCCAGCCATCTCTGGGTAATTTCTATGACAAAGAATTCATCCAAGATACGTTGTGATTTTTTTTCATCAAATTTTCTTGGTTTCGAAAGTACAAGCATTAGCAGTTAACATATGTATTTTATATTTACTTTTTCTAGCAATGTTCACTGAATTAGATATGAAATTCATACACACACATATGTTAATTATTATTGTAATGTATATATTAAGCTTGGGGAAAGTTTGTGATAAAGAAATAGAGGAAAAACATACACACCAAGAGAGACTAGAGGATCTAGCAGAGTGTAGACGGAAGTCTGAGAAGGTGGGAGGGGAGGAAGAGAGGAGAAGGGGCAGGAGAGAAGCTCCTTTGGTGCACGATGCCAAGGGATTGCTGCGTGATAGATATGCAGAGTGTGGGATCCCAAATATTTTTAGAGGTCAGCACTTTACATGCATGACCTATCAAGACAGGTGGGTTTGTGAAGACCATCCTTGGACAAGGGTACTTTATTCACAGCACCTTGAGACCAGCCCAGAGGTCCTGAGCTCATCCATGCTGGTTTAAAGGAGATCCAAAAAGGAGCTGTGTCCCATAGAACACCAGACATAGAGGCAAAACAATTACTAATCCCTAGAAAATGATTGCAAATAATTTTTTATTGATTAAATTGGTTTGGTGCCATGTCGATTTAGCTAAACCACACAAAGCAGTAGGGTTTATGACCTCCCCCTCCATGGTTGTTTTTACTGAGTTTGCTGTAGTAGGTGGCTTCCTGATTTCACTTCTAACATGATATTCTCTTTATTCATTCCTATTGCCATGAATGAATGGTGTATTTTCCTGGTTGAGTGGTATTTTATAGCCACACACACAGAGACACGCACATGCAGACACACACACACACACACACACACACACACATTCCCAATACTCCTTGTCTCCTTTGTTTATCCATCTACTGAAGGATGCTTAGGCTGATGCTGTCTTGGCTCTTTTGAAATATAGTAGAGTGATCATGAGTCTGCATGTACTGCACGTATATCTTTAACACATAGGTTTCATTTCCTTTAGACAAATGCACAGTAGCGGAATGACTAGGTCATATGGTAGTTCTGTTTTTAATATTCTGAGTAAACGCCATACAATTTTCCATAACTGGTGCACAAATTTATGCTTGGTATATCTTAAAATGGCTTCGTCCCCTGCTGGTATCAGCTACCGTTTTGCTCTCTGAAATGGACATAGAGAGTAGGAAGATCATGCCATAATTGGGCCTGCCTCAAACTCACTGGGACAAGTAGGCTGTCCTTTTGAGCCCCTGGCTTCCTTATGTGTACACAGGGGACTTGTACCTTTAGATCCTATCAGTCCTAGTACTGCAGCTTTGAAATGTTTGAGATGCTGATGTTCATAGCTCTGGGCATTCCATAAACAATGCAAATTAGCATCCAAACAGCTTTGCCTTCTGTATATAGTCTGAAGATGACAGTGTTTTCATTATTGAGCAGCTACCATTCCTCCTGCCATTATCGACCCAGCCTCTGGTAGAACAGGGGCAGGGGCTTTGGCCCCTGATGACCCCTCTTTAATGGGAACTGAGTGTAATCACATTAGCTCAGTTGGGAGTTTTGAAAATTACATTAGCTCATCCAACGAAAGGGAATCTGCCAATAATTTATGTGATGGATTTGCAATTAGAACATAGAGGTCCCTCCCCTCCATCTTCTTTGTGTCTTTCTGGTAAAGAAACAGAAGAAAAATCATCTTAAGGAAATTAAACTGTCAAGCAGGCCTTATAGGTCGTGTTTTAATAGGATTTTATCCTCTGTCTTACCCTCTGTCTTTTGGTTTTGTTCCCTAAGGGGAGAATATTTTGGGAACTGTTTTATGGTCAGTCATTTCACATAATCTACTAAGGGTTTCTTGAATATATATATATATATGGCTATTAAAATATATATCAGAACTAGAAGTTACAGGAATACACTTATTTTACATAATTAAAATATTAAAATATAATTACATCATCCCCCCTTCAACTCCTCCCATGTTATCCATCCCCCATTCTCTTTTAAATTCATGGCAGATGCTCATTCTGGGAAAGGCTAATTCTCTCCCCCCCCCCCCCAGAGGTTTTTAATTGGCTGTAGTTATTCTAGTTGTGGGGCTCGGTGTAATGTGCCCCTTCCATGTTGGTATGTTAACTGTTGCCATTGTTTAGGCTTTGTTTAAGCAACCATGGTTTTGGGATTTCACAGGTGTCATTTTCTTGTCGTATATAGAAGATTCGATCTGGCGGCATACTTCTTGGTCCTCTGGGTTTTACAGCCTTTCTGGCTGCTCTTCTGTGATGTTCCTTGAGCCTCCTGTATTAGGGTTGGGTTGTAGATGTTTAATTTGGGGCTGAGGACCCCAAAGCCAGCTGTATCTGGTGTTTTAACAAGTTGTGGCTGTCTGTAATGATCTCCATCTGTTGTAAAAAGAAGCTTCTTTGATGAGAGGCGAGAGCTTTTCTTATTTGTGCAGGAATGCTCCCTTGACTTGAAATAATATGTAGGGCTATTTCGGGTTATTTATTTCTAGATTTTTATAATCTTATTGTATGACAATTACTAAAATTAGAAATGTATGAAGTATTATTAGCACTTTGATTTTAGAGTGTTTCAGTGTTTAAATAAATCAGACAGGGCAAGTAGGCATGGTAGCATATGTTAAGTAGTTACCAATTACACAGTTCTTTTTGTTAAATATTGTACTGTTTTTACAACATGTATCACCAGTGTTATAGAAGAGATACTATGATGTAATAGAGAAATAGAAGCTGATGTTTTTTAACCAACTTTCCCTTATCATACTACTAATAGAGATGTCATGAGTGAGCCTGCTGTCATCAGCACTGTCCTGGTTATAGATTAACTCACTACTTCAGCACTAGGCAGTCACATAAGGCCTATTGAATCATTCTTGGGAGATGGTCTGATTTTAGAACAGGACGTTCTACACTGACGGATAGCCAGACTTACAGGTGTGGATGAGGGTCAGTATGGACAATCTAGGTGTGTGTTCTAGGAACACTTGACAGTATAGCTACTAAGCATAACGGAACAAAGCATGTGGTGGCCTTGAGGAGACAAGGGATCCTGGACTTCTTGTGATGGACATAGACAGCTATTGACCATGTGTATAATTGTGTCTTCTCAAGGCTTTAGGACCTATCTCTTGATTGGTTTATTGGAGGGACTGGAGTTAGCTGCTTCCTTCCCCAAATAAGGAAAGTGAAAAACAGATTGGAGCACTGGCATTCCAGAGATGTAGAGAGCAGTTCCTCCCAGGTAGGGTGAATTTCCTGCATGGGCTCTCAAGTCAGATGGGGAGGGAGATGCTGGGAGCAGCATTGTGCAGCCTTTCTTGGGAAGTGGGATGAAGGAGTCTCACTGGATTCCCTTTCTTTCCCCTTAGCTGACTATCCTGAGAGAGGGCTGTAACTGCTTTGTGCACAGTTCCCAACGTGAGCCTGGAAACGCTGCAAGAAGTTTTGAGAGAGTGTCACAGGCATTAAAGGATTTACAAATCCTTGTGTAATTACTGACCACCTGTTTGGACCACCTTTTGTCTTAGAGCAGAGAAGAGCAGACGCAGAGATGGCCTTTCAAAACCTTGAACTCTTGATTCTTCTGCCTCCGTTCCTTAAGTACTGGAATGCGAGACATACACCGGCTTTCATTTTAAACAATGTTTGACAGTCAAGATAGGGATGTTGGGTCTCAGCACAAGTAGGAAGGGATGTGTGCCTCTTATCTGTTTGTCTTATGGATAAACAAGAAAGAAACAAAATTAAATTGTCTAAAGTAGGTGGGGAAATGACAAGCAGATATTCCAGTGCAAAGCATACAGGCTGCAAAAGCAATCTATTTGGCTTAAATGGTTAGAGGTTTGACTGGCCCAGAGAGCAGAGGTGACCAGATAAGGGGGGCAAATGAGTTTCTGGCAATGGATGTTTACTGCTCTAATAGCTTCTCCCTGGTTTCTGTTTGCATGGATGAGCTGTGCTCTTTGAATTTCAGTGGTGTTTAATTTCAGCTAATTTTCATGTGTCATTCTGCACTTTAAGTTGAATATTTTATGTCATCCAATGACCTTATGGTACCTAATTCTCAAAACTGTCATTTACATGCATCCAGATGAATAAAAACCTATTACTCTAGTGAAATAGAACATCTTTTGTATGAGAAGTCACGAAACATAGCCCTGATTGAAAATATAACTATTTGCCCTTCAAGTGATCATGACAATGTCTAACTCAGTTTTACCACTGGAAAAATGTCTAGATGAAATATAGCTGCCAAGGTCAGTGTCCCAGATTTAAAGCTACATCCTAATATATTTGTATCCTTCAGACTTGTTACTATGCCCACAATTCTGATTATTACTTCTGGTGTCATCTACCAAGAAGTCTACGATCAGTCTTTATTTTATAAAGTGGCTTTGGACGAGGGTTATAAATATTTGGTAGAGACAAGCTGTCTGAGACAGTTATGTTCCTGACAGTCTAAAGAACAGAGCTATAACCCAAATGACCCCGTAGTTTCTTTGACCGCCTGCCTAGATGCTACTGTTATTTTAAACCAGGAGCGCCTGATAGAATTTACTGCACCTCTTCAACACCTGCATTTCCTACCCTTTCCCTATCACCTGCCGTTCTTTCAAATCACTTTCTAAAACTGTGGTCAAATATAGCTAACATAATATTTATCATTTTAATAATTTATAACTGCACAATCCATTGTCCTCCGACACACCCGCAATGTTTTGGAGCCATCAACAGTGTCCACACACAGAACATTTTCACAAGAACAACAACAATAACCATAAACTACTAAAACTGCATCCGTTTCCCTCTGCCTTCAGCCATGGGTAACCTCCACTAGACTTTCTGTCTCTTTAAATGAACTAACTTTTAGTACTCTGTGTTAATAGAATCATGTCCAACTTACTTCATCCACAATGTTTTTAATGTCTACTTTTATGGATTGTGGCACATGTCAGAATTTCTTTCCTTTTTTAATTTGTGTGCATGGTGTGCACATGTTCATATATATGTGTCTATGAGTGTGTGTGTATGATGTGTTTGTGTGTATGTGTCTATGATTGTGGATATATGGTATGTATGTATGCCTATGGGTGTGAATGTATGTGTAGATAACCTCAGATACTGGTCCTTGACTCCCATTTTGTTTGAAACAGAGTATCTCTTTTCTGTTGTTCAGTATTGGGTATGGTAGGTTAGTTTGACCACAGGCTTCATCTACAGCATCCAGCTTTATGTGTGCTCTGAGAGTCTAACTCAGGCCCTCAAGCTGAAAGAGCAAATTCTTTACCCATGGCTCCAGCCCCTGGAAGAGCAAATGCTTTACCCGTGGCTCCAGCCCCTGGAAGAGCAAATGCTTTACCCGTGGCTCCAGCCCCTGGAAGAGCAAATGCTTTACCCGTGGCTCCAGCCCCTGGAAGAGTAAATGCTTTACCCATGGCTCCAGCCCCACAGCCTCTCTCCTTTTTATGTCTACATAATTCCCCATTATAATTTCCCATTATGTTTGGATATTTATTCATCTATTGCTTGACATCTGGGTTGTTCCAACTGCTGTTCCTGGATTGTTCCTATTGTTAACCTGCTTTTACTTATGCTGACATCAACGTTGATTGATGTAGAACTATCTGTACGTGGTCCTGGCTTTGGTTCTTTTGGATTTATATGTGAAAGCAAAATTGTTCTGTCATGTGGTGGTGCTATGTTTAGATAGTTTGAGGAACCTCCAAAACTATTTCCACAGTGGCTGAATCATTTCACATTTCCCTAGAAATGCACGAGAGTTCCAAGTTCTCCATATTCTTGACACCACTTGTGAATTTTATAAAATGGTTGTTATAGCAGCCATCTTAGGTGTGAAGCAGTCTCTTACTGTATTTGATTTGCATTTCCCTGATAGCATGACAGCTAAGCATCTTTATGTGTGTTTAGTGCCCATTTGCATGCCTTTTTAGAAATTATCTAGATGAAATATTACTTCTGGGATACAAACCTGCCTTTTGTCATAGGTCTTGGGCTCCACTGGGGACCCCAGTGTTTATTTTTGATTTGGGTAGAAGTTTCTATTTTTGAGTTTGTGAGTTGTTTATAACCCTAGACCTTAACTGTTTATCAAAAGTGTTATATACAGCCATTTTTATCCCATTGTAGGCTCCTTTCCACTCTCTGGATAGTGTTCACAGATGCACACTGAGTCTGATTTATCTTCCTTTTGTTGCCTGTGTGTTTGGTGTAATGTCCACCCAAAGTCAAAGATCATGAAGATTTTGCTCCATGTTTTCTTATAAGAGTTTATTCTTTTAACTTTTCTGTGAAGGAGGTTGTTAGCTTCAAGAAAACTTTTGCAAACTGTGGGGTCAGGGCCTAAATTTATTCATTTGTGTGTTAAAAAGACTCTCCTTTCCCATTACAGACTTGGCATTCTTGTTGGGATGGGATATTCCTGGGGTTGTTTTTTCATTCCTTTAATCACTGTGGCTGTGTCCACATCAGTACCACATTGTTTTGATGATTATATCTTTGTCATTAGTTTACGAGTGATGAGCTGAGCATTCTCCATCTTTATCTTTTAGCTTCATGATTGTTCTTTCTTTTCAGAGCCAAGTTCCTTCCATGTTTTCCCTTGATGATGAACATGAAAGCCAGATAGACCCTTTTCTCCCTCAAATGGCTTTAGATCACAGTGTTTATCATAGCAACAACAAATCAAAGCAAAATGTAAATCTTTTACCTCTATGCTTAGGTCTGCAGTTAAATAATTCTCTGGTATTTTCCACTTGCAGAGCTTCTGTTTGTTTCTGTCTTATACGTCCCTACTTACTTATTAATTGCATGTTTCTTCATCCACTGCTTGTCTAATTATATTCAGTTGACTAAATGTCTGTTTTGTTTTGTTGATTTTTAGCTGTCTTCAGTATCACATTTGAAAAGGCGTTAAGGCAATTTGTAGATTCTTTGGAGCATTGTTTGTTTCCTTTGGTGGGGTCACACTTGTTTAATTCTTCATTATCCATTTAACCTTGTGCTGCTGGGGGCTGTACACATAAAGAGAAAAACCATCTTATGAATTAGTTTTAGTGAGTGAAAGTCTGCAGTGTTGTTGGGTCTTTGTGCTCAGAGGGTTGTGATCATTGAGTTTGAACTGGGTCATGTGACTTCTGGGTTTATGGTTTATTAGCTTGCTACCAGAGGCTTCATTGTGTTGCTCCTACCTGATCTCTGTATGGCATGGATCACCCAGGACCATGTATCTCTAGCATTATGGTCTGTGGGTCTCAGAGTGGGATGAGAGTCTAGTTCAGCATCCATGGATAGTGGGCTTGCTGCCAGGCTCAAAGCTACTAAATGTGGCTTTTTCTTGGTTCCCAGGGACAAATCCTACTAGATCATTGTGTGAGTCACTGTAAAGAGGCACTGATCCTGAACTGTGGCTCAGGTGGGCTGCAGCTGAGTCACAGGCTCTTTTGGGAGCTACAGCTGAATCTGAGCTCTGTTGTGCTTTCTCTGCTGGTATGTGCTGGCATGTCTTCTGGTGGGTCTTGGGAAGCTAAGACAGGACAAGAGCTGGGGTTGATTTGCCAGAATGTTTTAGGAACCATAGTAAGACAGAGGTCTGTGGTCTTTGGTTGATAAAATGATTGGTGGGACAATCAGGACTATAGCCATATGCACAAGAAGAAAGGGCAGTTTGAACTTGAAACCAGAACCATAGTTGGAGTAACTGCCCTTTCTCTAAGCCTGTCTTTGGTTCTGTGGGGCTTTTATAACCTCTTACCATATTCTGATAATCCAAGAGTACTGATGACTTAAAATGTATACAGTCAAACATATTAATGATTTATTTGTGTGTGTGTGTGTTTGTATGGCTTGCTTAGTTTTCTTCTCTTCTGTTCTACATGAAGTTTCAAAAATTAAATTTCTATATTTCAAGTCATTATTTCATATTTTAATTGAGTTTATCTTTATATTAAATACATGGTGAATAATATAACTGGTATTTGCTGGGTATGATGACCAGTTATTCAGTTGCCTTTTCCATGCCTTTAAAATGTCATATTTAAGTTTATATTAATATACATATATCAATATGTAATCCTGTATACTCTTCCTTTTCTATATGATTGATTTTCTTATCTATATTTATATGGTTCTGTAATGTAGTTTTGTCTTATGTTTTGATATTTTTAAAGGGGGGAATCTTTAAAGCTTTCATTGATTATTCTTACAGAGTCAATTCCCATATAATCTGCTTATTATGCCCAGTGTAACTCACTCCCAATGATTTTTACATATTAGTTCAGAGAAGGATCCAGATTTTGTTTTCAGGAAGTAGTAAAAGCAGAGATCAAGAAGGCTTAAGTAGGCTCTGGTGAGATGCTTCTTCAGTCTTAAAGACAAGGTCATAGGACCTTGGGGCACATGAATTTCAAAAGCACTCCAAAGGAACAGGGCTCCTTGTCAGATACTGCAGTGGGCATCCCCTATTCACACATTTACCAGTTGCCAGGATTGATGTTTCTAAACGAAGCAACTTTGATAAAATGTCGTGCAGGTACGGTGTCTAGTGAGTTCTATAACAGCCATTCCTTAGGAGCTGATACTCTTTAAACCAATATTCCCAAGTGGCTCGGTGGGAACCCCTTCAGAAGAGAACAGAAGAGATTCTGGGGAATAGAAGCACAAATGGTACCGTGTGGGAGGAGTGTTGAAATAGAAACACTGTCAGATAAAGTATATTCCTATTACATGTAAAGGTGAAGAAGGAGATGCAAGAGAATTAGGATACTCGCTAAAAAGAAAGACATTGGGTTAGTGGATTCAACCTTTCTCCATGGACCTGGGATGAGCAGGAATCTGGTGCCAACTCTAAAGCATGGCATCAGACTAAGTACCCTGCTTAGCATCAAAAGCAATATTCCCAGTTATAAGAATGGAAGGAGGAGTCCTGAAAAGCTTAGGCATTGCAGTCCTGGGCTCCCTAGCTGGGCATTTATCTAGCTTTATTTTCATCAGTGTTCTTTCCTGTGTGTGTGTGTGTGTGTGTGTGTGTGTGTGTGTGTCCCCTTTCCTACTGTCTATAAAAGTGAAGTGGAAAGGAAGAAATATTTAGAGCTGAATTTCCTGCAGCAGCAGTAACATGCAGGGCCACAGCTCTCTTGCTGAGCCTCATTTCTGCTTTGGCTATTTATAGACTGGCTCTGAAAATTTCCTTAGTAACAGGGTTTGGAAGAACTCTACCTTTGCTGCAGTGGATGTCCCCAGCCAGCCTGTGGCCCTGTCCCCAATTCCCACAACTTGGAAATTCTCAAGTGATCGTAGGTTAGAAATTACCTTCTCCACCTTCAACATATTTTATGGTTGGGGAAGTTTCATGAATATTTACTGCTCTAATCATGTGCTATATTTTGTCTCGATGGTAATGTGCTCTGTTGAAGAGGGGATATTTCATATTGATAGCCAGGCTTTGTACGCAATGACTAAGGTGTATGGTGAAGTTTCTCAGCCTTTGAGATTTATACTTCTATTACAGTTTACATTTCTGGGCACTGCTCAGAATCCTGATCTTTTCCTTTAAGTATTTACCCCTGTCTTTAAGTTTGTTCTTTTTAACTCTTCCCTCCAGCTTGACCATCTGTCTCCCTCCCTTCGCTTCTGTAGAACCAGGACTGAGTACCTGGTGGGGGAAGTGCAGCACATGTCATCAAAACATTTAGTTTCCAGAAAGTACAGAGTGACTTCTGCAATGTGTTCTACATCTTCTTGCCATCTGGACCTATAACCTCACCCAGTTAGAACTCAGCTAACAAGGCCAAGGTCATGGATTCAGACTCAGCATGATCCAGGTTACCTTGCTCAGGAAAGAGCTTTACAATACCATTGCTGGTACTGGTGGGTGAATCTTGAAAGGCTGCTGACACAGGAGGTTCTGGAGAGATTTGGGCTTGAGCCAGCCCTCAGAGTTATTAGAGTAAACACCAAAGCATATGCTATAGGCTGGATAGTCAGCAGGGCTCCTCATCCAATGCGTTTTTCACATTAAGTTTAAAATAAGTCAGTTGTAAGAAATCATTGTTTTCACATGAGTTCACTTGCACAGAGGAGAATATGAACACTCAGTTTGGTTCAATGTTTTTACCTTTGTTCTGCTTCTTTATCCATTTTCCTTAGTCACCACTTAGAAAGTAATCCTCATTTGTGTTACACATTTTACTGGTAGGAATGAAGGGGCCACTGTAAGTAAATGTGAGAGAACTGGTATGAGTCGCTGGGATGAGAGTTGCCAATGGCTAAAGACAACGTTTGCGAGGTTCTTCTCCCTTTGACCTACTACTGTTAACGCATCCCTAGGCTGATTAAATGATTTCTATTTCTTCCACCTCATTTCTGTGCAGCCCACATGTAATTGGCAGGGAACTGTCACTTCTCTCCAACTGGAGAAGTCGTCTGTAGAGACAGAGTGGCTAGCATACGGTCTCATGGGCTGTGATGGCTCTGGACTCTGCACAAAGCCCTTCCATGTCACCACACTGTATTTGGTATGCAGTCTCACATCCACGGAGTATTTCACCAGAATTGTATATTGTTGTCAACACTGTGTTTTCCTGTTTTGTGTTCTGTTTATTTGTGGATGAGAGATTTTACACAATTTCTCTGGCTGCATTTGTGCATGAAGCTGGATTTATAAAACTTGAAGTGTGTCTTCACAAAGAGATGAGAGAGCTGGTTTTAAAAACTGAAAAACAAAACAATAAAACCCAAAACCAAATCCCCCAAGCCAAACACCAAGCCTAACTAACTAACTAACTAACTAACTAACTAACTAACTAACAGCTACCCAAGGACATTTTAGCAAGGGTATCTGACATTGCAGCGGATGGAGATAAGGTTTTCAATGTTAGAATGTTTTCATTTAGGATTGAGTATTTCATGTTTTCATATAGTGACTTGGCTGTGTTCATTCCTCAAGCTACTGTATTTGCTACAAAGAGGAAATAACCTTGGCAACACTCCCCCTGAAACTCATTTGCCAAATTGTTCTCTCACCTGCTCAGAACTGGGATTTAAAGGTGAGGAAATGATTCAAAGGACAGCATGCAGCTCAGGATCATGGGAGTCAAGAAAGCAAGAGATTCTTCGGCTCTTTCCCACAAGACCATCGTGACTTCGATTATGTGACATCTGTGCTCCAATTAAAGGCACATCTCACATCTAGAGGATCTCATTTACATTTTGCTGCTTTGCAACCCTGTCATCTTATCTGATACTTTACAATATTACATAATGTACCTTCTATTGATGCAATTTCATGCCTCCTGCTGACTGTTCAAACTTATAAAGCAGAAGGTCAGACTGCATCAGTGGACGGCTATCAAGATGCACAGGCAGTAGCTCATACAGCAGATAATTGGTATTTAAAGTGAGCCAGCACCATGAGAAATGTAAAAGCAAAAGCCATTGTGGTGTTCTCTAAATTCTGCAACCAAATCTTCCATTCCTATCAAAAGGCAGCAGATTTAGATGGGTCATTAGAAATATTTCATATATGTAGAACAGTATGAAATGTATATACAGTAATAAAAGCAACCACAAAGCAAATACTCGTAAAATAGTCAGACCAAGTAGAAACTTCTTCTCCCATAATTGGAACAGATCTTTACCAGATGTGATGTTCAGCCAAGAAAGATGACCATCCAGTTCTGCTTGTCTCCACAGGTTTATCTGCTACAGAATTTGCCTCCGGATTATTTTCATGCTAATGTGTTCATTTTTGAAATGCATACAGTGTGTGCACACTATTTCTTTGGTGACTCAGTCATTATGATTGTAATACTAGATGCATTTATACTTTACATATGTTTATGGCCGTGGAGCTTAATCTTGTATCCATACTTAAAAGTTTGTATTGATTCTAGCTTATGTCCTTTGGATGATTTCCAGCTTGGGGCTGTTTTGAGTTATGTGACTGTGAAAAAGGCTGGGTATACCTGTGGATTGTAAGTTTTGGGGACTATATTTAGGGGTAGAAAGCAACACATGCCTCCATCCCTGTTGGAGAATGCTGAGCCATTTCCAAAGCATCTGTAGTGATTTTTCTTCCCTTCCAACGTTCCAGGTTCTCCATTTTCTCAACTGTCAGATGCTTTGCCAGTCTAGTGAGAAATGGTATTCCATGGGGGCCTTTATTTAGACTCAATTGCTTACCTAGAATGCTGGTTGCATTTCTATTTTAGTAGCCACCAGGAGTTCCTATTTGGGAAAAGCTATTCAAAATTTGCCATTTCTCCCTACCTAGGCTATTTGTCTTTCTGTGGATCCTGTGTTACTTGAAGGGATGACTTGAAGATGAAGGATCTTGTCATGAGAAAACTGAAGGTAAGGGATGATAAGGGCTCTGAAGAGTTCAGTGCCAAGGCCACACTACAGGCTTAGGGGATTTTACCCACCATGCAACACAGTGAGAAGGAGCTTAGTAACAGATGAGTTTTAGTGTAAGGAATCCACTCAAGACCCTCAAGACCAAGTTCTCAGCACAAAGGAGATTTACTTGGCCCAGAGGGATAGAGGGTGGGATAAGGGACAAACACAGGAGATAGAGGAAGAGGAAGAAGGGGGAGGGAACAAAGGAGAGGGGAGAAAAGGGGGAAGGGAGAGGGAGAAGGGGGATTTGTCCTGAAGGAGAGAGGAACAAAAGACTGTCTCTGGAGACAGACATAGTCCATGGGTCAATGGCAGTGAAGGTAAAGTGGGAAACTTCACTTAGGATGAGGTATTTGATTTTAATTGGGCATGTTAATTGGGTGAGCCACATGGGACTTTTGATTGCTGAACTTCAATGCTTTGGTAGCTGGACCATGGAATTCAACCTGAGGAGGAGGAAGTAGCCAAATAGGGGAACAGACCTTGTGGCTAGCTTTAGGAATGTAATCTAATGGTTTTTAGCAAGGGCAGGGGTGTGTGAGGGAGAAGGGCAAGGCCTGAAAGAACCATGATTAGCACGCTTGAGCTGCCCAGAGTCCCTCTCCTTAGGATAATGGGGAGGAAGCCTTGTTCACTGGATGAAAATACTAAGCTGAGTCTCAAAATAACTTGGAAAGTAAAGTTTTGAACCAAGGAGTGACATTTTCTCTTCTTCCTCTTTTAAACATTTTGTTCATTGATTCTGAGTACTTTCAATACTACTGGAATATTGAGTGGAATCTAAAGGCCTGTTGTCTGAGTCTGTGCTTCCCTTGCTTATTACTATGAGCTCTGCAAGGGTTGGAGTGTTGGCACTGGGAGTGAGAGACTTAAAAAGACAGCATAACTCACTCCATCTTGATTTTCAGATTCCATTCTGTGCCTGACCTACTCTGAGGGCCTGGGAACCTAAACTCCTGGACTGAAGGTGCAGACTGTTCCAGGAACTAACCACATCCTTGACCAGTCTTGTGTAACATCATTGTTCTGCAAGTCTTGATGGATTGCAAGCCTTGATGCAGTTCCCAAGCCCCAGTTTCCAAGCCCCCACCTGCTTGTCATTTTTGTCCTTAAATATTCAATCATTTCTGTCCTCAGGATCACCATTTCATGGTGGTCCAACTTGAGTTGTCTAATTAAAAATCCTTCTTTGCTAATTACATCGGTGTCGTGTCCTGTTGGTCTCATGGGAGTCCCGAGTTGATGGTTCTACAGAAGGAGGAAGGCCCTTCCTAGAAGTCACAAGGAAAGTGATGGATCTTGACTGGGCAGGTGGGCAGTGGCTGTTTCATACCTGGAGTAGGGAAAAATGTGGGTAGTGCACAGGTGATCCACTTAGAGGGCTGTTACTGTTTATTTATCCAAATGTAACAGTGAATGCCCATATGCAGGAGTCTGTCTGGGTGCTTCAAAGCTTTGGTTTCTATCACCAATAAAGATCCTAAGCACTGGTTAGGTAGAAGAGGGAAGGGATGGGGGAAAGGAGGTGACAAGGATGACCCCTTCTGAAATCAACTGTCACAACAAGATTGCCATTATCTGACTAAATGTATCCTTAGCGAAAGAGGTCAGTGGCATTATGGGTACACGTGGCAGTGTGGAGCTGTGAAGGGCCCAGATGGATTATGGTGGATGCAGATGTTGACTATTGAAGGTCTCTTCAAGGAAGTCTTTTCTAAAGATCACAGCTTGACAAATATGTCCTGTTCTACCTGAAGACACACCATGGAGCTCCCATGGAAAGCACACTGCCTCTGGATTGTCCCAGCATGGTGTGATTTGCCACGAGCCTATGCCACTTTTAGAGCCAATGGCTTTCTACGGCTCTCCTTTCTGTGTTCTGTCCTTCCATAGATGTCCGATGTCTACTATAGTGGAAAGCCTCCTCCAGCCTACTCTGGTTGTCTCCCCTTGCACCCTTCACAAGCATTTTCTGAAGCAAATTGTTTCTGTATCCAATCCCATCCTGATTTCTCTTTTTGGGAAGAGCTTAGCTGAAATGAGTCTTGTTTGCTATAAAAGTTACCACACATGGATTTACTTAAATCTACCATCTTGTGGGTTCCTATTTGTTTCTCCCTTCTAACCTTTGTTCTTGCCTCCCTTTCTTTAAGATCAAATTTAATAATCATTCTTATCTATGCCTTGTCCAATCTTTTCTTTCCTATGAATTTCACTCTAGTACCATTGGAAAGCTAGAGTGTAATGTTTAAATATGGTATACATATTATATTTTTTCATACCACTTTACATATGGTATGAAAAATGTTGAGCAAAAACCATCCCATTCTTCCTGCCTGTCCTTAGGTAACATTGGTAACATTTTTCCATTTAAGGTTCTTAAATCATCTATGACATTTTTTATAGTGCAGATATATTGATGGATATTTTTCAAATTTTATTTGGCTGAAATGGTCGGTCTCTGTCTTTTCCTCTTGATCATCATAGCAAAAGACCTATAACACAAAATTTAACATTTTAGTCATTTAAATTTGTTTACTTATTCATTAACCTATAGAAGGGCATTTTTTTTTAGTGTGGTTCTCACTTTTGAAATCTGCATACATGGTTTTGCATAAATGCAAATTTTCCTGGAGCACAAGGTAGGTATATATATATATATAGCTGTTTTATATAAACTGCCAAGTTGTTTCCCCAGAAGTGGCTCTGCCATTTTACCTTCATCTAGGAGCCCATGAGGATTTGGATTCTTGCATTTGCACCGTGTGGCCTTAATTTGCATTTCCCTAATGACAAATGGATTGAACAGCAGTTCCTGCTCTCATTTCCATATGCATACCTCATCAGTGCACTGTCTACACATGCTTCTTATTCCTAATTGGAACTACATCCTAGGTACAGACCTCCTGTCAGAAGTGTGACTTGGAATGGTTTCTTCAAGTCTGTAGCTTGGCTTCCACCATCCTTACACGTTTGTACTGTTAACAAAAGCTAATTTGGATGGCGGTCATTTTAATTGGTTTTCTGTTAGGAGTCATTGTCTGGGGTCATGTGTAAACATTGAACTATAGCTCCCAGTGATTTTTGGTTAAGTTTTCTTCTAGGCATTTTGTACATTAGTTTTTTATATATAAATTTTGGATTCATTCTGGGTTAGTTTTTATATGAGGTCTGAGGTTTAGATTGATATTATTTTTTGTTTATAAATATTCAATTATCCCAGCATCATTTGCCAACAGTTCAGACTTTCCCTACTAGGCTGCTATTTTCCATTTGTCAAAAGTAATTCATTGGAGCTCCGTGGCCTGTGCTTGGGTTTGTTACCTTTCTTCTACTTTTCCTTTTGTCTCTTCTTCTTTAAGCACCACAAAACCTTGATTGCTGAGCTGTACAGTAAATCTAAAAATGCGATAGAATTATTTTTACTTCATCCTTTTCCAAAGTCGTTCTGGCTGTTCTAATTCCTTTGCCATTCTATACGAATTTGGGACAATTTTGTCTACTATCACAGACATGTTTCTGAGAGTCTGGCAGCATAATAGTTACCTCCCTATACTTCCCTTTTGTTAGGTTTGTGTCATTTTCAGGATTTTTCTATGGATTTAATTTTTTCTAGCTATGAATAATATTTTTACCTTTCTCTGATCTTTAAAAATATTTTATTTAGTTAGTATATATATATATTGTGTGGGTGTAAGAGGGCATTGGAACCTCTGGAGCTGAAGTTGCAGACAATTGGGAGCTGCCTGATGTAGGTGCTAGGAACAAAATTCTACACATCTTCAAGAGCAAAAGGCTCTCTTTAATCAAAAAGTCACCCCTAATCTCCAAAAAATTACATGACCAAGACACAAGAAGAAGTAAAGAAGAAAATACACAAAACGTTAAGTAATGAAAAAGCAGGTAATTAGTTCGACAATAAAATCAATGTCAAAATGCAAAACAGTTAATGGATTTCTCAGCCAATAGTTTTGGTTGGAGGGGATGTAGAGATGGCTCAGTGGCTAAGAGCCTATGCTGTTCTTCCACAGGATCCCAGTTCAGTTCTCAGCGTCCACACATAGGGCACCCAAAAACCAACCACCTTTAATTCCAGCTGCAGGGCATCTGATGTCCATTTCTGGCTTTCATGGGTATGTGCACATTTGGCACACATGTGCATGCACACATATATACACACATGCATACAAATACACAAATAAATAAATAAATATTTTTTAAAATGACTTTGGTTAAGTTCAGATATATAAGGTCTTGTGCTTCAAGTGAGAATGTTCTAGGGGGATGTCTACAGGGGGAATGGTCCTGTTGGTGAGTCCGCCATCTTGGAGAAGGAGGGTACTAAGTGACAGAGCAATCTGAAGAGCTCATAGCTTTAAAGAAGATTTACAAGATGTAGAAACAGGAAGAAAAGCTTTCTGCTTCTGTCAAAAAGAAACCAGAAGAGAGCCTCCGATCCTCTGCAGCTGAAACTGGAGGTGGTTGTTTGTGGGGTGCTAAGTAGATCAGAGCCCTCAACTGAGATATATTATTAGGCAGTGGGAAGAATGGATTATAAGTCACCGGCTCTAGTGATTTTATACTGTTATACAAGTGACAAGATAGCCCAGTAATACACAAACATTGTCAGAATGGTCCTTTGAGAGCACATTGCCAATCTTTGATCTTGGGGATACTTTTGCTCAATTTCCAAAGTACTAAGGTCCCCAGAATAGGGACATGATGATGCACGGTTTATACCATGTTGGGACTTAAGAAGCTCATGCTCTATATGGAGGCAGAAAGCAATACTTAGACTATACAGATTGTCTGTTTGTATGTGTTTAAATGTTGAAAATAAAGAGGAGAGAAGTTTCAGAGAGAGAGCTCACTGAGGAGATGACATCAGAGGAAGGGCAAGGCAGTGAGGTGCAGCTGATGCTGTGATGGTGGGACAAGCAAGGGCCATGATTTTTGCAGGAGCATAGGTGTCCTTTTGAGGACCAGAGAGAAGGCCAAGATGGCTGGGATTCATTAGGAGACAAGGTAGGAGATGGGGGGAGGAAGTGGAGGCTATCTAATAGGGCCTGGTAAGCTCCAAAATAGTTTTGCTTATATGAAGTAGCAAACTCCCACATGCTTTTGAGCAGATAAGTGCCACCATTTGTTTGTCATATTTCCGTCATCTAAGATATTTGAAAATTTATAACCTATCATTATTTTATGCAGCATGAAATGGACCCAAACCAACCAAACAAAAATAATACAAAATTACAAAATGTTAAAAAGTTACCATTTAAACTAATTACGAACTATTTTTCTTCTACTATTTATAATTGGTATTCTAATTTTAGAAATGTTAAACTATGAAACAAAACAGCCACCAACCCAAAAACTGTGTATTGAAACCATGAAATGCAATACATTCTTCTAAAGAGCATCTGTCTTCTTTATTGACTTAGACTAGATGTATGGCTATTGCATTAAAATCAGCAAGGGATGGTTTTCCTTGGATCAGATAAGCATGCGAAACATTACCAGACTTTGGATATATTCTGGGGGAGAGATAATAAACCCTGAAGTCTTTTGATCTTGAGAACAGTAGATGCCAGTTACCAGGATAGAGAAAAGAATGAGAATAGATTTGGTGGAAGGCGGTCAGAGATTAGCTTTGGAAATACTAAAGTTGAGCGTCTCTTTAGGGAAATATCGGAACACACACACGTACACATGTGTGCATGTGTACACCTCCCTCATACACAATCAGTTTTCATTATTTCTGGATTCCATATTTGTCAATTGGATTCTTCACTTAGATCTCTTCCAACCCCTATGTTCATATTCTTGGTACATTCACAGTCATTCACAGATACCAGTAGAATGGTGGAAATTCCAAAATGCTCCTCCCCAGATTCTCAGCCTTGATTCAACAGAGTAGTTTCTTGCTTGTTCCTATTTTCAAACTCTAAACAGCTATGCTTCCAGGGCTTACCAGTGCTATGTTTAGTGCGTTACACTTCCTGTTGGGGAAGGGGATTTGCTATTTGAAATGGTCTCCAAATGTCCTGCCCAAGTATTCGATAGTGTTCCCGAGTGTGATAAGTGCCCCTGAGTAGAGCAATATGTGATTAGATAGGCTTCATTCAGGCACGAAGTACAGTGCTATGAGCCATGTAGTTAATATTAATGAGCTCACAATATGTGTTAAATAAGGTGTCTTTACAAATAAACACACACAAAACAAGGTTATGTGTTGATCAGTAAATCAAAGTGTTATTACCAGAGGCTCATAGGAACCTCATTCTGCATATCCCCCAGGAGCAGTAACTCAGTGTTTGCTAACCCTGAAGTTGTAACAACTTTATACACCATAATTACCAGAATGGGAAATCTCAGCGGGGCTTCAGTGTTTATAGACTCTGGAATTCTGGAGTTTAGGAATAGTGAGGATAGTTTGACAGTCATCAGCATAGACCCACATTTGAAAATCCTGTTATCTCATAGGATTTACTTGGATTTGAAAGACATAAAGAGACAATTGCAGAGCTTCAGAGTAAACATTTAGGAATTCAGTAGTATTTGACACACCAGTATTATGTCTGTTAAATGTGCTGATAAATGGTGTTGCATGGGCTGGGGAGGTGGCTCAGGGGATAAGAGTGCTTGCTGTGGAAGCATGGGGTCCTGACTTCAAATCTTCATCGCTAGCCGGGCAGTGGTGGCGCATGCCTTTAATCCCAGCACTTGGGAGACAGAGGCAGGCAGATTTCTGAGTTTGAGACAAGCCTGGTCTACAGAGTGAGTTCCAGGATAGCCAGGGCTATACAGAGAAACCCTGTCTCGAAAAACCATAAAAAAAAAAAACAAAAAAAACCCAAAAAACCAAAAAACAAAAAACCTTCATCGCTGATGTGGAAAGCTGGGTGTAGTTGCATGCTCCTGTAAGCTTAACACAGTGAGGGAAAGACACATGAGAATTGTCATGGCTGGATGGCCACCAGCCTAGCTCCATGTTCAGAGAAAGATTACATCTAAAGAGAATAAGGTGGAGAATGATATAGCAGGACATGAAATATCCTCCTCTGGCCTAGGTGTAGCAAGCCTAGCTCCTCCCCGGAAGTGATACTGCATATTTATCATGACTTTAAAAATATTTACAGTGACTCCTCTTAGTATATTTTCTTAAATACTCGTGTATGATAAATTAAGGGAAAACAATCCTTCAGCATATACAGTATGAGAGGTACTGTTCTGAAGGACAGCTCCACTCAATTCTTCCCTCTGTCTAAATGTTAAATAGCTCTGAGTCAGATGTTAGCATGAGAAGTGAACCAAAGAATACACATGGAGGGACCCATGGTGCTGGCCACATATGAGGCAGAGGAGGGTCTTGTTGGCCATCAGGGGGAGGAGAAGCCCTTGAGCCTGAGGGTGTTAGATCTCCCAGTACAGGAGAATGCCAAGGAGGGAAGATGAGAGTGAGTGGGTGGGTGGATGGGTGGGTAGGGGAATACCCCCATAGAGGCAGGGGAAGGGGGGAGGAAATGGGGAGGTTCCAAAGGAGAGATCTGGAAAGGGGAAAACATTTGAAAGGTAAATAAAGTATGAAACATAAAAATAATAATAATAAAAGAGTTTAGACTTTTAGCCTCTCATCTGACTCTTCTATTCTGGTATGCAAGGAGTTTAGAAATTGCCATTCATCTTTACAGCAGGCATAGAGCTGAGCCAAAGGAAGAGTCAACAACTCTTAGACATTTCAGGAAAGATGGATGACAGGGAAAACTATTGATTGTCACTTCTGAGAGTCCGGAGAATATGGACAGCACTTGGAGGAATCAATAGTGTGTAGGAAAATCTTAATTAAGTGGTGAGTTGCTGGAGGACCAGCGCAGCCAAATTTAAGAAGAACCACGGAGGGAGAAGCTAGCAGTACTAAAATTCCCACATACTTTGGGAATTTTACCTTTAGATTTTCACAGGTCCTCTTTTTTCCCCCTCTTAACTAAATCATTTCTTCATTTAGTTGCTTCAACAGGTCACAGTGTCACAGAAATAATACACTGGTACAGAGACTCTGAGATGAAATTGTGTCTGTGGCACACTTACTAGAGTTCTTGAGATCAATAACCATGAAAGGAGGAAAAAGTAGCTGTTGGACAGATGGAGACATAGGGCAAGATATAATTTCAACAGTTGATCCAGGGGAAGTTCTAGTGATGGTGGCCCTGTAACAGCATGGTCTCTTTAGGATGCTGTATTAATTGGCCATTAAATTGGTTAGCCCTGGAAATACATGAACTTGAGTGAGAGTCATCAGCTGAGGCATTTCTAAAGGTCCTGAGATCTGGGTGTCTTCTGGAAGCAGAGCATCACGCAGCAGGGGACAAGAGCATATGACTCAGTGTTTACCCTAAAACGCTTCAGTGGCAATCCAATGATGGAACCTGTGGAGGCATATCTGTGTCAGGGCAGAATGTCGCACTTGGAACAAGTATCAGAATTATCAGTGGCAATAGTGTTGTTCTCCACAACACTAATGGGGACAGACATGGCTGTGACAACATTAACTTGCCTAGAATGTTGGGAAGTAAAGTTTTACTCATGAAGAATTTGCTCCTTGATGTCTGAACTTTGCCTTGACACTCTACTGCCCCTTGGACACCTTCCTCGGTAGCATTCTCTCTCTTCCTATCTTGCATCATCCCCTGCTTCCACGACCACAATGCCCCTCTTCATCCTTGTGTGTCATCTTCTCCCTTTGTCCCATCTACCCACTAGACACATTTAATGTTAGTTTATTTTAAATAATACTTCAGTATGTGAACACAATATTAATATTTACTATATTACATTTCACCCTTGACAATGACGTTCTGAAGGCAGAGAATGCTGTTGAGTTTTTCCTTTTATCCTTTGAAAGCCATCAAGTGCTGAACTTAAGTACAAACTACCTGCCAGAGTTTGAATTTGGCTGAGAATTCTCACCCACTGCACCCACTGGATGAGGGGCTACCTCTCTGTGCTTCAGTTTTGTTTTCTTTTGTTTTTTTTTTTCACCAGAATTCTTATGTCCCATAAGAACTTCCCTCTGAGAATTTTCGCTTCATTTTGTTTCTGCTATTATCTAAAATACTGTAACAGCATGAAAAAATGACCTGACAATATTATTTACAAGATAATTTTCCTATGCTGTGAACTTTGTCCATAAAACAACACATATTATGGAAAAGAATCAGTCTGCTTTTGTTGTATTCTTTTTATTTTTTTATTCACTGTACATCCTGATCACACCCCCTTCCCTCTTCTCTTCCTAGTCTTACCCTTACAATCTCTCTCCCCATTGCCCCCTCCCCTTCACTTCAGATATCACTTTGGATATCACTCCACCTTGGGACATCTTGTCTCAGCAGGACTAGTCACATCTATAGAACATTTCACCCAAACACAAAAGAAAAATATCTTCTCAGTACCTTACAGGACCTTCTCCAAAACTGACGATATAGTTGGTCACAAAGCAAGTCTCAATAGATCCAAGAAAATTGAAATAATGCCTTGTATCTTATCAGACCACCATGGATTAAACCTGGACTTCAACAACAACAGAAACTCCATGGGTCCTCTTACTAAAGAAGATACCCCATGCTCTTCTGGCGGAGGAGAGAGGTAAAAGGAAGCCTTTTGACATATGTCGTGCCAGAGCATACCACTTTTCTTTTTTAATTTTTCCTACTTTATTTACATTTCAAATGTTTTCCCCTTTCCAGATCTCCCCTTTGGAACCTCCCTATTTCCTCCCCCCCTCCCCTGCCTCTATGGGGGTATTCCCCCTCCCACCCATCCACCCACCCACTCACTCTCATCTTCCCTCCTTGGCATTCTCCTATACTGGGGGATCTAACACCCTCAGGCCCTAGGGCCTCTCCTCCCCCTGATGTCTAATAAGACCCTCCTCTGCCTCATATGTGGCCAGCACCATGGGTCCCTCCATGTGTATTCTTTGGTTGGTGGATCAGTCTCCAGGAGTATCAGGGGTCAGGCCAGTTGACACTGTTGCTCCATTTACGGGGCTAGAAATTCCCTCAGATCCTTCAGTCCCTTCTCCAAGTCCTCCATCTGGGACCTCACATTCTGCCCTACTGTTGTTGTGAAGTGACTGTTGGGTATTTCAAACTTTTGGGCTAATAACCACTTAACAGTGAGTACATACCATGTTCATTCTTTTGTGACTGCGTTACCTCACTCAGGATGATATTTTCAAGATACATCCATTTGTCTGTGAATTTCATGAAGTCGTTGTTTTTAATAGCTGAGTAGTATTCCATTGTGTAAATGTACCACATTTTCTGTATCCATTCCTCTGTGGAGGGACATCTGGGTTGTTTCCAGCTTCTAGCTATTATAAATATGACTGCTACGAACATAGTGGAACATGTGTCTTTATTACATATTGGAACATCTTCTGGGTATATGCCCAGGAGTGGAATAGCTGAGTCCTCAGGTAGTACTATGTTCATTTTTCTGAGGGTCCACCAAACTAATTTCCAGAGAGGTTGTATCAACTTGCATTTCCACCAGCAATGGAGATGTGTTCCTCTTTCTCCACATCCTCGCCAACATCTGCTGTCACCTGAGTTTTTGATCTTAGCCATTCTGACTGGTGTGAGGTGAAATCTCAGGGATGTTTTGATTTGCATTTCCCTGATGACTAAGGGTGTTGAACATTTCTTTAGGTGCTTCTTGGCCATTCGAGTTTCCTCAGTTGAGAATTCTCTTTTTAGCTCTCTTCCCCATTTTTTGATGGGGTTATTTGGATCTCTGGAGTCTAGCTTCTTGAGTTCTTTGTATACATTGGATATTAGCCCTCTATCGGATGTAGGATTGGTAAAGATCTTTTCCCAATCTGTAGGTTGCCGTTTTGTCCTATTTACAGTGTCCTTTGCCTTAGAGAAGCTTTGTAATTTTATTCTTAACAAGGTGTGCCTAAAGAAGAAATTGGTTTAATACAGTCTAACCTGCCAGGATTTGGCTTGAACCTTATTCATATGAAGGGAGGATATTGCTATATTATTTAGCTACCCTGCCTCAGTTAAGGGTGGGGCTGAGAAGCATTTGTGGGGTTTATAATCCCAGCTCACCAAAAGCAGAAGACCTGATCAGAGGACTTTGGAACCCCCTTCACCCCAATCACTCTATCATAAAAGTCTATTTACCACAAGTCTGTTTACTTAGTACATCATATCTGCCTTTTGACCAGCTGCAAAGGAAGAACAACAAAGAAAAGAAACAAGACAATAACACGTTGGTGCTGTGGATAGCCCTGGAACTTTTCGTATTCTGCTAATTCTGCCCTCCTGTGAGGGGCTTCAGACAAGGAGTGAGTTACACCTGTGACTTCTTGTGAATCAATCCCCTAATGATTAAAGGAGCCAATCACTGGGCACATAGGAGGGACTTCTGGGTCGGAGAGGAGAAGAAAGGAGCAGGAGAGAGAGAGGGCCTTTTGAAATGGGACAGCATGTAGGTAAGATGTAGCTACTAGAGTCTCCTGGTATGGCAGATCTGCAAGGATTTGCCACCAGAGGAATCAGACTTTGATAAGGTTTACAAGATTAGGTTTTAGTTGTTGTGCCCAGAGATTGAGTTACTATTGTTTCTGAGTTAAGTTTATCTTGTGTTTTCCTTCATGTGGTAGCTCATCTGGGTTTCAGAGAGAAAGGTAGAGTGGTAAAGTGTGGGTTTGCCTGATGTGTACCACAGAGACCATGGGGGCATTGAAACATGGGGCTGGTGTGGTAGCCACTCGACAGTGGGAATCTAGTAAGCTGGGTGGAGAGATCAGGGAGCTCTGAGAGCTCCACGAGATGAAATCAGGTTGGCCATTGCCTGCCAGTGCATGGCTAGCAAGTCTGCCGGGATGAGAGAACCAGGGAGTACCGCAGGAACATGCGATATAGTCTTTCTTTTTTTTAATATTTCCCACAACACACTGGAGCTGATAGAACAAGCAGAAGAAACTAGGACAGATGCCATAGGAAAGTGGACAGTGTTAGATCAGCAATTGATAAAATGTATGCTGTTCTATGGGTCTTAGGGAAAAAGGTAGACCACATGCTAGATGGGATAATTTAAGCATAGGCATGGAGATTATAAAAAAGAACCATAAAGAAATACTAGAGATCAAAGATATGAACTTTGTAGACTGTATGCATGGGTTGCAAATAACAAGTAGGAAATGATGTTCCCTGTCATTTCTCACCAGGGAAATGCAAATTAATCCAGCAATGAAATACCATTTCAGATTACAGAAATGTTCAAATCTAGATCACCTTCAACACCAAATGCTGTGAGGATTCACTGTGGATGAGAATGGGAAATACGCTGGTCCCTTGGGGAGATTCTGTTTTTGTCATTACCCCACTTGAAAACAACCAAGACATCCTTAAATAGATGTTGTACTGGCTGGTTTTGTGTGTCAACTTGACACAAGCTGGAGTTATCACAGAGAAAGGAGCTTCAGTTGAGGAAATGAGATCCAGCTGTAAGGCATTTTCTCAATTAGTGATCCACGGAGGAGGGCCTCTTGTGGGTGGTACCATATGTGGGCTGGTAGTCCTGAGTTCTATAAGAAAGCAGGCTGAGCAAGCCAGGGGAAGCAAGCTGTAAGTAACATCCCTCCATGGCCTCTGCATCAGCTCCTGCTTCTTGGCATGCTTGAGTTCTAGTCCTGACTTCCTTGGGTGAAAGTATAAGCTGAGTAAACCCTTTCCTCCCCAACTTGCTTCTTGGTCATGATGTTTGTGCAGGAATAGAAACCCTAAGACAGATGTCTATATCACGTGAGCGCACGTGTGTTTGTGTTTGTGTTTGTGAGAGAGAGAAAGAGAGAGAGAGAGAGAGAAGACACAGACACACAGACACTACACAAACAGTAGAATATTTTTCAGTGTTAAAAAGCAATGAATGTAGCTAGGTGGTGGTGTCATATGATTTTAACCCAGCACTGGGGGTTGGTGGGGCAGGGGCAGGCAGATCTCTCTGAGTTTGAGGCCAGTCTGATATATAGAGTGAGTTCCAAGACAGCCAATGCTATACAGACTGTCTCAAATAATGACAACAACAACAACAAAATGGCAATGAATGTAGTACTCTTCCAAAATGTCTCTTGCAAGCTCATGATTTGGGTGCTTGCTCCCTAGCTAGTGGGGTTCTTGAAAGGTTGTAGAAAGAAGTCACTAGGGCTGTTCTTTGAAGGTTATAGCCTCCTCATGGCTCTCTGCTTCCTAGTCAGCCATTTTGAGAAGTCTTTGCTCCATACTCTTTCTGGCTGCTGTAAACACCACAATGTTTTCTCTATTAGTGATCCTTTAAAATCATGGCTCTAAGTAAATTCTCCCCCTAAACTGATCTGTTGGATGTTTTGATCACAGTGAAGGAAGAGTTAGCAATATATTCATTTATCTTCACAAATGAAGATGATGTTGAAACCCTGTTCATTTGCTTTATCTTGCAGAAGGATGCATAGAATTTCTTATAGATGGAATTCAATGTTTTCCTGACAAAAAGCCAGAGTTTCAGAAGAGACTCACAATTTTTTATTCCTTAGATTATGGGAAAACAAAGCCAAGAGAAAAGCACTTTTAAGTCTAGTCTAATCTTCATCATCTTTGGACAAATGTGTCTCAATATACCCTGGTCAGTTGTTTTGAAGAGTTGTGAGTGATTAGACAACATTAAAATCTACTTATTAAATACAATATATGGGATGCCATTATCAGGACAATTGGACCTTCTTTACAGTGGTTAGGACTCAGTGTCTCTGCCACCAGAATTGTCAAATCAGATTCACTCGATATGGCATTGATTCTCTATAAATGACAAGTAACGTACACAGCTATATTCTGGGAAGGTGGGCTGTCAGAAAACAGGCACCCCCAAGAACTCTTTCTTTTCCTGCTGGGATTGCTTGAAAGGAACAAAGACAGTGGGAACACAGATACAGAAGAAAGTTAACATTTGAGATGACTGTAAAGGGGGTTGCCAGTCAAACCAAGAGGGAAAGGAGTCCTCCAGGAAGTTTGGTTTCAAGCAGATGGGATCAGATTGAAAGGATCCACATGGAAGAGCAAATTTCTTACAAAAAATGCTTTAAAAGTCATAGGTAGATAAAATAGACTCAAAGTATGGGTTTGTTGGTCAAATGGAGTGTGGGATAACAAACCGACTTCTAACCTTCATGTATGTGTATTTATGTCGGTGTGGCCGATAGGGGCTGGAAGAGGTCTTAAGGGAGACTGTGGGAAGGGCAATAGAACATATATAAAAAGTTACAAGGAGGGAAGGAGGAAGGAAGGGAGAGAAGAAAAGAAAGGGAAAAGAGAGAGAGAGAGGTAGGGGGAGAGAGAGGGAGAGGGAGAGAGGAAGGGAGGGAGGGAGAGGGAGAGGGAGAGAGAGAGAACATGAGCCTGTCTACCCCCTTTCTCAGGCAATGGTGATTCAATGAGTGGGTCAGTGTGCGGCTGCTGTGACTGATGCTCATTAGACCTTCCAGTCAATCTCTTGACTGTTGCTTCTGGAATGCTCACTCACTCTCTTGAAGTGTGAGATTTTTCAAGAAACACTGCAGTATTCTTTTCTGATGCAAAAGGCAATAAAACTAGGTGCATCATGGAGGATCTAAGGCAGAGACTGACACTGGATAGAGGAGACATCATTAAAAATTTCCCATTTTCTACAGAGGAGAAGCTGGGAAGACAGGAAGACTACAAGTCAGAACTCTCCCCCCCCCCTCCAAATCAGTTCCCTCTATGTTCTCCTCCTGCTGCTAGGTCACGGATCAGAGTAAAACCCAAGTTAGGGGACATCATCTCACCTCCAGACACACACAGGAGAATGCCAACATGAGCTTAAAGAAGAGCATGAAGAAGGAGACATTGTTGATGCTCCTTCAAGGACAGGTTCCAGGGTGGGCTCAACATGGTCTCATCCAAAGACAGCACATGGATGCTTATATTAAAAAAATAGTGTTATGAGACTCTTCTCAGGGAGACATACTCACCCTAGGTAGGGCATTAGTGGCAGCCTAGAAATGATATTTTCCCAGTCTAGTGTGCTGAGTCAACGGATACATTGGTATTAACTCACAGAAGTGTGTTACTGAAGTGTTACTTACAAAACATTTGTGCAGTTTGTTTCTCTGTGAATTGATCGCTAAATTGACATAAAGCTAAACACTTAACAGCATGAACAGAATTAAAATAGAAGCTCTTAGAGGAAGTCTGACAGAGTAAAGAGTGGGGGGGTGAGTGGTGGCAGAGATGGAGGACAACCTGCCCACTCTTCAGCTTGTGTTGGGAGGTACTTGCCTCTGCAAGCTCTCACCAGGCAGCATCCCTGTGGTGCCTTCCTGTGGAGCATCTGGAAGACTCAGAAAGGGCCACTGGTTTAGAGGTCAGAAGCTGGAGAGTGACTCCAGAAAGAGAAGCCTCTCTGCCCCCCCCTCTCCCCCAGTGTAGCAAATTGCAGGGCGAGAGAATACCTGGGAGAAGATATTACAGTACAGATTCTAGAGCAACCTAGAAACCAAAGCAGGAGCCAATCAACGAAAACGTTACATTTGAAAAACGAATCTGGGAAGCTGTTTTTAAAAGCTAAAAACAGCAAAATTAAACAAAAGCCAGCAACGGTAATTCCCAAAGCATCGGACTTCATAAGGAAAGGTTGGATACTCTCTTTCCTTAGAATGACCATGATGCAAAAGAAATAAGCAAGATGGCAAGCCGAAACAAGGAGAGGAAAACCAAACACGGGGACACTCACACTAAAAGCTTCTGTGAAGCATCCAGTCACAAAATGAACACAACAAACATTAAAAGCAAATATTTGGGAAGCATATACCTAATGCAAGTGTCTGACCAACACGATCCAAGATGGAACCATAGGAAACTGCTTAGTAGTGAATTTTAAAAATGGGCAAAATATCTGAATAGAAGTCTTCTCCCCTCCCCCCCCTCCAAGACAACAGAGAAGGGGACAATAAGACCGGGGAAGGAATTCAACATCAATAATCATTTAAAAAAAAAAAAGAAAGAAAAAAGAAAAGAAAAGAAAAGAAAGAAAGAAAGAAAGAAAAAGAAAATCAAACCCACAGTGAAATTCATCTTTCACTTGTTAGACTGGATGTTTCAAAAATGGCAAGTGTTGGCCCGAATGTGGAGCAGAGGGAACTCTTGTGTAGTACTGATAGACAGGCAAATAGCAGCTGAGTGCGGTGGTGCATGTCTTTAGTCCCCAGGGATCTCTGAATTCAAGGGCAGCCTAATCTACAGAGAGAATTTCTGGACAGCCAGGGCTACAGAGAACCTCTGTCCTTAAAACAGAACAGAACAAAACATAACACCAGACAAAACAAACACCAAAAAAGAAAGAAAGAAAGAAACAAAGAAAGAAAGAAAGAAAGGAAGAAAGAAAGAAAGAAAGGAAGAAAGAAAGAAGAAAGAAAAAAGGAGAAAGAAGAAACTTGTTAACTGGTGCAGCCTTTGTAGGAAACAAAATGGAGGTCCCTAAAAGACTTACAAATCCCCTGTTGGCGCCAGTGTTTGCGGAGGTTATGACAGCTGCAGGAGGTGCAGCCTTTCTGGAGGAGGAGACCACTGAAGGCAGGCTTTGAGAACATATGGCCTCACCCTACGGCCAGCCTGCTGTCTGCTCCTTTGTAAACTTGGGATGTGGTCTCTCAACCAGCAGTGCTACCCTGTCTCCTCAGCCATTGTGGTTTCTCTCTCTGGAACTGTACTCCCAAATAAACGCTTTCTCCCTTAAGTTGCCTTTGACCGTGGCATTTTAAAAAATACCAACAGAAAATGGCTAATAAGCCCACCAGCGCTTGTTATTTTCTGTATTTTTCTTATATTCTTAGGCACCCAAATAGGTGTGACCTGGTAGTTTCAATTTATACTTTCTATCAATTATTGATGGTGAATATCTGTTCATTTGCTTCTTGACTATACATGTTCCTTCACATCCCATTGTTTAAAATGTGTAAGGAGGACTTCCATTAACAAGCTCACAATTGCCAGTGGCAGGTGCTATTTAGCTACCATGAAGGATTTTGCTATTGTTGTCATTTGCCACAAGAAAGAGCTGTGCCACTCTCCTCTAGTTTTTCTATTTTATTTTTACTTATTTATCTATTGAAATTAGTGAAAATTCACACATATTATTTTTTCCATTAATTAATTTATTTATGTTACATCTTGATCACTTCCTCCATCCTTCCGGTTCCCCCTCACACAGTCATACCCCCTATCTCCCCATCCTTTTCGCCTCTGAGAGGGTGGAGGCCTCTATCCCTCAACCCTAATATATCAAATCTCTGTAGGGCTAGGTGCATCCTCTCCCACTGAGGCCAGACAAGGCAGTCCAGTTAGGGAAATGGGATCCACAGACAGTTAACAGCTTTAGGAATAAGGGTTAACAGTTAACCCTTATTCCAGTTGTTGGGGGACCCACACGAAGACTGAGCTGCACATCTGCTGCATATGTGCAGGGGGCCTAGGTCCAGCCTGTGTTTGCTCTTTGATTGGTGAATCAGTTTCTGGGATCCCCCAACAGTCAAGGTTAGTTGACTCTTGGTTTTCCTGTGGAGTTCCTATCCCCACCAGGGCTCTCGATCCTTCCCCCAACTCTTCCATAAGATTCCCTGAGCTCTGTCCAATGTTTGGCTGTGGGTCTCTGTAGCTGTTTGGTCAGTTGATGGGTGGAGCCTCTCAGAGGACAGTTATGCTAGGCTCCTGTCTGCAAGCTTGACAGTATCATTAATAGTGTCAGGGATTGGTGCTTTCTCTTGGGATGGGTCTCAAGTTGAACCAGTTATTGGTTGGCCATTCCCTCAAGCTCTGCTCCATCTTTGTCCCTGTATTTTTTGTAGACAGGACAAATTTGGGATGAAAAGTTTCGTGGGTGGGATAGTGTCCTTATCCGTCCACTGGAGATCCTGCCTAGCTACAGGATCACTTTAGGCTCCATATCCCCACTGCTAGGCATCTCAGCTAAAGTCACTCTCATAGACTCCTGGGAGCCTCCCCCATCCCAGGTCTCTGACAAGTCCTAGAGATGCCACCTGCCCCCATCAGCCACCGATTTCTATTCATTCTCCTGGCCCTTGGGCCCTTTCTCTTATCTCTCCCCACACTTGCTCTGGAACTCCCCCCTCACTCCCCTCTGCAAACCTTCTCCCACCCTCTATCTGTCTCCTATGACTACTTTATTCCTTTTTCTATGTGAGATTCAAGCATCCTTGCTTGGGCCTTCCTTCTTGTTTAACTTCTTTGGGTCTGTGGAGTGTAAATGTGGGTATCCTGTACTTTCTGGCTAATATCCACTTATAAGTGAGTACATGCCATGCATGTCCTTTTGGATCTGTGTTACCTCACTCAGGATGGTACTTTCTAGTTCCATCCATCTGTTGTTTTATTACTCTAGCTAGGACTTGAAGTACTCTATTGAAGGGATAAGGAGAGAGTGGACAGCCTTGTCTTGTCCCTGTTTTTAGTGAAATTACTTTAACATTCTCTCCATTTAATTTGTTGTTGGCTATTAGCTTGCTGCATGTTGCCTTTATTGTGTAAATAAATAAACACATAAGTTTATTTATTATTGTATACACTAATAACACAGTAATTATAATTACTGAAAATTCACATATTATATTCTGATCCCAATTTCTTTTCCCCCAGATCCTTCCAGATCCTTCCTACCTCCCCATCTCAGCGGCTTCTTTTTCCTCTCTCTTTAGAAAACAAAGGGAAAAATGAAACAAAGAAACAACTAGGATTAAAAACAAACAAACAAACAAACAACAACAACAACAACAACAAAGCACAAGAAACACACACACTATAAACATGCAAAATGGAACCACATAACATACAAGCAAAAATTCTCCATTTTAAAGGAAACATTGGAGATTTTTAAATAAGGCAGCAGCAGGTGAGTTTTTTGTTTGAAATGATCCTGACCTCTCATTATGAATGGATCCCCAGCATATAAAATGGATTATGGTCAATCTCCTTATGTTGGGTAAAGAAGATTGGGACAATATAACTTTTTTTTCCATTTCCTTTTGACACCACTGCAGGTGATGCGCTGTAGCAAAGGCAACAGGAAGCTTTGGCGACTGGGGAGACATTTAAAAGGCAGACAGACACATCCCTACTGCATCAGCACACTGCTGCTCTTGTTATTCCTAAACCCACTTTCTCCAGGGAGCCCCTTTGCCTGATGCAGACCATCAGCATATTTCTGGAAGCATGGGCAACATTTTAATCTTTGTGGCCTGATCTAGATGCAAAGCAGCTAAGCTGAATCTCCTTTCTGCCTGCAAAATGATCAATAGCAAAGAAGAAAATGAAAAGCACTTAAGCCAAGTTCCCTAAATGGATACTCCCAAGAAACACAGAAATGATTTTTCCTTCAGAAATATTATCTTGGGGATTTGCAGCTTTTATATAGCATCAACAAATGGCTCAGAGAAGGGATTAGATTCAGAGTCTCCGGTAGTGATGAAGATTATAAGGTCATTGCTAAGGCTGACAAAAATAGAACCATTTCCTTAGAAAGCAGGGGTTAATAGAAACACAGCTATTTGTGAAACGCTCAGGCCCACAGAACTAAGGCAATCTGTGTAGTATGCCAGGGGTGGTCTTTGATTGGCTACATGGTTGTTGGAATGTTTGATGGTACCTTCTTACCACCTCTAAGATAAGATGGTAGAAGGTATCCAAAACCTACATCTGGTCATTTCATTTATTGAATCACAAGTCTACCTGGGAGCCACCAGTTACCTTGCCATTGATGGCCGGACTTTGCCTTAGATATAACTTTTCTAGAAATCTTTTTTTGGAATTTTAAAAGTTCTCTGGGTTTTTCTCTTATTTCTCCAGTGGGATTGTTTTTTCTTTGCTGGTTCTTGGTTACTCTGCATTTCAGAGTTTCTATGTAGCTCACTTTCATCCCCGCTCCCGTCCCTGCCACATCCTCCCCACATGCTTTTTGCCAAATGCTATTCTACATGTTCCCTTCCTATCCATCAAATATTCTTATCAATTCTATGAGAATTTTATACACTCGATTTTGATTACATTTACCCCTAACTCCTTCTCTTAACTCCCCCATTTCTGCCCCCACCTACCCTCCAACTTTGTGTTCTCCTTTTAAAATCAAAAACTCACCGACTCCAATTTGTGCTGTCCTTATGTTTCTGGGTATGCTTACTGGACTGTGATCAAGCTACCAAGAGTTACATCCTTAAAGAAAACTGACTCTCCCTTACCCAGAAAACCAACCAACTGTCCACAGCTCTTCAGTTAGGGGTGGGAGCTCATGAACAATTCCCATCCCATGCTCAAATGTTGACTGGCTTGATCTTGCATAGGCCTTGTACATCAATAGCATAGATTAGAGTGGTTGTCCCAAGTCTAGAGAACTCTTTTGTTCCAGTCCTCCTTGACCTCTGGCTCTTAAACTCTTTCTGAGCCTTACAGAGTTTCTGGGTTAACTACATCTACTGCACAAAGAAACTTTTCTGATGAGGACTTAGAGCTGGCAATTATCTTGATTTGAATAAGAACAGCCCCCATAGGCTCATATATTTAAATGCTTAGTCTTCAGGATTGTTGCTTTACCCTCTGGATTGCCTGCTGCCCTCCTATACTTGCCCTTGGGGTTTGGGAATGATGAGGTAGTGAGGAATCAGTATCTCAGACTCCTGGAGCAGGTGTGAAAGCAGCAGCAAGTTCGTTTATTAGTTTTCAGGGAGCACCTTTTATATCCTCCACTGCATCTGCATAGGCTTCAGTTTGGCCCTCATGAGGAAGTTGTCTCCACAGCTGAGAGGCCCCACTTACTGTTTATGAGGATGCTGCCACTGCCTGGTTAGTGAGGCCCTGCTGTTCCTCCTACATTTATTAAGGGGCTGTTTGATCCCTCATGGATAGCCACTTATGCTATGATGGAAGGAATTGTTATACTAATAATTATTTTGCTTAAGTGTTTTGTACAGAATATTTCCAGGCAGTGCTTCATAAATAAAGCAATACTCCAGGTACTGATGACTCCCACGAATCCTGATAGTGGCCTCCCCTAAGGAAGTGATCAAAATCTGGATGGCAGAGATCTATGAGACCAGCATGTAGCCTGTTCCTCACCTCCCCCCTTGTGTGACATGCCTCTGGCGAGATGTCTCTTTGAGGGCTGATAGTCAATGATGGCAGGATCTTGGAAGCCAGGATAAACTAAGGCAGGCACAGTCCGGTATACTGGGAATCCTCCAGGGTGGAATCAATAGTATCAAGGAAGGCAATGGCACCCAGGCTTATACTAGGCATCAAAATCGAAAAGCTAAAGAATGTAAATGTAGGAGGAATGACAAGCCTCACTGACAAGGCCACCTCCACATAAACATCGAACAGCATGAGGGCCAAACTGAGAGCCTAGAGATTGGTGATGCAGACAATGACAGCCAATCGGGAACTGTCACTTGGAGGTCATAGTGGAAGGTAAAAAGGGTGCCCTCCAAGAATTAATAAATGAGCCTGTTGCTTCATTCTCACCTGTTCCTGGAGTCTGAGCCATTGATTCTGTGCCTTCTTATGCATTGCCCCCAAGGGGGACACCAGGCATGATGGAGGACTCAGACAACACAGGGTGTGACACTACTTAAGAGGAAATAGGCGTAGCCTTCTTGGAGTAGGCATGACCTTGTTGGAGGAAGTGAGTCATAGGAGGTATAGGCTTTGGGGCTTCAAAAGCTGAAGCCAGACTCTCTCTTCCCACTGCTTGCAGATCCAGATGTAGAACTCTCAGCTATTTCCTCAGCACTATGTCTGCCTGCATGTGCTAGTCTCTATACCCTGTTGACAATGAACTAACCCAGCTTGGCCCAGTTGAATGCTTTCCTTTATAAGAGTTGCCAAGGTCATGGTGTCTCTTCACAGCGATAGAGTACTAACTATGATTTAGGACATTTTGATATGATTTCCATTTAGCAAAATAATAGTTGTTCCTTCACCCCTGGAGCCTGTGATCTCTCCAACCATGGGTTCTTGGTTAGATTTACAAAACTAGGTATGTTCTTTCTTGTTGGGAATGTCTGAAATTTTATCAGCAAGTGTTTGGTTACCACTTGGACACTTAATATGACAGTCACTTCTTTTGCAATTCACAGCTGAAGAAAACTCTTAGTGACTCCTTCCCATCCCCTGTTCCCATCCCCCAGTAGAAAGCATAGCATCTTCCAGCTCTACAGGAGGTAGCCACCCTACAAGTTCCTGGTCAGCACCAACCTGATTTATTTATGCCCTGTAACCAGTTTGTGTGGTTCTTCAGGGTTTTGTTACTAAGTTCTGGTGGGCAACCAAGAGCTGTTGTGATGTTGTATTATAATTGTTTATACTTCAGGATTTTTCCTAAAGCCATGAACTCCTTGAAGATAGATATTATTATGACTATACTGGTACCCCCTAGGACATTCCAAGCTCTTAGGAGACAGTCACAAAATATTTCTAAAAGAACAAAAGAGAAAGGAAAATGTGAGCTTGTGACATTAAAAGGTTGAGTCTCAATTAAGGGAATTTTCAGAGATGATCACACTAAGTGCACTGCACTGGTTTCCAACTGTGTTTAATTTATGTCATGCTATGCTCAGCACTGAATTAAACACATTAATTATGAGAATAAAATTGGATTAAAGTATATGAATGGCTTCATATCTATTTTACAACCTAAATGTAATGAAGCTTTATAACTGGTAGCTTGCCTAAAACAAACTTAGAAACCCTCTTCCATCTTTTTTTTAAAATCTCAGTGTCCTCTGCACCAAAGAAACATAGCCTCTACTCAGACAGCTGGGCTACACACTCCTGCTTTTAACTGAAGCTATGAATAAGTTCTGAGGCTCTCAATTACAAATGCCCACCTTCTTTCCTTCAGCCACAGAACTCTTGCATATGTTAAAATGTAAATAATCCTTTCAACTTGTACTTAATATTGATGCATCCTTGGACTTTTCACTCTCTAAATGTCAGCTTCCTTAGGATATTTGTCAGTCCTCCAAGTTAGGTCACAATCCTTGATTATCTTACCCTGAAGTTTTTTTTTTTAAAAGGGAAACTCTATGCATGTACATGCATGCACATGCACATGCACACAGAGGATTATTTGCTTATTAACTATCTTAATATCTTTCTTTTACTCTGCTATACATTCTATAAAAGTAGAAATTACATTTATTTTTGTTCATGAGTATATTACTAGTAGAGAATTTTGTCCACCACATAGAATTGTTTTCATACAGACTTGCTAACGAGTGGATAATAATTTCACCTTGGAAATCAATAGTAGAATGGGTTTGAAAGTATATGGACATTGTTAGGAAGTGTCCACATCCAACTGCAGGCAGACCGTGACCTTAAGATGCAACTTTTCCCACTGTATTTCTTGACATTTACTATCTTACTAATTTTACATTTTTTTTTTTTGTTCCTGGACTTTTTACTAGTTCTTTGAGGGTTTCATACAATGTATTTTGCTTATATTCATTCTGCCTTCCTCCTACTTCTCTAGATCTACCCAACTTATTTGCTCTTGTTTTTAACCCATTGAGTTTAATTGGTGCTGCTTACATAGGCTTGTGTGGCCATCTACTAGAGTTTGATCAACTATACACACCCCCATCCCCAAACCTTCTCCTTCTCCTAGCAATTATCAATGGGCAATAGATCCTCAGCTATGGGTGGAACTTTGTATATATGTCCTGTCTGTATCCTGGGATTTAGTGTGGCTTGACCTTGCTCAGATCTTGTGCATGCTGTCACAACTTCTGTGAATTCACATGTAGAATTCCCTTTTGTCCAGAAGACACTGTCTCCTTATAGCCATTCATTGTCTCTGGCCCTTACAATCTTTCCATTCCCCCTCCCTCAATGATCTCAGCACTGGAAGTGTGATACAGATACCCTATTTAGGACTGAGCATTCCACAATATCTTATTATCTGTACCAGATGTGGGTCTTTGTTAATCACAATCTATCGCAAATAGAAGTGTCTTTGATAAGGGTTGAGAGGTCCAATGCTCTATGAGTGTAATGAGACACCATTAGGAATCAGTTTAACACTATGTCCATGGATGAAAACTATAGTAATAGTTTTTTGTGTCACAGGTTCTTGAGAATAACCGAAATCATTCCTCTGTACATTGTGTATGCATGATCTAAACCTCCCTTTGGACTATTTGGGATAACTTGTCAACTGAGCTTCATGTTAGTAAAGCCATATTCCATATAGAAACATAAATTCTAAATTTAAAAGAGATGTTTTTCATACTCTTACTATAAACTAATTATACCAGTTACAAATAAATTTGTAGAAGATAATGAGATCAAAGGGTGACTGAATTAAAATATAAATGCAAATAGATTTGTCTTCATGTGTTAATTCCTATGGGACTTGAAGGAATGAGGTCAGGTTTCACTGGGGCTCATTTTGTTTGAGTTCTTACGTACAACTCCCCTGTTGCATTTTGTCTTCATGCTCTTGTTGGAGAGCACTTGGGCCATATTTCTTATCTTTCTTGATTTTTAACTCAGAATGTCCTAAAATGTCATTGCCTCTTAAATTTGTGAATGTGCAGAGACATTTCATCAGGAAATTTCAGAGTCATAGCTAAACTCTAGATTTTGGGCTTAGAGTAAATGCTTCATGACTCTTAACTAGAGCCACACTACTCTTTGGGTGCCACAAAATCTTTCTGAAGGCACAAGTCATGCCATTAACCCTTGTATCATTATCAAATGTGGGTTCATATAATGGCTTTCGATTAAGGAAGGAAGAAAGTGAGTTTGGTTTTGTTGCCATGTCTCTGAAGGTTTCCTTCTTAGGTCTCAGGTATCTATGCACAAAGAACCTTTAAAGGTCTGGGAAAATAAAAATATTATGATGCAATTATATGATTTTTGCTTTCCCAGGAAGTCAAACAAAAGCAAAGGTGGAGTCTAGAAAACGAATATATGTCTAACAGTGTTTGACAAATTTCAAGAGACCTTTAACTTTTGTTTAGCTTTGGGGAACTTACTGGTTAACTACAATCAAATCTTGTCCTTAGGAAGCTATTTCATTCTATGTGCCATAATAATATTACCTCATGTAATTCTGAATTGTATGACTCCATTCTGGAAGAGATTAATCAGGATTTTGTATTCTGGACTGGCTGTCAACAGTGTAAGCAAGTTAAATGCCCCAAAGGCAATAGACTGATGACCTAATAGGAAAGAGATAAGGGCATCTCTCCTACACAAAGGGAAAACTTCAAATTCAAGCTGTAGGGAGTACTGAGTGCTGGGAACTGAACATCTCACATGTACTATATCAGAACTCATAGGAATCCTTATTAGTGCTCCTCCCCATCATGGTCTCCAATTTACAGAGAAGTCGAAGTTGAGAGAAGACAGACATCTTGTGTGACAGGGTTATACTATGTCCCACAGTCTAGTGACATCACATTAGGCTTGAGTTTCTGTCTAAGACTGAAGTTAAATATACTGTACCCTGGATTACTGCTGGCATCAGTACAATCATTTGGCCTCTTTTCAAGAAGGCTTTTGTCTTTCAGTGCATCTAACTATCCTGGGTATTTAGTAACTCTTATAGAACTGAATGACACTGGAAAGTGTTGATCTGTCTGGAGTAGGGAGTAATAATATCACTGATGAAGACACAGCCTTTGATTGTCTTTGTAGAGTCATCAGACTTCCAGTCAATAGTTTTGATAAACATAAGCACCTTTCTTCCATGCTCCTCAGTCCTTTGTAGCACAGTAACTTCATTTGGTGATTGGGAAGTGGAGTCCCTTTCATCAGTGTTATTCCAAGTCTCTCAAGCCAGTATAGTTGTGATGGTTAATGCTGATCCTCAACATAATGGTATCTGTGATCACCTAAAAGATAAATACTGGGTCTGTGAGAGAGTTTGTAGGTTGGGCTAATTGATGTCTCAAGTCCCATCCTTAAAGCTGGCAGCACTATTCAAAGGACTTGGATCCTAGACTAAACAAAAAGGAGAAAATGTGTGCAACACTAGCTTCCATTTCTCCCTGCTTCCTCATTGTAGATGTACTACGGCCAGCTGCCATGACTTCCCAGTTATGTTGTACTGTACCCCTGAACTGTGGGCCCAAACAAGCCCTTCCTTAAACTGCTCTTGTTACGTAGTTTTTCATAGTAATGAGAAAGGTAACTAGTGCAACCATCTGGAGTTTTGTCAACACCAAGAGTCTTATTCACTTATTCACTTAGAATTTCTAGAATCATTACCTCTAGACCAGAAAGGACATCATTATATGGGGAGTCAGAGTTTCAATTCCTTTTCTTTGTTACTTATTTCAAAGCTGTCTACAGCTAGCAAAGTGACCTCTTCAAATCTTTTGTAAAGTAGCTGGGAACCACCATTTTTGTATGTCCTATTTGTGGGCTCAAATACTCCATGAATCACTACGCATTTACTTTGGCTTATTTTGTATATTCATTTATTATATTTTTTCATGTCAAATAGAATCTGAGCTCTCAAACTCACATAAAATGGAAACTCCACTTTTCTTTGTTTTTAACTTCCTCTACCAGTCTCTATTCCCATTCAGAAGAAAAATTTCTCACCATGGCTTCTAATTGGAATGTGTTCTTGGCTGGGCATTGTGGTGCATGCCTTTAATCATAGCACTTGTGAGGCAGAGGCAGGTGACTCTGTGAGTTCAAGGCCAGCCTGGTCTACAAAGTGAGTTCAGGACAGTCAGGGCTGGTTCCACAGAAAAACCTGTCTCAAAAAATCCAAAACAGACAAACAAACCAAAAAAATTTAAATGTGCCCTCTGAGTAGTATTCTGATCCACACTTTACCATCTGCACACTATTCACAGCTCTTTTTTTATGAGTGCTTTTATTCTCATAGGCCTTTCTTCTTACACATTTAATTTAATGATAGTATAAAGCTCCTTTCCTGTTCATACCTTGTATCATTGTGTTATGCCCTTTAATTATGTATTCTAAAAATGTGTACATTTTAACTGCCTCAGAAAAGTACATAGAACACCATTAGACTCCATTCTGATGCAAGTTTCATAATAGGTCTTCTGATTTACTATCCATGACATCAGCAAAGCTTTGCCTCATGCTCAGGATACAATCTACAACCTATGAGTAATCACCTCTGCCCAAGCTCCGCTCTTCATTTTCCCTTCTCCCTGGTTTTGTTCCTCCAAGTGAACATTTTCCACATCTTAGCTCAAAATTGAAAGCCTGGTGGAATTTTCCTATAAGCAATCTATAAATATCAGGGATAATTTTTTTTTTATCATAGTCCTGTTGGCTATTGCTTCTATTAGCTTGCAGTGCTCAACAAGCTGTCCAAACACCTATTTTTCATGGAGAGAAAGCTTAGGGTTTTCAGAGTCTCTGAAAGGAAATTGAAACCCTGAATCAGAACTCATGAAAATTCTGCCACTGTCTGTGCCACCATGGAGACCTTGTCAGTAGGGTCTGCAGCTGCCGGGACACATAAGGTCATTCTGCAGCAACTAAAAGTCAACACACAAAAGGATATTTCATGGGTGTACAATAACACAGGTTTTTGTCTTGTTAGTGGAACATATCCCACATGGGCAGTAGGACTCTGTTTCTTGTTGTGCTTCAGCCATCAAAGATGACAGAGAAGCCACCTTCAGTGGTACTGCCTGTATTTCAGAGAAAAGACTTACTACTCATGTGTGTGCTCCTAAAGCCGTTAGTATGAGTGGTCACATGATCTCTGCCAACCTCAGAGTGTTAAATAATGCCCTTCTGGTGTGGGTCCAGGAGAGGACCTGCCCAACACATTCATGGTAGGATGTGTCATTTGTCTCGGCACTGCTGACTCATCTTCTACTGTGCAAATTGTACAAAGCTGTAGACAGAGGGAAATGGCCACTGATAGATCTGAGATCCAATGTCTTTCATGGCTGAGAAAGCAAGCATTTGTGAACTACATGACCTCGTTTTGCGCCTCTGGCTTAAAGCTCTATTAGATAGATGTTCAAGAGACTCTTGGCCATTTCTCATAGATTCAGTCTATTTTGCCTTCTTTATGGAGACCACGTGGAAGGAAATCCAAGCCCAAGTACAAGGCTATCAAAAATAATTCACCCCTACAACTTAGACTAGCATCAATAGAAGCAGCAGCCTATTGTTGGGAGAAAATTCCACCCACATGGGACAAGACTGGCTTATCAAAATGATCAACAGTTCAGATAAATTAAACTGTTGAGAAAGAGGGAAGTCCAAACTAATCAGAACACAAAGCAGCTATAGAACACATTAATATGTTACACTTCATTACTGCAAGTCCAAAAATGTCTCAATGTGTGGGAAAGGTCAAGGTCTCTTCATCTTCTCCCAAAGTGGAGAGGAAAGGTGAATGGGCATTTGATTGTTTCTGAGGGACAGCAGGGACCTTAGGTAAGGATTCTTAAGGATTCATAGGAAGGGTTCATTCCTTCATGTGGAGTGGCTGTCCACCATGAGGAGAAGTTCCTGGAGGGCACAGACTTGTTCCTTAATGATTGACTTTCAGGAAAGTGTAGTTGCTCTGTATTTCCTGTGTTTTATAAACCACTTTCCTTCCCAGTACTGTCTGTCTCATATGGTGGGGATTTTGTAGGAATCTATTACGAAGCTGCTCCTATCTATTCATTAGCTACTATCGACTTCACCATCTACCATCCCTAAAGTCTTCTTTGGTCTTAAAGATCTCATGTCTATGAAAGCCTAGCATCAAAGACAGATTTTTATCAGGTAAGGTAAATGAGGGAATGCTCAGGAAATCTGCATATTGAACTTAATAACCTGATAGACAACTAATAAGGCCTTACTGCTGGATTTCAGATTTTTTAATTAAACAGTGGGACTTTCTTTCGATATTTGTCATAAAATGCTTTTAGTGGGAAGGGCCTCTGAACCTCACACCTGTACTCTAGTGCTAGGCAAGCCTCATACCAGACTCCAGGGATAGCAGGTGCCCCTTTAACGCTTGGTTTAAGCCCATTCTCTGAGCAACTTAAACAACAGTACTTCCTCCTCGTCATCCCTTTTCTTATCTTCCTCCTCCTCCTTCTGATATACGGAACTCTGCTTCTTACTTTGTTTCTGACCTGGTCAACCTACAGAATAGGACTATGACAACACCTGTATCAACTTACCTATGGCACCGAGAACTAGATTGGAGGAGGAATGAGGACAGTTGTGTGCCCCCAGAGGACCTGAGAACACAGCAGTGTGGACTCATCTGCTTTATCGGGTGGAGGTCTCTGAGATAGACAAACTGTATAACGGTTCTCAGGATTCCTGCCTCCTGTGGATCATACCTTGGCGTCACCTCTCTTTCTGCATGTGAGTGGTACCTGTGACCTACTTCTAACTGCCTGAATACACAGAGTGAGTGAACAACTTTCCTTGATTATTCTGCCTGGTATAAGTCTCTTGTTCCTCAGCTGCCATAAACTATTCCCCTTCTCTTTTTGCTGACTTGAGGAAGGCATGAGGTCACAAATTCTGTAACTGCAGGGGGCTGACCGCTGCAAAGAACCATGTGACTAGGGGAGCAGGTGCTATGGGTGCTTCAGTAGCTGAACCTTTGCAGAGAAGCTACATGGCCAACATACTTGTTGATGTTTTAAGAATCTGAGCAGAGGATCCAGCTGCCAGGCTCTTGGCTCCTAGAAGCTAATGTACTGCGATGCTCGGTTCATGATCATAGTTGTGCAGTGACTGGAAACCAAGGCATCCTTCGAGCACCAGGAATGTTCGATGCTTTCAACTGTGTTTGAAACATTGACTTGCAGGAAGGTGAAGCAGAGGCCATTATTGAAGGAAGTGAAAACATGTGGGATCATTCAGAATCCCAAGAGTCAGACTCGTTCCACACAGGATTTCCTAATTTTTATGATCTTTCTTTAGTCCATCACAGATGAAGAAGGTAAAAAAATGGCAGGTTAGATATTTCTCACTTCCTGTCATGCTGAAAAAGGCCCAGACCAACCCTCTGAGCTGGTAACATTCCGTAGGTGGAGACAGAGAAACAAGGTGCTTCTGGAATCCCTTCTGATCACACCTAACCTAATTTCTTAATCTTTTGTGTGTCTCTACCAGGTCGATTACACTGATGGCTCTTCCTGGCCCTTAGGGACAATTTCTCTTCCTAACACATTCCTGGACCTTTAGATTCATTGTATTGGATAATATATTAGTTTATCCTCAATATCATTCAAATGTCCTTTCAATAGAGTTTTGAATTTGTTTTGGATAACCTTTTCACATGTACAATATCCTTTTCCTCTAAGGTTTTATCATTGTGTTCCATTCTTTCAGCGATGCTGCAAGTCTTCCCCTTCCTTTTGTTGCCCCTAACAACAATTCAACAGAGCAGGAGAACTGGGCGTGTTCATGCTGACACAGTCACTTGTCCTCTGCTTCACTTCGGCTCTCAATTAGAGCAGAAACTGGCTGGGAAAGGACATGAGCTGACTGGAAACTGGGAAGCCGTAATGATGGACTCAGCTATGTCGGCTGCCAATCACAGAGCACCCAATTGAAAGTAACTTAATCATGGAGGCTATGTCATTGAGCCTCTGGAAGGTGAACTTAGTTTAATCACTTGAACAGCTGTACACATTAGAAAACGTACATGGTAAGTATGTTCTCTACCTTACTTTAGGGGTGTTGAAACCAGCTCTTATTCTGTAGCCTAGGCTATATCTCTGAATGGCCTGAACTCATGGGACTCTTCTCATTTCAGCCTCTCAGGTTGGGATTGAGGCAGGTCTTAGTAGGCAGTCAGGGAAAAGAGCCAAGATGGAAACTGTACGTCGCTCAGAGGCGCTACAGTGAGAATGGATGTTAAGGCCAAAGGGGGGTATAAGGTTAAAGGGGTGAAGCCAGGAGGGTCAAGGATGAGCGACAAAGATGCTTGCTTCTGAATGTGAGTGAGTTCAGCATACTGGTAAGAACCAAACAGGCCAGTGAGGGAGAGCCAGCCTGCTTGCCTTGGGAGCCTTTGTCCTTCGAGAAATATATGCTAGATTAGACTCTACTGTTTTAACACACTGCTTCTAATGCAGAAAGTATAGTGGACTGATTGGTAACTACGGATGATTTCTAACGAGCTCATTTCAGTTTCAGAAAAGAGAACCCAGGCCATCCTACAGACATAGAAATAACTGAAAACACTGAGCTTCTTGGAAGCAATGAGAACAAAGATCGCTTAGCATAATTATCAGTACTTGGAACACCTGCAAGGTCAGAAGTAGCAATACCAGTCAGCAGCTACTGACCGGCAGACAGTGATGGCTGGCCACCACCAATGCCGGAGAGCTTAGTATAATTAACAGTCAGCAAGACATCTACGAGGTTGGAGGGTAATTATGCTGGCCAGGTGACTAATAGCTAAAAGATAGTCAAGGTCAACAACTAATAGAGCTAGTGTCAGAAATAAACAAAGGGGATCCTTCAACCACCCCTAACTAGGTAGACAGTACATGTTTATATCTATAGTTGGTTCAGGAGGACATGCATAGAGTGTAGGGACCCTCAGTTGACCCAGTCCACAATAGCCCTGAGAATTAACCCATCTCAATAGGGATTATCTGAGCCTTTGCCCAGTTTCTAGCTTAGCCTTTTAAAATCCTGGACAAAGGAAAACCAGTGGCTTTCTCCTGTGTTAGAGACCCTTTCCACTCAAGGACGTTTCTTACACTTACCTTCAATTTCTCACTGTTCTGTAAAAATTCCGTAAAATTGTTTGTTTGTTTTTTAAAAAAAGCCAGATTGCCTGATTCTGTTTTGCACACTCCCCTAGAAGCTCAAGTCTTTCATTCTCATGGACTGGAGGCAATGAACTAAGACCCACCACTGTCACAGGTGGGTCTTTGAGAGCCTTCAGTGTCAGGAGTTTTAGATCCTTGAGTCATGCACAACTGGCTATAACAGGTCCTGTGACTCTCAATATCTGCATCAGGATTAGAGGTGGGAGCCACTGTACTTTGTCTTTATCTCTGCTGTATGGATGATGTTTTCCCTCATGGCCACCGAGTGAGTTGTATAGGCGCAAGTACCCATCATTGTCCCTGGATAGAGAAATGCCTTCCAAAGTCTGTAAGTCTGACGTCTTACACCTCATTTTACGGTATATTCAACATACCCACACTTATTAATATTAATTATTGTTAATAAATGAATGGAGAGGAAGTACCCTAATCCGTACTTGCTCCCTCAGACTGGGAAGGAGACACCTTCCTTGACCTCAGCTGAACTTGGAGTCTATGCCATCAAGAAGTTGAAGAAGGAACAGATACAGACAACTCTTAGGAACCAACAGTATTGACTTGGGAATGGGAATGAAGACACAGTGAAGGGTTGTGACTGCTTTGGGTTCCGGGGAGAGTGAGTGGCAAGGCTGGATCTTGAATTGTGTCTGTGGTTGGCCCACACTATGCTTTCCCCCCCAGTGTCTCTGGCTCTGCTCTACAAAGAACGAAGAGAGAAAGTGCCTGTCTGAGTTGTGTAGTGATAAACACTCTACTGCTAGGTTAAAAAAAGGCAGCATGCTTCAGAGATTACTTCCATATGGGAGAATGAAACCATAACTTAAATGGATACAGCTCCTTCCTAGGGCAGACACTGCCTGGACATAGGGAACCTGCTGACTCATGACCCAGCTCTGCTGGGCTGGCTTCTTGTCTGACCAGCTGGAACACCTTGTTTAAGCCCATGTTTGCTAATTCTGATGCATGTTCTTTCTATGGGAAGGTGGAAAGACACTCTCCCTGCAGGTGTGTGCTGCAGACCAACTACTCAGCCTCCCTTGTCTCCCTAATTCTTCAGAGCCGCTGGTTCCTTTGTTTGGAGATACTAGACTCAGCTGTAGCTGGGGAGTCACTCAGCAGAGCAGGCTTTGCCTTCAAGAAGCTTTCGTGTGCATTGTGAGCACTGTGGAGCCCCCAAAGAGACCCCGCTTGGCACTGGGGAATGGGAGTTTTTGAGTGAGCAAATGTGGGACTGAGATGGGAAAGGAAGCTGCAGCACAGGGCACTTCTGCAGCCTCTGAGTCAGCACTATCTCCTCTGTCATCTCTCAGGTGACCTACCCCACTCCTTTGGTGGAGGACACAACCAGAAGGGCAAAGGTATGTGGTTTAGAACAGAAAATAGATACCTTGGAAACAAATCGGGCATTTGCTTTTAATTATTTCCTCTTGGCTTCTGCAGATTTTTTTTCTTTTGCAGTTTTTTTTTTTTTTTTTTAAAGTTCCAGGGGGCGGAAATACCCTTTCTCACATCTATGGAGCCAGCTACATCTGTCCATTAACCTTTAACACTGATTAAGATGAATGTCATTTCTGCCCCCAAAAGCTTTTAGATTGCATTTGAATCCAGCAGCCCAGCTCCTGAAGAGCTTGTGATTCAATTCTTTGAGTTATGGTACCTCAGAGCCTGTCAAAGGGGAATTGAATAGCTCCAGTCTCCTGGCTAGATTCTGACCAAGATGAATGAGTGCTCTTGGGGGAGGGGGAGCAGGGCTTATTCTTGGCTCCAATGGCTACTTAGACACCCCCAGAAAGGTCTCTGAGTTTGAAAATCGCTGTGATGCAAAGTGTAAACAGGCCATGTGGTGTGGCCAGTCACAAATGCCACAGGAATTCAAGGCAGAGATTTTCTTCAGCCAAGGTGCTCAGGAAGGAAACTGATTGTCTGATTGAAGAAGTAATAATGTTTAAAATATAATCATATCTGTGCTCTGAGAAATGAATAATTCATGTGGCTTATTTAATTAGCTAAAAGAATGTACAGAGTTCTCTTTAGCTCATTAAAATAGTAGCAACATCAAGTGACCTCCCAGCATATTTGGAGTGGTTATGGCTCTTGTATCATGTGCATTTGCAAAGTAGCATGTCCTCTGATGGAAAAGGGAGCTACTCTGTCAGGATATGCTAAAGAGAGACACATATTCCCTTCCCTTTGATTGTCATCAAGTTGAAACAATGACCTCCAAAGACTCTTTCTCTAGGAATCCCATTCAGGAGGAAGGAAAAAGTGGAGACCTTGCTGCCAGTCAGGGCAGGAACTTACCCCCTACAAGATTTCATACAGTTCTGACAATTTAAATGAACAAATGCCTGTTTCCTATTATATCTTCTCATAGAACTGTGAAGTGCTGCATAGAAACTAGGAGAGACACTGGGGTTGACAAAAGTAAAATTATTATTATTATTATTATTACTATTATTATTATTATTATTATTATTATTATTATTATTATTATTGCCTGTTTCTTTTCTTCATGAAAGCAGAGACCGAATGAGCAGTTGAGCAGCCTGTGACTAGACAGCCTGGCCTACAGAGGTACAGGATTTGAAACACCTCCTTAGCCTTACAGTCTCTGCAAGACTTTTTCTGTTACAGAGCAAACGTCCCAGTACTTCCCCAGAAGCTGCCCAGAAAACTGCCATTCAAGGGAGCTTCCTGAGAAAGTGTCCATGTGCCATTGGAGAAGACTCTAAACTCATTTGCAATTCATGGAAGGAGTTCTTTGCAGCTATTAGAAACTCCAACGTTCCCCCATAAGGGAATAAGAAAAGTGACTAGAGACCAGCTTGCTTCTATGCCTTTATCTTTCAAAAAATTCTAATGGGTTTGAGGGATGTCACATATCCATTATTGATGGTTTAGCTCACATCAGTCACGACATCTACTTCTGCATAAAAGCAACAAGGTCAAAAGGAGTGGCTGTGAACAGGGTTCTGAGGCAGAGGTCACTGCAGCAGTTTCTCAGGAGCTCATCACATCCTGCAGCCTTCCAGTGCAATTTGTCCTCTGCATCCTTTGTTTCCTGGCTTCCTGCTTCTCTGCTGCCTCCCTGGGGATGCTTCTGGCTGCAAACTGTTTCAGTAAAGGGCAACAGAGTGCAGTAATCTGCTCCGGGAGAGGAAATGAGCAAGATGCATTGTCTGAGGATCCTAGAGGTGGAAGAGACCTGGAAAAGTGTGGATCTCAGGTCCTCTTCCTGTGACTTTACAGCTCATTGCGGATCTCCGATGAGACTTGCAGGGAGAGTATTTCACATTCTGAAGGCAGGAGTTATTGCAGACAGATTTGGCTGTTAATTCTGCATTCTGACACTGTTGGTCCAAGGTGTCCACAGAGTCTGGTACCAGCTGATCTGCATTCTTCCCAGAGATTCAAGGTCATTAAAGGGCAAATGAAAGAGAGGATCTCCCAAGAGGACCTTGCAGAGAGGCTCATTTCCCAAGAAGACCTTGCATGGGGGCTTCTCCCTGGAGGACCTTGCATAGGGGCTACTCTCTCCGGAGCCTTGCACAGGGCTCAGGCTGCCCCTAAGTCTATGTATATGGAGGCACACCCTTCCTTTCACTCTGCTTGATTCCATCTTTTCCTTCCCATCCTCTCAGCCTCTCTTCTACATGGCTGCTGGAAATTTCTTTCATTCTTCCCTGAGACCAACTTCATTTTCGATTCTAAGAAAAGCACCTTATTTTCTACTGGGAACATAATATGGCTCCTAAATGATGTTGACTTAGAGAAAGCCTTTTCTGGCCCTTTGTAAGATGAGCCTTAGAGCATTCTGCTTAAAACTCCAAAACTCTCTAGTTCAAACAGAAGTGCTTCACATACCTTCAAAGGTAACTTACTGTACTATATATAGTATATAATAAATCATGCAATTATGTTATATAAAGTTATATAATGCATAATATATAGATGTAATATTAATACAAGAGTGTATGAAAAGAATCAGACAGCGGTCTTAAGCACATTCCACTCATCTTGATCTGAATAGAAAGACAGTGTCTATTTGCTATGTGAGTGACAGAGAGACCAACAACAGGAGACGCACTAATGCCCAAGATGATTCTTCTTTCATTTAGCATCACTAATCCATTTTCCCTGCTCCTTTTATAAATGTTTGTAAAACTAGATTGCCATAAATAATTCACAGCAGAATTATCCTTGTTACAAGATACAAGGATGCATTCCTGGTATCGGATTTCCCTCCTTGGGATACCATGGGCGGTATTTTAGTCATTACTGTGTAAGGTTATTAATGTCATGTCCGGTCTAAGTCTCAGGGTATGTTCTCAGAGTCTATTAAAGTACTGTTGTTATAGGACTAATTTGAAAATACTAAATTTTAGAGAGCTCTGTAGTTTAGATGGTGCAATGTATTTATATCACTAAAATGACTAAACCACACCCAAGCTTTCCTTGAAATTGCATGACGACTTCAGCTGACTGTCTTCTTCACAGTAGTAGAAAGGTAACGCCTTTTAGTACAGAAAGCTGCCCTGAGGTCTGGATAGGATGGCTTTCCTAAGGCTGCAGACCTCTAAGATTTATTTCTCCTTCACTACACCAGATATCCTGAGCCTGAGAGATAGAAAGGAACAAGTTGAAAGGGAACAAAAGAAGAGGGGGAAGGAAGCCGGGGAGGGAGAACTGCAGGTGCTGTTCAGAATTGCGGGCATTGTTCCAAGCATGGGTTTTATTGTGGAGAAACAGAATTGGTAGCCCTGAAAGAAATGTAATAATTGGAACTTCTGCCACTTCTGAAGAAATCCTACCTTAACCAGCGTGGTGCAAAAGTTGGAGGGGGGAAGGGCACATAGGGAGATGGCTCAGTGGTTAAAGTGCTTGCTGAGCAAGTGCAAGGACCAGGATTCAGATGCCCAGAATCAACATAAATACTGAGTGGACATGGTGGCCTGCCTGTAACTCCCACCTCAGAAAACTGATGCTAGGGATATCCTCAGAGCAAGCTGATGAGGAAGGCTAACAGAATAGAGGAGCTCTGGGTTTGATTGAGAGACCCTGTGTCAATGAATGAAGCAGAGAAATGATTCTAGGCACTGACCTTAGGCCTCCACAAGCATGTGCACATATGTGTGTCCCAACACACACACACACACACACACACACACACACACACACACACACACAAATACACACACGAACAAAAGAAAAAGTGCAAGTATGTGAAATCAGCAGTGGCCTCAGACACCTTAGTTCATCTATTTGGAATTCCTGTTGAGGAATGCTGCTCTATTCTGTGTTCTTGAATTCAAGCAGTGTATTCTCATCTAATGTGTTCTTTCTCACCTTGTTTTCTGCATATTTATTGAGAAGAATAAGAGGAGGGAGGCTTTGGGGTTACAGTGAAGACCAAAAGTGTCCACAGATCACTTGCATCTTGGTGTGTCTTATTTTTATGATGAATGACGTAAGATAAAAGCATTGAGAAGCAAAGATATGAAGGATGTCATGAGAACAATGGGAAGTTTTGCTTAGAAAACCAATGGTATCACATATAATCTGTTTTGAAGAGTTATATAGAGATATAGAAAATTATCTATAATAATGAGGGTCTTATCTGAAAGTGAGATTTTACTCTTTTTAACGCATTTAAATTAGTGATTGAGGGATGTGTGTATGTGTGTGTGTGTGAGCGCATGCATGTGCATGTGTGTGATGTACACGCATGTGTGCACATTTGGAGGTCAGAGGATGGCCTTAGGTATCATTCCTTGACACCACCTTTGTGTTTGGAGACATGGTCTCTCGCTGACCTGGTACACACCAAGCAGGCTCGGCTAGCTGGCCAGTGAGTCCCCACTGATCTACTGGCTTGTTCTACCTCCTCAGTGCTGGGATTACAAACACGTGCCACCACATGTGGCTATTTTTCTGTGTGTTCTGGGGATAGATTGCAGGCTCTCATGCAGATAGACAAGCACTTTACTGACTGAATTACCTCCCTCTCCCTTAAGTGGTATTATTTTTAAAACTTCAAAAATTAATGTCTATTTTTAGCCAGACAGAATAACATAGTTCTTACCACACACCTAGGGAAAGAAGTATCTTCATGAGACCAAAATGATCAAAGCCCTGGGAAACACAATCAAAAGCCTGAGACCCCAAACGATCAAGACTCCTAGTCTAAATGTGATCACAAAAAGCAGTGCCAGATGGTGCACTCCTGAAACCACAGCTGGGAAATTGAGGTAGGCTGCAAGTAAAGCCAGAGACTGGATTCTGGGAAGGGAGTGTCAGTGTTTTCAGTTCCATGTTACATTATATTATGCAAATGCCTAGGACCTGCTAAACATTATTTTAGATGAGTCTGTGGTGCTATTTCCAGAGATCAACTTGAGAGGATGTACAGGTAGGAAAGATCTGCACAGGTAGTGCCATCCAATCCTTGGGAGACCCAGGAAGAGATGTAAGGAAGGTGCATCTCCTTCTTCTTTAGAACTGAGTTTCTTTTATGATGTTGGAAAACAGGGAACTTCAGGCTCACCAGACTTTGAACTCCAGTATGTACTGTGGCAACTGTGTGGGTGCTTGGGCTTTTGCCTTCTAATTGGTAGTTAATACTTTTCCCAGAGCTGACTCAGTGCAAACATTTTGTGTGAATACAAAACTAATGAACACGTGAAGAATTATCCCCTTTATACACATGCATATCAGAAAGTTATGCACTGTGAGACAACGAGTTTGTTGCGTGATTACATGCATATGTGGTGGGGAGACACAGGGTTTGATACCATTTGTCAGAAGGCTTAGGTTGTTAGTCATGGTGTTTCAAATGACCACACATCATGATCAACCACAGTGACATGCATTTATCCATCTCACTTCTTGACACATTTATTTTTGAATGTGGTTGATCTGTTCATGTCTGCCACACCCATGCAGCTGTTCTTTATAGCTCAAGACTTTCCTTGCCAAAATACGTATATTGTTACTCCATAGTTGATTATATAAAGTGGCAGAGGAAGTGATCACCTCAGTTTTGATAGATTATCAAGTGAAATATGTAAATATAAATAAATATCTTTAAAAACATTAAAATTACTGTTCCATAACTATATTTTAAAGATTTTAATTTTTTGAGATTTTAGACTTTACGCATTTGGTCAGTAGGAATGCTCCATTCAGGGATATGGTGACTGTGATCACGTGTTTCCAACTTGTGCCCCAAACCTGATGAACTTGAAAACACTTTTTCCCCCAGTGTGGTAAAGAGAATGGAATTTAATGAGCAGAAGATGAGAGTTCAGAGTTGAGAAGTCAGAGATGTGTCTGGAGGCAATGATACAGGGGCAATATGGGGGGGGGTATCAAAGACATCAAACTATGAAAAGGAACAAAAACCAGACAAACAAAAACTGACAAAACCAAATAGCACAATGAAGACACCAAGAAAATTAATTTAGGGTATCTGTATAGTTATCATGCTGTGGGTGACTGAATGCTAAGTCACATATGTGTAGTACAAGCTCATAGTGAGATGAAGCATGTTTATGTTATGATGAACCATAGTGAAGACATCTTATGGAATATAGCATTGTGCAAACAAATAAAATGAACAAAAACCAAAACAAAACAATGAAACCAATGAGAACTCAGAGCATTTCAAAGATAACTAAAATGAATTGTTCCCTCTAACAGAGCCAAGCTCATTAGACTGAGGAGTCATGTTAACAAACTTTCAAAAAGGAGTCTTGAAAGGATTGAGCATGCCCACAAATCTGCCTCCAAGACAAAAACAAACAAACAAACAAAAACTACCTTCTATTAAGTGTGGACAACAAGATCCGGAAGCTTGATTAAGTAATATTTACAAATGCCACCCCCCAAAAGGATGCTTTATATGCAAAGAAGCAAGAATTATGTCCAATATCCAGATAATGTAAGCAACAAAAATAGATTAAAAGTGAAATAAATGACAGAATTGTTAAGCCCTTAGGCGACTTTGAAACAACAGTAGATATGTTCATGGATCTAAAGAAAACAGGAACATAATGGAGACAGAACAGAGAAATATACAATAATTTATTATGTTGAGAATCACAGCATCAGACACTGAAGTACCACTACACTGGTTTCAGCAGCAGAGTAGGAATTAAGAGAGGAGAAATAGCAGAGTACGAAAAACGTGCAATAAAAATTTCCAGGTAGTAACAGAGATAATAAAAGGCGATTAAAAAATGAAAGAAATTGAAGTCATCTCATTTACCTACCATATAGCATCAAACTTTATTATCTGCATAGTCCTCGAATTCAAAGTAGCAAAATGGGGGTAGAAAACATACTTAACAACAATGGCTGCCATGGTTCTAGGTGATACGAAAATGTAAGTCACAGATTGCTGCATCTTACTGTATCCTAGGTAGGATGAACAAAACCATAGTTCAACACATGGCAATCAAACTCCTGAAAATCAGCTCTCCGATTGCATTAAATGCAGAGTGATGGAGACAGAAATGATTATAGATCTCTTGTCAGAAACAGCATAAAGTGGAAAGACAGGAGAAACTTAGAGTGTCACAAGAGAGCTGCCAACTTACATCTGTATGCTAGTGAAAACAGCTCAAAATGAAGGTAAAATAAACAGCATTTGAGACAAAAACATAAGAAGGAATCTCGCAGGAGGAGATGGGTACCAAAAATTGTCACCTGCAGTTCTGAAAAATGATGGACAGGAATAAGACGGACGCTCAGATTTACACACAAGAGGATGAAGCCACTGCAAGTGAACTCTGAGCGCAGGAGCAAATGTCAATACATTTGTATTGCTTTTATATTGTAGAATGTGATTGAAAATTTAAACTATGAATCATAGCAATCACATCACTATGTTGTAGGGGTTATAATTCAAACAAAAGTAAGCTATGTAGCAAAAAACGATGCAAAAGACATGAATAGGGAGATATAAGGATATCATTGTCTAGTTTTTATGCCCGATGTGAGGTAGTGAATAACCAGAAGAGAGGCGATGGTTAATCAGACATAGAGATCGTAAATTCTAGATAAAACTGAAAAAAGTATAAACGAATATAGACAATAAAGGAACTGAAAGTAAACATGATAACAAGGAATAGTATGAATCCCCATTTAATTCCAAAAGAGTCAGAGAAGGAAGAAAGAGGAAAAAAAATGAACTGAAGAGCAAAAAAGATAATTCTTGGCTTTATACTGAACCACATTAAGAACTGTTGGAACATGGTCATTAGAATGACCCATGGTGAACAATGCCTTGGGGAACTGTGAGAGAAATTCCTGGAAGAAAGGCAGACAGCCTTCTACCTCAGGTGCACGCTGTTACCCAGATTGTTCTTGGATGTGATTTTTGTGCCTCCTGTGACAAACATTTACATTCAATTTGTGAGACATGTTCACTCTTGTTTGATGTCAGAACATAGCTATAGAACTGAGTCTGGTCAGTCTACCCTGAATCTGAATATGTTTTTCTGCTCTGCCTTTGTGACTTCCTAGATATAATCTGTAGTACATGCCAGATGATTGTGTTAAAACTGGTCTGTCCTGAAGAAGTTTTGGGAAAGGGCTGCTCTGTTACTATTTACTGTGTGCTTACTGACATCTAGTTACATGTTTTTCTGACCATGCCGTTCTGAACTCAAAAAAAATTTCTTGGATCATTGCTTTCTTTGTTTCATTTATGTATAAAAAGTACACTGAAACTGAAATAAAGTTCTCTACAGCATCAGATCATAGTCTCTCCCATTCTTTCAGGTTGTCAGATCCCAGGTCCAGCAGCAAATATCTGCATAGGTCTGCAGAAAAACCAACAATAACTACATTAAATATAAATGGTCTAAATAGTCAAAAGATAAAGTACATTAGATCAAGACCCCAAAGTATGTTGTTTATAAGAAAACCATTTATAAATATATTGACATATATTATATAATATACTACAGGTATTATATAATAGTATAAATATGTTAAAAATAAAAGCATAGGAAAAGATAATAGATTGCTAGAAGTTTGAGATATATAGTGACTACCAGGGTAACCAAGGTTACATAATGAAGCCCTGTCACAAAAAAATAAAAAAGAAAGAAAATATTGGCAATTTAAATATGGTAATATACTAAAACACAGTACATTGTTAGTAAATCACATCCTAAAAATGTAAGTTTCAAACAACTGTTGGTATCATTTAGCATGTTAACACATAATGGCAAAGATTATATGCAGATAAGGAATTTCACACAATTCAATATGCTTTCTTGAATAAAATACACACAAAACAAAAAATAATTTTTAAAAATCTGATGCAAAGCATCAATGAAAAAACACAGCTGCCACCACTCATGATAGATGATGACTAGATACTTTCTATTAAGATTTGAAATAGTCAAGAGAGCTACTATTATAGTTTAGCATTTTAACTCACACTTGTTATTGCAATAAAGCAAGAAAAAGAAATGAAAGGTACATTGGTTGTAAAGAGCAAGTCAATTCAAGACAGCATTTTGTGATTTAATCTCTATAACAATGTAAATATGATGATGGTAGAATAGATGATCGTGAAAGCAGAGGAACCCTGAAGGTGACAGCTCTCAAATACTACAAATTTGCTTTCTGATACTCCCTAGTGAGTAAGTTCCAGATATTCCAAAATTCTACACTGACCTGTAGTAGTTCATTTTCAATTTACCAAAAAATAGACTTTCCCTTAATAATTTAGATAACAGTATTTGAGAGAATTAAGTTGGCTAGGTATTAGTTCAAGGGGACTGTGGACTATGAGATTTGTATTATAGCTGTAAATAATATATGTACTACAATTAATACTAGGTTATTATTTGATAATAATGGTTATTTGATATTTAATTATAACGATGAAGTGTGATTTTAATAATGGTGTTATAATAAAAGTTGATTAAAATTTGCTTGGTAGAAAAACCTAATTTGTTATTGGAAAGGACATGGGGTGACACTTCATCATACAAACTTATTTAACTTCTCGTTTTTGCCGAAATGATACCACTTTTGTGAGACTGAGCCAGTATTTCACCTTAATTAGCTACATGACACACTTTGTTCCTCCTTGACATTATCTTATTATTCATGAGCTAAGTCAACCTTGGTCAAAAAACAGTGAAGGAAAGGCAAAAAGTACAGGGTGCCTCCTTGAAATTCTTACTTAATTTCCTAATAGATTCCGTGCAAAAGCTGGGAAGGACACCTACATAAATTCAAGTGAATTCATTCATCTTGCTGAACAATGCCCAGTGAAATAAAGATAAACAGCATGGTCGTCATACTAGCAGTAGGGCTGGGTTTTGTGTTTTACATCCAGTTCATGCTCAGCAGTAGATCCTGGAAGTATGAGATGGACACCCTCAAGGGTGGGATCCAAGGTCTCCAGTAATGAGCTCTGTGGTGGACTTCCTTCTTACCCTTGTCTTCCTTCTGTCCTACCCTCTTCTCCTCTTCTCTTTTCTTCCTCCTTATCTTCATATCAACTCAACAAAGTCCTAGGAACCATTGTCTGCAGCCACCTGTGATTCTTAAATTAATTTTAATAATGGTATTTCAAGTTGTCTCAGTGTACGTACCAGGGAAGAAGGAAGAAGTGCAACATTTGGCACTTTCTTGGTGTTAAACACATATTTTAAATATATTTTATTTTTAAGTGTGTGTGTGTGTGTGTTTGTGTTTGCGGTGGTGTATGTGTGGATGAGTGCAGTCACCTTCCAAGGCCAAAAGATGACGTCAGAGTCTCTGGAGCTGGACTTACAGGCCTCCTGATATGGGTGCTGGGAGCTGAACTTGGGTCCTCTGTAAGATCATATGTTCTCTAAACTGCTCAGCCATCTCTTCCACCCCACTTGATGCTATATTTGACAGCTTTTAAGAAGCTCATTTTCCTATTTTTCATAAGTGTCTTTTCACTTAGAAGTGAAGTAAGATTCCCTGTAAGTAAGTGCTGATAAGTAAGTGCAGATAAATCTACATAGAGTTCTGCCTGTTCCATCAAGCAGGTCCGCAGGATCTCAGTGACCAAGATAAAACAGAAAATGATATCCCACAATCTGTTAGTACAGGGTAAAGTCTTTCTGAGTAAGTTAAAGAAAGATACTATGTGTTAACTGCGAAGATAGAAGATATTTTGGGGATTCAGGAAAGGGTTCTGGGCACTGTGTCCTTGGAAACTCTGAGAGGTACAGTGGAGGGAGGGCTAAGTATAACGCTCATGAAAGTGTCTGTCCAATCATGTGGCATTTGGTGACAAGGCGGGGTTCTACTATAGCGCATGTAACTGTCAAGGCATCTTTGTGATTGTACTTTAGCACTACAACATGAAAATTAGCAAAAAATAATTTACCTTACTGTAGGGAGGAAAAAATTAAAATCTATAAAGCGACTCAGATAATTTGTAGTGGCTCTTTTAGTATTTCTGCATAAGTTATTTCTTTTACTTTACCTAATTTTTATTTTTAAGGCCGGGCAATAGATGGAATAGCTTTCTTGCTTCATGCCTATGGAAGGTGGAGGAAAAAACACATACACAGAGAGGAGAGAGAGAGAGAGAGAGAGAGAGAGAGAGAGAGAGAGAGAGAAAGAGAGAGAGAGAGGAGAGATGGACAGGGAGACTAAGACATGCTTTGAGCTGAATAAACATTTTCCACTAACACAGAGTTCCTTGTCATTTCTATCCTGACCTTGGAGAAGGAACTGACTTTTCAGCCCTCTGAATGTCTCTCAGATGGTACCCTCATATTGTGTCAATCTTTTATCTAATCAAGTGAATACCTACTGGAAGCAATAAAAGGGAGTCCTGGCTTGGTGGAAGCACTGCTTGTTAGGGATTTACAAGCATTATTTTATCCCGCCTTCACAGATAGCCAGAATTCACTGACAAGCAATCTAGGTCTATCATCAACATTTTATGATGTAGAAGAAAAGCTGTGAGGAATCAATACTTGCCCAAGATCATTCAGCAGGAAACTTCAGCCCAGATCTGTAGAGCGCCAGACTGCACTGATGAATAGTCAGTCACATGTTATCAAAGCAGGCGAACAAAGGCAAACATGCAGTTCCTCAGGTCTGCCCGTTTGCTGGCTTGCTTTGAGGGCTTGTTCTAGGCTGTCCATTGCCTTCTCTGCATGGCTATTTATGAAAGTCTCAGAATTTTTACTTTTTCAAAGATGACCTTTCTTTCATCTACTTCTCTTAATGGGAATTCTTTGTTCACATTTTTATTAGCTTTGCATAGATCCTTGAAATAAATGCCAGCCCAGCTCCTGTCAAAATCCTCACAAGAGACCCTGGCCTGATCTGATGGATTTTGATGAGATCTTTGCAAGTCCTTCAGGTGCCGATTCTAAGCGTGAATAATTTCGGCTTTTTTGCATGGGAAACTTCTAGAACTAGAACTGAGAATTGAATCTTCTGCAAGCTAATGCAGGCAAATCCTGCATTGTTTCCTTTTAGCTGCCTGCTAAATGTTAACACTAGATGTGATGCTATGTGTTTAAAATGTGTGTCTTAAATGAAACCCAACAACCTGATATTTTATAGGTGCCTGATCAAATATCATAGTCTTAGAATTGCTTTCAAATTTTTTTCTTTTCCTCCAAACTCTTGTAAGGATGATCTTAACCTTGACACTGGCTTGTAGCTATGGAATGAAGCCAGGGATTTAATTTCCCAAATGGAAGTCTACCTGATGAGCAACACTTTCAGCGTCGTCCATCCAGTTTGATGATTTATGATATACTGCAAAGGGAACCTCAGAGTTTCCAAAGGTTAAAAGCATTGAAGATATTTAATTAAAACAATGCTTTAAAAGTTGAACAGAGCCAAACATAAGCTTCTTATAACAGTGCAAGGGCATTAGCTTATGAATTGAGCCGAGGAGGCTCATTTGCATCTTCAATAACCTGCCAAAGGCCCACTGGGGAGCAATCTGAAACTCACAAGTTTGATTAACCAATGAATACAAAGAAAGATTTAAGAATTTCAAATTGTTACCAATTTACCCTCGTTTCTAAGTACAGTTCATTGTTATAAGGAAATCAAATACTACCTTTGGTTTTCGGAAGCCTTCTACTGATTACCTTATTAGACTCATTATTATAGACTTAAATCATACTTATTAAAGTAGAGCTGAAAAAAAATCACATTTCTGATGCGTAAGCATAAATTTTTGGTAGCAGTGGTCTAACGCACTTCTGTAGTTCAATTCTATATGGATCTATAGTTTCCATAAGACAGAATATAGACTTTGTCCCCACATAAAGTTAATTTATTATACGCATGTTTACAAGCTTAAAGGGGACTTTCGTAACTTAATTTGCTAATAAAGAAAATATTTGGGGTTGGAGAGATGACTTAGCTGCTAAAAACACTGGCTGCTCTCTTAGAGGACCTGGGTTTGATCCCCAGCACCCACATGATGGCTTACAATTGTGATGCCAGTTCCAGGGGATCTAATTCCTTCCTTTGGCCTCTGTGGATACCAGGCATGCATGTGATACACACACACACACACACACACACACACACACACACACACACACATGCACATAAGAAATTAATGTAAAAAGAAAAGCCACTTCCTATAATCTGAAAGCCGAGAATTCAATGGCTTTGACAGAGGTCTCATGAACGTGTTCTTGATAGGTGGCTGCCCTTCTTTGCTGTTAGTCATTCAAGGACCTACTGTCTGTCCTTCCATCCTGTGGCTTTCTCTACAGGCTTCAAAGCACAGTGTTATGCTGGCAAGTGGAAAAACGAATAGTGGATACCTATCTACTTAACACATTTTTGTAGAGTTGGCAACTCTAGAATTCCTACTCAAAGCCCATCATCAGGAATCATTAACATGAAAAAGAGAAGATGAAGATGAACTAGGCAAACAGTCCATCGATATATACTCCATTTTATTTTTGCATTAACTTAGAATATCTTCAATTCTTGAAATACTTTGTTTTCTAATAGTCTGGAATCTGAATAATTATTTGTATGTGTGTGTGTGTGTGTGTGTCTGTGTATGTGTGTGTCTGTGTATCTGTGTATGCACATGTTTGCATGTAAGTCTAGGTGCCTGGGTCCACAAAAGCCAGAGGAGAATTTAAGATGTTCATCACCTTAATTCATTGAGACAAGGTCTTCCAGTGAAGGCTGGCACTGCCAGGTTCCAATAGTCTTATCTACACTCGTTATAACTGGGATTATAGGTACAAACGTGCCTTTGACTGGATTTTTACATAGTTAAGATTTGCTCTCAGGACCTCACGCTTGTACAGCAAGTATCTTGACTTAAGGCCTTATCTCCTCAGCTCCAATGTCTGAATTTCTCCACACATAGAATCAAGCTTTTTAAAATGTAGCTTGATTTTATAATTGCTAATAAGAATATTAACATCTTTAAAGTAAGATTTAAAGATAAGTACATTCATGTGGAAGACGAGAGTTAACAATAATTGTTATGTTTTGATGTTAGTGAAAGTTGTGTTTCAATTACTGTGCTTAAGAGATCCGTGGATCAAAAATGTCTGTGACCTGTAAACCCCTGGCCCAAGGACAGATCCTTCCTGAAATGATGGAGGCTACTTTTTATGGGAGATAACAAGCCACATTTTTCACTCCTCTAAACAAGTATTTTTGACCAAACTACACTGGATGTGCTTGATCCCATGTGAGCAGGAGGTGTGTCGGTAGGGAACATGTCAGGATGTAGTCTTGTCTCTAATTGGACGTGGTGGGAAATACTGTGGCCTTGTAGGTTTTAGCCTTTTTAAGTTTCTGCAAGGTGTGATTTATGGCCATTTTCTAAAAACCCAGAAATGAACCTGGCCAGAGAGTCCATTATCCTGGCCAGTATTTAATTAATGCTTGCTTCAAATTTGGCTTTAAACCGTGATAATGATCTTATTCTCAACTGATAGAATTAACATAAAGAAAACACTTAGCCAAAAGACAAGTTTATTGCACAAAAAACAGTAATTCTGTCAAGTTTCTGACCTCTTCATTACAATAGTCCTGTGCTACTTTACTCTTCCCAGGGGGCACGGGCCTCATCTCTAGATTCCTAAGCCAAAGATTAAAATCCTAGCTTAGTTTAGCAGGACATGCTACGCAACTGTAGCTCCACCTGCTTGGGCAGGAGAGTCCTTTAAGCCAAGGAGCTACCAGTCTGGGAACATAACAATACCTCATTCTGAAGACTGTCCCCAAGGTCTAGGTTATGTGAGTAAGACTGTGGAATTTATATGCTTTATCCTCCACTGTCTGCACTAGTTATTATTGCAAGAATTCAAACTGCTCTAGTCATTCAGAATCATTCAACCGTTAGTTAACATTACTAGGGAATAAATAGTATTTATTGGATAATAACACTCATAATTATTAACCAATTTTAAGATATAAAATGATAATCACTTTATAGCTTACGAACAAAAACTGAGAACAATGTTAAACCCAAGATTTGTCTTCAAACCCAAGTTTTCTTAATACTGAAGTCTGTGTAAATTCTTACCCTCTCCCCATTCCTATGAAGCTCCTTCATGGCCACAGGTGCCAAACAAATAGGGCCACAAGGCCAGTGTTTTGGGTCTGAATTCTTTCACACGAAAGCGTTTAGACATGGATCTCAAGACTGTTATGCTCACCATGCTTTAGAAGATGTTCAAATACAAACGGATTGGAGCTGGACTCCTAACTCACCAGTACTTGCTTATGTCTTTGCAGTGCCTCACGTCCATCCTCTAAGAAAACTGCCTTAAATCGTCTACAGAGGCTGGGGCGGGATAGGAAGGCAAGCTCAAAGTCATGTCCGACTTGTCCAACAGCTCACCCTGGATCTATATTTCGAGGGTTAGCCTTGAGTCTCTGTGTTAACTCATGCTGACTTTCAGAGGTTGTGGGGGTCCCTGCAAATGAATGACTAGCAAGGAAATAGACCACAAGAGGCAAGAAGGAAACTTGGTTCAGCATCACTTAGTTAGCCCAGTTGGTTCAAACTTCTGGAATCTGACCCTAAAGAGTTTATTTTTAAACATTTAAACACAGTACGGTTTTGGAAAAAGGTTTTCTCATGATAATTATCACAGTAAAACCTAGGGCATAACTACATTGAAACTCCTTTGTGAAGTAGTGGTCTTTTGCAAAGTACCTATAAGAATGGGTTCTATTGACTGAGAAACAGTGCTCAGGATAAGGGTCTAGGGAGGGTTTGTAATAAGCATAATAGTAAAGCTCTTTTGTGAAGTACCTGGGCCCTCTTTCATAAGATGGATTCTCTTGACTGAGAAATAATGCTCAGGATAAGGAGGAGTTGGGTGAGGCTTTGCTATACAGAATAATAGCAAAGACTACCAGCTTATTAACACATCCATTCCCAGTCTTCCTGGTGGGAAATAGGTATGCACTTCCCTTGGAGAAAAACCTGCATGCTTATCAATTCTGGTTTCTCTAATGCAGTCTATAAGCATTTGCCTTCTACAAGGGGTTATTCAATTATTGACAGACGCCTGGGTGCTTGTGGATCTACTGTAGGAATAGGGGTATTTACTTAGTCCAATGATGGGCAGAGCTTTGAAACTACTCACGCAGGGACCAGTGCCGAGTTCTTTTAGCTTTTTACTGCCGAGGCTGTAATGAAACTTTTTTCATAGTTCATATGACTATAGGCTTGTAAATGTGGCTTTGCTGTGGGTGCTTTGCGATCTTTGGTTTTGGAAAGTGGAGGCTAAAGTGAATATAATTTGCATACCAAGTTGGGGTTTTGTTGTTGTTTTGTTTTGTTTTTGTGATAAGTTTCCACTACCAATTACTTGTATGACAGCTGATCTCACCTCAGTGGTGAGGAATAAAGATAACTTGACCCATAGTGGCATTTGTTGTGCAATACTCATCTGAATGTTAGAGGACTTAAGACCTTTTGTATTGGGAATAGATAAGATCATAACAAGCTGTTATGATAAGCATTTAAGACTTTTTTTTTTTTTTTTGCCAAGATGCCATCAGACTTCTGGTTAAGTAGTCTTACATACTCAGGGAAATAATTCTTTTTTCTTTTTGGTTTTTCAAGATAGGATTTCTCTGTATAGCCCTGGCTATCCTGGAACTCACTCTGTAGACCAGGCTGGTCTCAAACTCAGAAATCCGCCTGACTCTGCCTCCTGAGTGCTGGGATTAAAGGCGTGTGCCACCACTGCCAGGCGCAGGGAGCTAATTCTTTGCACAGAGTTGGGAGACCAATATATTGTCCTTTTTTTTTGAACAGAAATACAGAAATTTAACATTTTACTAGCTGTCAACATTGAAGGCATATATAGACTCAAGTCCTATAAACTCCAGTTCACTGTTGGTGACCTGAATTGACTGTGTCTTTGTTCTTTTCTAAAATAAACAAGATCAGTTAGAGCCAACAGCCATGAACAGGCTTCTGTGTTCTTTGGAAGATGCACTTCAATTTGCCACAACAGGAGGAGGAGGAACAGGATGGGTCAGAGTAAGCATTGATTGATGCATTTGTCCTCTGCTGAGTCTACTCTGAAAGCTTTCAACCAGAGTGAGATGCTCCCACAATTTGAAACCATGTAGTAAGTACAGTAGTGATGCTTCAAAACTCGTCCTCCTTGTTATTAAGTGAAGACTCATAATAATCAGTTTTTACTTTACCTAACAGATGTGTTACAAATACATCCTCAGCCTTCCCTGGATACTTCTGAGGTACAGAACCATAGGAAACCACACAGCTATCCAAATGAGCTTATTATCTGGAGGAACTGCACAGAAAACCAACCAGACACTTATGACAAGAAGCCTTGAGATTACACCCATGTGTGAAGCTGTCAAGTGGCTTCCTGTATGTCACCACCATCTGTTTGTTCTTCGAGTTGCTGCAAGTATATGTAACCTTAAAACATATTTATTTTTATGGGGTTAGAGATATGACTTGGATGGTTAAGATGCTGAATGTTCTTCCAGAGGTCCTGAGTTTGTTTCCTAGCACCTATCTGTAACCATATTCTGATGGTTACCAAAATACTGATGGGCATACAATAAGTAAACAAAAATAATCCTAATTTTACTATTTTAATTTTGTGTAGATATGTATGTCTCTGTGTGGGTATTTGCATGTGAGTGGAGGCACCCAAAGAAGATAGATATTTTAGGTCTCCCAGAATCGAGTTACAGGCAGTAATGACTCTCTTGATGTAGATGAATGTTGAAAACTGAACTCAGGACCTCTGGAAGAGCTGAAAGAGTTCTTAATTATTGAGATGTCTCTCTAGCCAGTAGCAAGCACTTTTTCTTGGTGGTTTATGGCTAGGAAAAATTATGGATCTTTATTGCTCTTGCTTGTGACAGCAATTTTGTTTGCACAGAATCTTAGCCAGCTGGCTTCCCTGATCTTCTGTGTCCACCCCACTGATTATTCCTGCTGTGATGCTACAAGCACTAACAAGGATACGAAGAGATTGGTTTGTAGATGTTTCTTTACATTTTGGAACTTTCCTTGTTTTGTATGTTTTCTCCCTATGCCTCTTGCTTCCAGAAAATTGGAAAGAACAATTGGATGTATATCTGGAATTCAACACCCAAAGCCCCCGGTTTATCAGTGAGATGTCTTACATTTATATTAATTGTATCTCTACCTATAACTTGGTTAGTTGATGTATAGCTTTCACAGATGACAATGCTGTGTATGAATCTTAGAGGCTAATGACTAAGCCAGGGGTGACAGTGGTTATCTTTACTCTAAAAGCATTTTGTTCTAGTTGTTTTAAGTCTTGGATTTAAGGCTCAGAGTCTTATTTTCCAAAATGAAGTTGTGATAGTTTATAAATAATTAAACATTTGGAAAGAGGGAAGATAGTAGTTGTTTTGAGAATGTCAAATTGACTTAAAATTTATAGCCAGTCCTTCTATATATTTATGTTGGTAACCATTGATTATTGTTGCTTTTAACTTTGGTCAGAAAAGCTTCTTTTGCAGTGGGCAGTGCATAACAGGGCAAAGAGCTAAGAAGAACTGATTGTTGAGTGCTCGGCCCTAGATGGGTGTTCTGTCTCTACCACCATGATGCCCCGAAAATGTTGTGGGAAGTAGGTCGGGGGATATGTAAAGTCTGGGGATGGGGAGGAGTGTGTCAAATTCTGCAAAATGCCATTGGATTCATAAACTCCCATCAGCGAGGGCTACTTCCATAAGTCTGTACAAGACCAATCCAACTGAAACTCCATTATGGGCATGGTATGTATTTTTTATTGCAATCCTGGCATTCAGTAGCCAGGAGAATCAGGAGTCCAAGTTAATCTTTGGCTACATAGGGAGGTCAAAGGCAGTATAGACTATCTGAGACTCTGTCTCAAGACAGGCAGGGCAAAAGAAACTAAGAAATATGAGTATACTGTAGCTGTCTCCAAACACACTAGAAGAGGGATTGAATCCAACAACAGATGGTTGTTAGCCACCTCACTGCAGGTGCTGGGAATTGAACTCAGGACCTATGGAAGAGCAGTCGGTGTTCTTAACCACTGATTCATCCTCAACAGAGGAATCTTGAATGTCCGAGAAGCACTTAAAAAATGTACAACATCCTTAGTCATCAGGGAAGTGCAAATCAAAATGACCCTGCAATTCTACCTCACACCAATCAGAATGGCTAAGATAAAAATTCCAGTTACAGCACATGCCGGTAAGGCTGTGGAGAAAGAGGAATAGTCCTCCATAGCTGGTGGAATTGCAAGCTGATGTAACATCTCTGAAAGTCATTCTGGGGGTTCCTCAGAAAATTGGAAATAGTTCAACCTGAAGATCCACATATATCACTCCTGGGCAGATACCCAAAAGATGCTCCACCATATCACAAGGACATGTGCTCTACTATGCTTATAGCAGCCCTTTTCATAATAGTCAGAAATTGGAAACAACCCAGGTATCCCTCAACCAAAGAATGGATGCAGAAAATGTGGTTCATTTATACAATGGAATACTATTCAGCTATTAAAAACAAGGATATCATGAATTTTACAGGCAAATGGATGAAACTAGAAAATACCATTCTGAGTGAGGTATCCCAGACCCAAAAGGACATGTATGACAGGAGTTTAGCATGGCTGTCCTCTGAGAGGCTCTAGTAGCCACTGACTGAGACAGTTGCAGATACTCACAGCCAAGCATTCCACTGAGGTCAGGGACCACTACTGAAGAGTTAGGGGAAAGATTTAAGGAACTGATAGGAAGTACAACAGTGTCAACCTGGACTCCTGGGAACTCTCAGAGACGAAGCCACCGAACAAAGTTCAACATTCCCCCAATCCCCTCATCCCCATCCTGCACATATGTAGAAAGGACTGCCTTGTCTGGCCTCAGTGGGAGAGGATGCTCTGAATTCTATAAAGACTTGATGCCCCAGGGAGAGGTGACACTGGAGCAGGGTACCCTCTCAGAGGCAAAAGAAAGGGGGATGGGGGAAAAACTCTGCAAGGATGGGCCAGGAGGGGAGCAACATTTGGGATGTAAATAAATAAAATAATTAATAAAAAACAAAACTAAGAAATAATGAAATCCACAAGGACTTCTCTCAGCTTAACATGCCAACAGCGTCTGAGATAATACAGCTCCTCATCACCACGGAGCTGGGCAGTGTGCTCCTTCACCTCCTACTTTCATAGGCAAAGGTCAAAAAACCCAAGATGAATGAAGAACTAAGACTCTCTATCATAGTTGTTCAAATATTTGAGGCAGGATGTTTTTATAAAATTTCCTATCGTCAGTGTATGTTTATTAGTGTTGATTTAAATACCGGAGGGGAAAGAACAGGAGAGAAGGAGAGTAGGAAAACAGAGGAGACCTTTGAAGTCTTCCTCAGGGACCCCTCTGCCTGTTCTCTTACAAATTATGATCAGATGGAATTTACTTTAACATAAGTTAAAGGATAATTTCTGAGTTGTCATTTCCATAAGCCCAATTTATGTAATTAAACTAAGTTCCCTATGCACATTAAAGTGAAGTTTAGCTAAGAAAGAGGCACCAGCTGGCACACATAGTTGCTGAAGACATTTTTGACTATCAATCCAAGTTTCTATCTGAACCCCCTTCCATTTCCCATCTGACCAATAATGAGAAAAAAATAAAACAAAACAAACTAAGCAGCTTGGTTTCTTTTTGATTTATCCAGAACTGAAGAAATGCATAGGTATTTCTGTTTCTTTTTCTCATCTTTTCTTCCTTCCTTCCTTCCTTTCTTTCTTTCCTTCTTTCTTTCTTCCTTTCTCTCTTTCTCTTTCTTTTTTTTCTTTCTTCTGTTCTCTCTCTCTCTCTCTCTCTCTCTCTCTCTCTCTCTCTCTCTCTCTCATGTATATGTGCAAATGTATGCACCATGGTGTCCATGTGGAGGCCAAGGAACAACTTATGGGGAGTTGGTTCTCTCCCTCCATCATGTGAGATCTGGGAATTGAACTCAGGATGCTGTTAGGCTTAGCACCAAGTGTCTTTACTCACTGAATTTTCTTAAGACCCACATAGGCATTTCTGGAAGCTCTTAACACTGAAGGCCTTTAGGTGGGATGCTCCAGGGGTTGGTCTTCCTTCCTTGCAAGAAGAACTCTTCATCTTCCCTACATGTCCCTTAATATCACCAATCTTTCTGTGTGTTTATTTCACAAACAGAAGTTTGAGAACTCTCCTAGTCTTTCACTATTGTAAGCAATTTTAAGGCATGTTCTCTGTCTCCAAGCATACAGGGGAGGATTTGGCAGCTCCTGGCTCCTCTATGGGGCAGGATGGAAGCAATTATCTGATAGAGAGTTGCTAGAACATTTTGATGAGAGGTTCAGGATTGTGCAGGTTTCCTGAGCCTCTTGTCTTTTGGCCGGTGCCTAGCAGGAAGAACTACAGTGACAAGTGAGCTCCTGACCCACCATCTCACTCAGCTATGATGAGTGCACTCTGGAAAGACATGGCTGCAGACTTTGTCCTAGGATTGCTTCTTGCTACCAATGTGCCTTCTCATGTTTGTTATTGTCATATTCCTCCTTTATTTGGTTTGGTGTAAGTGGACACCAGGAGACACCCCCTGCCTATAGCCTGGTGTGATGGCTTCCTGGGTGACAGCCAACTCTGTTGGGGCAAGTTTCCTGCAGATCAACATGAAGATGAAGCTTCTTGTGATAGTGATGTTAAATGAATTAATGATTTTATGGAATTTCTGATTTGATTTCAGTAGTTTAAGGAAGTTAGCTTGATTTAAACAATTTTGGGACTTTAGAGTAGTTGATAGGGCATCTACAGTTAGAATTAATAGTAGAATGTGCCCTTCCCTCGAGACTGGCAAGAGCTGCATGAGTTAGAGAGAGGAGCACAGTGAACGTTTACCCACTCTAAGTAACTCTAGTAGCATGGAAAATAGGCTTGGGGCCAGTTAATGATCGAAGAGAGCATTCACTCTAGGTTGGGCCTGACTTCCTTGGTCTTGTGATCTAGGGATGTGGTAACAGGTTTTTAGTGTGTATCATGAAATAGAAAGGTTATGAGTAAAGAATAAACAATTCTATTATAACAACAGAGAAGAGCTGATTAGCCAGTCTAGCTGATCAAGACATCAAACATAAGACAGAAGACTTGTACCTTAGTAAATACAGATTGTCCTACATAGGCCAAGTTGGTCGATATAGGTCAAAACTACAGATTTGGCCTGCTTAGACTTTGTTAATCTATGACAAGAAAATCATTGCTTTTGGGTTACAATGAGCTTGTGGAAAGACAGACAGATAAGGATTGCTCTTGGTCTATGTAAATGGATAGATAAAATACTGATTACTGCTGTGTAGCTTACGGTAAGTATGTGGAGGTAAGTGCAACTTTGTGAGGTTGATTCTCTCCTTCCACCTTTGCATGAATTATGGAGACTAAACTCCATCAAGCTTGCCCTATAAGCTACTTTACCCACTGAGACATCTCCCTGGTACAGAAAACTTCTTTCACATATGATTTGAGACTCTGGATTCCCTATGCTTGCTAAAGATTATCTTAAGCCTTTGTCTAAGCATGCTTAAGGGCCTTTGTAAGCATGCTTTTTCTTTAAGTAAAATGTGGAATGAACTGGTATTTTGCTCTAAGATAAGATTGTGTAAGAACATGTCCCAACAGTGTGGATAGCTCACCCCTCTCCCCCTTGCTTTGCAGATCTGCAGTAACTCATTGAGAGTTACTCAGGAGGGAGACACTTAGCTTTTAAAACCATCTGCCCTGGGTTGCAAGGCTAAATCGGTGGTCTTCCAAATTTCCTCTAACCTCCCATTCCTGGAGAGGCTGAGCCACTTAATTTCATAATGGAGAGATCTTGACTCACTGCCAGGTGCCAGCTTTCAGTGCCCTTTTTTTATAGTTCTATTTACATGCCCTTGTGAAGATCAGGGCTGGATGGGAGGGTTTATGGTCTCTTTGCTCTGGCTTTGCTGGTAAAACAAATGAAATTGCAATAAAAAATACATCTGCCAGCAACAATTGTGACAAAACCACATCTTCCAATTTTAAAAACACAGTGAAATACAGCAGGGACCAGAAGTGCCTCAGATAGATGCTTGGCTTCTATATCAACACTGGCATCTTTTCTGTGCATCGTATGCTGATTTTCCTATTTGGCTTCTGTTATTTGCTTTGCAGAACTGTGAAATTATCTTAATTCATCCTCAGAGGAAACTGCCTGCCCTCTGTTTTGGAATTATATACAAAATTGTGCTGCAAACACTGCAGAATCCCCCCTAGTTTTAAACCCCTGGGATTATACTAATAACATTCTTTTTCATAATCCTTATTGCATTATGGAGATTTAGAGTTGCTTACACTAAAGTCTTAATACATAAGAGAAATAAAATACCTAATTTTCTGTTTTTATTTGTTTCTGACACTGCTTTTATGGGTGATGGTACATTTGTGGGACATGAGATCCCTGAAATCACTGAATTACAGCACTAGTGATGTTTCCTGCAATTCCTTCCTATTTTCTATGCCCTACTAAATAGAGACAGTTCCTTTGTCTAGATAGTCAGCTTCCTGGTTTATATGCACTCCCCCAAATTTTCTGCCCTCACAGAGTCCTCTAAAAGTGTACATTGTTATGCTTCCTGTATAGCCCCTTCTAGGTTCTAAGCCCCCCCTGGCCAGCCTGGTGGCTAGTGAAATTTTCCCTATGATCTCCCAAAACTTGATGCTTATCACATCAATGTGCTTCTCTTTTTCTCATATGTATGTGTGTGTGTGTGTGTTTGTGCACATGTGCATGTGTTACCTATCTCTATCATCTATCTCTCTATCTATCTATCTATCTATCATCTATCTATCCATCTGTCATCTATCTGTCATCTATCTGTCATCTATCTATCTATCTATCTATCTATCTATCTATTTATCTATCTATCTATCTATCATCTATCTATCCATCTGTCATCTATCTATCTATCATCTATCTATCTTTATCATCTACATCTATCAATCTATCATTTATTATTTTCATCATCACCTATATATTTAGTTGATCAATTATCAGCATGCATCTATTTATATTGTCTTCTCTAGTAGTTGAAATTCCTTCTCTCCTGATTAATCCTTGTTTTCCTTTACTGTTTCTAGCAATGCTTCTTTTAGTAGCTGTTCATTAAATATCTATTGAAAAATCAATGACTGAAAATCCCCTGGGAGAATACTGCATAAAAGATGCCTTTAAGATTTTTGCAATGATTATGGTTTCTTTACTTGGGTCTTTGTAACCACTTCAAGTTTACTGTCAGATGCTTTCTAAAACCACCCTCATTGTGTAAAACAACTGGGTCCTGGGTGAGAATAAAAGCTGAAATCAGAACCAAGGAGCCCTCCCCAGTCTCCATTTTTCTGCTCTGTTCTTTATCCTGTCCGTTGGAGAAATAGCCTGGGCACGCCACCTCACCATGCATTTTCAAATTCCTGGCTTTATTTTCTTTTAGATCAGAATAAGATCACTTTCCTCTCTAATTGAATTATGTTCTTTAAAAAAGACCCTAGTAGTACCGCAGAAATGTCTTGAAACATAGTGACAAGATCAGTATCTTTTATGACAGCTGTTTTTTTCTTTTTAACCAGAAGGTTTTGCACCTGGCATGGTTTGCTATATGTGCCTCACTGCTCGCTATTTATTATTTAAGAAAATTAGAGGCTAAGAGTAATAGTAAATTCCTAGTCAGGAACGCTGGGAGATAATTTGCAGGATTTTTAAGAGCACGGTTTCACAGCATAGGAAAGAGTCATGACATGCCATAGGTGTCCTTACTAAGATCTTATTCATCTTTGGAAATCTCCAGAGTCATATTAAAGGAAATATTTGTTTTAGTCTGTACACTATCAAAAGAAATTAGCATTATAATGTTAGGATTTACTATATTTGTTGTAAATCTGATTTATCTATGTGTCCCCTTTCTTGATAAAGATAGAGGGCTGTCGAGGAATTGCTGGAGAATACTCTGCGCTGGTCTCTGAGATGAGGGTGTCAGCAGAGGAGTGAGACTCAGGCTAAGACAACATTGCCTGTGCGCTGTAGACAAAGCAGAAGGGGTCAGCTTGGGAAGAGAGAGCACGACTGGAGAAACATGAGTCAGGAGCTCAGACCACATGCGTTTTCCAAACCGACATGTCCCTGTGATTACAGCAAGACCTCGCTCTATCCCAGCTGAACGATCAGGTTAGCATAAAATGGGATTAGTCTTGTGAGCTTGCTGTGAATTTCTGGACAGGCCTAAAGTTAACTGGACACTGAAAACTTTTAAAAATAGTTGGTAGGATAAAAGTCTAGAAAGGCTGCAGTGTATAGTCTAGGTTCCTGAGAAAAAGGCTCCTAGAGCCTTCTGAATAGGACGATCTCTCTGAAAGCGTATGACATATTTTGGTTTTCTCTAGACACCGAAAGCCCATGCTCCCAGAGAAACACACTATGGAGTAAACGAGCTTCTTTCTTCCATCACCAACAGGATGACAAGTGTACCAAACTATCACAATCATTTGCCCTTTCGGGTAAGTCCTTTTCCAGCCATTGCTCTGAATCTCTTCTCCATTTACTCCATCTGGCCCCCAGGGCCAGTGTCTCTCCTGCCATGGTTATAAAAATGTCCACATGCACACACCTCCAAATGTGTTTTCTTAATCTTCCAGTCTAACAAATTGACAATAATAACTGTCAATCTCAGTTCTTTGGCTAAAGGTTTACTATTCCTTTATTTGTTCTATGAAACGATGTCTCATGGAGAATAGGGGTTCACATATCTTGGTTCATTTCCCTATTTTTCCTTATCACTCAGCCTTCCCTGAAAGCATGCAACCCATGCTAATCTGACCATACTATATCAAATATTGACTATTAGAGAAGGTGATTGCTTTTTAGTAACTTTCTTTTGTTGTCTGAGAAATCAATTTTCTTTCTTATGTTGTAAAGTTTATGGATTAAATTTGACAACATAAAAAATTTAAAAATTACTGTAAAAAGTTCACTGAAAGCATATGTATTAACAGCATCATTCTGGTTCTGTGAGGCTAGAATTATTTATTGGTATTCAGATACATTTATTATTATTTTTTGCAGTGCTGGGATCGAACCCAGAGTCATATATATATATATATATATATATATTGCCCTACTATGATAAGAGATATATACCTTTTATTATTTATTTGAGAAAATACACTAGACAAAATTTAATTTAATTTTAACTCAAGATTAAATTTAAAAGGTTGATCTTGGAGGGGAAAGGGGAACCCATGATCAGAATATAGTATAGAAAAAAATTTTTTCAATAAAAATAAATAGGGGAAAGGGGGTATGGGCATCAATATTTCTTAAGGGTTCCAGGTGATTTGAGCATGTAGCTGAGCTTGGGAATCCCTGTCTATGGCGAGCTATGACTGAACTTTTGGGGGACTCGTGCCCCAGGAAACTCATCACGTGCTGGTTTTTCTCTTCCTTCTAGAGTGATGGTGACCTGTGCAGCTGTCCAGCAGTGGTGAAACAGATGCGACACGGAATGGTCCTCTCATTCCATAGCCTTCCCTCGTTCCAGCCTTCTGTTTCTTCTAAACTTGAACATTGAAAGCCTTGTGAAGATGTGTTCTCAGTCTCTTACTCGATGCATTCTCTCAGTTTACTTCCTATTAATGTGATAAAATGCCCCAACGAAGGCAACTTAGGAGAGGAAGGGTCAATTTTAGTTCTCAATTCTGGGTTACAGACCATCATTGTAGAAAGTCAAGGTGGTAAGAACTTGAAGCAACTAGTTAGGCCCACAGTCAAGAGCAGAGAGTGAGAGAGCAAGTGAGCATGTGTGTACTTGTCCTTAGCTTGCTTCCCTCCCCCTTGTATACAGTTTAGCACCCAATCCCAAGGAATGTTACCACTCACTTTTAGCCTGGGTCTTCTTGTATCAATTAATGTAGTAGAGATAACCTCCATAGAAATCTCCACAGGCCAACCTGATCTACTCGAGCCTCATTGAGAAACCCTATAGATGATTCTAGATGATTCTAGATTGTGTCAAGTTAACAATTAAAAGATGATGCCATCACAGGTATCATGCCATTTTGTCCATAATGGACTGAATACTTTGCTGACAACTAAACCAAAGATCTGTCTGCTTCCCACTGCTGGTATTTTTACATTGTTCTGGTAACTTCAATTATCATTTATGAGGGAGAATATACACATACTTCTTTATAACTATCACCGGTTTCCTATAACTATTGTCTAGTAGTGTTAGATGCCCTAGCTGTATCTATTGGATGGTCATATTTAACCTTTACGATTCTTTTGAAAACACACTCTGTCTATTATATAAATGATCCTTCAGTGGTCATCCTCAACTACTGGAAGTTTCCAGCAGATTTTTTCGAGTATTCTATCTCATATGATGGGTTCAAGAAGAAATCTGATGGTGGGGACAACTAATGGCCGACATACTACTATGATAACTCAGACTAATACAGGAGCAGGCTCAGGGAGAATCAGGCTTACTGGGGTAGTTGAAAACTACTCTTCAACAATACGTTTTAGAACTAGCCTGAGTAGAATTAGCCAGTTCCTTTCATTCTTCTTGCTGAGACTCTTAGCATTCTACTGCCACAGATTTGAAACCACTAAAACTTAACTGAATCCCCCCACTGCTTGGGGCAGGTTTGCTTGAAGAGTCTTTCACTTAGCCACCTACCTGGTGACTGATTTTCAGTGTTGGGAGTTGACTAAATGTCATCCTCTCTCATTTTATTTTTAACAGCCTTTCCAGTGGGAGTCGATCTTGCATGTCCCATCTTAAATGGGCTTATTTTATCTGCTGAGAATGGCCCCTGACTCATAACCTTGATGACTGATCACTGTGTCCTCTTGAGTCAGAGCATCTTGCCCAGGGAGTCGCTTATGTATTTCCAACAACCAGTGATGGCTGTTTACCTCTGACTATGAAGATATGAAGAAATTAACTGTCAGAAAATGCAAAGGTTTCCCTGGATGCAGCACAAGGAGAAGAGCATGCCCTTGAGTTGAGCCGGAGCGTGGTTGCATCTCTAGCTCCCAACTGATGAAGATTTTCAGCACATTGGGAAGCTCACTCTGTTATGCGCTGTCTTTTCTCTCCAAGAGCTTCTCCCCAAGGTGTTTAAAAATGTCAGTCTTTTGAACTTTCCACAGCATTCTCCATTCCAGAGTGACAGCCCTTGACTGGGGGAATTGATTGGAAGCTTTGAAGCAGAAGGCCAGGTTGCTGAGGACTGGGCTCTGCAGCAAGGGGCAGGGATGAGGAAGACTGCTTGGAGAATTCAATTTGAGTCACCTGCTGGTTTTATTCTCATGATGTACAAAGACCTGCACAGGAAAGAGCTCTCAGCTGATAACTTTGCATGTTAGCTCTTCCAAAATCTACTTGGCTTTTCAGGTGTTTGCTGAGCATTAGCAAAAAAGTAATCCCTCTCACAGCAGCAGGCAAGACTTGATCTAGGAAAAAACACCTTTGTCTCTCATGGATTCCAACAAAAAAGCCACCATTGGCCTGTTGCAGGTCCTGAGGGAAAGGTGACAGAAAGGATTTAAGCAGAAGGTCTTTTCAATTACTGAAGGTCATCTGGGTCTAATCTTCCTACTTTCTGGTTTTTACACTGGTAGTTGAAAGTAAGACTCTTTCTAGAATGTTCTTTTAAATGTCTCCAGACCAACTTAGTGATCTCCATGACTTATTCCTGTGTTAAGAATGTCGATGTGTTTTGCTTTGCTTTGTTTTTGAGCAGGATAAATGTTTTCTTGCTTGCAAGCCAGTGTGTTTCTTGATCCTGGTTTGTTGTAATTAGGACAGTCTTTAGTCCTATTGAACAGGACCAGAGGAACAAATCTCATGAACAGACCTTCCAGGGAGAACCTGGCTTCTCTCTGCTTCATTTTCTTTGCAAAGAAATGAGTCAGTTTAGCCTCTGGCTTTACAGAGAACATCCTCCCATGGCTGCCTCTCTCTTCTGACCTCTGAACAGATTTGTTCTTAGCCCACGGAGTGGCTATTTCTTTCATAAATCAAAATGAAATAAAATTAGTTCAACAACAGAAAAACAGGCATTTGGTAAAAAAATTATCACCAAGGATAGAAATGTGTGACATTTAGTAAGTGCAGAAACATTGTATTAGGTCGAGTGCTCACCTGTTTGTAATGTGATTTTACTTCGTACAAGTTACAAAATATCACCACCCTCACTAATGTTCATAGGCATTAAAGAATTCTTTCTAACTCAGGCAACAAACACATGGCAGAGCCTATTGTTAAACTTGGATTGTTTGATTTTCAACCCCTACCTCAAACCCATCATGTGATACTTCTTAGTAGAAAGACTAGAAATTGGCCATGTTAATATATTGGCATTCAGCTGGCTGGCCCTCAAGAACCTAGCAATTGCTTACAACATGATCTGCTTCAGCCAGGTACAACAGGTGTGTGCTGTGTGTGCAAGGACTCATCTGCCACTCTAGCTCTCTCTCTCTCTGTTCTCAGCACCCCTCCCTCCCTCTCTGCCCCTCCGCTCTGTGCTCATAGCTCTGCACTCCTCTGTCTACCTGTCTGTGTGTCCACTCGTCTGCCTCTAGCCCTTCCTCAGACCCTCACATGTCCCCCATTCCCCCCAGTAAACCTCTTTTACTCTAGGTCTGCTTGTGGCCTAATTTCTCAGGAGCACATTTTGGCCTGAGCCGGCCAAGGATACCCATTTGCCACATTCTATTTCATAACAGACAGAGTGTGGTCTCTGCCATTATTAAGCTTAAAATAATCAGCTAGGCAGAGCATGCATTTAGTAACTACATCCTTTGTGGTGATGAGGTATCAGATACTTGTTGTTTTGTGTTCAAACCTACATAGAGGGTTTGGAAAAATGGCTCAGTCAGTAAGTGCTTTCTGCAAAGCATGAGGACATGAATATGACAGACATGAGTGTATATGTATATGTATGTATATAAACTGTTATGATGGCATGCACTTGGTAATCCTTGCACTAGGAGGCAGAGAGATGTGTGTCCTCGGTGTTATCTGGCCATCCAGCTCAATCAAATTGGCCAGCTGTAGGCCAATCAGTATCCTTCTTGTCCAAATCAAGGTAGCTGGCACCTGAATAATAATATTCAAGGTTGACATTTGGCTTTAACATGCACATGGCCCAATATCCATGCATATACATGAGTATGCACATACATGACACACATGAATTAAAAAATAACTAAGTAGGATGTATGGTATGAATCTTGGAGTTTCTAAGTTTCAAGATGACCAAGAATGAGAAAAGGAACTTGGGAGGAGGCTTATATGGATGCTCATGGTTTCAGAATATGCTGATGCCCAGGATCTGAGCGTTTACCAGGTTGACTGAACTCCAAAAGGGACCAGTATTTTCAGCAAAAAACAGTTCTACATACTTATGGCTAACAAACCTTTTCTGTAGAACATTTTGTTGTTTGAAATTAGTTAGAACTGGGTAAAAAAGGGAACAATTAACCTATTTTTACAGATGAGAAAGGAAATGTTCAAAGAGGCCAAGTGGCTTGCCTAAAGCCAAAGACATGCTAAATGTCAGAGAGGGACAATCAGTGTTAATGTAAAACCAGGTGCCCCCACTGTTCACAGGGTGGAGAGCAGCCACAGAAGCAACAGCCTTTGGAAATGCTTCACAGTTTGTAAAATCTGATTAGTTAGCAGGATGGTCAGATTTTAGCAATTTATTCAAGATTTATTATTGAAGACTGAATTCTCAGTGGGTTCTTTCATGCATAGGAGTTTTACATTAGAGGAGAGAATAGAGAAACAGAGAGAGAGAGAGAGAGAGAGAGAGAGAGAGAGAGAGAGAGTCCCAGATAAGATGACTTCTAAGAACTAGTTGGGCATGAAAGTAAGCTAAGACACAGAGACATTGAGTGGTGGCATTTTGGTTATGGATCAGAAAATTGGGTGTTAAAGGACTTAACATAAGTTAATGTGAAACATGAATGTCTATACAGTTGACAATCTCTCTAAATATTTGCATCTGCATTATCTTTTTGCCTGTCACTCACAAGTATTGAAGTGTTTGCTAGGCTATTGTTACACCAATCAGTGGTGACCTCAGTAACTAAGGAAACCTATTTGAGCTCGAGAAGGGAGGAGCAGGAAAAGGCTTAAGCTCAACATTAAGACGTTGATGTAACCAGGCTCAGCAGTAGACATCTTTATGTCAGCATCTGAAAAGTAGACACAGGAAGATCTTAAGTTCTGGATCAGCCTGTTTATACAATACGATCTTCTTGCTGCTGAGGGAGGAAGTGTCTGTTTTCTTTAAAGATGTGGCAGCTAAGTGGGTACTCATGCTCCTGGAATTGGTTCTACCACTCATGTGCTTACAGGCAGCACTAAGAGGAGTAAGGTTTTGTTTGTTTGTTTTCTGATCACTTTAAGTAGGGAGGGAGAAGTGATGGGGATGGATAGGGGAAGAATCAAAGAGGAGGATGGAAGGTGTGAGTTTGACCTAAACACATCATATGCAAGAATGAATTTCTCAAACAATAAAAAATATAAATTAACTAAAAATGGGGAACAAACTAAAAACTGAAACAGACAGTATGGTAGACAGTCCCTGTTTGTTTCCAGTAGTGTTTAAAGTCATTGAATGCAAAATGTGATTTTGCCAGGGGAAAAATAGCTAACATTTGTATATTTAATTTAAATTGACTTTTAAGGTTGAGGATGTAGCTCAGTAGATAGAGAACTTGCCTAGCACACATGCAGCCCTGGCTTTTATCCTTGGCAAGGTAAGGCATGTGAAGGTCTGCAATTTCAGTGTTTGGGAGGTGAATGGAGGAGAACCAGAAGTTTAAGGTCACTCTCAGCTCTATAGTGTGAGGCCAGAGTGGGCTTTGTGTAAACCAGCCTCAAAAAAATTTAATTGGTAGTTATTACCTGTCTTTTTATTCCAACCATCAATTTGTTTCACAGGTATATTTTGCACATTTACTGAAGAAAGACATCCTGTTAATATTTAAAAGAATATATCATATTCCTTATATTATCATATGACTCCCATCAAAATATATTTTCTAGATTATACTTAATGTACCACATACCTGTCTTATGTTATGACCACAGCACATGTAGACTCACTGAGCAGGGAAAGATGAGCTGGCTCCTGAAGGACGAAGGTGCCCATCAGGGATTCTGAAAGTCAAGATGCTGAGTGAGAAGGGAAGATACTGAGGACGTAAGAACATGTATGTGATCCTTGAGGTCAGCATCACCCTCTCCCTTTTGGAAGGTTTGGATGTGATGTGGTGGGGACCGTGACAGATATGGTCACAGAAGACTACAGAATTTTTGTGAAACCCTAGGTTTTTCCATCTAGATGGTCCAGTTTACTGGGTAGGATGCTTGAGTTCAGAGAGTCTTAGAGACAGATTCTGAGGCATCAGAGCAGGTCTTAGTCCAAGTGGTTCCTCCATATGAGGTTCAGGCATTGATTATGGACTCAGCTTTGAGTTTAGGTTCAGGTACCATTTGGCTGGATGTCATCATTGAGCTGTATAATGTCTCTGGGTCTCAATCATATAACTCCAGCTATGACACTTGTCACTGTACATGTGTGCTGATAAACTCCAAATAGCCAACTTCCTGGAATTATAAAGAAAGAGAGAGATTGAAATTGTCGCTTTCTGGTTTTGTGCTGCTACTATGATGTCATTAGGTAAGGAGCTGCAAAGAGATCCAAACACAAAGAGATGGCCTCACGGGCTGACTCAAGCTAGTTCTAGGCCTGTGACGCAAGCTGGCCCTAGCCCTTTGCTGCCTGTCCATGGGGTCCTGGGGGACTGAGTAGAATTTTACTGGTAAAGTGCTTAGTGGAGTGTATGTCAAACAACAGGTGCTCAGTAATGATTGCAGCTACCTCCTGACGCACCCCTCTTCCCTACACTACTGCACACACTCCTGTGAATCTGGTCTGCTGTGAGAGTTCACTTGCCTTGATTAATGCAGCTTCAGCATGGCCTGTCCTGCGTCATATACTTAATGCATTCCTTTTGTTTTAGAATCAAAGTCAAAATCGTTTGTCAAAGTCAAGTTGGCTGAGTCTGCTCCCCGCTCGTATGGCATCAAATTCATTTTTCATCTTCTATATGACAGGGTCAGCCTCCAGGCCTAACTCCATCTGCAGGGTTCCATCAGCTTTTGGCATGAGGCGTCCACTCCATGTTCACAGTTCTCCCAATTTCTTCAGCCCTTGCCTCCTGGACAGGCAGGCTTGTGGGTGGGTGTTGAGCAGGCAAGTCCCTCACAGCTAAGGCGCTGTCTTGTCTGACTGTATCTCAAATCATAGTAAACAGTCTTTTCCACGCATTTGCTTAAGAGGAGGCAACATATGATACTCTCATATTATTTTCTAAACAACCTCGAATTCATAGTAATTAAAAAGCATTTGAGATGTAGTGACTGTTACAAGACAAAATGGAACTTGTTGCCTCTTCTCCTCCTCTCCACTTCATTCATGTTTAGAAAACCTGCCATTTTCCTATCAGATCCCAAAACAGCAAAATGGATCCCTCTCTTCTTTCTGAAGGACCTTTATTCCCATTACTTATGAACTGCTATCTGCTAAATGCTAAATGATGGTTCTAAGTTAAACAAGTAAGTAATTTGACCATGCAACTTGGAAGAAATACCAGTCTCTATCTATGTGCATATACATCCCCAAAATTCTGAGAAACAAGACTGAGAAGTAATCATGAATATGGCGGCCTGGATATAAATGGGGACTGGTACATACAGGTGGATGAGAGGCATTTGAGGGTACAGCTAGTACTCAAGCAGCCCATGGTAGGAACGTGGTAAAAGCTTCCAACACTAGTGAGATGACTGCTACAAGCCAGGCAAAGTCTGAAAAAGCCTTTACTGTAAAATGATCATATCCAAAGGTTAGGCACACCCTCGATTGAGGGATGGCGCCACCCACCCATCTCCCAAATATTAACTCAGAATTGCTCTTGTCTAAAGGAAATGCAGGGACAAAGAGTAGAGCAGATGCAGACACCAAACCCAGACACTATTGCTGATGCTGCTGATGTTAAGAAGCACTTGCTGACAGGAGCCTGGTATAGCTGTCCCCTGAGAGGCTCTACTAGAGCCTGACCAATACAGATGCAAATGCTTGCAGCCAACCATGGACTGAGCACAGGAACTCCAATGGAGGAGTTAAGGGGAAGACTGAAGGAACTGAAGGGGTTTGCAACCCCATAGGAAGAACAACAATATCAACCAACCAGACTCTCCAGAGCTCCCACTGACTAAACCACCAACCAAAGAGTACACATGGAGGGACCCATGGTTCCAGCTGCATATGTAGCAGAGGACGGCCTTATCTGGCATCAGGGGGAGGAGAGGCCATTGGTCCTGTGGAGGCTCGATGCCCCTGCATAGGGGACTGCTAGGGTGGTGAGGTGGGAGTGGGTGGAGGGGGAGCACTCTCATAGAAGCAGGGGGAGAAGGGTGGGATAGGGTGTTTGCAGAGGGGAAACTGGGAAGGGGATAACATTTGAAATGTAAATAAATAAAATAACCAATAAAAATAAATAAAATGACCAGACCTCTGCTCCTTAACATGTAAGTTTGCACTGTGCATGGATCATTGGAATTGTATGTACAATTCTAATTGTATATACTGGAACGGTGGCTCAGCAGTTAAGGGAGGTGTGCTGCTTGTCCAGAGAATCCAAGTTTGTTTTTCAGCACCCGGGAAGGGTATCTCACAACCACCTGTAATGCCAGCCTAGGGAGATCCAATACCTCTGGCTTCCGTGGGCACTGCACTCAGGTGTACATGCCACCTACCACACACATAGACATAATTAAAATAATAAAAAGAAATATTATAAAAGAATTGTGTATACAGAGGAACGTTTGGCTGAAACTATTCCCTAGACTCTGAGTCCAGCAAGATTCTGGGTCACATTTTTCTAAACCAAAAGAACTAGTAGAGGTAACTACCATATGCCATGAAGACAGTAATTCTGCTCGTTTAGAGGAGTTAGCAGACAGGCTACACTGTAAAGATCTCTTACAGAGTCTTAGGTCTTTCCAAGAAATGAAAGCACATGTTTTGTAAATATTTAGTAGTGGTTTCTTTGAAATTATCAAAAGAATCATTCATTTTTAGTTTGTATGTGGATGAGTGCTTTGCCTGCATGTATGTGAGTGCATCATGTGCATACCTAGTACCAGAGGAGGCCAGAAGAGGAATCCGATACCACTGCTCTCAGGTGTACACACCTGCCCCACACCACACACACAACTTAATTAAAAATAGTAAAAATAAATATTAAACAGGAATTCTGTAAACATAGAAATGGATCTATGGACTGTTTCAATCTGTTCTACACGGGTGCTGGGAGCCAAACCTAAGTTGTCTGCAAGAGCAGCAAGTGCTATTAAGTCTCCTTGGCTCAAGGGCATGCTCTATACACTCTCTTTGTATCTTATTTGTTCCTGTGGGTTTCCTCTTGACTTAGAAGAGAGGAGGGCACCACAACTGCAAGCCCGGTGGAGTGGCTGCTTATGTACTTACTGGGGACAATTTCCCAGGGTAGCCTCCTCACATGGACACTTCTGCTAGGTGACTCAATCTATCAGGCTGCAGTATTGATTGTGAGCCTCTTTTCTCAAGACAGCAGTTTGGGGTTGGTTCCAAGAACAATAATCCGTTATATATTTGTCAGAGGCCTTTCCGGCACAGGGAAGCTCAGAGCACAGAGTCTTATTTTATTCTCCCCACGAGAAATGAATAGAAATAGGTTCCATTCTGTCTTGATTTCTATTCACACAAGCCCAATGATAGTTCATGACTTGTTCAAGGTCACTTGAGAGTGAGAGTGAAAAGCTGACATCTTGTGTCATTATCAAAGAAGCAAGCCAATTGGTCACAGAGGACTTTCAAGTTGCCTGCTGATGCCAGCTAATGGAGTTCTTAGGAGTTTTCCCCCTGTGTTCTTGAGGGCTTGTTTCAGCAAAGCACACTCTGTACAGGAGGTAATCTATACAATCGTTGACACTATCAATCTTAGAACACAAGGTCAGCATTGACTTTCCACTTGGCTCTGCCCACCTGCTGGGCAGGGCAAGCATAACCATGGGCAAGTTTCCACCACTCCTGTTCAGTTTGTGCTTACCTATGGAGGTTCTTCAACTACAGCATGCTTCTGTCTCAGAGCCACTCAAGCGTATTGTGACGTTGACTTATCAGAGCTGAGACCTTCCTGATGAAAACTTGACGAAAAACCAAGACTTTGACCTTCAATCCACTGCCCGGGCTAGGGAGTAAGAGCCAAGCTGGTTATTTTTAAAATGCTGAAGTGCAGTTTGATTGACAGCCACAGCTAACCTTGAGTAAGTTCTGGGGTAACGTCAGAAAAATTTAAGTTCCATTCTAGTTTCGTGTCTATTTGGTATCTAAAATATCCTAACAAAAAGCAACCCATGGGAGAAAACATTTATTTGGCTTGTAATTCAAAGCAATAGTCTATATTCTGGTGAAGTAGAAATGTAAGCATCTAGGCACAACACAACCACAGTCAAGATCGGAGAGAAATGAATGGGTCTTCTTTTGCTTCCTCTCATCTAGCCTTCTCTCATAACATGTATCTCAAGACAACCCCTGACCCCAAGTAATGGTGTCTCTCATAAGGAGCTAGTTCTTTCACCAATTAAGAATCTAGACAAATTCCCTTCATTGACAATTCCACAGGCTGTTAAGATGTTCTTCCCAGATGGTCCTAGTTTATGCCAAGTTGATAATTAAAACAACCAGCATAAGTCTGCAAGATCGTTATGAAGTGCATGACTTCATCATAATGTCTTGAAAAGGAGATCTTACATGTAAAATAAACAATGTAAAACACATAAGTCCTATCTTTTTATTATAAATGTCAGTTGTCCAGGCCATGTGTGAGATGGGAGGGACAGGATGATTAGTCTTCTCATTGTGTGTCATGGCTCCTCCTCCTTGAAGGACTTACACACTTTGCTGGATGCTGACAATGCAGAGTTTTCCTTATTGGGTCATGGATATTTTTGTATTATTATAAGTATTCTAAACAGGATAACATTAAAATCCTATAATAATTTAGTTATATATATTATATAGTTTATATATTTAATTATAAATATTATAAGTACCCTGAGCACTATAATATTAAAATTCTGTAAGATTTGCCATGCCTCGAAGTTTCTTGGCAACAGTTTAGTCCTGGGGAGTCTTGGTTTCACGATTTGTCAGGTGGGATCAGAGGAACAACAATTCCTTCTATGAACGCAAAGCTGGTCTTTGAATTCCACCCACTGCACTATGAAACATAAGGCTTCCTGTTTACCTGGTAATAACATAAAGTATTCCAGATAATTATCTATTTCTGATTTCTATAATCTTCAGATGGTTCTTTTTTCTGCCCTTGGCAATATCACCCTGTGCAGGTACTTGAATGATCAATTCCCAGCATTCCCCCTCCACTGGTCTCTGTCTCCCCAAGCATGATGTCTCTTTTGAGCTAGGACCTGAGTTACCTGGTTGTTTACTCTCCTTGGATTAACTTCTGCCTCCCAGGTTCAGGGTGCCCGGGAGGGGGGGAGGGGGAGAGTCTGTGGACCTTTACTGAATCCCCAGTCTCTGCATGGCCAGGGGATTTGAACTTCTTCTGGTTAACATGTGATAGTAAAGATGAGCTCTACATCCCCACATGAAAAAACAGTTTTCGACAAAAAGAACATTGATCCTCAGGAAATGGGAAAGCTAACATAAGCCTATGGCTGCAGTATGGCTCCACCCTGCCACAGCACAGTGGGGGGATCCATTCCGCACCTTGTATCTCTTTCTGCTGTATTTTCTGTTTACAGAATTTCCTTCAGCTTTGTTTCCAGAGTAAGAACAATAGCAATAAGTTCACAGTTTTCTTTTATCTGAGTAATTTTTCTTTCATCTTCATCATTTAGAATACTTATGGTGATCACAGGGTCATGCTGTCAATTCAATTCTTAAACTGGGAATTTTAAAATGTCCCAATTTCCTCCTACTCAGTGGTTTTGGGGGAAAATCCTACTGACCCAGATTAGTGTCACCCGTATGTGCTGCTTCTTTCAAGATTTCCAACATTTCCCAGCAATTTATTTTTAGAAAGTTCATTGTACTGTATCTTGACACGAGTTTCTTTGGGTAAAGCATTTGAGGTTTTCTCAGTCTCCATACATTTGGAGTAAATTTAGCTTTGATTTCTGTGGCCATTTTTTTTAGCTTCGCATTGTTCTTTTTTTTTTTTGGATCTATAATGATGTAGATATCACTGAATCTTTTGTTATTGTCTCTCAAGTCTTTGATATCAATTTCTTTCCAGTCTAGATGATCTGTATTGAAGCTCAGAGATGCTCATTTCTACTGAATTCACAAGTCAGATATTATATATTTGGGTCTGTGACTTCTTTGGGGTACTTTCCTGTAACTCCTATATTTTTGTTATTCATATTTTTCCAGCTTATGATGTCAAGAAGATTTAAAATCATGTCTTGAAGTATTTCTATAATGCACACTTTATTTTATTTTAAAGATGCTTTTGTTTTTAACTGATCAGCACATATCTTTTAGGATATAGTGTGACATTTCAATACATCTATACATTGTGCCATGATCAGTTCAAGGTGGCAGAAATATTTACCATTTCAAATATTTATCATTAGTTTTAAAGAAACAAAACATTGAAAGTGGTCTCTGCTAGGCACTTTAAAATACACAAATTATTGTCAACTACAGTAATGCTACTGTCCTATAGAGCAGCAGGGGCTATTGTTTCTAACTCCTTATTCCTGTATTATTTATTAACCATCTCATTTCACTCCCCCTCCTCCCCACATCTGTCCTAGGTCCATGTAACCATTATTGAGTGTGTGTGAGTGTGTGTGTGTGTGTGTGTGTGTGTGTATGTGTGTGCACGTATATGTGTGCGCATGCGCATGTGCATGTGTTCATATAGGTATGCGTGGCTTGCGTGTGTGGGAGACCAGATGCCTTCCTAAGTTACTTTCCACTGAACTTATTGAGACAGGGTACTTATCTGAACCTGGCGTTCATCTGTTCAGTTACGTTCACCAGTCAGCAAGCTCCAGGGATCCTGGTCTTTGTCTCTCAATGCTGGGATTGTAAGCCTGTGTCACTGTGCCTAGATTTTCATTGAGTGATGGAGATCTAAACTCAGGTTCTCACGCTTTCACATCAAGCATTTTACTGACTGAGTCATCTTCCCAGAATCACCCCCTTCCAGTTACTATCTTAGCATTACATGTAATGGGGAACATGTGTTATTTATTTTCCTGTGCCTGGGATTTTATTTAACATGTTCTCCAATTTCATACGTGTCACTACCAATGATAGAATTTCATTCATTTTATGGTGAAGTGATATTCCATTGTGTTCTCTCTCTCTCTCTCACTTTCTTTCTCTCTCTCTCTCTCTATATATATATGTATATATATATGTTTTTACACATTCATTTGTCAATCAACACACACTTTGATTCTTTGCTTTGTTCTTGTGCTGTAGTAAACATGTAAGAGTAGATGTATTCAACATATTGATTTCATTTTCTTGGCTGTATGCCCTAGAGTGGGATTGCAGGATCATATGGTGATTCTATTTCTGGTCTTTGAAAAGACACCCATGCTGTTTTCCATAATGGTTCTGCTAATTCCCCTCTCACCAACAGCTCCCTTCTTCTGTGCTCTCTAGTAGTTCCGACTTTTTGTCTTTTTGAGACAAGCCTTCTTGTGGGGTTGAAGAGACTTCTCATTGTGGGTGTATTTGCATTTCCTAGTGATGCTGTGCATTTTCTTACATATTTGTGGCCATTGAAACATCTGCTTGGAGAAAAGTCTCTTCAGGTCATTTGTAAGAGGAGCTTGGGAGCTCTAGTCAGTCACCCTAGTGCTGACATGTCAATTGTCATTCAAGTGTTAATTTTCCTGGTTCTTGGCATTTTCTATTTCCTCAGAAAAACTGATTCTGTTTAGGTTTCTGCACATTGCATGTGTAGATTTTAGAGGATGAAACACCAGTGTCATTTGAGTTCTCAGTAGCCTTGTGGTTATCTCTGGTTTGCTATTTTTGTACTTTTGATTCCACCATGAAGATTTCAGTGGAGTCCTGTGCCATAACTCAGTTCTCAGACTTAGAATACAGATTCGGGCCCACTGCATTTCTGACTTCATCAGGTTTGCCATTGTACATTAGGTAGGAATCCCTTCTACACCCTCTTTTCTCTTAGATCCTCCCCTGATTCTTTTGGTGGGAGAGCAGTATATGTTGATAGATGTGGGCATTCAAAATTAAAAGTTGGTATTTGACAAAAGATTCATAGAGTAGGGTGGGGCTAATCCACTCACATCATCTCCGCCCACCCGCCGCTGTGCGCTGCCGCTGAGTGGAGACTTGGGTATCAGATGCCCTGCCTGGTTTCCACTGGTTCCACCAACAGGAAAGGAAGATGCTTCTGATCACTAAACCTTAACTAGGGAATGGAATGCCCTGCTCCTTTCATGTGGTGCTACAGCTTTGAGTAGAGGCAGTCAGTCATGATCTTTGGCTACATGGAGTCAGTACTGTTGCAAAGGTCTTTGCTTCAGGGTTCCTGCTTCTCTCCTTCTCTGATTAGAATATCTTGGTGTGGCACCATGTACCTTTCCTTCTTTCTCACTCCTCCTCCTTACTTTGTATTCCTTCCTCCACATCTTGCTCTTTTTCTTTTATGTTTGTTGAAAGTCTGAGTTCTTTAACCTTTCTATCTCTTAGAAGGGGTATACCACAGAGAGACAGAAAAACCAGAGAACTTACTACTATGTCAACTCCCAAAGCCTAGCCAGTCAGCCCTCCTTGTACGTTCTTCCAGAGTCCAATAGCAGTTGACTATTATGACTTTTTTTGGGGGGGGGGGATATTTATTTGAATTTACAGGAAAGGAGCTTGGAAGTAACTTTAATCTTCTTAGCTAGAAAAGGGAGTTCCATCACGTTCTTTTAATATTGATACATACGTAGGATATAGTTTTTCATTTCCCCTATACTTTGCTCAAAATAATGGCCTAGCAGTTCATTTAAAGAAATAGTCTGAGATTAAAATTTGCAATTCAATTCAATAGTTATTGTGCATCCATTGTGTGTGTGAGTGACAGGCCCTGCAGGTTACTACAATTTTAAAACTAACAGAAAACCCAATTCATGATGTGGATTTTGGCGACAATTAACCCTGGTCACTCAGCTCAGGCTTCGTTGAAGATTATTTAAAGCGTGAAAAAAATAGATGTAAGGGCAGGTAACAAGCCTGATCAGGGAAGCAGGGCTGAGAGGGTAATGTACAAAGACAGTGAAATGATGTAGCTGTGGTAGAAATAGGCAGGGGGAATTTTCCTGATTGTGTAATAAGGGCACAGCAGTTCAGGTATGGACAAAATGGAATAGAAGAGATATTATCGTGTAGAAATAGCAGAGAAGCCTGAGTTTTCAAATATAAAGGTTATGTGGACTTAGATCAGGTTTGGAGCGTGTGTAACAGCTTGCTCGGGGTTTTTTATTTTCCTGTCATCTTACAAGCTTAGGAGTTACTTAGCAGGAAATGAAGTCCCCAAAAGGCTCTTAAGTGGAAACTTGTAATCTCACAGTGTCATTTCATAAAGGTTCTGACACAGGGTGTAAACACGGATAGTGGGATGTGAGGTTGAAGAATGGAGACCGGAGGTTAATTAAAGGTGATGCCAAATAGATGTTATTTCTACGGATGACACAAATTCAGAGTGTGTAAACATACACAAAGTTATCCTTCCCTATTTTTTGTTAACCCCAGCTTGACTTTCTCTTTCAAAAAGGCACTGTAATTTAGTGTGTGTAATTACAGAAGTTCTACTGAGTATAGAAGCACTCATCCATAACCATGGTGTCTCCCAGAGGTATTCTTTTTTATTCATATTTTTCATTTTTGGTTTCTGGACTCCAGGCATTTATGGGGCCTTAGTTCATGATGACAGTTGACCTTGGTCTGTATAATGAAGCTCTGTACCTTGTATCTCCACCATTGACTCTTCAGTTCCATTCTTTCCCATAGCCACCTGCTCCAGGGGCTTTGGTACATGGTCTTGGGTTTTAATTCACATTGTAAAATACTCAGAGTTGTTTTACATGTGTCTTTAATTTGTATAAACAACATTTATCCCCTCCTTTCCTTACTAGAAACTATATGCCACTTGCATATCTAGCTCATTCTTTTTAGCTTAGTGTAGAATTCTATAAAACAAACCACTAGAATTTATTTGATAGTGACAGTTTACTTTTGTCACCACACTTGGTAAAGCACACTGTCATAATTCTCATTTCAATGTCCTTGTGGACTTGAATGAGAATTTCATAAGACTATCTCCCCAGCATCAAAATGTCTGCTTGATATGTCATAGATATGAAGATTATTCCATCAAGATTTACAGAGTGTTTTTCCAAATGGCTGCTTGGCTTATTTTTTTCTCTGCTGGAATACATAATTCATGTCTCAACACCCTTTCCTTGTCAATCCTTACAATAATAGACGTATAGAGTTGTTATGTTTTGTGTTTCTTTGATTACTAGAGAATTGGATGGGTCTTCTCATTTTTATTTGCCCAGTCATTAAAAGGTTAAAAGAAAGTTAGTATGCGTCTATTGAGTACTTCATGTGTGTTGTATAATTTGGTATTTTTTATTGTTTTGTAAAATATTATTTTACCTTTATTTTATGTATATAGGCATATACACACACATATGTATGTATATGCACTATTCACATGTTTGGTGCATATGATGGCATATGTATCATATGAACAAGGTGTCATATCCCCATTAAACAAGGTATATACCTCCATGTGAGTACTGGGAATCAAACTCAGGTCCTCTGAAAGAGCAGTCAATGTTCTTAATCACTGAGCCATCTCTTCAGATCCTCCTTGTTGGGTTTTGATGAAGGAATTGTTTCTATTTGCATTTCATAAATGAAAAAGCCAAGGATTAGATGCTGATTTGTCAATATTTCAAGTTCATAAGGAGCCCCCCTTTTGTTATCTGGCCTGCCTGACCCCAAAGGCCCAGTGATTAACTTACTTCTCTGTTCTTGCTGTGTGTGTAGTATAGTGTGTAGTCATGTACAGTATAGAAGGTTAGTGTGTGCCTTTTTGTTTGTTTTGTTTTTACAAGTAAAGGAATTTGAATGTATAGAGAATATCTCACAGCTAGTGATGGTTATCTTTAATTGAAATAGAAATTGGAGAGGAAAGAGAGATGGAAAAATCCTCAGAGAATCACTTAGTGTTTTTATCAGCAGTTGTCATTTGCAGAGCATTGCACATGCTTAACACCAGAGACTTTGCATATATTTCTGATAATTCTCATAATCTGGAGAAGTAGATACTATTATGATCACTTTAGATAAGAAGAGTAAGGCCTAGCATTGATCAAGATCACAAAAGGGGGAGAGGTGAGAGATGGCTCAGTGGTTAGAAGTACTAGCTGGTATTTCAGAGGACTAGAGTTTAGCCATCAGCTCTCATTGTAGGTGATCTGACATCCTTATCTGGCCACTGCAGGCACACAAGGGCACACAAAGGCACACAGCCTAATCCCCCCCACACAAATAAAAATAAAATAAAGCATTATTTAAAATCACTAAAAACTTGGTGGTACATCTGGTCTGTTAAGTTGCTTGAATCTAAAATAAAGTTCATGAATTTAACATTTTACTATAAAATAAAGAGGAAAACCAGTAGACTTTTTTTTTTCAAAGTTATGCATGAGACATTTAAATCAGGAAAAATAGAAATTCCAACATGGAAAATGGGAGTAAGAGATCAACTCTGAAACCATATACGTTAAAACAATAAAAATGGACTATTTTAGGCTATAGCCACATATTTGTGCACACATACATGAATAGCAATAATAATCAAATTAAAAGAGACTATCAACCTTAGAGTGGGGTGATATGAGAAGGGTGGGAGGGAGGGAGGGCCAAGAGGGAGGAAAGAGAGGGGGAGGTGATGTAATTCTATTTCAACTAAAACTGTATAAAAGAAATAGTAAAACTGGACATGACAATCTGAGACTAGGGAGGGAATGTTTGCCCTGCTTACTCATAGACTTTTAATAAATTATTCTGTTGATACAAATGGCTTTTCAGGGAGACCAGTGCAGGCGACTGGCTCTAAAAAAAAGAGAGAGACTGTTAGATTAATGGATGAAATTCACTGCAGTACTAAATAGTTTTTATCATTTCATTGTATAAAATACATGGAGGCTATACCCTGCTACCAACCCCCAACCCATTCTGGCTCTGCTGCTGGGATCTTGGTTCTCTTGGGTCAGCCTTGGAATGGATCTGGGCGCCTCCAAACTAATTCATCCCAAGCACTGCTTGACATTTATAAGAAAGTTACACAAACCTTTGGCCTCGTAGAAGCAACTCTCAAAGTAGAAAATGTTGCTTAAACATAAAGCTGTGTACAAAAGTGAACCTAGTGATGAGGAAGAGCGCATTGCATCCTGGGAAAGGCAGATGCAGAGTGGTGCTGTGGAGGTTGTAGATGAAGAAGGACTTAAATAGTTTCAGGCAATATTGGATAAGATGGCGAGAAGTAGGGGTCACTGGAATCTTTGTTTAGAGAACATTTCTATGTCTATGACTCCCGTTAAAATGGAAATTTAAAGCCACTCTGCATGATGTTGTTGACCGAGCCAGGCCACTTTGCAGATGGATATAAAGAGCAAGACAGGTGAAGGGCAAAGGGATCATAGCTGTCATCAGCAAAAGCAGAGAGGATAATAGCAATTGAAGCCTGTCTCCAAGACATGAGGTATTCGAGCAAGCGGAAGGTTTGCATACTTTAACCTCCAGACAGAATGAAAGATAATAAATAGTGGGCAGGCTTTTGGAAGTGAAGCAGCATTTGCTTTAATCAGCGAAAAATCTCATTTGGATAAGAGGACCAGAGAGGGAGCTGGCTTTCTTTCTTGTGTGTAAGCAATTTCTTTTCTCTTTAAAATTAATTTTTTTTTTACTTATTCACTTTACATTCCCCTCACTGCCTCTCTCCCTGTCCCTCCCTCCCCCAATCCTTCCTTCATTCCCTCTCCCCTTTTCCTCTGAGCAGGTGGGGGCCCCTGGGTATCCACTTACCCTGGTACTTCAAGTCTCTGCAAGGCTAGGCCCTTCCTCTTCCTTTGAGGCCAGTCAAGGCAGTCCAGTTCAAAGTATCTTCAAATTTTCTTTCTTTTCTTTATTTCCTTTTCTTCTATTTTTTCCCTTGATATTTCAATAAATACTTCTTTTGGATAGGAAGATGGCTCAGTAGACAAATCTATTGTTATGTGAGTGTGTGGCTCAGGGTTCAGACCCCACCATCCACATAAAAACTGGGTGGGTATGATGCCTGCCCACAATCACAGTTCTCAAGTTACATAGAGATAGGATATCTTTGGGCAAGCTGGCCAGACAGACAGATAGAAGCAGGGAGTTCTGGGTTCAGTGAGACTGACTTTCTGAATACACCCAACCCTAAGCTTTTAGTCTCCATAGGGATGTGCACATCCTATGCAACTGACTGCACATGTCTTTCCTCAACTCAGGCAGAAATACATATACATGCATACCACGCATGTACACATGCATAAAGAAATACTTTTACGGTTTCACATTTAGAACACTGAGTCACCCTCTTTATGTATGTCATCTACATAGAAAAGATTCCTGAATCATATGTATAGTCTGTTGCAACAGTGTTTAAAACAGTCAGAAGAAGTATCAAACCCTCCCTACTTCTCCCTGCTTTGGTTCCTCTGTGGGAAGCAATGGAAATTGGAGATGTCATACATTCTGTGGTAGTGAAACTTCTGTTCAGGAGAGAAAGAAGCAAACTCCGATTGTGTGTGGTGGTTCATGCTATGGTTACAAAAGCATCCGTTCTATGCCTGTGGGAGCAGGGAGGAAATGGTTATTTCTGCCTTAGGGTAAATGGTGTGTACGTTTTGAGAACCTTTTTCTTTGCTTTATTATTTGTTATTATTGCATATTTCAAACTTTAAATTGGTAGAGACAATAAGTAGATTTTTTTATTGAAAATAGATTTTTTTTCCTCACATAGTGTATCTTTTTTTAGACTTTATTTACATTTCAAATGTTTTCCCCTCTCCAGGTCTCCCCTTTGGAAACCCCTATTCCATCCCCCCTTGCCTCTATGAGGGTATTCCCCCACCCACCCACCTACTCCTGTCTTCCCTCCCTGGCATTCCCCTATACTGGGGCATCTAACACCCTCAGGCCCAAGGGCCTTTTCCTGATGGCCCCAAAGGCCCTCCTCTGCCAAATATGTGGCCAGCACCATGGGTTCCTCCATGTGTATTCTTTGGTTGCTGGTCCAGTCTCCAGGAGCATCAGGAGGTCAGGCCAGTGGACACTGTTGCTCCCTCCATGGGGCAGTAAACTACCTCAGCTCCTTCAGTCCCTACTCCAACTCCTCCATCTGGGACCCCACTCTCAGTCCAACAGTTGCTGTGAATTGAATCTTGGGTATTCTGAACTTTTGGGCTAATATCTACTTATTAGTGAGTACATACCATGTTCATTCTTTTGTGACTGAGTCACCTCACTCAGGATGATATTTTCAAGTTATATCATTTTGCCTGTGAATTTCATGAAGTCATTGTTTTTAATAGCTGAGTAGTATTCCATTGTGTAAATGTACCACATTTTCTGTATCCATTCCTCTGTGGAGGGACATCTGAGTTGTTTCCAGCTTCTGGCTATTATAAATATGGATGCTATGAACATAATGGAGCATGTGTCCTTATTACATGTTGGAGCATGTTCTGGGTATATGCCCAGGAGTGGTATAGCTGGGTCCTCAGGTAGTATTATGTCCATTTTCTGAGGGTTTGCCAAACTGATTTCCAGAGTGGTTGTACCAGCTTGCAATCCCACCAGCAATGAAGGAGTGTTCCTATTTCTCCACATCCTCGCCAACATCTGTTGTCACCTGAGTTGTTGATTTTAGCCATTCTGACTGGTGTGAAGTGGAATCTCAGGGTTGTTTTGATTTGCATTTCCTCGGTGACTAAGGATGCTGAACATTTCTTTAGGTGCTTCTCAGCCGTTCGAGTTTCCTAAGTTGAGAATTCTCTGTTTAGCTCTGCTCCCCATTTTTGGATAGGGTTATTTGGTTCTCTGGAGTCTAACTTCTTGAGTTCTTTATATATATTGGATATTAGCCCTTTATCAGACATAGGATTGGTAAAGATCTTTTCCCAATCTGTTGGTTGCTGTTTTGTCCTGTTGACTGTTTCCCTTGCCTTACAGAAGCTTTGCAATTTCATGAGGTCCTATTTGTTGATTCTTGATCTTAGATCATAAGCCATTGGTGTTCTGTTCAGGAACTTTTCCCTTGTGCCCATGCATTCAAGACTTTCCCCCCACTTTCTCTTCTATTAGATTCAGTGTATCTGGTTTTATGTGGAGGTTCTTGATCCACTTGGACTTGAGCTCTGTACAGGGAGATAGAAATGGATCAATTTGCATTCTTCTACATGTAGACTGACAGTTGAACCAGCACAATTTGTTGAAAATGCTGTTTTTTTTCCATTGGATGGTTTTAGCTCTTTTGTCAAAGATCAAGTTACTGTAAGTGAGTGGGTTCCTTTCTGGGTCTTCACTTCTATTCCCTTGATCTACCTGCCTGTCACTGTACCAATACCATGCAGTTTTTATCACTACTGCTCTGTAGTATAACTTGAGGTCAGGGATGCTGATTCCACCAGAAGTCCTTTTATAGTTGAGAATAGTTTTTGCTATCCTGGGTTTTTTGTTATTCCAAAGAATTTGAGAATTGCTCTATCTAGGTCTATGAAGAATTGAGTTGGAATTTTGTGGGGAATTGCATTGAATCTGTAGATTGCTTTCTGCAGGATGGCCATTTTTACACATAGTGTATCTTGATTTTAATTTTCCCTTCCTTTACTCCTCCCTGTTGCTCCCCATGTCCTGTCCATTCAGCTCTACTCCCACTCTGTTTTGATTAGAAACAAAACATACTTCTAAGTGATAATAATAAAACATAAAAACAAGATATAACAAAACTGACACATGGGAGTTAGACAAGACAAACAACCAGAAGGAAAAGAGCCCAAGGGACGTCACAAAAATCAGAGACCTAATCATTTGCATACTCAGGAATCCAATAAAAAACACTGAACTGGAAGTCGTGATATATCCAGAGGATATGGTGCAGACCTATGCAGACCCTGTGCATGCTGCCTTGGTCTCCATGAAGTCATAAGAGCTCTGATTACGTTGATTTAGAAAGCCTTGTTTTCTTAGTGTCCTCCATCACCTCTGGCTCTTATAATCTTTCTTCCTCCTCTTCTGTGGGGTTGCCTAAGACCTGATTGGAGGGTTTTGATAGAGACATCCAATTTAAAGTTGACTGTTTCCAGGTCTTTCACTCTCTGTATAATGTTTGGCTGAGGGTCTCTGTCCTTGTTTTTACTTGCTTCAGGAGGAAGTTTCTCTAAAGATGACTGAACAAGACACTGCTCTATGGATATAACAGAATATCAGTAGGAATCATGGACTCCTTTTATTGCTACCTTTTTTGGACCAGTAGTATCTGATTTTACCCTTGTCCCTGGACTAGCTAGTCTCTTGCTCTTGGTCACCCAAGCAATGTCAGGTATGGGTTCCTTCTCATGACATGGATCTTCAATCAACTCAGATCTTGGTTGGTTACTTCTACAAGCTTTGTGCCACTATTGTGCTCCCATGTTTTGCAGGCAGGACAGATTGTAAATCAAAAGTTTTGTGGTTGGCTTGGTGTTTACATTTCCTCTTTGGTGGCCTACAGAGTATCCTTCCATGCCAAGGATACTAGAGCATAGGTGTGAAGCCTCTATGTAGGTCCCAGCTCAGCTGTTCCATGTTGAATGAGTTGTGTAGGTGTTGTCTTCAGCAATGGAGTCTTGCTGCCAGTTTGTGGAGAACAACCTATTGTCTTGACAATAGGCTGGATTGTTTGGGAATTTCCATGAGACCCTTTAAGCTAACAACTCCATTGGATGAAACCCATTTGTGGTACGGCAAGTTTTGTTTTGTGACAAGAGATGGCCAATTGGGGTTCTGTCTCCCGCATTATTTGGAGACGTCCTTAGGACCACCTTTATATAGTATAGGATGTTTCCACTGCACTAGGTTTCCATAACGCCCCTCAAATGTCCTCCAATTCTAGATACCTCTCCTGTCATATTCTTCCCCAATCCCATTTCCCGATCCCTCTTTTCACCCTATCCTCCTGTTCTTGCCTCCCCATCCCCAGCACCAGTCCACCCATAAAATTTATTCTATTTCTCCCTCTCAGGGAGATCCACGTGTCTCCCTTGATTCCTTTCTCTGTTTATAACCTCTCTGGGTCTATGGATTATTGTTGAGGTTTGGTCTGTTGCTATGTATTATAATGCTAAATGCAAGTCCCCAAGACCTGGTTGCTCCAGAGATAAGAGAGTCCACAGGCAGACCCAAGTCACACTATGAAATCTTGTCCCCAAGTTATTTCTGATTGGTGAATATAGATGCTGATAGCCAATATCTGGGCTGGTTTTAGGGTTCCTGGGGTTGGGGCTGGAGGATATTTGCCCAGCTCTAGTGATGAGGCTTATTGTAAATACTAAAAGCCTTGTGTGTTTTATTGGGGAACTAAATGATCAAAGACAGGGTAGAAGCCCCTGATTGGGATAAAATATTTCAAAAACAGATTGTATTTTGGTTATCATTTATATATACAGTTATATGTGAACACATACCACATACCATATTTGTCTTTCTGAGTCTGGGTTATCTCAGGATGTATTTTTCTAATTCTATCCATTAGCCTGCATATTTCTTCCTTTTTTTTTTTTTTTTTTTTTTTTGGTTTTTTTGAGACAGGGTTTCTCTGTAGCCCTGGCTGTCCTGGAACTCACTCTGTAGACCAGGCTGGCCTTGAACTCAGAAATCCGCCTGCCTCTGCCTCCTAAGTGCTGGGATTAAAGGCATGTGCCACCACTGCCCGGCTTAGCCTGCATATTTCATGATGTCAATTTTTTAAACATCTGAGTAATATTCCATTGTGCAGATGGTCCACATTCTTTATTCATTCTTTCACTGAGGGGCAGCTGGGTTGAGTCCAATTTCTGGCTATTAAGAATATAGCAGAGCCAGGCAGTGATGACATATGTCTTTAATCCCAGCAGTCTGGAGGCAGAGGCAAGCAAATCTCTGAGTTCAAGGCCAGCTTGGTCTATAGAGTAAATTTCATGACAGTTAAGGCTTCATAGAGAAACCCTGTCTTGGGGGATAAAAACAAAAACAAACAACCCAAACTACAGCACCAATGAATATGATTGAGCAAGAGTCCTTGTGGTAGGATGAAGCATCCTTTGGGTATATGTACAAGAATGGTACAGCTGGATCTTGAGGTAGATGAATTCCATCTTTCTGCATAACTGCCATATTGATTTCCACAGTAGCTACATAAGTTTGGGTTCCCACTAGCAATGGAGGATGTTCCAAGGATGGTGACTGTTTCTTTAAGTGTTTCTCAGCTATTTGAGTTTGCTCTTTTGAGAATTCTCTGTTTAGATCTGTACCCAGTTTTTAAATTAGGTTATATGTGTTCTTGATATCTAGTCTTTGAGTTCTTTATATACTTTAAATATTAGCCCTCCACTGTTTGGTAAAACCCTTTCCCCATCTGTAGGCTGTGGCTTTGTTGGAATGATGTAATCACTCATGCAGAAGCTTCTCAGTTTCATGAGGTCCTGTGAAGTGGAAGTTTCTGGTTGTGTCACGTGATGCAAAATACCACATGAGTGAATCACATGACACAACTAGAAAGTTCCGCTTTAGTCTTATGTATTTACTGATGATCTTCGTGCCTGTGCTGAGAGTGTTCTGTTCAGGAGGCTGTCTCTTGTGCCAGTGAATTAGACTGTGGGATTAGACTGTGGGATTGCATTTGGAGGAGAGGAGCAAGAGATAAAGCTCTGCAGTTATCCTAGTTGTTTCCATGGTGACCTGTGGATTCTAAGTTTTTAGAGCTTTAGAAAAATGAAAATTTACCCTGGGGCTTCTACCTGTTTCAAGTCTCTGGCATGTCCTAGAGATGCCTGCCCTCCACACAGCCAATTTCTGTTCTCCTCTGCTCTCCCTACATGACATCCAACCCCTTCCCTGCTTCCCTCTCCCCTCTCCTACCCAGTTCCCTTCTTCCATCTACCTTCTCTGACATTTATTTTATTTCCCCTTCTGAGAAATATTGAACCATCTTCCCTTGGCACTCATTATTTGGCTTCTTTGGGTCTGTGGACTGTAGCATGACTATCCTGTACTTTATGGCTAACATCCACTTAGAAGTGAATACATATCCTGCATTATTCTTTTGGGTCTCAGTTACCTCATTGTGGATATTTTCTAGCTACATCCATTTACCTACAAATTTCATGGTGTCTTTGTTTTTAATAGCTGAGTAGTATTCCATTGTATAAGTGAACCACATTGTCTTTTTCTATTCTTCAATTGAAGGACATCTAGGTTATTTCCAATTTCTAGCTATTACGAATAAGGCTCCTATGAACACAGTTGAGCAAGTGTCCTTGTGGTATGGTGGGACATCTTTTGGGTATATGCCCAGGAGTGGTATAGCTGGGTCTTGAGGTAGAACTATTTCAAATTTTCTGAGAAACCACCAGATTGATTTATACAACCAACAAAGTGGTTGTATAAGTTTGCACTCCCACCAGCAATGTAGAAATTTCTCTTGCTCTACATCTTCACCAGCACGTGCTATTCCTGAGGTGTCTATAGAGGTGCTTATAGCTGAAACTCCTAACCAGGGGGGTATGGGTCCTGAAGTGGCCACTTCCTGCAGCCAGGTAGGACTTCCAGTGGAGGGATAAGGCCAACAACTGATCCACAAAACCTTCAACCCAAAATATGTCCTGCCTACAAGATGAGCAGGGACAAAGATGGAACAGAGATGGAGAGAATGGCCAACAAATGAGTGGTCCAAATTGAGACTCATCCCATGGGCAAGAACCAATACTTGATACTATTGATGATACTCCATTATGCTTGTAGGCAGGATCTTAGCGTAACTGTCCTCTGAGAGACTCCATTCAACAGCTTACCAAAAAAGATGTAGAGATCTACAGTCAAACATTAGATGGAGCTCAGGGGTTCTTGTTGAAGAGTTGGGGGAAGAACTGAGGAACCCAAAGAAGATAGGGACTTCACAAGAAGGCCATCAGAATCAACTAAGCTGGACCCTTGGAAACTTGCACAGACTAACCACCAACCAAAGAGTGAACATGGGCTTGACCTAGGACCTCTATACATATATATCAGATGTGCAGCTTGGTTTTCAAGTGGGTCCCCCAACAAATGGAGCAGGGTCTATCCCTGAATCTGTTGCCTGTCTGTGGACCCCATTTCCCTAAGTGGGCTGCCTTGTCTGGCCTAAGTGAGAAAGGATGCACCTAGTCCTGTAGTGATACAATGTGAAGTGTGTGTGTGTGTGTGTGTGTGTGTGTGTGTGTGTGTGTTACCCAAGGGGTAGGGCTCTCTCTTCTCAGAGAAGAAGAGGAGGAGGAATGAGGAGAAGGAGTTGTGAGAGCTGGGACTGGAAGAAGAGGGGAGCTGACATTGGAATGTAAAGTGAATAAATAAAGTTAATTATGCAGAGCAGCAAAAAGGACAGAGTGTTCAGGAAACCATGGAACATGGTTGGTACAACTTTGAACTTTAATTTCCCTGTTTTCGTTTCTATTTTGTATTTAAAATGCACATATGAGACATAGAGACATTTTCCTCTATTCAAATCTCAGCTCTGCTGCTTATATCAATATGACTTGCAAAGGTTGTCTAACCATCCAGTGTCTGGTTTTTCTGTTCTTTAAAAGGTGCTAATAGTATTTCACAGGATTAGGAATGCCAAAATTAATAGTGACCATGCACAAGAGTTAGAGATGGTATTTGGCTTGTTGTAAGAGGCTATCAGCATGACTTCAGTCAGTAAAACCATTATGTTGCAAATGAAAATGCAAGGTGAATTTGATTGAATTTGTTTATTGATTTTACTATGGGTGTCCACTTAGTGATATGAGGAGTGGTTATTGCATAAACCATTTAGCTCCTGATATATCTATGAACTCTGGCATATCTGAGTGCTATACCAGATGTAGAGTTCACATCTGCAGACAGTGATGCCTTGGCCTCAGCTTCATACAGACAGAAAGTAGCTCTTGTACAGCCATTCCTTTGAGTGGTGCAATGCTCCTAGAGTGGGTGCTGTCTACCCCAGGTTTGTCATGCCTGTCTGTCTATACTCTTCTCGTTCATTATCACTTCAGATTTCCAGCCTTGTTACTTGTCTATGTTTATGTTACTTCTGAGATAACAATGTAACAATCCATAAATGAGATACAATCCATAAATGAGATAACAGATACAAATCCCCTCTTCTAGCGACCATGTCTTCAGACAGCTCCAAATATTCAGGTGGTCTCTGATTGGATGCTGACTTTTCCTTGGGAAGGAGCAAAAGGAGAAGAGGGGTGTTTGGGGAACTCACAAAATATTTCTCTCTCTCTCTACTTAAAAATGGTAGTAGTTTTAAAATTTTGAGGCCAACGTAATGAGTCCATTCAATCCCCAAATGCAGTAATTGCTAAGAAGGCAATGCAGCTTGAACCTCTCTGCATCAGTAAGTAGGTATCCAAACAGACCTCCTGTTGCTGATAAAGCAAAAAAGAAAGGGCTAAGACAAGAACAGAGTTCAGAAAACTGCTTTCCAACTTTACCATGAGAGGACCTGAAGTTCTCAACAAATAAAAACAAGAATATTAATAACAGTTCTTCAAGTACAGACATCAAATGTTTGGGTGAAATAAAATGTCAGCTACTCCTTTGGAGACTAAAGTAAGGTCAGTTTTTATGACCAATGTGAAAAATGCTAATTTGAGCCGTGAAGCTATGTCTTCTAATTAGAGGTAGAGCATTTGGTTTGCTCTGGACCCTCAACAGTGGTTGGAAGTCTCTAGTACCCTGTGCTGTTATTAGGCTTACGTTCCCAACTGTCCAGATCTGACCGTAAAGCATCTTTTCCAACTCTCTTGCTTTGTCAGTTTGAGGTTGGATTGTTGGATCATTGTTACTACAGCAGAGCATAAGGTGCTCCAGTGAATTCCAGCTTGGTGTTTATTGAGCGCTTACCCAGGTATGAATACTTTAGCAGACATAACTCAATTCTCATGAGGCATTTACACTAGACACCCAGGGAATCTTCATTTCATATTCTACTGTCTATACCTATCAAAAACTCATATTTCCAATGAATTTGCATATCATTCATATGTAAGCAAAATCAACCCCAAATACTTTATTGGTAGAGAAGGAGAATTCAGGTCTAGTATTTAAAAACTACACAGCCAGTTAGTGATGGAAGATGGGGTTTTGTGGCAAGCATGCATATGTAACTGTTACAGACTGCTTTCACTGTGGCTGCTTCCTCCCTAACCTTCCCTGTACTCCTGCCGCAAAAAAGAAAAAGACTGCATGAGCCTTCTGAGGTGTTTTCTCATTGCATAGATGCGGCATGTAAGTGTGAAATGAGAGCATTCAATAATGTGAAAGTTACCAAGGTCAAAGGTGACTTTGTTTAGACAAACCTTAATAATATATAGCTGAAGGCCACAGAGAAGCCCTCTGTATGATGTGATGTGATGTGATGTGATGTGTGAGTGCGTGCGTGCGTGCGTGCTGTCATGTACTGTTTTAGTCACATAGAGAGACTGGAGGTATTTGTCTTGTAAGGAGAGATGATCTATTTGCGCTATAGCTTTGGTAATTTTCATTCATGATTAATGGGTTCTATTGTTTTGGATCTGAGACATGGCAGTTGGTAGAAGGGCATGTTGGATTAACACGGAGCAAGGGACAGGAATAAGTGGAGTCATTACTCAAGGTCATCCCTATGATCTAATGATTCCTCACTGGGTTCCATCTCCTGAAATTTCCACCATTTTCCCACACTTTCTCACACATACAAGACCACATAGTAACACACAGGCTTTTCGGACATATCTAGCACCCACACAATAGCACACATCTTACCCATGAATTTTCTGCAGGTCCCATATGCTCTTCTGACCCCAAATGAGCCTGTAATGTATGTCACAAGATGTTCTTCTGGTTCTCAGTAGTTCAGTCAAACTGATGCACCCAGGCAGGTACTTGACAGGAAAGTGTCCGCCATCTTTCTCCTGAGACCAGTGAGGCATTCAGCTTATACAGACCTCTGTTTCTCTGCCCTGACCCTTTAGATGTGTGTATGATTTGCTGAATGTGCACAGCTGCAACTGCAATTGCCATCACAAATAAAGTTCTTTTGTATATGTAAGGTAGCTTATTTGCCTGAATTCTTCATTTTGTCAGGATCATAAGCATCCCCAAGGCCTTTAATACATGAATTCCTGGCTCTAAGCCTTTGTTCTTAACATTTTCCAGGCTCTGGCTGCCCTCTCTGGCTTGCTAATAACCAAAGCTACCAGTTCTTCAGGCAGACTCAAAATCTGTGCCTCTTCTGCCAAGTCTGTGCACACAGTTCTCAGTGGTTTCCACCATTTCTGGGAAGTTTCACAACCATAATCTGTCTCATTTAGACAGAAGCATCAAATTCAAAGGGACTTAGAGTTGAATAGTGCAGCTTAATGCCCAGCTCATGGACCAGAGGTACAGTCCAGTGTTCAGATCACTAGCTGCTTTTGCAGAAGACCTGAGTTTAGTTCCTTACACCTACAAGGTAGCTTACAACCATTCTTCACTCAAGTTCTAGGGAATCTGATCCTCTTTTCTGGCCATACCAGATATTCACATAGTATACATAAAACATACATACATACATATGTACAAACATACATATAGTCAAATCACTCACACACATAAAGTTAAAATAGTTAAATCTTCAAAAAAAAAAAAAAAAACCGATTTAGCTCAAGGTGCAGGGTGAGATGGCTCAGTGGTAAGGGAGCTTACTGTACAAGGCTGATGCCCTGAGCTGTGTTTCTGAAACTTACAGTGGAAGAAGGAAACAGGTTACTGAAAATTATCTTCTGACTTTTGCATACAGCTTAGACACACACACACACACACACACACACACACACACACACTCACATTCACACCCTGGCTTAAACATTATTTGCTGTCTGATCTTTAGGAAAGCCCAGAAATTTTGATCCTCCTGGTTAGCTTTTCACTTTTAAAAGATTTATTTATTTTTTAATGTATATGCATGTTTTGTGTGCTTGTACGTATGAGTACCCATGTATATGCAGTGCCTGGAAAATAAGAAAAGGGAGTCAGATCCCTTGGAACCAGAGCTACAGGCTCTTGTGAGAACCTAGTTGGTCCCAGGAACCAAACCATGGTCCTCAGCAAGAGCAGGAGGTGCTCTTACCTTCTCATACCTGTTGAGCCATTTCTCCATCCCAAATTCTCACTTAAAAAATAATAGTAAGAAACCTGTCACCACATGTTTCCTCATGTAAAAAGTCAAGATCAGAATATAATAATGGTTTCTGAAAAGAAGTTTACTGTCTGTGGTAAAGCCACCGTGCCACTGATACTTCATTGTTTTTTATATTTGTGCAACTCTCAAGACAAACTTTAGACTGCTGGGGGGTAGGAATTGTAATCTAAATAAGCTTGAATTCTTTATAACACCAACCTTAGCGTCTCCAGTTCAGCAAACATCCCATTGACATCTGCTGGTTTGATTTGCAAATGAGAGCAACCTACTTCTCCCCAAATAGATTATTTAATTTTTTTATAACTATTGGCAGGCATGTGTTCTCCATTTAAAGTCACCTTCCTACTTGTGATACTTAAACTCAGTTGTCAACTTGATGAGATATAGAATTACCATGGTAACCAATCTCTGAGAAGGTCTGTGAGGGATTGCCTAGAACGGGGTAAACTGAGTTGGAAGGACCAGCTATGAGCTTGGGTTGCTCCATTCTGTGGCTGACATCTGAGACTGGGAAGGAGAAAGGATGTTGAGTGCAATTGGTAATTACCCTCTGGTTCCGGACTATGGACACATGGAACCATGTCTTTCTGTCACACCTTCCAGCCATGATGGATCATATGCCTTGGAACCATCAGCCAAAATAAACATGTCCTGCCTTAAACTGCTTTTACCAAGTGTTTTGTCACAGCAGTGAGAAAAATACATTGTCTCTGTACCTATATCATCTATATCTATATCTATATCTATATCTATATCTATACCTATATCTATATCTAATCTATATGGGCAATTATATATTTTTATATTCCATTTGCTGCAAAGCAGAGAATATGACCAGAGAGGAAAATAAATGAATGAAGCACAAAGCATTAGGAAGATTGGTGCTTGAAATGGCTGGTGAACGAGAAGAAAAGATGAGCTGGGATTTGGAGCCACAAGCTGGTTGGAGGATTTAAGAGGGCAAGATGCTTCAGACTTATCTGAGGACCCCAAGCTCCAGGTTACCAGGGAGTTTGGAGGAGGAAGAAACGAAATTTACTGATCAATGGACACGCAGTTTCAAATGAGTAAGATGAATGAACCCCAAGGACCCTTTGTATAACATTATGTCCTGAGTCACCAGTAGCATAATGTGCACTTACACATTTTTAAAGAGGATACATCTCATGTAGGGTGCTTACCCAAATAAAAAGAGATATAAATACATACAACATAATCTTAGAAGATCTTTTTATTTGTAGTTAAGATGAGGACTTCATGGGCAGTTGCCCATTTATATTTAATCACACCTATAGGATAAAGCCAACACACATCCAACCCCTCCACAATCCACTGAAGAGAAGTATGAGTCTTTTTTTTCTTCTTAACAGCAAAGGGGCTTGTATTCTCAGAGGCTGGCTATATTCTGTGTCTGATTTAGAAGGTTCTGCTAAAGTGTTTTCAGTCCTTTTGAGCCCCCGCTGCTGCTGGGGTTCCTGCTGGGATATCTCAGTGTAGCAGAAGGATAAATTGATGGGCGGGAAGCTGAAATGAAGCTCTGTCTCCCACCTGGCAGCAAACCTGGCTCCATCTGTCAGTTGTTCTGGATGGGTGATGAGTCTAGCAGTTCAAAGTCCTACTCTGAGCCTGGTTTCAGCATTTCTTTACTCTCCAGAGACCTGGTATTTCTGGCCATAGGAGAAGAGACTGGAGCCAAACATTCTTCAGCTCAGTGCCCAGAGTACATGAGATTGGCAGCCTCAGGGGTCCATAGTGTTTTGCTCCTAGGGAGTCTGAGAAGGAACGCTGTGCTTATTTCCGTTCCTTTTACCATCTTATTTTTCATGACCCATCTGGATGAAGTTTGGAATGCTGTTTATACATTTAAAATCCAACCAGGCATGAAATTAACATTGGGTGAAATTTCAGTAACTGCACAGATAATAAGGCTGAGTGCTTATGGACTAAGTCTGGTAAGAAGAGCATATAGCATCAGAGTGGAAGGATCCAGGAAAAGCCTTCTCTGAAGGATTAGGAAGACTAGTTGATGTGTGTGCTGCCCTTTGAACAATCATCTTTAACAGTTACATTTTGATATTGGAATTAGGGAGCTGGAGAAATGGCTCCGTGATTAAGAACACTGGCTGCTTTTCTAAAGGACCTGGGTTCAATTCCCAGCACCTATGTTGTGGCTCATAACTTTCTGTAATTCCAGTTCCAGGGAATCTGGTACCATATTGTGGTCTCTGTGGACACTGCACAGAAGTGGAGCACAGTGTAGATGAAATACTTGTACACATAAAATTTTAAAAACAAAATTTAATTAAATTTAAGGATTGAGATTAGTAGTGTATGTCATAGCTGCATGAATTTATCAGATAAGCAAAAAGAATTACTGAATTTTCTACCTCTGTATAAAAAAATTACATATATAGCTATTATATATAGCTAATATATTATAATGTACTATACATTATATATACATGTTCATGAGCATGTGTGTGTGTGTGTGTGTGTGTGTGTGCATAGTCTAGGGCCCTACTCTCAGTTTAGCTTTATTTTTAGTTAAAGGTTCCACCAGACTGTAATAAAGATTTAAGATAAGCTATGTTTTCAGTCAACAACATACATCATTGGGAGAATTCCTTTCCTCAATGATAGTGTACTTAGGGCATCAATTTCTTGCTATCTTTTGTCATCACCAATAGCCATCAGCAGGTCCTTCATGAAGACTTACTTATAGAGGCCCTACGGCATAGCTCTCTGTTTCTTCAAGGCTTGAAAGGAAAAAAGGAAACCCTTCCACATGGCAAAGTTGTCTCCATGCAATAATCACAGATGTTGCATGCAGGGTCAAAAAAAAAAAGTGATGAAAAGAGTCAGGGAAGAGAGTGAGATAGAAGAGCAGACCCCAGGAGAAGGAGCTGTGGGCTCACTTCAGAGTCAGTCTCCATGGTCCCTAGCCAAGAAAGCAGATAGTCAGTGTGATGGTTTGTATATACTTGGCTCAAGGAGTGGCACTGTTGGGAGGTGTGGCCTTGTTGGAGTAGGTGTGTCACTGTGGGTGTGGGCTTTAAGACCCTCATCCTAGCTGCCTGGAAGTCAGTATTCTAGCAGCCTTCAGATGAAGATGTAGAACTCTCAGCTCCTCCTGCACCATGCCTGCCTGGATGCTGCCATGTTTCCACTTTGCTGATACTGGGCTGAACCTCTGAACCTGTAAGCCAGCCCTGATTAAACATTGCCCTTTATAAGACTTGCCTTGGTCATGGTGTCTGTTCACAGCAGTAAAACCTTAACTAAGACAGTCAGTACTGGGCTCCAACTTGGATAACAATGCATGTCATTCTCTATGATGTTTCATTTCTATATTTGCAAAATGATTAATTTGCAACTAATTATGCTCCTGGCTAATTTATACTGCTCCTAGTAGTCAGGTCTCAAATTCATCTGTTCATTTCCCCAGCACCAGGAGTGACTATAGTTCTTTGATTCAGATTTCTTCTTTCTCTTTGTGCTTCTTCTGTTCAGTCTGAAGCTTATTTCTTATTTTCAGTCATAACCCTCTACCTTCATTTCTTAGCTGATGTTGATTGACTTTTTGAAGGATTTGGCTCATATTCATCTCATTATTGTTCTTCTCCGTGCCTTTGGGGGGTGGGTGGATGGGAGCTTGCTCTTAAACATGGACCAATTAGCTTTCCCATTCATAGATGTGATATAGGATGCTCTACTTCATAGCATCCTCATACAGAAATGCTCCAAGGAAAGCCCATTCACATGCCGTGTGGTCTATAGTTGCTAGGTTCCTCTTTTTACCCTCCACTACTGCCTTCTCCAAAAGAGATGCCTGGGATTATGGGGTAGCTTCTTTGGATGATTATCATATGCTAACTCTTGGATAAACTCTAGCAGAGTTAACTTGTGTTAGTCTTTGGGAACTACCCACTTTAGTCAGTGAATGACTATGCTGATGACAGTGGCTACAGTATCAGTAGAACAAGTGCAGTAGTGGAGTGATAGAGTTCTTACTCACTACTATCTGTCTCTCCCTCTATTGGGTAATTTCTTAGACTTTATCATCTTAAGGTCCGTTACAGTCCAATGTGGCCATAACGCCAAATTCTGGCCCTGGGATGTCAATAAAATTGATGTGTGTCTTTTGTCATTCTGACCTTTAAATATCTTCGTTACACATTTCATAATTTTTTTGCTACCCTGGTGCTGAATTGAGAAGAAACAGGAAAAGTGGAGTTAGAGGAGTGACAGATATCTCAATGGCCACAGAGAACAAGCTAGAGTCCACCCACTGACCCTGGGCACTCACTCCACCAGAAACAGACTGTTACCATGTTACTTATTCTTACAGAAAGAAAGATCTTTGAGTAGGCCTTCACCTCAAAATAGACCTAGGATGCTTAAAATTCTTCAAGTGTGCATTCACTTCCCAAGTGTGTTCATTGCCTTCCTTACAGCGTATTTTTAATGCCCTTTGAAGGGGAAATGGAGATCTTAAAACACCAGTGCAAAGCTAATAAAGTTGTCCTTAGTGAGGGAAGTCAGCTAAATTTACCTGAGCAGTGACAAGAAAGAGGGAAAGTGGAGTAGAAAAGCAACAGATCTGGGTTTGGTTCACAAGTATTGGATGAAGGTATTCTGCATAGAATGAACTGCTCAAGGCTTAGGAACAGAGCATTCTATGTCTAGAATGTGTGAGCTCATTTGGGAATGAAGCCAGACTTTATGTGAAGTGTGTACATATAAGGTGTTTAGTTTCTTTTCTTTGTTTTCTTTGGCAAGGGTCAGGTACTAAGGATGCAGCCCAGTCCTGTATATGCTAAGAAAGCACTCTACTCCTGACCTGCATCCTAATCAACTGCCTGTGTTCCTCCTCCAGGTTAACTTACTGTGTTTTTTCCTTCATACTGTCCTAGCAGCAAAGACATTGTCATAGCCCGAGGCTTCTCATAAGGCTGTAAAGCCTCTCGACAACACTGTGACAAGATGTTATTAGCCCCATTTAACTCCAACTTATCCTTTAGCTCTAAGTTCAATTACCCAGAAAATTGATCTGATTCTGTACATAAGATCATCTTTTTTATTACTGACTCATGGGGACATGCCTCTCATCTCTCTAGGACCTGATTATACTCACAGACATGTTTAATTTATGTTTCTCTTCTTTGCTATATTACAAGCTTTGTGACGATAAGATCAAGAATGGTTTCACTTTTTTTTTTTTTTTTTTTTAGAAAAAATCTACCCCATGCAGGACACCAGTGGCTGACAGTCAGAAAGTGTATAAAACAGATTGAAAATAATCATCTAGTTATCTGTTTGGCAGAAAAAGGAAGATTGTCCCTCAACCACATGAGAGTTGCTTCCTTGGGTCAATTTACCAAATGGCTACATCCTATCTTCAGAAACCTTCCACCCTCTCAAATCAAGGTGATAGCTATCTACATGTCATGAAGTTCCACAGACAAACACACTCAGGACAGTCTACCTTCCTAATGTTCATTTCTGTAATAATTGAGATGTCCCAAGTTTTGCAAAGCTGGATTCTCTTGCTATATCCATTGTCTTATAGGATTTTATCTTAACTACAATTCAAACTGACAAATAGACTTTTTTGTGATAATAATTATTATTTGATTTCCATAAAACAGGGACACTATTTTTACTTACACACACACACACACACACACACACACACACACACACACACACACTGCATGCTGCAGCATGCACTTTTTTCTCCAGCACCAAACATTTTGAGTGAAAACAGCTTGAATATTTCCTGGCAATGAAAATGTAAACCATACAATTTTCTGGAATAAGAATTCTTCATAGAGTATTCCTTGCTATAATCAATTACATGGTGGGAGATGCTAATTAGGGTCTCACGATATTTTAAAACCAATTACTGAAAGGACTTGCTGCATGGGGGTAGAGTGTAGGTGAAGCATAATCACAATGACCATAGGGAAAGGAGACATACAGAGCCTATTAGGGAAGGTGGACATTAAACCCAGCATGCAGACATAGAAAGAAGTAAATGACCTATAATATCCTCAACTCCAATAAACTCAGAGAAGATAAACATTAAGGTAGTGTGAACTTTTAAGCTGTGATTTTCAACTACTAAGGTTCATTTGGGAAGCTGATCATTTTTATATCTGTCATGCTTATAATTTTACTGTCTTGAATTATTCTGAAATACTTTAAGGGGAAGAGAACTGTTCTCGATTTTAATATTTTAAAGATGGGCATAATCAAACTTGATAAGGATAAGAGGTAGATTGTCATGAACAGGTCAGTTCAAATGACTTTATGTCCGTCCCATAAGAAAACAAATCGGAATGGACTGATGCCCTGCTTTAAGGATCTAAAAATGGAGAACTTACAAACACAATGGTCTTGAGATATGGGCAATGGACAGCAGAAGAAACAGGAAAGCAATGAGGGAGTCATCCGTCCCAGGCTTCTCTTCCTGGGGGCTAAGTTGTGGCTCGGGGAATGATGCTCCAACATTCTAACCATTCTCATGGAGCAAGAAAGACAAACATCAAATTCCAGGGATGAGAAAACATCTAGAATTCCTGGGGAAAGCAGACACAGAAAATAAAACCTCTAGAAGAGCAGATGAAGGTCTTCCTCCATCTTTGGTTAAAGAATCTGCATTGTGTATGGTGTGGCACTAAGATAATGGTCAGGATAACTTCTGAAGAAAGAGGAAGCACTGAAAACGTAGAGGTGACTCAGTCTTGTGTTCTCGATGGTATGGGGGCACTGACGCTCCTCTAGGCAAAGTGAGACACCCTCCAGTGATGTGTGAAGACAGGGTTAACCAGCCATAGGGAAGACTACTCTGGATCCCTCCTCAAGTTTATCAACTTGAAATGATTAACATAACCTGTAAAGATTACTTCATGGAACAGTGCATTTCTCCCTGAGGAGTTCCGTGCAACCAATTGTTTAATAATATATAGGTTAGAATATTCAGCTTGAAACAAAAAAAAATTTTTAGCCACAATCAATAGACTGAATGTTGGTGTTGTCTCAAGTTTACATGTTGAGACTCTAGCCTTACCTGGTGTAATCTGTTATGAGATGAGACCATAGGAATGTAATTAAGTCATGAAGATGACATCCTTATGGACTGGATTAGTATCTTGATAAAAATCATCTTCACTCCTGGTACCATTTAAATAGTAAGGACACAGTGAAGAGATGGCTATCAGTCAGGAAGCATGTTCTCACCAGGTGCAGACTATTATAGTAATTTGACCTTGGGCTTTGTTGGAACATTTGCTATTTGTTGGAACCTTTATTATTTATTTATTTATTTTACCTCCTGATCACAGCTTCCTCTCTCTCCTCTGCTCCAGTCCCTTCCTCTCCCCTGTCATCCCTCAGCCTACACTTAGTCAGGCTATTCCTCCCTGTAGCTCCCTCTGGGACAGAGAGTTAGTAAGCAGTCTGTGCTGCGATTTGACAGCTCTCGTTGTAGTATGGAACTTGGCTCTTCCTTGCTCTGGGTCACCTATGCTCTCCTGAAATCACTTGATGTAAAACTTCTGGTACCAGTAGGAAGTTATAGAAGTCAGGCCTTTTATTTTCTCTGATAATTTGGCCTGAGACTCTTCAGAGACTTCACAGGGAGATTGGCACAGAGACAAGGGCTGCTTTCTGAGGAGGTTCCCTGCACCCCCATCTCTCTCACAGTTCTTTAGCTCTGTTCCTATCCTTCTTATTCTCATTCTTGATGAAGTTCTTTCCCAGGCTTCAAAGGGAAGCCTGTCCTCCCCTTCAGGACCCCATTATGTTTAGGTGTCTCCACTTTGTGCTGTGACTGTCTAACGCTCCCTCTCTCACCTTGAGTTCTCATCATGACCTTGAGGCCCTCTCCTTAGAATAAACCTCACTAGAAGGGAATCCCGCATCAGCTTCCTCTGTGGACTGAGTGGCTTGTCTAATCATGTTTACAGAAGCCTTTTCTGCCTCTGGAACTGTGTATTAAGTATTTGTTATTTATATTCTTATAAACACATTCTTTTCTTATATTCTTATAAGTGCAGTGTATGATACATCCTGTAGCCCAAATAGAATATGGTATTATATGAAGAAAAGAGAACCATGACACATAACAAAGTGTAAAATAAATGTAAACAGATCAATACATGATATGTGCTAGAATTAGGAAGAAAAGGACATGGAGCACCTACAGCTACAAGCGCTGTGTGACCAAATATCTGAGGATAACAATGGCTACTGCAGTTAGATAGGGTAAGTTGGTGGTATAAAAAATGGAATGGAAATAGAGCTGAGAGCTTTTGAACATATCATTAGCGTACATGGTAAGTATGGTAAGCTAGGCATTAAAGCTTAGAAATGATTTTGGTAATGTAACATAGAGGAGGGAGGGGGAGACAAATAACACTAATGGTGTTTAATAAAGCCTCAGGAGTTTATTATTTTATATTTATCTATAATTATAATCTATCTATCTCTATCTAATCTTAAATGAGGCACAATGTCTCTAAAGGTGCAGTAGAGGCACTTATATATTGATAGTAACTAACACCTGTCTAATTGGACTCAAGGCCCTCTCTAAGGAAGGAAATCAGGCCTATTACTGAAAACCTAACTAACTACTCCGGTCTGACTACTAATAAGGCCATAGATCTCAGAAAAGAACCTGCACCCACCACTTTACCAAACCAAGATTATCCATAACTGCACCTTAAAACATACCCTGGTGTGCATAGGTAAGTGTAGGAATGAGGTACCTAGTGAGAGTGTGCAACCTTTCCAGAAACGAAGAAACACAGTGGGGCTCACCCCATGCTTTAGATGGAGGATAATCTGATATCAGGCTTACAAAGGAGCATTAGCATAAAAATACAATTCTGCAAGAAATGGGAGGACACCTTTATGTATTTGGATGGAGCAAGAGTCCTTGTATAGAATGTATTGGTACACATTCTTACATTACATCCTGTATCCTTATACAGAACCTCCAAACGTGAAAGAAAAGTTTGTTGTTATATATACAAACTCCAAGATCTACTCTTGTGGAGATACAACGGGAAAAGGGAGACACACACCTGAGAGCTAATTTTCCTACAAACATTTGACAAAAGGCCTGTGCCAGAACCTGTAAGGAATCCTTAATTTCCAAACTAAGACCATATGTCCAATAAAAGTGGGGAAAAGGTATACAGAATGTACACAAGAAGACACTCAAGTACATAATAAACACACAATTAAAGCCAGACATAGTGACATAAACTGTAACCACAACTCTGAGGAGGCTGAGGTAGGAGGATTGCCAGGTGTTAGACAAGCCTGGGTTACACACACACACACACACACACACACACACACACACACACACCATACACATATGCATATGCACACACTCACGCATATACCCATACTCATATGTATACACATAGACATGTGCACACACACACACACACACCTACACACACTCTTGGTCTGTTGGGTGTATGATCCTGAGTTACAACTTTCTCAAGGGTTGTTTACATCTTCAGCCTACTTCTTTAGGTGACAGGTGAACTCCTGAGACAGTGGACATTGAGTAGCTATTTATTGTCCCTTGTGGGAATGGTAATCTGTGAAGCAGGTCTTCCTTATGGGAAATTATCTTGGTATATTTTAAGACTTACTCTTTTCTTCTAAGGAGACAAGAACAGATTGTTTTCTCTGGACTCATTGTGAGTTTCTGATAGGGTTTCGGGAGGTAAAAACCAATAAAATTTTGAAGCCATCCCTGCCCCTGGACTTTCTGACTCTTCATAGTCTACCGTCAGCTTCTTGTAAGCTGTCTACTTGACAGCTGGGGTTTCTCTCAGATGGTGGCTCCAGTGGCTTCCTCTCAGGCTAATGTGGTCTCTGCTGCTGCTTCTTTGTGCATTTTTCTCTTCTGACTGACTTCAGAGTAGTAGTTTGTCTTTTACATCAAGTCTTTCAGGAGTCTAATGACAGCTAGCTCAGTTTTTTGTAAGGATGTGAATGCTGATGCCTAGACCTTCTGCTGGAAACTGGCTATGTTCTCCGTATATCCCTCCTAGTCCAACTCTATAGTATGCTGTTATTATTATTAAGAAAATACTCTCTTTTAAATAAATGGAGACAGTTTATTGAAAACAAATTTTCAAATAGAATTTTAAACTTTGAAACACAAAATTTGTTTTCAAAAACTGAAATTTCAATAATTTTTTTTAAATTATAGAAACCCATTAATAAGAAATCATTGATTCAGACTATGGGCTTTAAGTTACTTAATTAAAAAATGATGTATTTCATTTTTATTTATGCATATGGGTGCTTTGCCTGCATGTGTGTTCATGCTTGCTTGCCTGGTGTCCAGAAAAGCACATCATTGAGTCTCATGCAAATGGAGGTATGGACAGTTGTAAGCCACCATGTGGGTTCTGGGAATCAAACCCTGGTTCTCTGAGAACACAGTATGCATTCTTAACCACTGAGTCACTTCTAAAGCCCCATACTCTGGATTTTCAATACAGAGTAATAACATACAGCTTGTGAAAATGTATGACAGGAAGATCAATTGTGTGGTACGTAATAAGTGAAAAACAAAGATTTTGATCATATCTATGAGTATGTATGAGGCAAGAAAAGTGAACATCCATGTGATTGTAACTCAGTAAACTTTGAAAATAATAAATAATAAATGTTTGTGAGCAAAAACCCAAAGAATTAAGAACTCACAGGTGCATGGAGACACGTTGTTCACGCTCTGTACTTCCAGGTTAATTGATTTTAACACACAATGTGGAATAGTGTAGTTATTAACTACAAAACAAACCTTAGTTACAATTATTCCCCGAATGACCTTAGACAGTGTGTTTGCTTGGTTATTGGGACTTGGCTCACTGGCCGTGCCGTGTCTGGTTTTAGATGAGCTAACGAAGTCTTTTCAGAAAAGACAAAGCATTGGGAAAACCGTCAGAGAACACAAATAGCATTTCTAAATAAAGGCACGGAAAAGGAGACACAGATTCCGAAGATTTTAGAGCTTTATATTTTTCTGTAGTAGCTAAAAAGAGAAATGCTTGCCACTGACAAAAAGAAAAAAATCCACTATTGATTCTAGCAGCTGGAGAGAAAATCGAGCTTGTAGAAATTGGTGTTAAACACAAAAGATAATTAATTAGGAGAGTGTATCTTCCTGTGGGATTGTGGGATGTTTGATTTCTTTCTTCCTTCCTTCCTTTCTTTTTGTTTTTGCCTCTGGCATGTTGTTATGTGTTTATTTTCATTGCCTGGATGTAATTGAAATTTATGCCTTTTAGTTTCCAAAATGCTTCTGGAACTTTCTCTTTCACTGATTTATCTAATTGCTCTTACATTTGCTGTAAACAATATCAAAGACAGAGAATAAACATAACAAATACCCTAAATCATACATTTAGAGTCATAAAACCTGCAACAGCTTCAGCCAGTGGAATACAAATATGTCCACTGTCCCTCCCTCCAAACCTCAAAACTCAACGAAGAGCCAATGAGCCCACAAACAAACCAGAACTTCTTGCTATATTGATAGAATTTGGAGAAAACCATGAGTTCCAGAGACCTCCAAGATAAAAAAATCTCTATGTCCCCCACCCCTACCCCAAATCATGGCACCTTCAAACTTGTGATTCTAGAAATGAGAAAATGAGATTTGTTAAGTGGAGTAGAACAGAGCTATAGCAATAAAAACAGCTCTGTATTGGCACAAAACAGACATGCTGATCAATGGAAACAAGTAGAAGACCCAGACATACATCCACACACCTATGAAGACATGAATTTTGATTAAGTAATCAGAAACACATACTAGAAACAAAGACAGCATCTTCAACAAATGGAGCTGTTTAAACTGGATGGGTGCATGTAGAAGAACCTAAAAAGATTCACAGTTAGCACACTGCACAAAACTCAACTTGAGATGAATCAAAGAACTTAACAGAAATGAGAACCTGAACCTGATAGATGAGCACATGGGGAATAGTCCTGAACTCATTGGCACAGGAGGACTTTCTGAACAGAACACTGTTAGCAAAGGCACCAAGATCAACAATTAAAAAATGGGACCTCATGAAACTGAGAAGCTTCTGCACTGCAAAGGACACCATCAATTAGAGCAAGCGGCAGCCTACAGAATGGGAGAAGTGAGGGAAGGCTAATATCAAAAAACATGCAAAGAACTCAGAAGCTAGATATCAAGAAAACATATAAGCCAATTTACAAATGCAAGTTTATGACCATTATTTTATCCAAATATGCCTTGCTTTGTTTCTCTTTTCTTTTGACTCTCCTGTTATGTGCGGGTCATATGCTTTGTGGAGCTCCACGCTGGCCTCTTAATACGGTCTTCATTATGTTTTCATTCCCCTGAATGGGCAACTCTTCAACTGCGCCTGTCATTCTTCTTCCTGCCCAAGGATGAAGTTTTATTTAATTTGTACCATTAAATCACACAATTTCTTCTTTATATAATTTATGTATCTTTATTGATATTTTTGATGTTAACGCAATTCCTGCATTTTTAGACATAGTTTCCCTTAGCTATTTGAAGACATTTAAAATAAATTATTTAAGTGTGTTAAACTCAATGTATAGGGTTTATGGAATAGTCTATTCATGCTTACTTCTCTCTGCGTGAGACAGTCCTTTGGTTTCTTTGAATTTCATAATACAGATATGCATATGACTGTATAATATATTACATATAACACACGCACGCATTCCAAAGCCTTGGACTTAGTGTCTGAGAATAAGTGTGTGATGTTCTAACATTCTTCTTTATCTTCCTTATTTTTTAGACAGGATTATCCTTGTGGAAGGAATCTAGCGTTCTCTAGTCAAACCTTTATTCAGTGGTGTTTGAATGAGTCATAGCTGAGTTCATTACGTTTCAGTGCCTTGGAGAATACTGCTGAGGACCAGAAGTCAGTATTTAAGGGATGTAAACTACTGTGATGGAAAATAAAACTGAGTGTTAAGGCAATAAGAATTTACCTCCGTGTGGCGTGTGTCTCTTGGTGTTTTTCCTGAGGAGTGCAGCAAGCACTCTAGAAGGACTGTTACATAATCTCATTCCATGAGGCTTCGCCAGGGTGCCAGACACACCATCCCTTGATAAGCACCAGACACAGAGGGACTATTCTATATCTGGTAAAATGTCTGTACCCCAGAGGCTAGGGAGATGGTCCAGGGGGTAAAGTGCTTGCTTTGCCTTCATGAAAACCCAAGTTCATATCCTCAATCGTTACCTGAAAGTGGGGCACGGCAGAGTAATCTCAGCGCTATGGAATGGGGAACAAATGGATCCTAGGGGTTCTTAGGCGACACAGCTGGGTCAGCTTAGTTAAAACAACGATCCTCAGGTTCAGTGAGAGATCCTGTCTCAAAATACATAATGTGAAGAGGAATGAAGACACCTGTTTATTACCCTCTTGCCTGGACCTTCTCATGTGTACACACACACACACACACACACAGAGGAATTGATAACCCTTGACTTTAAGAAATATTTAAAGGATACACGCATGGAATACATTCTTGACTTCAAAACTGTGAAACTGACTAGAGAGTGATGGGAAAAAGCTGAGACTTAGGTAAATCCTGCAACTTTAGCCTGGCTCAACCTCACCCCAGATCTTTGATCTCTATTAGGGTTTTAGACTGTTGTGGCCCAGTGCCCTTTGCTGGTACACAGTTTCGAGTGTTTGCAACGTAGATTTTTATCAGAAATCTAACTCAGCAGAATGACACTCAAGAAAAGGAACTCATTCTCCATTTACTCAAGATGGCTTCTGTCAGATTGTTGGAAGGTTGTAAATTTTGGACAATTTACTAAATTGCCTTAATGTAATTATATTTAGCATCTCATCTTCAGAATTTAAAACATTAAAAATGGGCTCCAGTCCCAGCTCTGTCCTTTTTGGCAGTGTGATATTGGGAGAGCTTCTTAACCACATTTAACATCCATTGTTTTAAAATTGAAAACATGTGACAATAGCTCCTTTATAGAGTTTTATACAGCTCTCACGATCCAGTCCATGGGGGAGAAAACAGAAATCCACAGTTCCTAAAAATATTCTGTAGCTTAAAATTTGTAGGTTATAAACAAAGCACCATGTGAAATTCATTTTGGTGTATTTGAAGTAAAATCTGTCCTGAATTCTGTTGTCAAGGTCATTGGCAATTTTCAAGGTTTCTTATAAAATATTCCATTTCAGTTTGACAACCAGGTTCAAAAGGGCTCTGCTTCTCCTAGAATGTGTTTTTGTTGCCCTTTCCCCTCTCATCTCCAGTAATAAGAGTGTACTAATTTTTCATGGTTCTCTTTCTGCTGTAGTTGCAGAGAAAAAAAAAAAAGAACAGAATATATGTACTTTATAGTAAGTCTACCAGCTGGTGTGGCTTGTTTATTTCCGCCCATTTCTTATGCTTATAATTCCTAAACATTTATTTGATAATCATTATATAAATGTTTGCTTTTAAGCTACCTTAAACTCTTTTTGGACAGATGAGCTATTTAAGTTGACTCAGAATGTCCCATAGACTCTCAAGGTCCTCCTTTCCTCAGCTGAAGGTTGAAGAGTCACCCCCCACACTGAAAGGCGTGTGGTAAGCCAGGCATACTACAAGGGCAAAGTCAGGGTGTGTGCACCCAGTGCAAATTAGAAAGTACCAAATACTGGAAAACGCCGTAGGCTTGGATGTTTGGGGCTAACCAGAACTGGCTTGATTTTTTAAAAAGGGAGTGGCGCCTCTGTCTCTTGTCACCTTATTAACTTAAGAATGAAATGCTGCAGCTTTTGAAACTTCAGGGAGAAGGTAAACCCTTCAAACGAAGTAGCTGAAGATAAAAGGAGTTGTTTTCTTACACACGGTGTTTACTCGGCAAGAGGATTACAGGTAGGAAATGCGTGGAGGAAGCCTCTGCCACAGAGTAAAGTACTGTGCCCGAGAAAGTCCTAGATGAAATTGCTTGTTGAGAGCGTCCCTGGGAAGTTTGCCCCTCTTCTCAGAAATCTGGTTTTCCTCCCATTTCGTTCATTGCCGGTGGCGATCAGAACATGACTCACAGATTTTATCCTGAAGCAGCTCTGTGGCAAAGGGGCGTTGTAAGCTACAGCCTGTTTCTGCTGCAAATGAACAGCATTCAAAACAGCAGCCCGCACAACCAAAAAGCGCCTTTGTCCCGAGGGTGGAGGCACCATAGTGGAGGGCCCTGGCAGGGTGGCATCCGTGAGAGCAGCAGGGGCCAAGCAAACGTACTCATTTAAAGATAGAGGTGGAGGAGCAGCTGGTTGAGGAAAGGCTTTGGTGTGGTCACAGAGATGCCTTCTTCCTCCAAAGACAGATGGGGAAGCGTTCTGAAGCAGATTCTTTCGTTCTTTCAAAGCCTTACAGAGACTTGGTGATTGTCAGCTCTCAACTGATTCTAGGGTGAAGTGAAAGGATGTTCTCTCATTGGGAGTTTACAGTTCCGTGAGTGAGAGTCAGTGATGTGACTATAACCACAATAAAAGGAAAAGACTTGCGAAGCAGGACACAGAGCGTCTGAGTATGGGGCTGGGGGGTTGGGGGGGAGGGGTCGAGTAAGTTGCGGTGGGAGGGAGTGTGGGTAGTTGCCAGCAGTGATTTGAGACAACCCCATCTCAGTGCTGATGAGGATTACAGGTCTTCTGGCTCTCTAACCAGTGACAAGATTCTTCAGGATGTCACAGTCCTAAACCACACTGGGTCATCAGCTCTTACCATACCTTGCCATCTATATGAATTTGAAATTCCGAAGTGATACCAGGCCCTGCCTGGGTAAGGACTGGGCTGTCTGTCCTTGTTTATCCCTCTAATTCCAAGAGTCCGTGATGATCCTGGAATAACCGAGGTAGTAAATGTAATTGAAGATAGGACAACAAGGCACTGAGATAGAAAGAACACCCCACCCCCACCCCCAGCGTTGGTGCTGCCTGGCCTCTAAACGACCTGCAGGTGGTAAGCGGATGAGATCCACACATCCCAGAGGTCCCAGGTAAGAGCAGCCTCAGCAGTTTGTCAATGGAATAAACTGAGCAGGAGGCATCTGGGGCTGGGAGGGCAAACAATAACCTCACCCTAGAGGATGATGATTCAGAGGAGAAAGCTGTCATCTGACTCCAAAGCTAAGGTCACCAAGCAGGTAGGAGTTCAGGGCTGGAACTCACTGTACCACGGAGGTCAGAGCAGAGGCCCTTGGAACAATCTGGAAGGAAACAGCTTACAGAACAGCATAGTCTATGGATTTGGATTTGGAGGTTCTTTAGCTGCAGGAGAGATACACAGAAGAGCTTTAGAAAGACCTGGTAGCCACTTAGTATTGTGGACATCTTATATTTGCATGTGAAGGAAAAGTCAGGGCGTTGATGACACCTACCTGCCCCGCCCTCTCAAAAAATCTATTGTGTAGCAAAGACCAAAACCCTAAATGACTGCAGTGCTTCAAGCACAGAATAACAAATAGGTATCACTCTGAAATGACCAAGGTTGTACCTGCTCACTCACTAGGCAGAACACCTCAGCAGGGAATGAAGCTTTGCCCTTTGTCAAACGTCTCATACAGATCCTTTAGTTGATCCTTACAGTGTCCAAGAGGAAGATAAAGGGAGAGTGGTTCCTGTTTTATGTACAAGGAGAGACTTGACAGCCCAGAGTCAGTACAAGATTTCCCACAATCCCAAGTAACTGAAAAGACCAGATAAAGGTTCTGCTTCTTCCTTCTTTGTCACCAGACATCTTCAGAGCTCAGAGTTGCCTGAGGTGTGGTAACTATGACTTCTGTTGCTATTGTCTCCTGTTCTACTCTGTAAAATGATAGAATATTCTTGGGGACAGGGAATCTCTTGTGCAGTGTGACATGGTGAAGCTTGGATTATCTCTTGAGGTAACAGGACTTCTGAAAAGGATGTGTTTTGCTTGTTTTCGATGGACAGGTGTCCCGCGCTACGGTCTCGCCAGCAAGAACGACGCGGCACACATAGGATCCTTCTGCAGGAACAGCTTTAATGCATCTTGAGAGGGAGAGCATAAGCTTGCCACGAGTGGAGACTCAGAACAATAGAATACCCGCCCTTTATATGGGTCACAGCGCTTGCCTGGGACATGGAGCTTCCCCATTGGCTCCCGCAC
>JADRCH010000013.1:10767584-10828590 GCA_019843965.1 Rhynchomys soricoides
GCGGCTCCCAACATCTCCCCCTTTTTATTTCTGTAAGCAAAGTAGGACACTCTTAAGAGGGTGGAGACAGAGGTCAAATCCCCTGACCAAAAGCTTGGGCCTTGTACAGGAGAAGACCCCTAAGCTCATGCGCGCCCGAGGTTTTCCTGACCCGCCCAGTGCCGTTTTTTAGAGGGAGGGAAACTAGGGCACTTAACCCTCATGCAGATGACATATCTCCCAAGGTGGCCCACAATGATGACCGCCTTGTGCGATGCTTTGCTCGACATCCCTCAAGAGCTGCTCAGACCAAACATTCTACCCAGTGCAATGAGACTAGACTCGCGGGTGTGCAAGAACTGTCTGGCTGGCGACCTACCGCTATTGTTTAAGCATGGACAGCCAAACACCGGCCGGGGCTCTTTGTTCTAAGGCAACAAGCGCCTGCGCAATGACCACCTTGTCTCTTTTAGTCTGGGCCCTGAGTTTGCAGATGAGCCATAGGAGGAACACCAACCCACAGCAAAGCACTGCTCCAAACAATCCCACCCCCACCCATTCCTTGAAAGAAGAAATTGCCGAGGAAATCCATGAAGAGAGGCCCTCGGGTCAAGGACAGGTCAAAACGGGTGGAGTTGATCTGAATAATTGCTGTCGGCAATTCCCGCAGGGTGTCATCAAATTTAAGGATCCAATTCTGTAACATATACTGCAAAAGACTTTTAGACAGGTTAGCTGCTTTTGTAAATCTGTCATATTGTATGGAAGTAACACAGAGTCCTGGCAACTTTTGTTCACAGCCCAATTGCGCTAGCTGTCAAAGGACATCCAGTTGTTCTTGAATAAGATCAATGCGCTGGTTAACTAGCATTAGGCCCCTCTGGACTTGAGTATTGGCGGATACCTGTCTGTCTAGAGCTAAGGCGGCAGCTGTAGACAACTCATTAATGGTATTGGCGGTCTGCATCATTCCAGAGAGCACAAGGGCCGAAGCAGTGACGGCCCCTGTAACTGCAGCCGCTGCCACCACACCTATGATAATGGCAGAGATACCAAAGTCTCTTATCTGCCTGAATACGGTCTGATCTGCCGCAAAAGGACCTTGGCCAGTTAACATATCAAAGGTCCAATCTCTCTGTCTAGGGGTCGGTGCTGTAGCATTGGCTCTGGCTTGAGCTTGTGCAGCTTCATGCCATAAAGCCTTCCACTCCATATATTGGCCCATTGTAGGGAGCGCAGCCTTGGCCAGCATCTGCCAATCGGCGGGAGTCATGGACACCCCAGCAAATCTCTCTAACATTACTATAGTAAAATTAGCATTTACCCCATACTTTCGAACCGCTTCAGCCAGGTCTTTAATTTGGCTGTACTCTACTTTGTCTTTAATCTCTCCCTCGTCTTTCGACTTACCAGGAGGTCCATTTCCATTGCTAAGATATCTTTCCCTTTGGGTACCCATCCTCTCACTCCGTCCGGTTTCTGACATGGTATCCTGGACCCTATCAGGGGTGATTTGCCCCTCCCTTACAGCATCTACACAGGCCCTACCTTGTTCGCCGCAATACAAAGACAGTGAGAACACAATTAGCAAAACTTCAACAGCGTTAGACCAAAAAGGGGGCAACCCCAAATCAAGACCCAGGGTCAACATGCCTATCCGAACCTACCTCCCTGCAGTTCTGAATCCTCCCTGTTTCCAGGGGGTCTCCAAAGGTGCTTGATGATGACAAAGTTTCCCGGGTTTCGGCACCAGATGTCCCGCGCTACGGTCTCGCCAGCAAGAACGACGCGGCACACATAGGATCCTTCTGCAGGAACAGCTTTAATGCATCTTGAGAGGGAGAGCATAAGCTTGCCACGAGTGGAGACCCAGAACAATAGAATACTCGCCCTTTATATGATTCACAGCGCTTGCCTGGGACATGGAGCTTCCCCATTGGCTCCCGCACACCAGGCCAGATGCCGCCACGAGAGAGGCTGAGACTCTGAGGTGGAAAATTACCTGGTGCATGCGCACTAGCCTGTTTACAACTTGTCCTCGGCCAGATGTAGGCGCTATCTTGTAATGGCGGATGTGGGTGCTCAAGCGGCTCCCAACAGACAGGTATTAGCTAACCAGCCACCTGACCTTGCCTGCCAGGAACTACCCGGAGAGCTTTTAAAAATCTATGTTCAAATTACAGGAACAATTAAATCAGAAACCCTAGCTATGGTCCAGGACTTGGTGTTTTTTAAGCTTTTCTATGTTTGAATGAACAGCCCATGTAAGGAACTCTCCAGAGACTTTGAGGAAGAACATGAACTAATCTCTGCAGTGTTCTTCAGATGCTGTTTTGAAAAACCCCTGGCGTGTGTGCATGCTTCTACAGGTGGCCTCTTCATTTTCATGTCGTTTCAATTGCTCATGAACTGGCATGGTGCGTGGGGCAGTGGTGGCACACGCCTTTAATCCCAGCACTTGGGAGGCAGAGACAGGTGGATTTCTGAGTTCGAGGCCAGCCTGGTCTACAGAGTGAGTTCCAGGACAGCCAGGGCTATACAGAGAAACCCTGTCTCGAAAAACCAAAAAAAAAAAAAAAGAACCAGCATGGTGTTTTCTCTCTTTATCATCCTGGGCTGTTGCTTCATCTGTTTTATCTCCCACCATACAGTTTACATTTGCATGTATTTTGCAATTAGCATATAACCCAGTTCACAAATGCCCTGGGTATTTGTAGTACTACATCGGAAGAGTCCTGAGTAGGGCAGCTTCCTGGGTCTCATTTCAGCAGCTCAATGACATCATCAAGGGCCCAGGGTTTTCTCACCTCTCCACTTTGTGATCTTTCATGTGTATGCCCCTTTCTCAGGCTGACTTGACTTTCCATGATGAAGCATTATAGAAATATATTTAAAACCCAGTATTAATTGTTAATTCAAATACTCCATCAGTCATAGCTGGATCACAATCACACCCCAGAAGTTCAGCACACTGTGGTTTGCCTCATTAGCATAGATGCTTCCATATTCAGTCAGGAACCAGGGTGCAATCATTTTTCTCAGGAGAAGTGAGAAGCTCTTGGCTGGAAGCCAGCCATATTTAATGAGATAGGTGCTTGGGTTGGATTAGAAGCGAAATCTCTGTACTTTTCTTCACTAGTTTTGTCTTAGAATAAGTCAAAGCCTCTCTGAACATTAGTGCTCTCTAGGGTGAGATAGTGACCAGTGTATCTCTACGATGGGTCAGCTCTTACTACCAGATATATGAGCAGCCCTGGAAACCTCTGGTCCAGGACTATAATCTACTGGCCAGGCTGTACATGTGAACACTCCCCTCTCCTTGAATCTTCTCTACCTTGCCTGTGAGGAGTGACATGAAGCCGAACTTCCCATCCTACTCTGTCTCCACAACGGTGTGATGGCCTATTGATATATAACTGCAGTGAAGTGATAATTTACTTCTCCTTCCATTATATGAGTCCCTGGACCCTGACTAGCCATAGAAGGGAACATTCCTGGAACTCCATGTGACACAATCTTCGCTGCAGTATCATCATGCCTGCGAGCATCCTTCAGGCTCTTCCCAAGGAAGGTGGGACCAACTGGACTACATTCACTATGACACATTCTACAGACCCATGAAGTCCTATTCATGCTAATCTCATTCAACTTACTCACATATTTACTAAAACTAAGCCTCTCAGTTCTAAGAGATCCTGAAGAGCGAGGGTGAGTCTGTAAGGTAAATGGAAAGGCAGACATCACAGACATTTTCTCTATTCTCATTAGAGTCCTTATTAGGAGCCTTTTCTTTCATTTGTTTTTTCTTTATTCCCCCAGTCTCTTCCTCTAGCTCACTTCTTCAGAACCTGACCAGGTTAAAGATCTGACATTCACACCCAGGCAGAAATGCAAGTTCGTGCTTTGTTGGTGCTCACAGAAATCAGAAATCAGAAATCCTTGTTCAGTGTTTGGAAGACTGCCATGTAACTTCCTTCAGGATGAGATTGGAATCCACAATGTTCAAAGGCACCTTTTCAAAACCCAGTTCTACCCTTAGTACTAGGTCAGATTCGTCCCCCAGGAGAAGGGTCTAAAATGGAGATACAGAACCTATGGATGGTGGTAGAAAGTTTGCATGCTAGGGGGAACCTACAATCCAGGAAGAGGAGAAATGGAGCAGGATATTTACTCTCAAAAGGCAAACCAAAGCCAGATAAACATAGATTCTAGGTGGTGGGCACAATAGAGTTAGAACATAGGCAGGGGATAAAGGAGGCAGAAATAAGTACCCCTACACACAGATTACAGTCCAAAAGCAGAGGAAATAACTGTGTTCCAGGTTCTGTATCTTTCTTTGGGGGCTTGTATGGTAGTAGTTGTGCTTAGCAAATGGAGTTGGACAGAGGGACTCTCCTCTTTATTATTCCTATTTGTTATCCATTTGCAAGTTTCCGGATTCTTCTTTGTAAAGCAAGCAATAGTCTTCTGTCTGAATAGCTGGGAGTTGGGAGTTTGATGTCATGTACCAAGTCTTAATACCTAGAATACAGTGAAGGAAATTACAGACAGTGGTAGTCACTGAGTTTGGGTCACTGTCTGTTCATGGCAGGAGAGGTTGATTTTAGAAGGAAATGAAAATTCTTTTAGATTTGAATGTTTTGTATTATGCATGTGAGTGTTTTGCTTGCATGCATCTATGTGCACCATGTCCACGCCTGGTGTCTGAAGAGTTCAGGAGAGTGCATCAGATCACCGGGAACTGGAGTTAGGGCTGGTAGTAGGCCATCATGTGACTGTTGGGAACCAAAGCCAGGTCCTCTGCACAAGCAGCAAATGGTTTTAACCACTGAACCAACTCCCCAGGCCCTAGGAGGCAATTTAATATTCATGCTTTATACATGAGACAGATAAGCACCCAAAGTATTAAAACTCTTGCCTGCAGTACATAACAAGTTTACCTGAACCACAGAAAAGCTCGTAATTCTGTATTGTCCCCTCCCCTCAACCTATCAGAGTTGTAGAATCACTTTGAGGATGGAAACCAGAAAATCCTGGAGCGCCCTTTCAATCTACCCAATCAGAATCTCCAAGAGATTATCCTGGGAATGCATGCTTTGGGTAGGTCCTTGGTATTTCCTAGTACTAGTCACATGTGGAAGGTTGAGTTGTGAACTGCCTTTCAGCTAGGGATTATCTTGTAGTCCTGGCCAATATGGTAGCTTTGTATTTTGCTAGTTATATCAAGAAAAAAAAATAACATCCTGCCCTAACTAAGACTTTCTGGACAGAATCTTCAAGTAGGGAAGCCGGGAACAATGGCAGCAGACACAGACTGGGGCCCCTTTGTTCCTGTACCCAGCCTGCCCTACATTCTCCCTCAGCCATGCAGCACTCTTGCTGATGTTCTGAAACTAGTTCTTGACCTTGGCATACTGTGCCTTGGCCTGGCTCTCTGTTGACGTCCTATCTAGATCTGGGTCCTGTCTGGATTGTGACTCTGCATTGTTAAGAGGTGTCTGAAGCGGGCCATTCCTGGCTCATTTCCTATTTTCTCTCTTTCTTTTCCTGATGGTAGGTAAGAATTATTAGGATGTTTGACTCCCTTCCACTTTTGCATGCACTTTCACTTTCAGAAAAATAAACATGGGCATTCCTAGAGGATGAGGGTAAATTTAGTATGATGCTTAAGATTTACTTTCTGTTTTTACTATGTGTGTGGTGTAAGGGTTGAAGAGGTTATGTGTGTACATGTAGTACCTTTCGAAGAAGAGGATGAAGGATCGTTTAGAGATGAAGTTACAGGTGGTTGTAAGATGCCTGATGTGAGTGTTGAAAGCTGAACTTGAGTCCTCTGCTAGAGCGAGATGCGTTCTTAACCACCGAGTCATCACTCCAACCTCCGATCTGTTTAGTGTTAGTGGTCAAGTAGGCAAAATCTAGAATGCCTTGGGAGACAGGCCTCTGCGTGTACCTGTAAGGGACTATAATGAAGGAGGAAAATTGCCTACTGTGGACAGTGGCATTCCTTACTGGGATCCTGGACTGACTGTACTGAAGGAACAAGGGAGCTGAGTGCTAGCATTCAGTAATAGCTCTCTGCTTCTTGATAAAGGAGGGTATGCGACCAGCCATTTCAAACTCCAACTGCCTTGACTTGCCCACTGTAGCTGATTGCATTTTTGAACTTGAATCAGAACAGACTGTTCTCCATTGAGTTCCTTTTGTTAGAGTATTTTAAGACAACTACAAGAAAATAAATGAATAATCTAACCAACTAACAGTGCCTTCCCAAGGCTCTATTCTGCAGATCCATGAAGGCTATTAATGATAAAAGATATTGTTTCTCACAAGCATGTCTATCCTGGGCCTTAAAGAAATGTGAGCTTGTTTCAAACACTTTGGTATTAATGAATCAAAGTACCTTCCCAACAAAAATTCCATTGGCATTTTTTGCACATTATGCTTTAGGGCTGCATAGATCTCTGGAGTCGATGATGTCACACACTGCAGCATTGGGGGAAGAGATGATGGTGTAAGAATGTTGACAATGCTGTACAGTCCTTGCTCTTTTCTTCTGTAAGGAGTGGGCTTGCTCTGCATGGGAACACCAATGAAAGGACCCCACAGCCTTTCTCCACCACTCCCTTCCCGATCTTCTTTAAAAGGTCTTAATGTTTGAAATATTACTATTGAAAACTGATAGCTTACAGGAAAATTCAGAGTGCTGTGCTGCCTTAGAGAGATAGCTGCAGAATATTCTCCTAGACTGTTTAGTCATTAATGGGACTTTATTAAATCACCGTGTGTTACTAGTTGAATACTAGGGGACAGGGAACAGATGCTTCTAGAATTGGTAGATTATTATCTTACTATATCAGGACTAAAGACGAGGGTGGCCCATGATACCCAGATCCCAATCCTGAACAAAATTTTCCAGATACCTTAGTTTTTCTCCGAGGAAAACTGCCTTGGAACTAGAGCAATCATATCTAATATCTGACCACTTAGCAAAGGTCATATGAGCAATTTCATCTCTCATACATTTGCTCCTGAGAACATTCTTTGTATGTAGCTGACATTGCTGAGTTTAATAACACTCTGTTCACCTTGCTTTCCATTAGCAGATTAATATAAAAGCAATCTTTAAAGGATACTGCAGATCTTTAATTACTACATCAATGCTAAAATTTATATTGATGCAGCTAGAATATATTAAATGTTAATGGAGATCCCAAGGAACGTTTTGGCAGGGTTTTGAGATATTAGCATAAATTAATCTCTTATTAACAAATGGCTTACTTTTGGAGCTGAGGAAATGGTTAAGTGACTCCCCTCTAGAGTGGCTTTGATGCTATTATGCAGCATCTGCCTAGGCTAGGCTTTGAGATGGGAAAAGGAAAGAAAAGAGAAGAGAAAAAGTGAAGGAAAAGGTGCCCGATATCTAATCCACAGTCTTCTGGCATTTACTAATTATCAACAGAGACGTTTAATTACAAAGAATATCATTTCCTCACCTTCTATCTTTGAATGAGGCTCTCTGGTTAGCACGCACTGCAGATTCTAAGGGAAAAAAGACCAGGTGGATGCATGACTATCCCTTTTAACGACTCATTTGCACAGTAGAGTAGTGTGAGCTACTTCTGAAGGTACTAACTTAGTTTTTGCTTAGTGGTGGCCTTTGTTACTGGGTTGCATTAAGGCAACCTGTCATTTTGTTATCTTAAAACATAGACAAATCTTTATAGAGAGACCAAAGCTTAGGAAAGCTTAGGAAAGCGTAGGAGCCATACTTCTTGGTTCACATCTGAGACATATATCCCTTCTTAGATTTGTGATTCTGAGGACAACATTTGACCCCCATCATGGCTGATTTTCCTCATCTGTAAAGTCTGTGTGATAATCAGGATATTTTACCTGGAGTTACTGCCTGTAAGCCCCAGGAAGAAGCAATTCTGGACTGCTTTCTGTGCTCTGGGCACTCCCATATCCTTAACACTACAGATCCATAAATGGTCCTATATTTCTCTGAACTTGCAATCCAGAGTCAGTGTTGGCAAGGTGCACGCTCCTATCCACTGTCATGGTGAGTATTGCTCAGGCCTAGGACACTGCTTCTGCAGCTTAGCTATGTCCTTATAATAGAAAGTCACTGTTCCATGAGGCTGTTAAGGTTGACGGATCATGTTGCCTCTGACGTTGGAGCTGATGCTGTTTCAGAGTCCAGTGAGAAGTTTGGAAGCAGGAAGGTTAGGCAGTAGAGAACAGCAACCAATCAACTTATTGAACGTGCATGGGGCATAATGTTGAATAAAAAGATCACATTTCGCAGAAGTATTACGCATCCATCTTCTTACTCTACTTTGGGTCAAGTTCACTACTATAGAGGCATAAGTTAGTGTAATATATAAGAGTTGCACAAAAAACTTTGCACAATATTTCACAGTACTAAGTAATTCATATTTATTGAAAATTTGTACACATGTCAGAGCAGATATATATTTGGAACATTCTGATTCTTTAAAATGATAACTACATGAAGCATTATCTCTTTTTTGAAATGATAACTGAATCTCAGTTTTTGCAGAGGATCTAACTTTTATGTATTCATAAGACTCAACTAAAATTTTAAGTTAAATTATAAGACTATTTTATTTAAATAACATTTATTTCTAATATATATTAATTACTATTTGCTTGTTACAACCTAAATTCTGAATAATTTTAAAAAGCAAATTCAAGAAATTTGGAAATAACTTAAGGGTTTTATTTCTACATGTATTCTATTTTCATTTCTTTAATCAAAATACTCATATTTTGTATAATTTGAATAAAATGCTTTGTAGCAGAATCATTAGGTTGTTTTTAATGATTACATAAGAGATTACTGGGTTGCTCTAAGGCTTCTGGACATTTTATTATCTTGATGCTCAGACAGAACAAGGTGAAAGTGGACTTTAGAAAATCAAAATATAATTAAAATCAGTAATTATAAATAGGTTTCTGATGTACATAAAAATCACTTACACAGATAGTCATCTTTAATTGGCATGGAAAACTGCCATTCCTGAGATTGTTCAACACACATGGCTATAACAATATGAAAACGTCCATGTCTTCTTATCGAAATTATAATCATACTAACATTTATCTGTGCTTAGCGATGCAGTGTTCAAAAGCACAGGATACAAAGGATAATTGCTGCGTTTTAGAGAAAAACCATACAGAATTGCAATGAACTAAGCGTATGCTCGGTTTGTTGATGCCTAGTGTCCGGAATTGTGGTGGAAGAGGCCGGTGAACTCTCATGTGATTTGAGTGCTCAAATCACATGACGCCACCAACTATGTGTAGACTTCTTGGGATGTCAGTTTCCCATCAAAAATCTCTGCTATATATATGCATTTATGTATGAACATAAAAGCAACTGCCAAGCACTTCATTATTGTCAGTATAGCTAATGCATGCATTAAGAGAAGCTCTATAGCTTATTGATTTCTTAGAAGCCTGTCAAGGTTGGATAAAAGACAGCTAATAGGTACTTCTGCTTTTAAGATTTGCTGCAATATCCTTGAAATGTGGGGGCAGGACATAACAGATTGAAGATGCAAGGAATAACTGCCATTCTGTAATGATGCTATATTTACATGTGACTCAGGTCTCCATCAACGAGAGACTGAGGTGAGTGAGCAGCCAAAGTGAAGATGTACAATTAATATTTCCAATTTAAGAAAAATTAATAGGAGAAATATCCTTATCGAAGCAGGAATCGTTACTGGCAGGCTAGTATAAAGTAGGCACTGATTGCAAATTTCAAAATGTCTTCGGTTGTTTTATTCATGAGGGTACCAGTTCCCATTTCTGGGATTCAAGGCATCGTGGGATGGCAATCTCAGATTCCACAATGCTATAGCATGTGTGAGTATTTGAGTATGTCTCTAGTCTGTGTTTTCTCTTTCCAACTTCTGAAGGCAGGGGTGATGCTGCTTGCTCCTTGACACATGCTGTACATGTGCTTATGCATGTGCCAACTATGTGTGTAAACTATTGTGAGGCATGCTTGGTTGAACTACATTTAACTCTCTATGATAGATCAAATTGAAAGGACACCACACTTGGATTTATTCCAGGAATACAAACATCAATCAGTAGGTCATACTACGGAAGTGTCAGAACTCAGTACTCCTTCAGTCATTCTCAGGTCTATGTGTACCATCTTTAAGAGATTCCATGAACTCTGAAGTGTGAACCTCCAGCTCTGGTGGAACAGAAGCTAGAAGTCAGTACTGAGAATTCTTTGTATTACACCAAAGCAAGAAAGGCTGAGGAGATGGGCCAATGGTTAAGAACAATTTTTGTTTTCGTAGAGGACCCAGGTTCAGTACCCAGCATCCACATGGTGGCTCACAACCAACTATAACCCCTCCAGGGACCTAATGTTCTCTTCTGGCCCCTTCAGTTGCCATCCATACATGTTGTGCACATATGAACCTGCAGACAAAACAGGTATACACATAAAAAGTAAGCAAATCTTTGAAAGATGAGTCAAAAAACTATTTGAAGCAAAAGAAATGACTTAGGAAGGGCATCGGGAATGACACACAATACAATGTTGTATTGGGAATGACACACAATACAACGTTGTATTGGGAATGACACACAATACAACGTTGTAAGGAGTTTGGGAGAAAATTTTAGAGGTAGGAATTGAGACCAGTCAGCATTTATCTACAAAACCCTTAGGACAAAGATGTTCATTTTCTATTTGTCCGATCATCTACAAAGAAAGACTCCATATTGGAGGGGCATAGAAGCAGCATCTTCTATAACAGTAAAAGCTCCAGCGCTGTTTTATTTTTTTTTTGTTTTTTTTTAGGTAACCTTTGTGCTGAGGGGTCCTCTTTGTTGGCACAAGACACACACAGACACCAAATTCTCAGGCCAAAGGAGATTTATTTCCACCAAAGATCAAGCAGGAAGTAGGGCTGCCTCTGGATCAGGGAAAGGCAGACAGCAAGCGCAGCAGCAGCCACCGCAGTTATTTTTCTCCCCTTCCCCCGGGAGTGAGTTTTTAAGGAGGAAAAAAAGAAGAGAAGAGAAAAGAAAAGAAAAGAAAAAAGACGTTGGTAAGTCTTGATTGGACAGGTTAGCCAGTGTAGCCAAATAATGGATTTTGACTGCCAGACCTTGTTTTGTCTGGGGACAGAATCAGTTACCAAATAAGGGAATAGACCTTGGAGCCTAGCTTTAGGAATGTAAACCAATGGTTTAGCAAGGGAGAGAGAAGGGGTAAAAGGCAAAGCTTGTTGGTGCCATGTTTACCATGCTTGGGCCTGTTTTTTGCCATGGTTGGGTCTACTAGAGCCCTTCATGCTTCATCTCAGGAAATGTCCCTGAATCTCAGTTGGATTGTGGTGAACAAGTTAACATTTCATCAAGGGCCTTCCTTCACTCTTCAGAGAACAGAGAGACACTGTGTAAGAAAATGAGGATTTTCCTCTCAGAATTTACTTCATTTTTTGCAGACTTTTTGGTCAAGTTCCCATTACTTTTATTCATGAACATTTGAGGAAGGAAATATTTTAGTCCAACAATTTGTTCAATTGAGAAAATCAAGCAAAACAAGCTATTAATTTAGCTATGGAGTGTGTGGGAGGCTTGCTTGAAAGCGAATACTTGGACCCAAAACACTAGTATTTACAAATCTGTTTAGTAACTCATAATTTGTCTACACTTAACTTTATTATTAGTATTTTTAAGTGCCTTTCAAAATAACTTTTTTAGGGCCAATGAGATGTCTCAGCAGGTAAGATGCCTGTTATCAAGCCTGATACCTTGAGTTTGACTCCAGGGATCCACCTGGAGGAAGGAGAGAACTGACTCCTACAAGTGGTCCCCTGACATCCACACATGTAGAGTGGCAGACTTGTGCATGGCTGTATATACATGTATACATGCATGCATGCGCACACACTAAATAAGTAAAGATAATGAAATCTTAAAATAACCTCTTCATGTTCTATATTAAATTTAGAAAAATAGAAAGCCTAGATACAGGTCTAGCCTGAGAAAAATCTCTATTAACAGGCTGAGACCTAGCCTTTCAAATGCATATATAAGACAAAACAATAGATGAATGCCTGGATTTCCTCTAAAAAGGTAACTCCCAGGAGGCTGTTAGTGCATGACTGAATGAGTAATATACAGCTAATGAGATTAGACCTGGGGTATATGCAATTCTTTAAACATGCTGTTTTATCATAAGGTGAATTGTATTTAAGTGTTTAGTCACTAATCCCATATTTCTGATTTTTTATGCTAAAGGCTGAGCTATGGGAATTAAGACTGTGGGAAAGTAGTAAGCCACAGAGCAATATTCCCAGGCCAATCACATGCTTTTCTAATTAATTTTTTTTTTAAATTTTGGGGATGTGTGTGTGCATATATGTGTGTAGATGCATATGTGTGTGCATTGCATATATGTGTGTGTGCATGCATGTATATGCATATGTGTGTATATGCACATGAGTGTACACATGTGTGCATGCATATATGCGTGTGTGCAGGTATGTATGCGTATATGTACATATATGTGTGTATATGCATATATGTGTGCATATGTGTGTGTGCATGGGCTTTAGTCTGCATGGATATACATGGAGGTCAGAGGTTGATGCCATATGTCTTCTTCAGTCACTTTTCTGCTTTCTTACTAATTTAATTTTTTTAAATGTTTATTCTTTAGAACTTCACCCATATACAGAATGTATTTTGATTTTATCCACCTCTCATTCCAGCTCCTCCTGAACCCCAAGATCTCATCAAGTCTTGATTCCAACTATATCTCACATATTCTTGAGTATAGGGCCATCCCCTGGAGCATGGGCCACCTACCATGGGCCACCTCCCTAAAGAACAGCGACTCTCCTGTCCTAGCAGCCTTCAACCATCTAAACTCCTCAGCATGGAGTGGAATGGAATGCATGTAGTGATTTGACTTTCATCCGTTTCTAAATGTAGCCATTTAAACTTCCACTTCTCCTACACTTTTTCTAAGCAGAATTGCAATGGATATCTTTGGGGCCATCTTTAGATATATTTACTACTGTGTTAAAAGTCATTTATGGAAATGGGATAGTGTAAAAACAGGATGACCATTTAAAAATTTGATGTGTGTTTTCAAATGGAGCAAATAATCATTTGTTCCCATTGATATTACCCAGACAGTACATGAGAGTGGTGATTAGCTGATTCTTGCTAGTGATAAATTAAAATTCTGCCATTTGTTTAAAACTGGGACTGTTTACAATTCACTTATAGAGTGTTTCCGTATTTTAATAGTATAGTTGATGCTCAGTGGTAAATTTTATAGTTTTTTATATTTTATATTTCTCATGGTAATAAATTAGCACTCTAGGTATTTCAGGACTTTGTCATATAAATTTCAGTGTAGATCCAATACTTTCAATTGTATATTAACTTCAACATTTCATTTATCTAGTTACAAGCTTTATTTTTTAATGTTTTAACATATATGTATAATTCAATTTGCTGTCAAATCCATTGCTCTTTTCCTTTTACCTTTGCAGTTATTTCAGAAGAACTAGCATTGAGGTAAATACTTTGATTCTTCTTGTTTTTTTAAAAGTTATTTTATTAATAAATTAATTTTATGTTAGGGCTTATGTGTGTCCTTTACATTTCTTGAGTTTGCTGCAGTTTGTGATGTTATTGTGTATGAGGTTTTTCTGGTTGGCACTATACATTCTCAGAAGTTATTGCTGGCATATGCAGAAGGCAGTGATTGAGAGCATCATATTTTCTTTCTCTGGATCTTGGTTGCATTTTCTTGCCCCCTTAAACCCAGGCCCAGGCTCTGTAAAAGCTCAGAAGGGACAGGGAAGCCTTGCCAGCCCTGCTGAGCTGTCTAGACAGTGTTTGGTGCACATTTCATCTTCTCTAGGGGACCGTCATATCCCCTTGGGTTCCAACATCTCAAACCAGGTGGTCTTTTCTTTCATATATGCGAAAGGATGTAGAGAACCACATGCTTGTCAGGTGGTCCGCCAGTTTAGACTTTCCCAACACTACAGATCTTGGAGAAGTTTCTTGTACTTGTGCACCTGGGAATGGCATATCTTGGGTTTTAGACACAGGCATGGAGTTTATCCCTTTTACATTCCTTTTATCCTGTTCATGAAGCTGGAGGGGAAGGGCAACTTAAATATGGAGCCCATGATTTTGCTTTGATCTGGAAACCTTTAGTCAGTTCGTGCTGGTGATCTGTGCATCTTACGATGTAATCAGTTAAATGGGTAGAAATTGACATGTTTGTAGCAAATGGTTACCTCCAGAATCCACATCTGCCATTGTTTAGGCTGCTTCCTACTGCAGGTGTAAGAAGTACTGTGGTATAGTTGATGAGCATGACCATTGTTCAGAAGAGCAGGAATCCATGCCTGCCATCTTTTATCTTGGTTTCTTCATTGCAGGGGACACTCATCTGGGGCGGGTGGCTTTGCTTTTTGTTGTTGGTGGTTTTTTTCTGGCATGAATGTAAGCCCCTGGTCACCAATCTTTGTTGCATTTCTAATTACAGTATAAAATTTTAGCAAACAAGACTTGTGTTTCCAGAAGCTTCTAGTGGGAAGTTGTGATGTTGTAGAAAAGAAGGCTTTCCTGATGACAGAACCCAAGATGAAGGAGATGTAACTTTCTATGTTGATTGATTTACACAACCAGATTTTGAACACCTTGGCCACTTGTATCTGATCTTAAGGACATGCTGTCAATGTTTGAGAAAGCTCAGTTCTCTTGAGAATTAGTTCTACACTCCCAGAGGAATGGACTTAAAGTGAGAAGATTCTACCAACCAGCCAGATCTCCTTTTGTGTAAAAGCTTATGCTCTAAATTGCTTAATCATGGATGAGGAGGCTGTCAGAATAATTGGCTGCCCGGAGTCACAGATATGAGAGTTATCAGGGTAACTGGCCTTCTTGCTTCCCAGAACAATCATCTGGTATAAGGACAGGATATAAAAGGTACGATATACATTTTTGTTATATGCTGTCCCATTAGCCAGGAGCTATAGCATCCAGCCAGTTCCTAGACTTCAGGTCACTCAAACCCCAGGACAGAATTTATTCTCCCCCTTTCCCATTAGTAAAAATAAAAACCCTGTGCGATGCACCACCTCAGCATACTTCGGTCACTGGTGGTGTGCTGGGCTATGCTGAGCTGTGGATCTGCTGGGATATTTCTGCTCCATGAGCAAGTTAGCTTCTGTTCTGAATATTTCATGCATTCTCTGCATGCTTGGCAGGATTGAGAGCTCTCACCAGTGATGAATTCACAGCATATACACTGGCAGCTTTCCTGAACTGTTTACTTCAATAACATCAGCGGCAATTAGCCCATTGAGTGGAAATTTAAGTGGGCTCTGTAAACAAACACGCCTTTGAATCAGCTAATAACAAATGGGTCCAAAGAGGCCTGGTGTAATTAGGCAGGACAACAGCTAAGAGGATATTAATCAAGGGGAGGAGCATCAAAAGCGATGGTTTCTTTCACCATAGCTTCAGAAATGATGTAATTACAAAGGGAACATTGAAAGGAAGGATAGGAAAGGGGCAGAGTCCATCAATACCTACTTATCTCGTTGGTTGACATTTTTATTATTTATCTAAAAGCTATGCTGATCACTGGAGGTGAAAAAGAAAGGCAAGAACAGAGGTTATTTCTTCAGCACCTTCAGAATGGAAGAGGTTGTTCTGTTTTGAAAATACATCATAATCTTTAATTTTGGCAGTATTCTGCAAGGCAGAGATTTTACCAGTGAAGACAGAGTAGGTAGAGTCATTCAGGAGATGGCCAGTAGTACACAAAAGAAAGTAGCTGTGGCTATCATTGAGAAGGACATGCCACTGTTCGAAGACGGGCAGATTGCCACCATAACTGCTGTTAGCATTCAAAGAAGAGAGAGGTTGATACAGACTGACACAGTCAGCAAATGGCTTGTGTGCCTGGAAGTGGCTCCTAGTATGCAGACGGGAGGATCTTAAGCAAGAGCCAGACGGAATGGCTCTTAGGATCATTGCTTTCTTTTGTTGCTGTATCAACATTTTTCTTCAAAAGGGGTGAATTGTATAATGAGGTAGGGGAGATGGGAGGAGAGAAGGGAGGCAGGGAAGGAGACAGACAGGATTTGAGGAAGCAAACTGGTGGACAGCAGCTTGTGGGAACCTGTGAGTGGCAAAGAGGTGGCTTACAGAGAACAGAGAGGGACATGCAGGAAGAATCCCTTCATAGACTTGACTGTGACCTGGATGTGCATGTTAAGATGGCCAGAGCTACTTGCTGGGCCTTTTCCCTGGCTCCTAGCATACCTGTGACTCTGGGGGAGCTGACTTAGCAGTAGCCCAAGAGGATGAAATTGTCTCTCCTGAGAACAGTGAAATTGGAGTGTTTGTTGCAGATCTGTGGTAAAAAGTCACTGTTACAAAATGCAGTTCTGGGGGGGGGGGGTTTAAATAAATTACAGAGGCCTTTTACCAAGTCATCATGTCTCTTTAAAGATAGTGTTTTTTGCAGTGAGTTTGCTGATAAAAAGGTAGTGCCTGTTTTATCCTGTTTCACATGTAATAAAATCAAGGCCCCAGAAATGGTTTCATTTGGCTGCTGCCACAGATACGTGTCCTTTTTTTTGCAAAGCAGACATCAGTGTTTCTACAAAGATTTGATGACATTTGACATTTTAACTATGGCAGAGTTTGTGACTCTTCCATATTGTGCTAGTCTTGTAAGTATAAAGGTTTATTTTTGTTTTATAGGTATGTTTGCCTACATGTATGTATGTGCCACATGTATTCAGTGCCCACAGAGACTGGAGGAGAGTATCAGATCCCCTGGAGAAGGAACTATAGACAGTTTTGAACTGTTTTGTGGCTATTGGAATAAAACTGAGGTCCTCTGCTAGAGCAGCAAGTGCTTTTAACCCCGAACCATCTCCCTAGCTCTTTTGCTAGCTTTTTTAGAAAAGTAAACATTACATATTATCATAGCAGAGTAAATATCCTTTATTCAAAATGCTTAGTACTTTGGAAATATTTAAGATGGCATGTTTTCAGATTGTGGAATATTTGCATATTTGTAGTGAAAAATTTTAGTTCAGGGGGAATAGAATCCAAGTTTTAACACAAACTTAGTTTCAGTGTCAGATGTACCTGGTCAAGATAAAACCAGCCTAAAGGTGGTTTTATGTGACAATTTTACGGTGCTTCCACTTTGGTTACAACCTTTCGCAGGAGGTCAGATATGGACCTTCTACTTATGGGATCATCTCAGTATGCCGAAAATTCCAGATCTTGGAGCATTTCGGATTATGGATTTTTTTTTTTTTTTTTTTGAATTTTGAGATTAGGGACCTTTGAGTGCTTGTTCTGCACTGCACTGGATGACTCTCACTACTTTATCCAGCTCTTTACAAGGGCAAAGTTGATGCTTTCCTGCCACTGTGTGCCAGTATAGGTATCTGACCTGCAATATGTGATCCGTAAATACGCCTTGTACAAACTGCTAAATAAAACGTTGTGAATCCAGAAGGTCTGGCTCAGTATCTGGTAAGTGAAAGCTCTCCACACCTCCAGGAAAGACCATTCTAGTTTCCTATAACAGAGTCACCTTGCCAGAGCCTCCAGTTCTCTTTATGATAGTCCTAGTCAGTTCACGTTGCTGAAGTCATCTCTTTAGAAACAAGTTAACAAGACTTCTTGTTTAAACTACACAAGGTATTTACTGCAGGTAACACCTTTCACTTTAGTTTGGAATGATGGTTCTAAGTCAGTGGTTCTTAACCTCTTGACAAAATATGTCTCTAAAAATAGTTCTGTTACAATTTATAACAGTAACAGAATTACAGTTATGAAGTTACAATGAAAATCATTTTATGGCTAGGGCTCACTAAAACATGAGGAAGTGTATTAAAGGGTCACAGCATTAGGAAATTGAGTCTTTAAGGAGTCCCCGCTTCAAGGAAGAAAAGGGAGCGGAACTGCTGAACAGCAGAGACCAAATAACAATCAATGACAGTGTACCGTGTGCTTATTTGATGGCGGTAATTGTCAGTTCTCAATCTCACTGATTAATCTGTCATGAGAGGTATTTAGCACCATGGTAGTATCATCAACGCCAGTACACTTTTATCAAATATCTTACTTCATCGATTTTTAAATATTGAAAATATTCCATGAGCATCAGGAGCCATTTGCTGTAGCATTGTGTGGATTTTCTTGAAGAGATGTGAAGAAATGGCTACTCATCCCAGATGAGATATTGACAACAGTCTAAAAAAATAAAATAAATAATGCCATCCAAGGTCGCTTTAGTGACATACTGAGTTGAGGAGCATGAGGGCTTATTTACTGAAGCACATGTGTTTAAAAGCAGCCAGTATCATCAAGAAGCCCTCTCCAGGATGGGTGATAACTCCCCAAGTTGGCATCTCTGGGGCTCCTTTTACTGCTTACAGGCACCTCTGCTGGTGGAGAGTCTCCTTCCCTGACCTCAGCGACTGTTACTGCCAGCATAAGCTGGGAGTGACATTTGGAATCCAAGCTTTCTGAGCTGTATAAACTTCTCTCTTCCCCCCAGGAGAAATGGCTACATGTAAGCGCTATCTATTGAATATAAAGACCTGAATCGGAACCTCAAACCCACAGCAAGCCAGCTGATGTCACTATAGGTGTTAATGCTCATTAGTATGGCCTCTGCAGTCTGACTGCTTCAGACTGTAATTTAGATATGTCATCTAGTAGCTGCAGGGTATTAGGTAAAATACTTGAAGTGCTATGGGCCTCGATTTTCATGTTTCTTAAATTCGGATAATAATAGTAACATCCACTAAGATGTTTGGTAAGAATGAAAGGAATAATGGACTTGAAGTTCTTACATTTGTCATATAATCTGAGCTTAATATCAACAGTCATTGAAGGAGCTGAGGGAGTTTGCATCCCCAGAGAGGCAGCAACAATGGCAACTGGCCTGATCCCCCCATACTCCTGGAGACTGATCCACCAACCAAAGAATACACATGGAGGGACCCATGGTGCTGGCCACATATGCGGCAGAGGAGGGTCTTGTTAGCCATCAGGGGTAGGAGAGGCCCTTGGGCCTGAGAGTGTTAGATCCCCCAGTAGAGGAGAATGCCAAGGAGGGAAGATGAGAGTGGGTGGGTGGGAGAATACCCCCATAGTGGCAGGGGGAGGGGGAGAATGGAGAGGTTCCAAAGGAGAGATCTGGAAAGGGGGAAACATTTGAAACGTAAATAAAGTAGGAAAAATAAAGAAAATAAATTTTTTTTTTAAAAAATATCAACAGTCATTATAATTGTTGATATCAAGTTTAATAGTGAGCAATAAAAGTGTTTAATGAATTTAAAATAGCTGCCACTCAGTGAGTATAAAAACAGTCACTTTGGGGCTGAGGAGGTGGCTCTGTTAGTGAAAGGTTTGCATGCATACATCAGAGCATGAGTTTAGTCCTTAGAATCCAGTTGAAAAGACTGACACAGCAAAGACCCTTCTGATCTCAAGGCTGGGGAGAACAAAGGAGGTAGATTTCTGGGGGTGTGCTGGCCCATCAGCCTAACCGAATTGAATGAGTTTCTGCTTAAAGGGAGAGACCCTGTCAAAACCAACAACAAAACAACCCGCTATACATGGAAAACAAAAATCCTACAGAGAAAGCATAAAAAACCAAAACAGAAACAGAAGCTAGGTAGCTCCTGAAGAATGAAGGCTGGGGTTGTCTATTGACCTCTACACGCTCACACATGTGTGTGTGTGAACAGCTGCATAAAAGACACTTTAAATACACAGTCCGATCCTTGTTGTCACCCTTGTTCTCACTTCACAGCCATGTCCTCAGCCTTCGTTAGTCTTTTCCAGACAGGCAGTTAGGAGGCAGCTCCTCCTCAATGTGTTCGAATCTAAACTTAGTGCCTTGTGTCTTATCAAGCATGTTATTGGCCAGTCTTGTGTCAGCCGTGCCATCCATGCTATCCAGTCCTTCAGGCTGCAGACCCTGGGAGGATTTCTTTCCATTTTGCTTATTGCTGTCTAAGGTTTCAGTATCACAACTAGATAGGGCTCCCGAGTAGCCACCTTCCTCCTCCTTCACTGCTTAATTATAACCCTATGGCTCCCTTCATCGTAGTAACTAAAGCAATCCTTAGATGCACACAAGATTATGCCACTGTGTGCTTTCACCCTCCCAGGGACTTCCTCTCCAACTTAAAACTTATGTTCCCTTCTATGGCCAATAAGAACCTGTGGGGTGGCCCACGGTCATCCCTCCTATGTTCTCCCTGCTCACTTGGCACTGGAAGTCCCAGACTCTGTTGTCTTATTGAAGGATACATCTCTGTCTGTGTCTCTCTATTTCTACTCTATCTATAATAATGTCTCTATTTGTATCTGTGTTTATATCTGTATCTATATGATCTGTATCTACATATCTGTCCCAGTTATTTGGATTGCATTCATTCTCTGTCTGGAAACTCCTTCCACAGATAACTGCCTAACTTGTTCCCTCCTTATCTGGTATCCAGTGCAATGTCAGGTTCTATCAGAGCGTTCCTGGCCACCTTACTTAAAGCAGAGATCCAGTCATCTCTCCCCTCTCTCCTGGTCCTTATTCACATCTCTACGTTGTTCACTGCTGGGAGGAGATGCTGGAGAATAGAACATGTATTTTTACTCACTGCTATAGCCTTAGTATCTGATCCATGTTAGGTATTGAGTACTATCTCAGGGAAGAATGGCTACATTAATTTCTCTCCAGAAGAGGAGACATGAGAATAGCAAAATGAAGACACACACACACACACACACACACACACACAGAGAGAGAGAGAGAGAGAGAGAGAGAGAGAGAGAGAGAGAGAGAGAGAGAGAAGAGAGTTGAAGTTATGTAGGATTCAATTTCAATAGCATCTTGCCCTTTGTCACTCATGTACGGACCTTAGCATCTCTGAACTTTAACTGCTCCCTGGAAAATGAGCTTGTTATAATACTTAGCTTTTAAACTTGTGAACAGGCTTGGTTGTTAGGCATGTGAGTCTCTTGCACATTATTCAGGAAGGAACCGTGCTAAGAATTTATATTTTTACCATCAAATAGGTTATAGCACATGAAGATGCCCTTTCTTAGAAGACACTGATGTCTTAAGACCCCTGCACTCATAGCTGCAGCATGAAGCTGCTGGCAGTTTGCTAATGTAGAATTCCTGGTTACTTTTGAATTGTCCATTTATTTTTCAGTGGTTACGCCATCTCGGGCATTGTCTTTTCCCACTGGAGACATTGGCTTTTGAGTCTGTAGAGAATTTGAAAATAGATACTGATAAAAGGAGGCATCTTGTTAACATGAGCATTACTTTAACGTTGTAGGTTGGAAAATGAATCTTGTGATCATATACCCACCTATTTCTTCAAATTCCAGTCTTCATAACCTTTTCCTAGCAACACTGAAGACATACTAAAACTTTTCAAGCAACCTTGGAATAAACTGTGGATGACTTAATACAGCGCAGCCAGAGGGAAATATAACAGATTGCATGAGCCACACTATCAGCTCAAGCTCAGGCCCGTTACATTATAGCCACTGCAACCAAAGACAGCTGGTCTGCCTGGGATTACATCATATTGCATTGCATCTCATTAGAGCTGGGAAAATGAAACTGAAATCGTGATTACAGACTGGCTTGGCATATAGCCAAGTAAAAATGGTTACAACTCAATGTTTGATTCTGCTGACACGGTCGTTTTTTCCTTCCATTCTGAACCACCAGCCTCCTTTTACACCACCCCACCCTGTCTGTACTGCACACTCTCCCCACTCATCCTGCATATTAAAGAACACCCAGGAGTCGGGCCTTTAGAGATGAGCTAAAGATTCTGACATAACTGCCCAAGGGATTGGCTTCAAGGTACTACATTTGCACCAGAGGAAAAAAGAGAAAGAGAGAAATTGTAAAGTAAACCCGATTTTAGAAACTTCAGTGCCAGAGGGCACAGGAGTGGCCAGGGGATAGATATTCTTAGTCTTTGAAAATTGATAATAACACTCTGTCAGTTGTGTGGAGTGAAACTCTCCATGGCCTGGCACTTGCCATGTGCCAGCTATGGTTCTCTTTTACAAGATGTATGATGTGCAGTCTGTACTCCAGAAACGTTTTCCCTGAACCATGGACTTCCCTCATTTCTTTTCCTCTGACTGTAAGTTAGCAGCCATGACTCCCACTGAGCCCTCATCTTGTTAGGGACATGCATTATGTGGGGGAGTAGCTGGGATGTGCAGGGTGAGGTGGAGAGGCAAAAGAGTTTCTGTAACTACTTCTCAGCCGCATGCACCTGCCTCTCTGACAGCAACATCCTATTCTAAGTGGCACAATCAATGTGACCAAGCACCTCCCCCTTAATGCCTTGGTGAGACAAGTTGTCAAGGCAAACCCAGTAGATTAGAATTCGGAACCACCTCATCTTTCTGCCAAAGTAAAACAGTGTAGCAAAGAACAAACCTGCAATGCAAAGAAAATATGCATCCTATATAAGGCCATAAAATCCCCTGCATCCTTCCTCCTTGAAAATATAATAATCTAATTATAAACCAGTGTAGCATTCAGCCCTTGGCCCTGCTTCCCAGGGATATGGGATATATTTGAAGATAAACTACTTTTAAAATCTATACTTCAGTTTTCCACTGTGTTTTAATTAAAGGACAAGATGGGAGTTTGAACTCAGTTTGGATTATGCATTAAATGTCCTCACTTGCTTGAAACAGAAACAAGCTAACAACAAAAAAAGTTTCCTTCAGCTTTGAGTCAAACTTACGTGTGTGTGTGTGTGTGTGTGTGTGTGTGTGTGTGTGTGTAACCACACACATGCAACCATTAAAGATGTTTAAGGTGAGTTGTGCAAATGCCTTTTTAAGAGTATTGTTTATAATAACCCAAATACAAAAGGCAGTCTCATGGCCTCATCAACAGGGAAATTACAGAGACATTTTGTGTAAGGAAATGGGAAGCTGTGATGGGAAGGAATGTGAGATCTCAGAGGAATAGCAAAAAATAATAACAAACACAATCCAGTCATTTCCATTTTCCTGCAAATGATATAATTTCATTCTTTTTTTAAATTTTTTTTATTTATTTTTTTATTGATTATTTCAAATGTTTCCCCCTTTCCAGATCTCTCCTTTGGAACCTCCTTATCCCCTCCTCCCCCTGCCACTATGAGGGTATTTCCCTACCTACCCACCCACCCACTCTGGTCTTCCCTCCTTGGCATTCTCCTTTACTGGGGCATCTAATACCCTCAGGCCCAAGGGCTTCTCCTCCCCATGATGGCTCTCTCCTCTGCTACATATGTAGCCAGCACCATGGGTCCCTCCATGTGTATTCTCTGGTTGGTGGATCAGTCTCTAGGAGTATCGGGGGGGGGTTAGGCCAGTTGCCACTGTTGCTGCCTCCCTGGGGCTGCAAACTCCCTCAGCTCCTTCAGTCCCTTCTCCAAGTCCTCTATCTGGGACCTCACACTAAGCCCTACTGTTGCTGCGAAGTGACTCTCAGGTATTTCGAACTTTTGGGCTAATAACTACTTAACAGTGAGTACATAACATGTTCGTTCTTTTGTGACTGCGTTACCTCACTCAGGACGATATTTTCAAGTTCCATTCATTTGTCTGTGAATTTCATGAAGTCATTGTTTTTAATAGCTGAGTAGTATTCCATTGTGTAAATGTACCACATTTTCTGTATCCATTCCTCTGTTGAGGGGCATCTGGGTTGTTTCCAGCTTCTGGCTATTATAAATATGGCAGCTATGAACATAGTGGACAGGTGTCTTTATTACATATTGGAGAATCTTCTGGGTATATGCCCTGGAGTGGAATGGCTGGGTCCTCAGTTAGTATTATGTTCACTTTTCTGAGGGTCCACCAAAAGGATTTCCAGAGAGGTTGTATCAGCTTGCATTCCCACCAGCAATGGAGGAGTGTTCCTCTTTCTCCACATCCTCGCCAACAGCTGCTGTCACCTGAGTTTTTGATCTTAGCCCTTCTAATTGGTGTGAGGTAGAATCTCAGGGTTGTTTTGATTTGCATTTCCCTGATGACTAAGGATGTTGAACATTTCTTTAGGTGCTTCTATGCCCTAAGTTTCCTCAGTTGAGAATTCTCTGTTTATCTCTCTTCCCCATTTTTTGATAGGGTTATTTGGATCTCTCGAGTCTAACTTCTTGAGTTCTTTGTATATATTGGATATTAGCCCTCTATTGGAAATAGGATTGGTAAAGATCTTTTCCCAATCTGTTGGTTGCCGTTTTGTCCTATTTATGGTGTCATTTGCCTTACAGATGCTTTGTAATTTCATGCGGTCCCATTTGTTGATTCTTGATCTTAGAGCATAAGCCATTGTTGTTCTGATCAGAAACTTTCCTCCTGTGCTCATGACTTTCCCCCATTTTCTCTTCTATTAGATTCAGAGTATCTGGTTTTATGTGGAGGTCCTTGATCCACTTGGACTTGATCTTTGTACAGGGAGATAGGAATGAATCAATTCACATTCTTCTACATGTAGACTGCCAGTTGAACCAGCACCATTTGTTGAAAATGCTGTCTTTTTTTCCACTGGATGGTTTTAGCTCTTTTGTCAAAGATCAAGTGACCATAAGTGTGTGGGTTCATTTCTGGGTCTTCAGTTCCATTCCATTGATCTACCTGCCTGTCCCTGTACCAATACCATGCAGTTTTTATCACTACTGCTCTGTAGTACAGCTTGAGGTCAGGGAGGCTGATTCCCCCAGAAGTCCTTTTATTGTTGAGAATAATTTTTACTATCCTGGGTTTTTTGTTATTCCATATGAATTTGAGAATTGCTCTTTCTAAGTCTATGAAGAATTGAGTTGGGATTTTGATGGGGATTGCATTGAATCTGTAGATTGCTTTTGGCAGGATGGTCATTTTAACTATATTAATCCTGCCAATCCATGAGCATGGAAGATCTTTCCGTCTTCTGAGGTCTTCTTCGATTTCCTTCTTCAGAGGCTTGAAGTTCTTGTCATACAGATCTTTCACTTGTTTGGTTAGAGTCACACCAAGATACTTTATATTGTTTGTGACAATTGTGAAGGGTGTCATTTCCCTAATTTCTTTCTCAGCCTGTTTATCCCTCAAGTATAGGAAGGCTACTGATTTGCTTGAGTTAATTTTGTATCCGGCCACTTTGCTGAAATTGTTTATCAGCTGTAGCAGATCTCTGGTGGAGTTTTTCGAGTCACTAAAGTATACCATCATATATCTGCAAATAGTGATATTTTGATTTCTTCCTTTCCAATTTGTATCCCTTTGACCTCCTTTTGTTGTCTAAATGCTTTAGCTAGAACTTCAAGTACTATATTGAATAGATAGGGAGAAAGTGGACAGCCTTGTCTAGTCCCTGATTTTAGTGGGATTGTGTCAAGTTTTTCTCCATTTAGCTTGATGTTGGCCACTGGTTTGCTGTATATTGCTTTTACTATGTTTAGGTGTGGTCCTTGAATTCCTGATGTTTCCAAGACTTATCATGAAGGGATGTTGAATTATGTCACATGCTTTTTCAGCATCTAATGAAATGACCATGTGGTTTTTTTCTTTGAGTTTGTTTATGTAGTGGATTACATTGATGTATTTCCGGGTATTGAACCATCCCTGCATCCCTGGGATGAAGCCTACTTGATCATGGTGAATGATCGTTTTGATGACTTCTTGGATTTGGTTTTCTAGAATTTTATTGAGTATTTTTGCATTGATATTCATAAGGGAAATTGGTCTGAAGTTTTCTTTTATTATTGGGTCTTTGTGAGGTTTTGGTATCAGTGTAACTGTGACCTCATAGAATGAATTGGGTAGTGTTTCTTCTGTTTCTATTTTGTGGAATAGATTGAAGAGTATTGGTATTAGGTCTTCTTTGAAGGTCTGATAGAATTCTGCACTGAATCCATCTGATCCTGGGCTTTTTTTTTTGGTTAGGAGAATTTTAATGACGGCTTCCATTTCTTTAGGGGTTATGGGACTGTTTAGATGGTTTAAATGATCCTGACTTAACTTTGGTATTTGGTATCTGTCTAGAAACTTGTCCATTTCATCCCGATTTTCCAATTTTGTTGGGTATAGGCTTTTGTAGTAGGATCTGATGATTTTTTTAATTTCCTCAGGATTTGTTGTATATCTCTCTTTTCATTTCTAATTTTGTAATTTGGATACTGTCTCTGTGCCCTCTGGTTAGTCTGGCTAAGGCTTTATCTATCATGTTGATTTTCTCAAAGAACTAGCTCCTGATTTTGTTGATTCTTTGTATAGTTCTTTTAGTTTCTACTTGGTTGATTTCTGCCCCTAATTTGATTTTTTCCTGCCTTCTACTCCTCTTTGGTGTATTTGGTTCTTTTTGTCCTAGAGCTTTCAGGTGTGCTGTTAAGCTGCTAGTATGTGCTCTCTCCAGTTTCTTTTGGAAGGCACTCAGAGCTATGAGTTTTCCTCTTAACACTGCTTTCATTGTGTCCCATAGATTTGGGTATGTTGTACTTTCATTTTCATTAATTCTAGGAAGTCTTTAATTTCTTTCTATATTTTTCCTTGACCAAGTTATCATTGAGTAGAGCATTGTCCAGCTTCCGTGTGTATGTGGCCTTTCTGTTGTTGTTGTTGCCGTTGAAGACCAGCCTTATTCCGTAGTGATCTGATAGGAGGCATGGGATTATTTCAATCTTCTTATATATGTTGAGATTTGTTTTGTGACCAATTATATGATCAATTTTGGGGAAAGTACCATGAGATGCTGATAAGAAGGTATATTGTTTTGATTTAGGATGAAATGTTCTATAGATATCTGTTAAATCTATTTGGTTCATAACATCTGTTAGTTTCAGTGTGTCTCTATTTAGTTATGTTTCCAAGATCTGTCCATTGATGATAGTGTGGTATTGAAGTCTCCCACTATTATTGTGTGAGGTGCAATGTATACTTTGAGCTTTAGTAAAGTTTCTTTTATGAATGTGGGTGCCCTTGCATTTGGAGCATAGATGTTCAGAATTGAGAGTTCTTCTTGGTAGATTTTTCCTTTGATAAGTATGAACTGTCCTTCCTTATCTTTTTTTGATGAGTTTTGGTTGAAATAATTTCATTCTTATTTATGCCCCATATGAATATCATTGTGTATTTATGCATAGTTTCTTTAGCCATTCCTCTGTTGCTGGAAGTTAGGTTGGTTCTGTAGCTTAGCTATTGTGAATAAGGCTTCAAACACTCTGTGCAATACTGATGTGCAACACACTTCTGTGGCAGACTGTCTCAGAGCCCTTCAGGTAAATGCCGAGGAGTGGCATAGCTGGGTCAAATGGTAGGTGTGTTACATTCACAGTGATTTCCCAATTTTATACAGACACAGAAAATTATGTAGGTATAGATGTCAGGGAAGTGAAAACAAGACTGTACAGGACATCTAAAGAAACTAATAAGAATGGGGAGGAGAAAGGGGACAGGGATGAATTAGTGGAGACATGCTCAAAATACATTGTATACTTGCATGTAAATGGCCTTATATGACCCAGCATAATACAATAAAAACTTTAAAAATATAATTATAAGAGAAGGAAGCCAGACCAAAAATACACAACATATAATTTCATTTGTGGAAAGGTTGAAAAATAAGCAATGCTAACAATGTTATTTCAAGATTCATACATAGGTATCAAAACTCATGAAATGCAGGCAGATGATCACCATCCAAGTTGGATCAGGGTAATCCAAGGATATGGGCAAGAATTCTGATTTAGAAGGAGTGCCAAGTGCCTTCAGGCTGTAAGCAGTGTTCTCATTTTGCCCTTGGAAGAAGGCACTTGGAGGATGTTTGCTCTATGATAATTTATTAAACTGTGAATTTATATCTTATGCACTTTTTTATATGCATATCATATGTTATGTTTTACTAGGGGGAAAAAAGGCTTAATGAAAGAATAGAAAAGTCTTCTACTGAGACAGATTCTGCATTGGGGTGGTAGCTGGCATCAGGGAAGGAACCTTGTATCCCTTCTTAGTCTCTGCCTTTCTCCTTTCTAGCCTGGATAGAAGTCAGTCACAGTTGTGAAGCAGCAGTGGCCTCTCTGCTTTCTGCATGATTGGAAGCAAGTCAGACAAGTTGTATGGTGCATACCTCTAGGGAAATACCTAGATCCATTCCTCCTGCGGGAGGTGGGAGGAGAGCTGGGAATGATGGTAATGATGCTTGACACTACATTAAGGAGGGGTTAAAGGATAGGGAAACATTTTAGCTTGTTTGTCTCTCAGGACTCTGCAGTTTCCTCCTCACATTTGCAGAGATAACAAAGTGATACCCAAATAAGAAAGCCATCTTTATTCTCAGCTGGCTAGAGACACAAAGCCATCCCGGTTTTAAACCAAGATATGTATATTAGTTCATCTGACTTTAGGACCTGCTTGACTGTGACACCAAGACTTCTGAGTATCAGGGCTTCAGGGTGGGTGGGAGGCTGGAGTAAGTTGTCTTGACACTGGAGTGCACACATTCAAAATGGGGACTAGCCTGCAGAAGCTGAAAGGCAGTGATGTGGGCAGAGACTCACGAGATTCATGAGTCAGCATGCAGTATTCACCAGACATGTGGCCATCTGAGAAGCCAGGGTGATGCCATGCTGGAGCAGGGAAAATGTGACATTTGTGGTGAGGTCCAGAAGGAGCATGGTGCTTGTATGCTTTCCAGAGATGCTTTCAGAAACCTGATTGAGAATCTACACAGCATGCTCCACATCTCAGGTCGATAAGTTTGAAGGCTTAATCCCAGATACATTGCATTATTTAGAGATAGGCCTGTGAGCTGAATAAAACAGAGAGGAAGGAAGGCCCCAGGGGTAAACTGAGTCAGGGAGGGTACTGTGTTCACATTTCCAGTAGAAACTTTCAGCTGAATCTTCAGGAAAATGAAGGTAAAAACTTAGAATTGTTTTGTTCATTTACTTTATGAATTGCCCTGATTTCTTCCTTCCTTCCTTCCTTCCTTCCTTCCTTCCTTCCTTCCTTCTTTCCTTCCTTCCTTCAAGAAAAAGATGTGTTTTTTGATTTGTTAAAGACCATGTGTGAATTGCAGATCAAGTTGCTGATTGAAGCCCATCAAGCTCTTTACACCAAGCAGAAAGAATCAGTTCTCAGGCATCTGCAGACACCACACAAACCTGAGGAGCTGCAAAAAAAGCAATTACAATAGAAGGGCTGAGCAGAGCTCAGGGGAGACAGGTCCAGCAGCTGTGCAAGGTCAGAGATCATTTTATGCCAAGATTCCTGTTTGGAGTACATACTGAGAAGCTCTGTGTATCTTCTGTCAGTAGATTGATTATCATATCAACTATCTGCCTATATCTATGTATCTAATTTCTATTGATTGATCATCTGTTTATATCTGTCATTCATTCATTCATTCATTCATCCAGTTATCTGCCTATCATCTCTCTATTCACATATATCATGTTTTTATGTTTACTTTGTCTATCAATTGATATATTTGTTTATATCTATGTGTCTATGTCTATATGTTATTTCATCTAATATATCTTATCACCTATATCATTATCATATGTATCACATTGCATAATTATATCACATATATCATTATAGCATATTGCTTATTGCATATCATTATCACATAACACCCATCAGATATCACATATAATCATATATCAAACACCAATCATATCATATATCACATATCATATATCAATCTGTCTCACATCAGTGTATTCAATAAGTAAAGTCATGGTACCATTTCTCCTAAATGTTTACTAATGTAGGCATCCCAATAACGAACAGTTATCTTTTTTTCTTTTGATTAGTTCTTGATTTCTATGGTCCTGTTATTGATTTATAACGGTAGTCTTATAACGATATAAATCTTCTTTGAATATATCCAACTCATTGCATATTTTTCGAGGTCACCTCTTGCTGAACAAATACAAATTCTGCAGTGTCTTTGATTTCTTCTTCCTGCCAACCCTCATACCTTCTGTGTTGGTATTTTCAACACAGTTCTGGAGTTCTTGACTTCTCTAAGAGGTTGCATACCCCATTTTCTGAGCTTTGGGACATTTTATTGAGAATGTTTTTTTTTTTCTCTTCTTCTTTCCTCATTGCTGATCAAGCATTTGGCTAAACAAAACGCTAGATAGGAAATCATTTTTTCCTGAGAACACTGACTTCTGGTCCTCTACCTTCTTGTATATATCTTGGGTCATTTGCCGATATTTGAATGTTGATCCTTTATTTGAAGCCAGTGTTCTTTTTAGAAACTTTAAGATCACTGTGGTTTGAATGAGAGTGGCTCCGTAGGCTCATGGATTTGAAGGCTTGTCCTCCAGTCAGGAAAACTGTTCGTGAAGAGTTCGGAGGCATGGCTCTGTCGGAGTAAATGTGGCTTTGTTGGAGGAGGTATATCCCCGATGGTGGGCTTCGAGGTTTAAAATGCCCACGCCAAGCTCTCCCTGACTCTCTATCTCTGTCTATGTCTCTTTCTCCTTCTGCCTCTCTTTTCCCCTCTCTTTCTTTCATATCTTTGTTTCTGTCTCTCTGTCTGTCGCTCTGTGTTGTGTCTGTGTCCATCTCTCTCTCCTCCTCCTCTCTCTCCCTCTCTGGGCTTCCAGTGTATCAGGATGTAAAGCTCTTGTCTATTCCTCCAGCACCATGCCAGTTTGCTTCCTGCTATAATGATCTTGGAATAACCCTCTGAAAGTGTAAGCAAGCCCCAAGCAAACACTTCCTTTTATAAGAGTTGCCTTGGCGATGGTGACTCTTTGGAGCAACAGAAGAATAGCTAAGACAAGGATCTTTTCCTAGTGCTTAGTGCTTTAGAATATCACAGAGGTGTTACCATGCTCTTGTGCTGAGTATGAGGAGGACCTTCCTGAAAACCCACACCCTATAATTCTGAAAACCTTTCTTTAATTATCTCATGGCTGGTTTATAAGTCACCATTTTCTTTGTCCTCTCCTGTATTTGTAAGTTGGGCATTCTGGGGAGATTTTTCTCAAGTTTTCATTGAAGGCTGGGGCAGGAGGACATGAATAGTGGAGGTCACAATTTTTCCTCTTCTGTGAAGACAAAAAGGAGTTATTCAAAGTTCCTTTCACTTGTCAGGTCCCACTCAGATTTCATTGATCATTATAGGAAAAATACATCTATTGAACAGGTACAATGTTGCAGGTCTGCATTTATTGTTTAGTTTCAAAGCATGGCATATCTTTCACAAGAAACATGCAACAGTGCATACCATGCTTCTGTGAAATCAGAACACGTTAAACCCTCTTTTGTAAAAGAGCAGCGGAATTCAATGGAGTGGATGCAGGGTGGTGCTAGAGAGCGGTGTAGGGGGGAGAAGTAGTTGATGCATATTTTAGCTTCCTATGGGGAGGGCTTTCTGGTAACTAGAGCTGTCAAAAAAACGAGCCATGTCGATAGTGAGTGGGCTTCTTGTCTCCAGACAGGCAAACACAAAAGTTTGCAGAAATTCTCTAAAGTGAATTTCCTACTGCAAACATATCATGCCATTAGAACAGATAGTCCATAATTTCTTTCATCTTCAATATCATAACTAGCACAGAATTGTAGATTTCAAAGCTACAATCTAATTCTACAAGGTGAAAAAGAGTCACAAATGCTCTGAGTCAAAATTTCATAAACATGGTTTGAAGGAAATCAGTAAGAGGAGGGCCTTCTAGTTCATCTGCATCTGTAACATTGATTACACCTTTGCAAACTGGGATTAGATCACTGCTTTGGAAAGTCATAAAGCTCCTGGAGGACGATGTCCCTTCATGGAGACTGGTCCCTAGGGTTTTTTTTTCCCTTAGAGAAATGACTGGAGTTCGGGAACACAGACAGGATGGATAGCGGGCTTCCAGTAAAAGGCATGGTTTCCTCCCTAAATGGGCTCCCTGCCTGGAAGACAGGTTGATTTGCATTTATCTGCAGTACATCACTTACTTATGTGCAACACCGCAGCACTGCCAGCATCTGCCTAGATACAGCCGTGTCCTTAGAGGAAAACTGCATTCATTTGCAACCAGCTCACACTCTGCAGTTGACACACCGGTACTTTCTCCCCTGCCTGTCCCCTTTTTTCTACCAGGACCCCAATAAATGAAAGATTTTTTTTTGTGAGATCTTCTTTAGCCTTTCAAGGTCACTTAAGAAAAGAGCTAAAATAAGAACATATCACTATGTTTTTGTTTGAGTGAGGATTCACAGGATAAAGATGTGCCAGTAATGCAAAGCATAACCTTTGAGGATTGAGTTATATTTGCAGACAGTGTGAGTCTGGTGAGATAACAGCACCTTTCCCCTTCATCTAAGTTGGGAAAATCCAGGTGGAATTGCTGGGCTTAAAAAAAGAAGTTATGTAGCCTTGAAAGATTTTCAGTGTAATGTTTGACTAAGCCACTCCAATATCTGGCAAAATAAGTATTGCAGGAAAGGTTGAGCTAATGTTTTAAGATGAAGCTTTGGCTCAGGCCTAAAGCAAGAAGAGAGAGAGGGTCCCAGAGTTGCAGGGAACTGAGGACTGTTCTGGAGACTGTGTTAGAAGCCATGAGAGTAGACCTCTCTTGGCAGGGTTTCCATGGCTCTCTGTCTTCAGTCTTTGGGAAAACGTTACCCAATCTCCAATCCCATGTTTAAAATTACTGCCTGATGGTTTCCAAGCCTCCACATCATGCCCAAATATTTCATTCAATTTTCAAAAAAGCCCTCCAACCTTATAATGCATATAGAAATATATCAAACAAACTCAAAAGTAACTTCTTGGGGAAACTAAGGTAACAGATTACATATCTCAATCCCCACTTCCTTTCTGAAGGGGTTTCATTCATATATATATGGAGCAAAATATCCTTGCCTACAGTGTAAAAACCTAAATGGGAAGCACAGTGGTCATTTATTATGGGTTGGCAGTTACCTAAGTGAGCCTATATAGCTTTCAGCAGCCTTCTCTGTTAAAACTGATTTTGTAATTGAAGGTTTAATTTCCCCTGTGAGATTTCCTTTCCATCCCCGTCTTGACCCTAAGAAACAGATGACTTGACATTAGACTCCAAACCAATTAGCAAGACAGTTTCCCCACAGAAGATAGGGTTTCTGCTCCCTAGTAGTCAGGCCCTATCTATAATTGTGCTCTATACCTAGACTCAAAGTATCTAAATAGAGCTTAGAGAGATTGTATAAAGTTATGAATGTGACTTGAAACATGGTTCTCCTTGGACTAAAGGCCTTTTCTTTACTTCCTGATGAGACTCATCCATCTAGATCAGGCAGGTCCAATCTACTCTCTGTGGATGGGCTACATGTGTCCAAGGATGGCTATAAATATAGCCCAATTAATTGGCAGATGATAGCATCCTGTCCTGATATCAAAATGTTGGATGCCCTTGATCTAGAGAAAGTTTCAGTGTCTCGGGATATGGGAAGAAATTCTTGTATACCCAGCTTTACATACCCTGGATTCTCACACTGTATTTCTAACCTGAGCCAATGGTTCTTAGTGGATCCTGGGTTCTCACACTATTTGCCTAGCTGAGCCTATGGTTCTTAGAAGTTCTGCTCCACATTTTTGGGACTGGCCTCTTCATCATGCACTCTTTATGTTCCTAGGTCAGCCTCCCTGTGGCATCAGCCAACAGAAGGGGCGCTGACTAGAGATGGTAGAAAAGGTCAGAAGTCTAGGACTTCTGTTCTATGTCTTTACTGAATACATTTTCTACTATGACTGCGACTTTTGAAGAGTCTTGCCTCCCTTCTGAGATATCATCTCTGGCACCTCTTATGTTTGCTCAGGTTCCAGCACCAACTGTCTGCCCTTCCTTTTATGAGATACCTATCCCACCAAGAGAACTTTTCCCTCATGACCTAATTACCCACAAAGTCTCAACTCTGCATAACCTTACATTAAGACTGAGCACTCAACACGAATATTGAGGACACATATAAATATTCACTCAGAGTCTCATCTTCCTACTATGCTTTTTAAATTTTTTTTTTAAAAAATAAATTTAGTTGAATTTTGTTTTGTTTTTGCAACTAGACCATTGACAATCCATCGAGATTTATATTTGAATTTCCTTATATCTTAAGTCTATTATTTGAGGAAATTTGACACAATTTCTGCTTTTTCAAACTTTTTGTGCTTTTAAAATCATTATCATATTCTGGTTAAACCTTTGGAATTAGATTCCAAATGAACCCTGAGCTCTGTTTATCTATTGGTTGTCACAAACTTGAGAAGTTTACTATTTTCTTGGGATTTTGGCTTTGCCTGTGTTAAATAATTGAAATTATTTATAATTTCATAATAGCTTTTTTATGTTCACAATAGATAGAGGCATTCCCTTGTCATGTAAATATTTAAAATTGATATTATTCTGTCGTTCTATACTGGAAACACTTCTAATTGCAAGGTTTGCTTATCTTCCAAACAGGATTCTTATTTTAAGTTTTATATTTCCTTTTTAGAACTCTTTCAGAATTCATATTATTTAATATAATTTTAAAAAGATCTTCAATCTAACATTCTACTATACTATAGTAAGCCCTTCTGGATATAGCTGGTTGTTCAGAAGAAATCCTTAAAACAGTGAGCCCTGTGCCCGACACTCAGCAAAGAGTTAGTAATGAATGAGATGCCTATCCACTGAGCTGGTAAATTGCAGAATGTCCTGACTCTTGTTCTGTAGGACTTTGTGTGGCACATTAATCTTTGAATATTAGATAATGTAAGCCCTGAAGCGGTGGCTTTTCAATTCTGCTCTCTTGATGTGGTAGCTCAGAAAACAGAAAATGGATAATATTTAACTATTCACTATCCAGTGCAAGTCTGGTTGTCTCTAGGTAGCTGACAAGAGGAAGACAAGATGCAGGTCTAAGAAGGTGGAGAGGGTATTGGGAATTTCTGAGATACTGAGGTGTGTGTGCTATGTGTGTGCTGTGTGTGTGTGTGTGTGTCTGAGTGTGTGGTGTGTGCATGTGTGTGCATGTGTGTGTTTAGATACTTTTGGGCACAATAATTCCCTGTGTGAAAGCTTCTGAGTATGCAGTTTACATCAATTATTTTATGCCTCTACTGAGTTTTGAAGAAAATAATTGCTTAAACCACTTTTAATATATATTCAAATCAAAGGCTAGGGAAATGGCTCAGTAAAGTTCTTGCCTTGTAAGCTACTAGTGCTTGTGTTTACTTCTCAGAATCACTGTTGATTTTTTTTTTTTAAATAAGTGTTGTGTTGCTTGCATTCTCAGCACTTGTGGGACTTGGTAGCTATCCAGTCTAGACTACTTGGCAATCAAGGCCAGGATGAGACCCTGTTTTTTGTTCTGTTTTATTTTGTTTTGTTTTTTTATTACAATGGTGGTTGACATCTGAGGAATAACACCAAGATTCCAGTAGCTTCCACATGCATGTGCACACATGTTCCTTTGTACAGGCACACACACACATGCATGCACACATGCACAGAAAGAAAGAAATGAAATAAAAAGAAAGAAGAAAAAAGAAGAAGAAAAAGGAAAAAATTTACACATAATAATTTGAATTCAGAGGATTTAATAGAAATACATCACCATGCTTATTCATATATAACAATACTTAGCTGATTATAACTGAACCAAATAGTCCCTCTTCCTTAATATTTTTACTGCATGTTTTTATTTGTAGATATATTTATTTGCCATTGGGTTACAATTGCCTGCAGAATTCAATACAATGCCATGCTATTCAGCTTTGTAACCCGTGCACAATAGGCCATCCCAGAAAACTTTGACTGAATCATCTAGGGCTATATAAATACACAGTATGATGAGCCCACCTAAGGATTCACCTTTATCAGCAAATTATGCTTTAGAAATGGGAGTATATAGTCTGTAGTTATTTTTGTGACTACATTCTTACAATATAAGTTACATCAGTGCAATGTAACAATGTTTTTACGGTCAGTGTCTCTAAGATTTATCCGTGCTGTGGTGTATGTCAGTAGTTTACCTAACTAATAATCTTATAAGAGTTCATTACAAAGAAACACACATTTTGTTTATTTATCCATCCATCAGGGGACTTTTGAGCTGTCTGTGCTTTTGAAGTATGGTGAATAATGAACATTAATGTACAAGGGTTTATTAATTTATTTTCATTTCTCTCTGGGTAGATCCCTCAGATGACTTACTGGTTCTTGTGATCTCTGCATGTTTAACATTATGAGATACTATCTCAAGTATTTCTGAAACAGTTGCCAGTGACTTTTCATTTTACACAATGATCATTGATCACCTATCAGGCTTTATCCCTGATTTTTTCATACCAGCTTACACTGATGATCATCTATTTTGCTTAAAGTCTCCCTTACCTTAGTTTTGTTGCCCTGTTAAGTATTCAGTCACCCTACACCTGCACCTTGTCTTTTCCTCAGTGCTTTCCTCTTGCGGACATTTTTTGCTGGCTTCTGGTCCTTTCTCTCTATCTTAGCATTTACTAAATGGTATTCCACATCTTAGTTTTATAGGTATTTCTCTCCAATAGAGCACCACTGTGGTTTCCTGAGTCCTGTTCCACTTTCTCAGCATCTCATTTCAAAGGAAGGCTGCTCACAAGAGGACTCACAAACTTTTGCTAAGCTGGTGTTCTCTCTCTCTCTCTCTCTCTCTCTCTCTCTCTCCCTCTCCCTCTCCCTCTCCCTCTCTCCTCTCTTTCTCCCCCTTCTCTCTCTTCCTCTTTCCCCCTCCTCTCTCTCCTTCTCCTTTTCCCTCTCTCCTCTCTTTTTCCCCTTCTCTTCTCTCTCCCCTCTCTTTCTTCTCTCTCTCTCTCTCTCTGTCTCTCTCTCTCTCCTTCCCTCTCCTTGCCTTGTGCCTTGTCCTTACTGTTGTTTCAACTCAACTTGAAATGTCAGTGCTTTTATTTTTCCTGTCCCTTACTCCTTATGCTCAGTGTTCCAACTCCTGTTCATTCTGTGTGCCAGTCACTCCAGAGACAGATCAATGTTCTGCACCACTTTCCTACCACACTACCACGTTCATTTAACTTCCACAGTTCTTCTCAGCTGTTCTACCTAATTACTTTCTTTCCCCCTTTCTATCACTGCTGGAACACACACACCTTCCTTAGAGGCCAAGCAACTAACCTGGGCTCAAAGGGGCATACAGAGAGCGAACTGCTCATCAGAGAGCATGAGATGGACTAGTCTCCTTTCACATACGCAACAAATGTAGAGCTTGGTCCTCATGTGAGACCTCTAATGGCAGGAGCAGGGGCAGTCTCTGACCCTGTTGCCTGCCTTTGGATTCATTTCCTTAACTGGATGGCATTGTCTAGCCTCAGTAGGAAATGAGCCCAGTCCTACCACAGATTAGTAGGCCAAGATGGGTTGATATCCATAGGAAGTCTCCATTTCTTTGAGGAGAAAGGGAGGGGGAAGAGGGGAAGGGGAAGTGAGGCAGGACTGGGAGGAGAGGAGGGAGCAGAAGCTCCAATCAGGATGTAAAGTAAATAAATTCATTAATGGAAAACAAGCAAGCAAACAAAAGAGTTCAGGCACATGCCTCTGCCTTCTCTTTTGAAAATGTTCAAAGTTTTTCTGTTATTCAAATAAAGATCCTTACCTGTGTATCATAGTTCCTAGTTCTGTCTCCTACTGTGTTTCTACAGAGAGCACGGGCAGGAAACATGTTCACCTCTCTGTTAACCAGCGGTAGTGTTGCATTTTCTGCTTCCAGTGTTTCTCACATCTCTCCTTGGGAATCCTTCTCTACACAAGTCCATTTCTCAAGACCCCAATGCCATGTGTCCTTCTGCACATGGATATCTATGTTTTCACTGACCCAACTTTATCACTCTTCTTTCAAGGTCCCCAGAGTAATTTTCAATTATTTGTAACAACTGCTTTGTACCTATTTGGTCATCCCTCCTGAAATAAATGGCTTCAGAAGTAGAAGCCATGGTATACTTTATCACAATTAGAGAAGCCACCATATAGTGTTTGTTAGGCATGATCTGGGCATCAAACTAAGCATTTTATAAGTAAATCTTTTGTAATTACAAAACCATTCAAGATAGACACTATTTTAAATCATTTCACAAATGAGGAAGTTAATGTTAAAGAGAAACTGTAACTTCCCTGAGGCTAAACATACACCTAAATGGCAAGACTAGGATCTCAGCCCAGACTGACTCCATTAAAGTCTGCCTCTTTCTTCCCAGCACTTAACTTAGTAAGTGCCAATTAAATAAATAAAAGATGTCTAATTCATACTGCTCAAAAGAAGCATGTGTCTAAGGAGTTATACATTAGCTCAAAGTAAACACCAATACTTTCTTACATGAGGTATTTGTTACATGTGACATATTCAGTCATTCATAAGGTAGAGGGAGAAGATGATGACCTTGTGAGGACAAAATGGACCTGTGCACCCAGTGATATCTTCCAGGTGGCTATGTTAAATGACAAATGTCAGGTAGTGACAAGAGAAATAAAGCTCCATGCTTGCTGTTCATCCTTGGAATAGCAAGACAAACAGGCAGCCATGCCACAAGCAGTAGCTGTAATAATGTCAAAAATCCACTCCATCAGAGAATGAAAAGTTTTGTTCACTGTGAATCACCAGCAGTCTCTGACCTAAGATGAAAATGCCAAAACATGTGACACTTTTCATGTGTTATTTTTAATTGATTTATTTATTTATCAGTTTCCATTTACCATCTGTCTGTCTAGCAGCCATCTATATATCATTGGTGCAGCTGTCATATTGTATCGTTATTAGATTGGCAAGGTAAATCTACCCCTGTATTCCTAGGAGTCACTTGTGCATAGCTCAGTCTGTACTGGGACACTGACCTTCATGCCTAGATTTCAATTGTTTTCCCCATTATATCACATGGTCTCAAACACGGAAAAGGGCCATGATTCTCATCCTTCCAAATACCAATGTTTCCCAGAGTAGCATCCTCTCTGGTAATGTCTTTTATCAAAGGAAAACTTCAAGTTATGAAATACTTACATTAAATTGTACTACTTTTTCCTATAATTGTCATAAAATAAATGCCTTTGACTTTCAAATTGTCTCATCACTAATCAGTGGTTGAAGGAATACTGAACCTTCTATCAACATTTTCTATAAGGTGATTCTGCTTTCAGCTTCCCATATTCCATAAAAGCAAATCTTGTCAAGAGAGTTGTAAAGACAGAAGGTTGTTACACAGTGAGTAAGGTAGAGGACAATTAATTTGATTCGGAAATACGAGAGTTAATTTTCTGGTTGATCTACTCCATCCAAATAAAGTCCATTAAGATATCATCACAAAGATGGACTTTATCAGGATGTCTCCAGGTCTTGGGTTTTAGAATAGTAAATGAGAACTTTTGATGCAGTTTCTACTCTGTTGACATTCAGTGGTGGGGAAAGTGCTGTATCTATCTTTTTAAATCATAGTGCCATTTGCAATTCTTATGGGCTGTCTTGATTTATTTGTTTGAGTTTTATGTATCCTAATGTGAGCTCTAAAATTTAATGCTCATATCCAGGAAGCATTTCATAAGTGCAGGGTGCAATTTAAAAAATTGTATAATTTTTAAAAAGCTTTGCAGTCTAGGGGACTTAGGACAGCATCTGCAGTCAATAGTCTAATCAATTTTATTTCAGAATTAGTAGCTAAAAATTAAATCTCATTTACTATCATCTCAAGGAGTCTTTGCTGGCAAAGGGGACACTTTGCATGTTTAGAATTGCCTATAAGAATACTGTTTCACTGATCTGGAGACAAGAACTCCCTCTAAAGAGCAACAATGCAGAGTTGCTTACTCTACCCTTACATCTTTCTGATGAAAGACATTTATGCTGATCAGGCTGTAGGTGAAAAAGGATGGGCCAGAAGAACATGGCAGTGTTCTGCTCTTTAAGGACATTTCTTATCTGTGGTCCTGCAAATTTCACATCCTAAACGTCTTCATTAGAGAACCGTGAACTCTAGTCCCACTCACCAGAATAGTATAGACACATACTTAGGAACACACAGCTAGTTATTATTTACCTGGATCCACCATTACAAAGCTACTTGTTTCATCATGGAGAAAGATTTCTCTCCCTATCAATAATTTAGACAGAGTCCTGTGAAAAGAAAATGACACAGTTAGCTCACATTGTCAGTTGGATACAACCCTGAGTCTCTTGGGAGGAGGGCTACCTCAGATGAGGAATTGCCTAGATCACGTTGGCCTGTGGCCATGTTTGTGAGGTCTTGTCTAGGTTTCTATTTGATGTAGGAGGACCTGTCTCTGTAGCAGGTGGGCCTGGGAGGAATAAGAAAGGTATCGAGCAAGTCAGGATGAGCAAAGCAGTAGGCACAGTCCTCCATGATGTCTGCCTAAGTTCCTGCCTTCATTTTCTTGCATAGAGTTCCTGTCTTGGCTTCTCTCAATGATAGACAGTGTGTCCTGTAGGCCAAATAAACCTCTTTCATGCCCAAATTGGTTTTAAACAGTGTTTTACCCACAACCACCAGAACCAAACAAGGACAAGTAATGAATGTGGCAAATTCTTCTAACGTATGAGTTAGAATTAGATTCCATTTATATTTTATTAGCCTTTTCGATTGTACAAATAATCCAGACTGCTGCTGACAGCAGTTTTGAAATTTTCATGCACAGTAATGAGATCTGGTCGTTCTTGTTCCAGCTTAGCTCCTTAACTTAGCGTCCTTTGCCAGAAGTAAACAAAGCTGCTATTATTTCCCCCTGAAGTGGCAATATGGATAACATTTACACATACACTTATTTAGAAATTAAATTGGAAATTTGAAATTCAACCTCATCCTGATTCTGCATGAAGGAGGAGTAATAATGCACAGGGACTGAGCTCTCTGCCTTGCACGCTGTTCGGTGGAGGGTGAATTGTACACTCCAAGCATTGCTGAGTCTGTTGGAAGGACAGTTTCTCTCCATAGTAAAATGTAGGAGGCTCTGTAAAAATATTAAAGTTTCAAAAAAATAGCCTTATAAATAATTTCTGTTGAGATTGTTACAACTTTATGAGATATTGAAAGCTAATTATAAAATTTAAATTTAAAATGGGAAGTATATATTTTTTTAAGACATCATTTGTTCCCATTACTAGAAAACTGTCAAGGCTGTGTTCATTAGAGTTTGCTTACAGGAATAGGAATTCAGAATGTCTAATTGCAGAAGCATTTGCTTACTAGGCTCAGACTAGAGATACTGAGGTGAATGGCATAGCCACTTCTCTCAAGATGCTCAGTCTGAACAATGAGAACGGGGGTGGGGGGGTGGCTTGGGAGTCATGATTTGTTTAGACTAGAGTTCCTTGATCTGTTTCCTCCTACAACCCTTTTTATCTGAGAAAATTTTAAGTGACTCCAACTACACAGATTTATTCAATGAGTATGCAAATGAAACACTTCTGCACAATAAATTGCAATGGAATTTACTTTTTAAAGACTTATTTGGCTTACATATAATTTTACTATTTACTAAAGAGAAAATAAAATTTGTACACAAATGTGATGCAATTATTTGTTCATCTTGATTTTAAAAATTAAAGATCAGCTGGGTACTAGATACTGCAGGATATAGGATATATTTGATACTTTTCCAAGTTATCCAATATTTTTATTTAATAATCATCAGTGCTGGGAATTCTACTGCACATATGTATGTTACACAAAATGGCATAATTATGTTTAGAACCATTTCAGAAATTATTTGAAATTTTCCCAAGCCAAAATTCTTTTGAGTACTTTTATGAAATTCAAGTCAATAACTCAGATATCAATTTTTAAAAGATTCTAATCCAAAACAGTTTAAATATACACTGATTTGATACCAATATATCAATGTATGACAGGAAAAAATGTTGAGTATATTTCTTTTCTATTATTAAATTACTATTAATCACTAAATGCTTATATAAAGGCAAAAAAAAAAAAAAACCAAAACAACCCTGTGTTGCAACAAAACTCCAATGATAGACAATATTCTTAAATAGATTCCTTAAGACTCATGTATGTGAAACTTACAAGGTTTAGGAAGCACACTTTACAAGTCCCTGGAAGCTCCTGAAACTTACAAAGTCCACTAGGTCCCTTTACAGGTTTAAATTAGCACTATTAAGAGCAGGAGAGAGAAGACTCCTTGACTACAGCAGTGCCTGCCAGTGTTGCATTGCATGGCCTCACTGCATACGCAGTGTGAAGTGCTCATGATGTTTGTTTAGGACCAAGGTTGCAATAAAGCTGTATGTACAATGAGAATGCTTGGATTTATCATGTCCTTGGTTTTTTTTAATGTTTGAATCAAGTTTTGGTTGTAGTGCATTCAGAAACCTTGTACTGCTGTGCAAAATAAAAGACTAGGCTCATGATCTGCAAGAGATGAGTTATCCAGAGAACTTTTTATAGCACGAGAGAACTGCTTGGAGAACTGTCTCAAGCAGAGAATAGAGCGAGAGCTGTCTAGAGATCTCCAGAGAAAGCAGAACAGAGGGAAATCGATTGGGAAAGCTGTCTTGAGCAGAATATAGGTTGTCAGCTTAGACCATCTGACTTTGATCGTTTGGTTCACCACTCTCAAACACTGCTTCACTCTGAACCCTTCTCCAGGCTGAGGCTGGTCCTTGGCATACTGGTTTTGTGTTTCTGTTTTTTGATACTGAGAGAAAGGGCAGGAGTCTTACTCTGATGCTGTGCCCCTCAAAAGATGGTTGTCCAGGGTCTTTAGGACAATAACTTAGGTCTTATGTATATTGTCTCTTGCTTTCCTTGTCACAAACACACCGAGTAAGGGTTGGCATTGTCACGATTTTACACTTAAGGAAATAAAAAGCATATAAAGAATAGTCTAAGGCCTAATGGAGAGGGCATCAGAGCTGAGGCTTAGACTTGATTTTCTGTTTCCTGCAGCAAACATCTCTTATGGCTCACTCAATGTTGGTTCAGAGCACATGTTAATATATTAGACCTTAATTTGGCTGCGTAATCTGGGATCCATGTTGGTTTGTCTTACATTAGTACATTGGAGATTATTTTGTTTTCCTAAGGAGAGCAGGTGAGAGTCAGCCCCTGGTGTGTCTGGTCACCATGATCCTATTTGTGCTGCATTTAGCAGACTGTGAACTCCTGTTTTACAGTGTGTGAACAGCGGTGTGTTTATACTCCCAGCACTGATGCCGTGTGTCCCCCACTGCTACTTGTCCCTCTGGTCATTTGTTGATATTTTAGGAATGAAAGTGGCTGGAATGTTTTTATTCAAGGTGATACTATCTTAGGAAGCCCCTTGATCTCTTTTAAAAACCTTTAAGATATTGTAGTGAACTCCCAGGTTCTGCCATTCATTTTAAGATCCCAGGTTCTCAACAGTGTGCTGTTGAGTATTCTTTTGAATCTCCTCCTTGTATTCCATAATTCCCCCAGGGAGCTAGTTATCACGTAGATTCCTTTCTTATTTTGATAGTCAGGTGGCCAGTTTAGGCCTTTATTCTGATATGACATATTAGCAAGAAACTATTCATTGATGTGGGTCATAGGTGCCACAGTAGAGAGATAAGCTCACCAAGATGCTAAGCCTTCATTTTCTGAAAGAACAGAGGAGTTCATCCTTCTTGGAAAGACTGACACCTGGCTAGCTCCCTCCAATTACTTTATTCAAACATTGTACAGGGTAAATTGGGCTGGGAAAGGTTCCAACTACCAAAGTTATCTTGTTTTCCTGCCCGTGAGAACAGATAATTCATACAAATAAGTCTCTTTTGATTCTGGCTAGTCATAGTCTCAAATCAATTTTTCAGCCTCTACTGATTAACCCAAACATAGCAAAGGCATTGCTCAAATATTTCACGCAAAGCCAGACACAGAGGCTTTACTATACATTTCACTACAAGAATTTTATTTATTTAGGGTTTTTCAAGACAGGGTATCTCTGTGTTTCTCAGGACCTTGGCTGTCCTGGAAATCACTTTGTAGACCAGGCTGGCCTCAAACTCAGAGCTCTTCCTGCATTTGCTTTCCGAGTGTTACGATTAAAGGCATGAGCCACCACTGCTCAGCTAGTGAGAAAATTTCAAAAAAATGTTTTAAAGAGCAATTTTAGGTTCACAGGAGAATTAAGAATAAGATAGAGACTTATCATATATCATAATCCCTGTCCATGCACACAGTGCACACACACACACACACGCACATGCACATGTGCGTGCACACACACACACACACACACACACACACACACACACCAATATACCAGAGTGGTACATGCTTGTAACTGATGGACTTACACTCCTTCACCTTTTACCACTGAAGGACCATAGTTTATACTATTGAGACTCACTGCTGGTATTGTATATTTTGTGGATTTTGACAAATCCACAATGACATGGATTCACCATGAAAGTGTCACCTAGAATAGTAACACCACCCTAAAACTCTCCTGTGCTCTGCCTGCTCCTCTTCACCTCTAATCTTTGGCAGCTACTGAGCTTTCACTGTCTCCAGAGTTCTACCTTTCCCAGAATGTCATTTGGTTGGAAGTCATGGATTTTTGAACAAATAAACAAATCTTCCAGGAGCTGGAGAGATGGCTCAGCGGTTAAGAGCACCGACTGCTCTTCCAGAGGTCCTGAGTTCAATTCCTAGCAACCACATGGTGGCTCACAACCATCTGTAATGGGATCTGATGCCCTCTTCAGGTGTGTCTGAAGATAGCTACAGTGTACTGATATACATTAAATAAATAATATTTAGAAAACAAAACAAAATAAAGCAAAACAAAAAACAAAATCTTCCTTTGTTGGATCAGTAATGCCAAAGTTTTCAGTCTGATGCTTTTAAGACATGAAGATAACTTGCACGGGCAAATAGGCTCTCTCCTTATCTTTCTCATCTATGAATGATGGGAACAACTTTTTTGGTTATTGTGGACAAAACTTAAGGGACAGACATTATTATCTAGTTGTATGACATGAATGTCCTTTTGTTTTTCCCTATAAAATGAGGTAGTTGAATCTGATTATCTCTTCCTCCTTTCAAATTGCCTTAATTTTAGTTGTAAGAGATTAAATACGCCTATTTTGCCTCAAGCAAATGGAAGGAAATTGAATAGAGTTTCTGCTTGGGAAACTAGAAAGGATAAAGATAACAGTGGAGGGACAATTCTTCTTTGTGTAAAGAGTTACTTTATAACCCAATATTATATTTGAATATCATAGACTGTGGCCATCTGGGAAACTTCCATTCTAAAAGCCCATGACCTTTAAAAGCTCTGGAAGAAAGAAAGGGGCGGAGACCAGCACGCTTCATTCGCATCTCTAGCACTCTCACTGATACAGATTTTCATTCTCCCTTAGAGCAGCCCTTAAACTCTCTGTAGCAGAAGATATTTGACTAGTCATAAAAGTACTTTCATAAGACACAGAGCTGATGTGAGGGGACAGAGAGTCTAGGTGGAATTAAATCTAGGTTGGGGAGCTGAAATTCATCATCAGCTGTTCTTGAATCTTAACACGTTATAAATTTATGCACTGCATATGGCGAGTGGGGGTGAATTGGAGACTCTAGCGAGCCACACTTCCTGCACATGGGCAAACTCCTTTCCTTGCAGAGAAGCTAAGTACGTAGAGGAGTAGCATGAAAAAGGAAATGCAGTTGCACTCATTTTAGGATTAATATCTGTGATCGCAAGGATATTAAGATGTCTAACATCTTTTCCAACAATTGCAGCTTTCTTTGTGTTTAGTCATGGCCATTCCAGGGGCTGCACAAAAACAGCCAAACAAAGAAGACTCTGCTGGATATATCCAAATCTCTTTCCAAATCAAAGTATATCGAATGCCCAAGTTTGGCAATAGCAAAAAATCCTGCATCAATGTGGACCAAGATTTATATAAAGGAATGATAAAAAAAAAATATCCCTGGATGGACCTAAAATAACATGAGGGCCAAGAAATAATGATTTGTCATTTGTGTCTCATTCTAATGAAAATGGGTAGGCGAGAGCTCCTGGGTGCATTTGATACCTTGAGGTCCTGCTGAGAATGCAGCTCCTGGCTCTCTCTATAGACCCAATTCTGGAGCAGAGGGAATAAAAGCATACATACCACAATAATGAGATTACTGGGACAGCTCCCAAATTGAGATAGCTGAGCCAAATCGATAGATGCATTTTTCTTTCCTTTAAAGTTGCTGAGCCCATTAGAAAGACTAATATACTTCATGGTTAGACCCTAAGAACTTAGAGAGCATGTTTCAAGCTCCCTCTTGCATTTTGCAAATTAAAAATTTAAATGCAGGGATGATTCCAAAACACAACCATACTATCAAAATGACAGTTTCCCTAAGATAAGTATCCCTAGTTCTCGTTTGAAAAAATGTCTTTACTCATTTTGAAAGTGCAAACTGCATGTGGTTGCTTGACTGGTCTGCAAACAGTAGGATAGGTCATCACATAGTCTAGAGGGAAGGGCAGAGATCTGTGAATAGCACAGAGTGTAGGCTAGAATGAAGACCTCCATCTGCATTGGCTGTGTTGACTCTGGATACTCACCTGCAGATGGATCTCCTTCCCTTCTGTGAAACACTACAAAGCAAGGGAGGACAAAACCTAGGAACTGTTTTAGAGGAATAATGACATGGATAATGTATTTATTTCAAAAGTGTTCTCTTCCTCATGTTGAGAATAAAATACAAAAAGCAATATTTACCAAGAAAGGATTGCTTAAATTTTGATAGGGTAAGTGAAAATTTAAGATATATTTAGCTAAATTTACATTTACAGAACATTTCATGTAATGGAAAGAGACTCAAGATATAGCTTTGATTTTGAAAATAAGCTGGAGAGATGACTCAGTGGTTACTAACACTTACTGCTCTTGTAGAGAACTGAGATTTGGTTCTCAGCATCCACATAAGGCAGTTCAAGTCACCTGTAACTCTAGTTTTATAGCATCTGAGGCTGTCTTCTGACCACTGAAGGCTCCTACAAAAGCATGGTACATATAAACTAAAACATGGACATAAATAAATAAATCTCTGCCAGATCTCCTGGCAAAAGACTATAGTCTCAGTGCTCTGGAAGCTGAGAAAGGTGTACCTCTATAAATTTTAGGCCATCCTGGGCAACACAGTAAAGCCTTGTCTTTAAAGAAATATGTAATACATATGGTTTGTGAATTCTCAAACTATGTATGGTTTTAGGCACATATCATTTATGTATGAGGAATGTTTGCTTTTATTGCCTTAGATCCAGAATTAATTCTCTATATGGGTCATATACAACACAGAGACACACACACACAGACAAAACAGAAATGACCATTAACTAGGTTGTGGGTAGCAAGTCAAGTATGCACAGAAAAGAGCATTAATTAAGCCATGGCTGCACAGTTGAAGCAGGTGTGTCTATGGATCAGTTTTCTTCCCTTATTTTATCTCTGTGTTAATAAGTTCTCTTAGAAACACGGGGCTTGTTTCACAGAGAATAAAAATAAACAGTATTTCATAAAATAGAAGATGCTGAGTCATTCTGCAGTTGAACGAAAGAATATTCTAGTACTATGGAGAGAGAGAGAGAGAGAGAGAGAGAGAGAGAGAATGAATCACAGTTTCAGTGATATCTTGAAGCATAAGTGTGAAAAGAGAAGCCAGGAAGAGAAGACAGTAGTCTTAAACTGGGTCAGGCCACAGAGATACATAAAGAGTACTTTAGTAGCCAGAGGATTTCATAGACAATGCTAGACAATGTTTGACAGCCAACGGTAAGACCATCCTGGTACTATTGTCATGGAAGAACAGTTCCTTCACTGTCACAGTTTGCACAGAGAGGCAGGTGCAGGGACCGGCTGCACACAGCATCTGATGTCAGACAGACCAAGTTCAAGTCATGGCGTCACTGTTCACTAGACATGTGACCTTTGTTGGCTCACTCTCTCAGGTTTCATTCTTCATCATTCGGCCAGCTGTAGCCATCTTTAGAATGCTCATAGTACAGTCGAGTACTTCCTGTACTCACACAACAAGGGGTGGTTATCAATACCTCATGGACATAGACATAGAAATGCACATTAGTTAACATTACCATTTCTGCCTATGTCAAGTCCTAAATTACAAACCAAAGAGAACAAATGAGACACTTTCCCTGTGCCCAAGCAATCTCTGATTTGTGGAGTAGCAGATGTAAGAGGAGATGCCGCCTGTATTTTCAGCATGAAGATGCCCAATCCAGATGCTGGGAAGATGGCTCAGAGGTTAAGAGCAGTTGCTACTTTCATAAAGGACTGATACTTGGTTGTCAGCACTAGGTGGGTCACACTACTTACAATTCTAGCTCCAGGGGATCAGATACACTCACTCCTTTAGTTTCCACAGGCCCCCACATACACATGTGGAAGCCTACACACGCACACACACACACACACACACACACACACACACACACACACGTAAATAACTAAAAGAAAAATGAGCAACCTCCAAAGTCAAACTGAACTCACTCTGTTTTGTCTGTGTCAGGGCCCAGGGCAGGATGGCTACCCAGATGGGAGTCAGTCTCCTGCCTTGTTTCCATGTAGCAACAAAGCAGCAAGCATTCGTTTGGCTTCTATTCAAAAGTTCACTGTAGAATTAAAATTCCTCATTTGTCAGCTGGGAATGGCAGTGAAGAACATAGTCATAACTATCCATTGATGTATTTAAAGACATGCCATGCATTTAAAAAGTCACTGTTTAAAAAAGCCCTTCTGTTTCCAAATGTGGAAAAAATAGTATACAGAGAAGCGTTTAAAGCTCAAAAAGACAAAACATTACTAAAGCCAAAAATAAAAACAATACCCCCAAATGCATCTTGCAGTTGCAGTGTTCTCTTATACTATGCCAAGACTATTTGCATTTATTTTAGTTTTTCATCAGTCTTGAGAGTCGGCCAAAAGCAACAGCATTCACTTTATTCTACTACTAATAAAAAATGAACACCTGAGGTCTGGTGACAGTCTTCAAAGCCACGTGAGGTGGGATAACTGGGTTAGGACCCACGCCTCATAACTCTCCAACTGTATTATCTCCATCCTACCTTGATTATATTTTAAGATCTAGGGCCTTACACTCAGAAATAGAATCATGGGAGAAGACCTCCAGTTTTCAGACTGCTTGGGAGAGGTTTTAGGGAAAGCCATTTGATTCTGTTAAGTCTGAATTGCAAGCTATCCCTCACATCATGGCTTCTTGCATTCCACACATTGCTGGCTCACTCTCCTCCAGAGACATCTTGCAACATGGAGGGGAGTTTCAATACTTCCCATCTTGCTGGACGACTTTAGTGCCAGAAGCTCACAGGAGCCCTCATTTCTTTAATGCACTGATGCCTTCTGGCTACACATGGCAGCCTAGCTCTGTGGCTCTGATATTGATTGATCTATTCCTTTTGTTTAGTGCACAAGAGGACAGCTCATGAATAAAGTTGATGCCCTCAGAAGTGCAGGTATGAAGCATGTGCTACAAGGCTGTTGGTAGCTGATGATGAAACTCTAGGGTAGCGTTGGCACCTCTACTGGGATGCAGGAAACCTAGAGCATTGTTTCTTTGTCTCTTCTCCAAATGAGTGAAGATGTGGTTTTGTTATAGCAGTTAATGTCCGTATAGACAAAAGAGAGGGGTATAAAATTTTCCATCCTCAAAACTTGAATCACTTCAAAGTTAGTTTCTTCCAAAGCAAAGCCATTAATAAACCCAAGAACTTGAATATAATTTAAATGTGAACTTTTAATTTTTGATATTACATGCTATTATTTTTATTAAACATAAAGTAACTCTCTAGAGTATTAATTATAGTCCACCTGCAAAAATTTTTATTAAAAACACATTAAAGTTTTAATTTAGAACCGTCATATACACATATGCTTATTAGCAACTTAATAGTAATTAATATTTAAGTTTAAAAAGGCACAGAGAACAAAATAAACACTTGTAATTATTCATCAGAAAGGAAGTTATTGTTAACTTTTACATACATTGCCAGAGGACCTTTGGTTTCTGTCAAGTCTTTTTATCTATTTATACCTTGCTAAATATCATGTCCAAATTTGTATTTATCAAATCAGAAGTTAAATGTATATATGGAATACGCTATTTTTCTTTTGACATAAAATATTGTTTTCTTAAATATTGGTTGCTAATGGCACATGAGAGAGGGAGCTGATCTTGGTGTTCTTAGTACAGAACGCTAAGCAGGACTGCTAAAAGTGGGTAATTGTTTTAACCCGTAACCTCTTTAGTATAATGTAAATTTTGGATGGCAATACATATCCAACTGAATTTGATATATTTAGCCTGTATTTAGGAGTTCATGTGCCATTTCACAAAGTATCATATAGAACTGAATAGACACACATGGAAATGTGGGGTGTGCATGTGTGTGTGTGTGTGTGTGCGTGCATGTGCAAGCATGTATGGGAATGCATGTGTATAACTTATTTTCTGATGCATGGATTTTCTCCAGCAGTCTCCCATTATATATCTTCTCTCTGTCTCTCTGTCTCTCTAACTTATTTTCTAATGTATGAGTTGTTTTCTGTGAGATATTCATTGACATTATTATATTGCTAACTGCACATTCCCCTTTTTTCTGAGAAAACTCTCTTTTTAGCCATGACTAGTCTCTAATAGGGTCACACCAATCTAGCATAAAGTTTTTGCCATGAGGAGTCAAGTAGTTTTCTTTGTTTATAGTGATTGCAGATATACAGCCAGATATATCAGGAGATATCAAGGAAAAGTCTCGGCTCTGCTACTGAAAATTGGGGGCTCTAATTTGGGTATAGTTTGCCTCCTACTGTCCTGTGCTATGGATCCATGTGCTTGAAGCTTGAATCCGAATGGTGAAACTGTTGTTAAGAGGTAGCACTCTGTAAATGATTTGGTCACCAGGGGCACTGCTGTTGGAAGAGGTTGATGTTAGCCTCACGGAACGCACTTGATCTCTTGGGTTAAGAAGACTGAGTCTCGGTTCTTCTGCTTTCTTAGTACATGATCTCTTTGTCTCATACATTATTTCCACCACGAGTCCTTCACCAGAGCCAAGCCCACACCAGCAGTGCCACATTCTCGATTCCTCTCAATTGTGAAACAATACAGCTCGTCCTTTACCATGGATCCAGCTCTAGTTGGTGATTGTCACCACTAATGGAATGAGATAATGAGTGATCAGACATCTCCCATGCCTGTGCATCTTTCAAATGGAAGCATTGGCTTTATAAGATTTATGTAAAGATAATACAGGTTATTTTAGGTTTTGTAGGTTGAACCCTTATTATTAACTAAACTATTTTAAACACACATACTTATTACCTTTTTTTGTGGTAAGGATACTTAAAATTTACTGTCTCCACATAGACAACTCATTGCTCTTAACCATAGTCAACAAGTGTGATGGCTAATCTTGAATGTCAAGTCTATGGGACTTTAACATCATGGAAACACACTTCTGAATGTGTCTATGAGGGTATTTCCAGAAAGATTTAAATGCAATGAGAAGCTAAACACTGAGTGTGGGCAGCACCATCCTGTATACTGGACCCTGAACTGAATTAAAAGGAGAAAGTAAGAGGATCACAACTATTCATCTCTCTGATTTCTGACCACAACTGCAATATAACCAGCTCTAACCAGCCGCCTCACACTCCTGTTCCCCTAGCTTCCCCACCATGATGGACTGTACACTCAGTCTATCGATGAGCCATAGTAAACCAATCCTTTCTAAATTGTTTTCTAAAGGTATTTTGTCACAGCAAGGAGGAAAGTATCATGTAGATGCTGACAACAACACAACCTCCTGAGTTGCTCCCCGTAACTGAGAATTTCTGTCTTTTGACTAACATTCCACAACATACTCTCGTACCATATCTCTGGAAAACACTACTTTGCTCTACACTTCTAAGAACTGAATTTATTTTAATTTGACATATAAATGAGGTTACATTTCTTTCTGTAGGTCTCTCTGTACTCTATCTATCTATCTATCTATCTATCTATCTATCTATCTATCTATCTCCTAGAACATCTTCTAGGCTTATGATAGTCTTTCCTGTAATAACATAGTTCATATAGATAGCTATATAGCCAATATGGAACACATATTATTATACTTAATGGGTGAGTCAGAGCCAGCTCATTTTGGAATACAGATGAGAATTACCAGAACCAGGAAATGTCTGAGCTGGTTGTTAAAGATGACTAACGGTCAAAATTAAATTACACATGCTTTAAAATTAAATCATATTTTTAGAAGAAAATACTCAAAACCCTAATCACTTTGCTATATTTTTCCATTTCCTATGTTTCTGAAGTTACTTATAAATCTTGTACTGACACCATTGTAAATGAATATGATGCTGTGTGTGTCTCTTACCCACTGTGCACCAGTACATTAGCCGGTGAAAGAAAATCTGACAAATTCCTTTGCTCTTTCACTGCCCCCATCAGCCAACAGATATGTTTCAATTACACTTGTTCGTAAAATGTAAATCTAAGTATAGGGGTTAAGAGTTTCAGAGCTCAGAAAAGTCAAGAAAACACCTTGGGGTCAATAATGACCACGAGGAATATTGGTTGAAAAATTATGCTACTCACAGCCATGACAGATGCATTAGTGTTCAAAACATTTGCATATATGTAGTCATATTTTTTCAGAGACTTATAAAATCTTCACTGATATAACATGGCTTATGGTAGAAACTTAGCAAACAGGTTAATGATAAAACATTTTAATTTTTTAAAGATTTGATTCATTTTAATTATGTGTATGTGGGGGGTCACTGGGACAAAGGGAGAGTGTATCTGTGTATGTGTGAGTACAGGTGTTAGTAGAGACCAGAAGAGGGAGTTGGATCCCCTGTACCTGGAGCTATAGTAATTCTGAGCCTCCCTATGTGGGTGCTGGGAACTGAACTCAGATGCTCTGCCAGAGTCCTATGTGCTGAGCAACCTCTCAAGCCCAAAAAGTGTTGACTCATGCGTCTACATGTTTCCTCTAACAAGAGTGCTGGGATGCTATAGTGATCATGAGAGGAGAGTCTGGGGGAAGGAAAGAACTGGGCAATAGACTCTGCCTCATGAGCTGGCAAGGCAGAGGGGCTGAATTTGGAGATGAAGAGATAAGAGGTCCTCTTACGTTTTTATTTTTCATATAGATGTTTGTTTTATGAAGGGTTTGTTTAAAGCTGCCCTAGATAATGTCTATTCTAACTTTAACTGGATCTGTCCTTATAACCAATAGAATTTCACCTTGACTATGGCATTAGGATGTGTTTTAACTTAGTTTTTTTGTACATTCTTTTACTTAGAAGCAAATTTGAATTGCCATTTTCTCCTTTGTATGGGAGAAATGCTCACCTTAGAAGCACTTGTGTTGAGTATGTTGGAAAGACTTGTTTCAAAAGAAAATAGTTTGCTTGTGACTTTCTCCCACCTCTAGATTTTCCCTGAGTGGCATGGGAATACTTTTGCTGCAATTGCAGGCTATTGTAAGAGGCTCTCAGGGTATCGGTCATCTCATATCAAATCAATAATATGTGGTACACGAAGAATTAAAAACCAGGTTTCCATCACCTTCTAGCCTCGTTATATCAGGTTTCTTTACACATGCTGTGTTTCTATGAATGTCTAAATAGATGATTTCAATTTCTTTTTCTCTGATGAGAAAACAATGAATGAGCCAACCCTACCTTTCTCTTCCTCTGGGTTCTTTGTAGTAATCACTGTTCATTTATTTCTGGAATTTGAATACATAAACTGAGAGAGAGAGAGAGAGAGAGAGAGAGAGAGGTGTCTGTTGTCTGCTTGCCTCAATGCCAGGCACTGTGTGCAGATAGCTTTAATGATTTCTCACGCCAGCTCGACAAGCATATAACTATGTCTTCTTTCACAAGCGAGGAAAATTGAAACACCAGAAAGGTTACAGAGTGTAGCCCGTGCTGAGTGTGAATATAGTTTTCTTACTTCAAGGACTGTTTTCCTATTACAGTTAGTTTCTGTTGATATTTAGAAGTTCAAAAACAAAGTCTTAAGAATCACACTATAATATTTCTTACCATTGTCTTTACTGTAAGTAAGCAGCAAAATGAAGCAGAAAACAAACAACAACAAGCAAAGAAGGTGTCTAGAGAATCAAATGACAGATTCAAACTGGCTCTTGAAAGACTCACTATATTGGTTAATTCATGTAAAAATTTGTACTGACAATTCTTTTGCGAGTCAGGCATACAAACTAGAAGATTCTTGAATTTAAATGGTGCCACTTAAGTTTCCTTAAAAGATTTCCTTATATTCCCATGTTTCTCTTAAGGAAATATTGCACGTTTCCTTTATGAAGAAAAATGGATGTAAGTAGTAAGCAGGCACCTCCAGTTCCTGACTAATACAGGATTGATGAATGCTTGTCCTCTTGAGATAAAGGACTGATTGTGTTTTTCCTAAATTATGTTAGAACAACATTTTATCATTTTTCACTGTTTTGCACTGATTGATAACAAGATGCTGTTATCATCAGTAAATGGTACTTTTCCTCTACTGATGAAAAACAAGGAAGGAAATGTAGTTTTCTGTATGGATGGGTCAGCCTGGAGATGAGTCTGTGTCTCCTGATATTTATTACCATGGTTACCACATATCCTAAGATGCATGTAATGGAGAGCCAAGTCCCCTGTACAGAGAAACAGCTGGGATGCTCTGACAAGGGCATGACCCCATGCTAGAAAGAGAGCCTAGAAAGAGCCATAAGTCTAATCAGAGATTGCTTCCCAGGCTGCAGAGTCAAACGTCTTCTAGAATTCTGCAAGACTTAATTCATCAAAGGAAGAGCAATTGGCTATTGTGTGTCAGATCAGTGGCCAGAGATTTTTAACAGTTAGAAATGATCTGTAAATTATTTCTTTGTCTGTCATAAGGTTTGCATTTATGTCTACATATTGAATCATGAAGGTCCACCATGACTCCTGTGTAAATCTCTTCTAGATTATCTCTGGAAGAATGCCCAGAAACACCAGTGGGATCCTCAAGTTATCACTTAGCCAATTTGTAACTAATTGTGTGAACTTTTGATTCTGTACCTAGCACTTGCAACATGCTTTGATATAATTTATTTTCTTATTGTGTTTTAATAACAAACTTATACATACACATATGTGTGCGTGCATGTGTGCATGTGTATGTGCTTATGTGTGTGTGTGTGTGTGTGTGTGTGTGTGTGTGTGTGTGTATGATTATTTTTAAATGAGGAAATTGAGCCAAGGTCCAAGTTCACCCAGGTAGTAAGTGAGCAAACCACTGAATGTTGCAACTTAGATATGTTGGACTCTGTAAGTTTATAACTGAACAGAGCCCCAGGCTTCCTTTTTCATAAACTAATATTCAAGGTCTGTGACTTATTCTTTGGCTGTTTTTCTCAATCCATGCTCTTCCAGTCATTCCCACAGTCACTGTTTTAGCAGACAGTTTTTGAAAGTTTTCTCACACAGTAGTCTATACATTCACAAAACAGGAATCAGGTTGATTATTCCTTCATTCTGATTGTCTACGATATGGAGGACCCTTGAGGAACTCCAAGAGTGTCATGCTTCCCCATGGAAACCTTCAAGTGCCCCAAGACTAACCAGCTTGGAACCCTGGTCCACCAATTTCATCCCAATTGGATCTACCCGCCATCAGCAAGGGAACACCCTTCAGAGTTGGGTTTACCCAGGACGCAGCCTGCAGAGTGGAGTCTGCCTGAGGCACAGCCATCAGAGTCAGGTATCCTGACCTTCATTTTCTGGCCCATGACTTCCCTTACCTTCCAGAGAAGGCCTGATGCAATCAGGATCATCCAGCCAACCCCAGGGAAAACCAGATGGTTAAAGGACAGTGTAAGAACACAATCAACAAGACCCAGGGCAATATGGCACCACCAGAGCCCAGCTATCCTGCTACAACCAACCTTGAATATTCTAATGAAATTGAAGCACAAGAAGAGGATCTTAAACATAATCTTATGAAGACAATAGAGGACTTTTAAGAAGGACATGAATAAATACCTTAAGGAAAGACAGGCAAATAAATATATTCAGTTAGAGACATTAAAAAGGGAAACAAATAAACATAAAGAAATAAAAGAAAATAAAATCAAACGGGTGAAGGATATGAATAAAACCGTCCAAGACTGAGCAGACCCACCTAGGAACAAAAAGCTAAATGCTTGAAGAGCAGTGGTCTCATCCGTACTTAAGATCCTGAAAGTTGGGTACTTGGAGATATTAGAGTAGTCTACTGTTTTCACACAAAGAAGGATGTGTGGGAAACAGTGTGGACTTCCACTACAGGGGCTCGAAAAGAAATTTATTAAGTCATTCTTTTGTCTCTGAGAATTAGAGGGATGATTTTTTTTTTTTTTTTACAAAAAGAATCTTGGACAAGACCACTGGGCCAGGAACATTAAGAGTGATTTTCCATGACATATTGATTATGCACAGTCAATGCAGATGTATATAGGACTGAGGTCTGCTATGCATGTGCATTCAATAGACATATAAAAACAACAAATCTCTGAATCACTGACACTATGTGACTGTCAGTGTTGTTTATTATAGAGCAAATTAAACTAATTTAAGTATTTTTACACATAAAACCAAAGACATATATTCTTAAAAGACATAATTCATAATGGTTTCAAAAGTATTAACTTTTTACACATATATTTAAAGAAACCTGTGAATGATCTTTACACTGAAAACTAAATTATTATTGAATTTTAAAAGTCCTAAAGTTGATATGCAACCCCATTTGCATAGATTAGAGTGTTTTAAATATATCTATACCCCAAAATTGATCTATGAAACATATGCTAAGTTAAAAATCTCAGTAGTGTGATTGACTGGTTTACCACAAAATTTATATAAATATTCAGAGCATAAGGGTAGCTAAGGAAATTTTGAAAAATAACACCCTGGGAGGGATTATATATAAAGATAAGCTAAGTGAAGCAGTGTGGCTTCATATAAATAGGGATATTAGAACAGAATAGAGTACCTGAGATCATACACATTCATGTGTGACATGTCTATAGAGTACTGACTGACAGGATCTACGACCTCATTCTGTTTTCAAAGGACAAAGCTTTATCATTCCACTTGGTCAAATTTCAACAGAATTTATATTTTTTCTAGGCATCTCAGGATTCTCAAATATTTATTTCCATCCACAATCCACAACCTTTGAGTTATTGGTATCTCTTTATCTGTACATTAGCCTCGATTCATTATACTGGTCCATTTTCTATAGCTAATGATAATGACAATGATAAAAGTCTACAATGGCAAGTATTCTAACAGCCAACTGTAGATTACAAGTACTCCAGACAGCACCTAAAGATGTGTTAATATGTTGAATCTGAATGAGTAAATCTATTCCCCATATTCATTATGCAGATAATTTTCTCCATTAATGGCTTATAAAGAATAATACAATCCACATGATCATATTCAGCAGGAATAAGTAATTATTATGTTAATATTTGCCCAAATGAAGTGAAGTCTGAAATCTCATAAAAGATCACCCTGGTATATTAATTTTCTTCATTCATTTTGCTACTCCATGTACATTTTTAAAGAACTTATAGCTCAATGATTTTAGTTATAAGGAACAACGCATTTCCATTTATTGTTTAAGTAAACAGGGTACAGCTAAATGAATTTTCCATTGCTTTTGTGTGTTGCTTGTGGAAGTGGAGATAGAGACCTGACACTTCCCAGACATTGAATTTATCGGAGAGAATAGATCAGTTTTGGATTCCCTGACATAATGTAGGAATAAATAGGTATTTTGGTAAATATATCAGGTAAACATGTTTGAAGCCATTCTAAAGTCAATACATTTGTATGTGGCATAAGGCTTTCACATACCTGGGGTTGGGTTGGTACAGGGATTGTGTCAATTGTGTGTGATAGATAGACCTGTTGAAGTCTCTTCTTACATTTTGAGATATGATTCAAACCTTAGCACATTTAAACCATCAGAATTATTCAGTAGGACCTCCCATACACTGTGAGTTAAAAAATTATAAATACATGAATAAAGTTACAATCAACAATTTCTGAATTTTAAAAATGTAAATATTAGGAAATTCTTAGAACCCATGTGCCCTTTACAAAGCCTTTGTGTGCATGCCTTTTAATCTACAAAGATGATTCTGTAAACTTTCCCACCAGAGAAAATTTGAAATTCTTGGTTCTGATGTGAATGGCTAAGTTCTAAAGAGTACATTTATACCTGGTAAAAAATGTGCATTCTTTTAGCATTTTCTGCAGTTGTTCCAGTTAACTGGACATTGTTTTTACCTTTTCCTTGTTTCTTCCCCTCCTTACTACATACAATTGGCTGTTTGAGTGCTGGGATTAAAGAACATGATTCTGAGTCCATTATAACAGGCCATCCCCAGTATAATCTATTACACTTGAGTTTCAAACATAAGGACTCATTTCTGAGCTATTTCTTTAACAACCATCTTCAAGACTCTCTTTTAGGGTCAGCCCTATGCATGGGCAATGGTGTTTCTAATACACGTCTTACTTCAGGGTTGCTTATTCCAAGATACAACTTATTATTCATAAGCTATGTCAACAGCTAAGTGCCAACAGTTCTGTTCAGACAGAACTATACATAGTGCAAGCACAGGTCAGGTATGCTTTTTGTGAATTCACTCATTTAATCTCTATAGTGACTGCACCGGCATGCCTTCATCATTCTCTTTACCCAGGAGAAAGCTGAAGCACAGACAGGTTCAGAGTTATACCCATGTTCACACAGCTATAGAAAACAAACTGAATGAAGTTTGGAGCCAGGCTTTCTTGCTTGAGATATATGTACGAGACTATATACTATATTCTCAACTCTGTACTAAGTCCCAGAGTCAACGAAGTAAGCACAATAGCCTATTTTATGTGGGTCAAAGGGTGATGGATGCCACAAACAGACTAAAGACCAAGAAGCCTTCAGAGGATGTGTAGCATCCAAGCAGAGCCTAAAAAGTCACCAGGTAAAATGGAAGGGTTTTTGAGATTTACCTCAGGAATAGGGAGTAGTCTGCTGTGATGGGTGAACTGTAGGGGACAGTGGACAATAATTTAGTTGAGCTGGAGAGATGGTTCAGAGGTTAAGAATACTGACTCTTCTTCCAAGGGTCTTGGGTTTTAAAAGAAATCTTGTTCAAGACAACTTGTTTCTGCCTATGAAGGGAAGTGACTGGAAGTTAACTACTGTTCTGTTTAGCAGCTTTTGTCTATCTGACTCCATAAAGTGGAGATATATGAAGTCTGGGGCAAATAAAAGAATTTCTTATATTTTAGCAAAATAATAGCAATTTTACGATGGGTTGAATTCTATCCCCCAAATTCAGATGTCCAAACCCTAACTCCCAACATATACACTTGGAAACAGGGCCATTCCAAGTGTGTGGTTTAAGATGATTTTGTATTGGAGGAGAAGGCACCCTGGTTCCAAATGATTGATATTCTTATAAAAGTGGATAATTAGGACACAGGCAGGCATGCACACAGAAAGGACACCATGAACTCAGTTATCTCTAAGCCAAAGAGAGAAGGGGCTTGAAATGAACCTTTTTCTCAGAACCCTGCTGATACATACATCTTCTACTCTCCTGATTTGTGATGTATTCGTGATATACAAGCATTCAGTTGTGTACTATTTTGTCTTCAGAGCAAACAGATTCAGATTCCTGTTACATAAGTGTTTTAAGAACTTCTTGAGTTCATAGTGGGTGTGGAGTCCAGATTTCAATAGTTCTGAAGCCTTATATCCACACAGATAGCTGAAGTTATCACTACAGGTTCTATAAAGTCCACATCCTGAATTGCCTCACCTAGTTGAAAATGCTCCCCAATCCTTCATTACAACATGGAGCCGTTTATTTTGAGGAAGTCAAGAAAAAATAATGCTTGGATAGAGAAGATTTAAACAGAAATGGCAGTGATAGCACATGGCTTTAATCCCAGTACTCTGGAGGCAGAGGCAGGCAGATCTCTGTGAGCTTGAGGCTAACCTGGACTACAGAGTGAGTTCAAGGACAGTTAAGGCTAGATAGAGAAACTCTGTCTCCTAAAACCACAAAAAGAAAAAGAAAGAAAGAAAGAAAGGAAGGAAGGGAGAAAGAAAGAAAAGATGCAAATAGAAAAGGCACATAAGATGCCTAGCTGGCCCTAGAGTTAAAGAAGGTTGGGCGTTTTGTGATCAATCACAATATGCAGCCTCTAATAGAAGTGGTCTCAATGACAAGCCTCTGGCCTTTGAATGCCCCCACTCACAATTTAGTTCAATGTAATCCTTCGCTGAACTCTTCAGAACCAACTCAGCTCTAGGCATCTGCACCAGGATATCTATTTTAATGTTCACTTTGCCTTCATGAATGGAAAGTTTGCGGGATTCTTTTAGATTTACCCCAATTTTGAAAGCAGAGTAGGCGAAATGGATTGTCTTCCAAAAGAACCTGTCAAGATTCAGACATGTTGTTTGTATTAATAACCAGGGGAACTTCATTTGCCTGGAGGCAAGAACACTGAAAGCACAAGACAGCATGCCTTCATACTCTTAATTGGGCCTATATGTCCTGCGCTACTGTCTCGCCAGCAAGAACGATGCGGCACACATAGGATCCTTCTGCAGTAAAGCTTTAATGCATCTTGAGAGGGAGAGCATAAGCTTGCCATGAGTGGAGACCCCGAACAATAGAACACCCATCCCTTATATAGGCCACAGCGCTCGCCTGGGACGTGGAGTTTCCCCATTGGCTCCCCGCACATCAGGCCAGATGACGCCACGAGAGAGGCTGAGACTCTGAGGTGGAAAATTACCAGGTGCATGCGCACTAGCCTGTTTACAACTTGTCCT
>JADRCH010000013.1:10828600-11007581 GCA_019843965.1 Rhynchomys soricoides
GGCCGGATGTAGGGTGCGACTAGGGCGGCTCCCTACACCTATATACTTATTTACCAGGGGAGATGGAACAGCATTGTTGTTGCTAGAGTGTAGGCACCAGGAAAAGATCTAGTCTCTGAACGTCTAGCAGCACTGAGTTGTCGGGGATGTTAAAGCTGAGTGTCTTCAGAGTGGCGGTAGTTAATACCCTAGCCCGAGGTTTTGTTCTCTTGACCAGAAGGTACATGAGTGAGTTTGCAAAAAAATGATATTGTCTTTGGTTCCCTTCTGCCTCTTAAACTCCCTCTTGTACATCTCTCTGTTAAAATGTGGATCTTGTTCAGATCCCAGGCTCTAAGGGCATCTAAGAGATTTTAGAGGGATTTGTATTTTTTTAAACTTTCTATTCTTGTGACACAAGCCTGAATATAGAATAGAGATGGAACTGGATGTCAAGTGCATTAACAATAGCTTTATCCTGGGTTGACTTTCCCTCAGAACTGTACTCCATCTAAATATACGCTCTGACTACAACTGCTTAGTGCCTCACCAGCCATCCGTCACTGCACAAGCTGCAGCTCATCTGGCATTCTTTTCTCTTTGATATACACCAATAACTTTTAAAAATGAAAATTGCTGATATGCTACTCTATTCATTCTCTTCCTTCCCTCAAGCCACAGTGTTACCTGAAATTTGGCATGGTCCCTCCATAGTCACCAGATGATATCAAGGAAATTCAGGTCTCTTCTCACTAATAGAAAAAAAAATTAAGAGCAGACTAAAAGACAAAAAGCATGGTGAGCTATACACCTCAGCAACTATCTGGAGAAGGGGAACAGAGAGAAGGAAAAAAACTTAATAACCATGCTGTTTGAGCAAGCTGACATGGAGATCAGTTTCATGATGACCGGAAGTCACGTGGCAACAGGAAATCATACAGCAAGGAGAAGGATTTTAGATCATGAGTAAAGGAGCCCAAAATGTTAAAGACAGCATGCTTAGAAAAGAAATGGAGGAAGGAAAGAATTTAAGCTTTTCTGAGAAATTCATAAAAGTGTGCTGACTTATGAAGTGATTTGGCTGTGACTCTAAACAATGCTAGGAGGTGAGAATCACAGGAAAGAAAAGTGCATTGTCTTATTAAAGGGACGGTTATTCTGCCTCTCTCCTTGGCAATGATTAAGGTGAACTCATCTTTATAGGGGTGTTCCTGACTTCCTGAGAGTGGTCACTTGGCCAGGTGATTGACTAGCCCAGCTGGAATGTTAGGTCTCTGCCCTAGCCTGAGATTTCATTCTCTTGACTAGAAGGATAATTTTCTCTTGATGGGGTTTTCCTGCTGCTGTGTCAACAGCTTTGTCACTGTCCTCCAGATGTTCCATTTGTTTTCAGTAATCAAACTGCTCCCCCTGCCACTATTATTTGACTTTATTGCGGTCTCACTTAATCTCTTCTAATCTTGCAATATGTTTTGTTCAACCTGACTTTCTTATTTCTACCTTCTCTTTACTTGTTACTTGTTTCCTGGACATTTTTTTTTGTTTTATTACTGAAAATTAACCTAGATGCTTGAATTCTACAGCACTGCCTGTCATTCCCCTGCACAAATGCTCTCTGTGATGGTTTTGAATTTTCAACTCAACACAAGCTGGAATCACCTGGGGAGCAAGTCGCAATACAGGAATTGTCTAGATCAGGTTGGCCTCTAGACTTGTCTGTGGAGAATAATCTTGATTGTCTTGATTGATATGGGAAGAGCCATCCCAATGTGGGGGGAACCATTCCCTAAGCTTGTGGTCCTAGACTGTTAAAGAGAGAAGCTGAGTACTAGCATGCTAGTAAGCAAGCAGGTGAATGCATGCCCTAGTCCTCCCTTATCTTCACCGTCAATGTGAGATAACTAGTTGTCTCAAGCTCCTGCCTGGGTGGCGTCCCCAGTGATTGACTATAGCTTGGAAGTGGGAGCTAAAGTAAACCCTTCTCCTCTAAGTTGCTTGTTGTTTGGGTATTTTTAATCACAGCAACAAAAATTGAGCTTGAAAATTCTTTAAATTTTATACTAATATATCTAGCTAACTCTCTATTCACCATTCCTTTAGTGGACCCTTGACCTGCATTCCTACCTGGTTCAACTTAAAATTTTAGCTCTAAATATTTAACTTCAGTATTATCAAATATCTAATTGAGGTACCTTACTAAGCACATATTCAATCTTATTTGTATGATATTTCTATATCCAGTTCCCAGACCAGTCCTCATTTTCCTATCAATACCTTCATATTTGCATCTTCTATTCATTCACCTGAGAACTTGAAACTAATCACTTGAAATATTTAAAACCCATCAACTCATTTTTCTTATTCTTCTCTCCCACCCATGTAATAAAACCCGCAGTGAATATGGAAAATCAGTAGATGGGTGTGATTTAACATCCAGCTCTGTATTTAGCAGCATCATAATGTCTTGCTTATAGCGTTCATGAGCTGCAGTCTCCCTGTCCTTCAGCCTGCTCAAGCCACAAATTCATCATTACTCTCTCTACCATATATATTTCCAAGACCTCATTTTTTTGTGTGTTCAGAAACTTCTGTCCAATTATATTTATCAAATAGTTAACAAGAACAGGAATACATGAAAAGATTAGACAAATTATCTTTCATCCCGTTTTTCTTGTAAACATTATATCTTTTCTTTGTACAGTAAAGATTTATAAACTTACTATTTTAAAACCATAATTAGTATGTCAAGTTGTACTAGCTAAACAGCTTTCTTGGGAAATGTGCTTCTCTGAGAGTCCGTGAATGGTATGACTTTGTTGACTTCTGGACTTCTAAGTTTGTTCTCTCAATTTCTTTAGACATCTTAATGCTATTTATTGTCTAAGGACAACAGAACCCACAGGTACTTTTTGCACATGCTCCTTCTTTGTAGCCATGTCATGGCTCTGTGGATTAATTATGGCCTCAACAGAAAGTTAAGCAGGACCTTGTTCCAACAGACCATTGGTCCATCATACTTCCTCAGAAGCAAATCAGCACTGTGAAGATCTCACCCAAATATCTGTAGCAGTCTTCATTACACAATACATTTCTTCACTCATTTTATATTTTAAAAGCCTTAGCTTGTAATGTAGTTGTTCTCAACCTTCCAAGCTGTGACCCTTTAATACAATTCCTTGTGTTGTGGTGACCTCCAACCATAACATTATTTTGTTGCTACTTCGTAACTGTAATTTTGCTACTGTTATGAATTGTAATGTAAATATCTGATATGCAGTGCATATATGTGATATGTGACTCTCAAAGGGGGTCATGACCACGAGAACCACTGCTGTAACATAAACCCTTTCCATTAGTGAAAAAATGATTTTCTTTTTAAGAGAGAGGTAACACAAGCCAACATGTAAGTTAGTAATATGAAAAGAACTATAAGGATGAACTATTCTTCAAATTTGTGAAACAGCAAGTTCCTAAATAACACCGGGGTGGTAAATGACTGGGAAGTGGTTCTAGTTTGTGCGTTGTTATGTTGTGTTTTGTTTATGTTCACTATGACTTCTTTAAGATTTTGAGACAACAATTTTAGAAGGCTATATCTATTTCTTAAAACAAAACACCCAACTAAACCAAGCAAAATACTCAGCTCAACTAAACCGAAAACTAGAATGAGTCACAGCTTCTTCAAGGTAATTGGTCAGTTTATCCCAGGGGAGCACAAGGACACAGACACCTAAGTAGCTCTGTTCAGTATGCTTTCCCTGGAGTCTTCCTATACTGCATACCTTCAGCTGCTCGTTGTTTTTATGTTTTCAATTTCTGTAAAAATGCTTATTGCCTAGTCAGCCCCATTCCCTTCATGTGTTGTTCTTCATGTAACCTTAACACTATATTGTAGCATGTTTAAACTATTACTGGTAGAAATTATTTTTAAAAAATATATTTCCTTCTAGTAGTTTATTTACTTTCTAGTAGCCTAGTATTTCTTAAGTATTTCTATTTAGAAAATTATAAATTATTTATTTTGGCCTACAGTTTCAGAGGCTTTAGTGCTTGGTTGTTTGTTCCCATGAGCTCAACAGATTTTTTTTTTTTTTCAGCAGATCTTTATGGCAGTAGGAGCATACAGTAGAAGATTTTTTCCCACTTCATGGTAGTCAGGAAGCAGATTAGATCAGCTAACATGGCTGACAGAAAACAGAGTGAACAGAATACAGGAAAGGGCAAAAGTAATGACAGGCCTCCAAGAACAGACCTTTAGTTGACTTTCTTCTTTCAGCCAAATAGAAAATTCAACCACTTCTCAAAAATGTATCCAACCTTTGTATCCTGAATGGTCACAACCTTCATAAGCTAATATTCTCTGGAAACAATCTGATAGGCCCCCAGAAGTTTGTTTAATAACCATCTAGGTATTTTTTAATGAATACAATTAGGAATAGCCATCACAGTAGGCTGGTGTTTCTCAAAGCAGATGCACAACCCCCTTGCTGCAAAACAGTTGAGGCATTCTTGCAGTTAGCTCCGGTATCTGCTCTTAACTCAATTCCAGGTGATGATGATGATTTTATATATATATAAAATTGGTAGTTTTATAAACAATTTATCAACTATTGGTAGTTGATAAACTACCAACAGTGTAAGTGCAATCATATTTTTACTTTAAAAGGCTGGGTTCAGGAACCAAACTTTCTAATATATTCAGGCTGTGATTTTGGGAAAATCTTTTACTGTTTTGAATTTTAATTTCTTCATCAGGAAAGAGGACAGTATCATAATGCTCACAAAGACTAGTGGAGATCAAATGATATATGAAGTGTGAAATATTTCACGAACTGTAGTGTTCAAGAGCATTTGTTAGCTGCCATGACTCATGATTCCTCTCTTGGAATTCTCTAGAAGTGTTATTCAGCTCAGGCTATTTGTATGCTGGCCGTTTGGCTGCTTTATTAAGGTTACATCACCTACAACTTAAAATAGACCCAGAAGTTCAAATTGCCATCAGGAGTAGTTCATCTGATCTGATTGACCATTTCAGTCTAGTTGGTTGAAATGATTTCACGGGAGATCATAGGATCCCTGTTCGATAAAACACAAGCGCAGCAGGAGTCCTCTCCAATCCCACACGATGCTGATTAGGACTATGCCATGAGCTGTTGCCCAAATACTTCCAGATTCCAGCTGCTCCAACAGATGCAGGGTCTACATTGGAATTGGTTCTTCCAATTTCTTTTAGTTTATTCTAATTTGATATGTCCTCCAGCTGCTTTGGGGGCATTTTAAAACAAATAAAGCATTGCTGTAAGACCTCAAGGGAACCATCCTCTGTAGCATCACTGTTAAATCCTTCTTAGGAGATTTCCCCCTAATTTACACAATTGTATTATAATAATTTCTTTAATTCTTCTGTACTAGAGTCAATTTTATTGTTATGGATCTGATGACCAGTTTTATACTGTTTTCTACTTTCCCATTTATTGCTATAAATTATAGATGACTCCTCACTTAAACTACATGAGAGAATATTTATGAAATACTCAGTGGATCCCAGGAAATGTTGAATGCCAACTGATTGTATCCTTCCTTGTTATCTAGGAGTTTATATTCTCCTTGAAACTGTAAGATATATACTTTATTAAATATTTAGCAAGATAGTATCAATATATGAGTCTCAGAGCTCAGAAAAAAAAATGTATTTTGTGTTAAGCCTCCCATTAAGATAGATAATACCTCACATGGTTGTATTGAAGAGTGGCGAAGAACGGACTTGAAATTAATGTTTTATGGATACTTGTAACCATTGGTAACAGAATATAACACTTGTGAAAGATGAATCAGTCTTATAATTGCAGTAAAGTTTGGGTTTAACTCTATTAGACATTGAAAGCAGATGTAATAACATCTATCCAATACAGGAAAGAAACAAAAATGCCACCAGAGGCTGTCCCCGGACATCTACCATCCTTCCCACAGCTCTGCCTGCCTCCCTGAGGAGTTCTGATAGAATCAGAAATATCTAGTCAACACTGAGGACTACCATATGCCTAAGGCCACACAATCAATAAGAACACAATAAAGAACATGGCAATATGACATCACCAGAGCCAAGCTATCCTACTGCACCAAGCATGGATATCCTAACACAGCTGAAGCACAAGAAGAAAACCTTAAATATAATCTTATAAATATATAAAGGGATTTAAAGAGAAAATGAATAAATCCCCTAAAGAAACATAGAAAAAAACAAACAAGTGAAGGAAATGAATAAAACTGTTCAATACTTGAAAATGGAAATAGAAGCAATAAAGAAAATGCAAACTGAGGGAATCCTGGAGATGAAAAACTTAGGGAAGAAAAGAGAAACTACAGATGCAAATATCACCACCAAAATATAAGAGATGGAAGAAAGAATCTCAGACATAGAAAATATGATTGAAGAGTCTCTGAAGAAAGAAATCGAAGAAGACCTCAGAAGATGGAAAGATCTCCTATGCTCATGGATTTGCAGGATTAATATAGTTAAAATGGACATCCTGCTGAAAACAATCTACAGATTCAATGCAATCCCCATCAAAATCCCAACTCAATTCTTCATAGACTTAGAAACAGCAATTCTCAAATTCATATGGAATAACAAAAACCCCAGGATAGCAAAAACTATTCTCAATAATAAAAGGACTTCTGAGGGAATCAGCCTCCCTGACTTCAAGCTATACTACAGAGAAGTAGTGATAAAAACTGCATGTTATTAGTACAGTGACAGGCAGGTAGATCAGTGGAATAGAATTGAAGACCCAGATATGAACCCACATACTTATGGTCACTTGATCTTTGAAAAGGTGCTAAAACGATACAGTGGAAAAAAGACAGCATCTTCAACAAATGGTGCTGGTTAAACTGGAGGTCTACATGTAGAAGATTGAAAATTGATCCACTCCTATCTCCCTGTACAAAGATCAAGTCCAAGTGGATCAAGGACCTCCACATAAAACCAGATACTCTGAATCTAATAGAAAAGAAAGTGGGGAAAAGTCATGAACACATGGGCACAGGGGAAAAGTTCCTGAACAGAGCACCAATGGCTTGTGCTCTAAGATCAAGAATCGACAGATGGGACCTCACAAAATTACAAAGCTTCTGTAAGGTAAAGGACACTGTAAATAGGACAAAACAGCAACCTACAGATTGGGAAAAGATCTTTACCAATCCTACATCCGATAGAGGGCTAATATCCAATGTATACAAAGAACTCAAGAAGCTAGACTCCAGAGATCCAAATAACCCTATCAAAAAATGGGGAAGAGAGATAAACAGAGAAATCTCAACTGAGGAAACTCGTAGGGCATAGAAGCACCTAAAGAAATGTTCAGCATCCTTAGTCATCAGGGAAATGCAAATCAAAACAACTCTGAGATTCCACCTCACACCAGTCAGAATGGCTAAGATCAAACACTCAGGTGACAGCAGATGTTGGTGAGGATGTGGAGAAAGAGGAACATTCCTCCATTGCTGGTAGGATGCAAGCTGATACAACCTCTCTGGAAATCAATTTTGCAGACCCTCAGAAAAATGAACATAATACTACCTGAGGACCCAGCTATTCCACTCCTGGGCATATACTCAGAAGATGCTCCAATATGTAATAAAGACACATGTTCCACTATGTTCATATCAGCCATATTTATAATAGCCAGAAACTGGAAACAACCCAGATGTCCCTCCACAGAGGAATGGATACAGAAAATATACATTTACACAATGGAATACTACTCAGCTATTAAAAACAATGACTTCATGAAATTCGCAGACACATGGATGGAACTTGAAAATATCACCCCGAGCAAGGTAATGCAGTCACAAAAGAATGAACATGCTATGTACTTACTGTTAAGTGGTTATTAGCCCAAAAGTTCGAAATACCCAAGAGTCACTTCACAGCAACAGTAGGGCTGAGTATGGGGTCCCAGATAGAGGACTTGGAGAAGGGACTGAAGGAGCTGCGGGAGTTTGCAGCCCTAGGGAGGCAGCAACAGTGGCAACGGGCCTGACCCCTTGATATTCCTGGAGCCTGATCCACCAACCAAAGAATACACATGGAGGGACCCATGGTGTTGGCCACATATGTGGCAGAGGAGGGTCTTGTTAGCCATCAGGGGGAGGAGAGGCCTTTGGGCCTGAGAGTGCTAGATCCCCCAGTATGGGAGAATGCCAAGGAGGGAAGATGAGAGTGGTTGGGTGGGTGGGAGAATACCCTCATAGTGACAGGGAGAAATGGGGAGGTTCCAAAGGGGAGATCTGGAAAGGGGGAAACATTTGAAATGTAAATAAAGTAGGGAAAAAAAGAAAAAGAAAATATGATTGAAGAAATTAATGTATTGGTCAAAGAAAATGCTAAATCTAAAAAGTTTCTGGCACAAAACAATCGATAATCTGGGACACTATGAAAAGACCAAAGCTAAGAATATTAAGAATAGAAGGATAAGATTCCCAGCTTAAAGACCAAGAAGATACTTTCAACAAAATCATGGAAGAAAATTTCCCCAACCTAAAGAAAGACATGCCTATAAATATACAAGAAGCTTACAGGGCACCAAACAGAGTGGACCAGAAAAGAAAATCCTCCTGCCACATAATAATCAAATCACTAAATGTACAGAACAAAGAAAGACTATTAAAAGCTGTATGAGAAAAAGGACAAGTAACATATAAAGACAGGCCTATCAGAATTATACATGACTTCTCAATAGAGAGACTCTAAAAGCCAGTAAAGCCTGGGAACATGTCTTGGAGACTCTAAAAGACCACAGATGTCAACCCAGACTACTACACTCAGCTGGAATTCAACAACAACACAACAGAGAGCCTACAAACTCATGGAAACTGAACAACTCTCTTGACCCCTGGGGTCAAGAAAGAAACAAAGATTTTCTAGAATTCAATGAAAATGAAGGCACACAGCATACACAAACTTATGGGACACAATGAAAGCAGTGCTAAGAGGAAAGCTCATAGCATTAAGTGCTTTATAAAGAAATTAGAGAGATCTCATAATAGCAACTTAATAGCACACCTGAAAGTTCTAGAACAAAAGGAAGCAAACGCACCCAAGAGGAGTAGTCAGCAGAAATAATCAACTTAGGACTGAAATCAATAAATTAAAAACAAAATGAACAATATAAAGAATCAACAAAACCAAGAGCTGGTTCTCTGAGAAAATCAACAAGATAGACAAACCCTTAGCCAAATTAACTAAAAGGCAGAGAGACAGTATTCAAATTAACAAAATCCGAAATGAAAATAGAGACATAATTGTGGCCACTGAAGAAATCCAAAAAATCGTTCATTCTTACTTCAAAAGCCTATACTCCCACAAAATTGGAAAATCTAAATGAAATAGAAAATTTTCTTCATAGATAACATTTACCAAAACTTAAATTAAGATCAGATAAACAGTTTAAGTAGTTCTATAAACCTTAAAGATATAGAAGCACTAATTAAAAGTCTCAAAAAAAACAAAAAAAAAAAAACCACAGTGCCAGATGGGTTTAGCACAGAATTCTATCTGACTTTCAAAGAAGAGCTAATATCAACACTCCTCAAATTATTCCACAAAGGAGAAACAGAAGGAATATTATGAAACTCATTCTATGATGACACAGGCACCCTGACTCCTAAACTATACAGAGACTCAATAAAGAAAGAGAATTTCAGACAAATTTCCATCATAAACATTGAGGCAAAAAAAAATTCAATAAAATACTCAGAAAATGAGTCCAAGAATACATTAAAAAAATCATCCCATAATCAAGTAGGCTTCATGCCAGAGATGAAGGGCAGGTAAATATAAAAATCCATCAATAAAATCCAACATATAAACAATCTGAAGAAAAAAACCCACATGATTGTTTCATTAGATACTGAAAAAGACTCTGACAAAAATCTAACATCCCTTCATGTTAAAAGTCTTAGAAAGATCAGGGATACAAGAACATACATAAACACAGTAAAGACAATATACAGCAAGCCAATAACCAATATCAAATTAAATGGAGAAAAAGGTAAGCTATTTCATTAAAATCAGGGACAAGGCAAGGTTGTCCACTCTCTTCCTATCTCTTCAGTATAGTACTTGAAGTTCTAGTTAGAGCAATAGGACAACCGAAGGAGATCAAGGAGCTAAAGATTAGAAAGGAAGATGTCAAAGTATCACTATTTGCAGATAATATACATACTTGACCCCAAAATTTCTATCAGAGAACTTCTTCAGCAAAGTGGCTGGATACAAAATTAAGTTAAAAAAATCAATAGCCATCCTTTATGCAAATGATAAACTGGCTGAGAAAGAAATTAGAAAAACAACACCCTTTACAATAGCCACAAATAATTTAAAATATCTTGTTGTACCTCTAACCAAGAAAGTGAAAGACCTTGTATGATAAAAACTTCAAATCTCTGTAGAAAGAAATTGAGTAAGACACCAGAAGATGAAAAGACCTCCATGTTCATGGATTGGTAACAAAAAAAATGGCTATCATACCCAAAGCAATCTACAGATTCAATGCAATTCCCATCAAAGTTTCAACAATTCTTTACAGACTTTGAAAGAGCAATTATTAATTTCATATGGAAACATAAAAAACCCAGGATAGCTAAAACAATCCTGTACAATAAAAACTTCTGGAAGTATCACTATCCCTAATTTCAAGTTGTACTACAGAGCAAAAGCAATAAAAGTGCAAGGTATTGGCATAAAACAGACAAGTTGATCAATGGAAACGAATTAATGTCCCAGAAATAAATACACTCATCTATGGAGACTTAATTTTTAGCAAACACATGAAAAATCATACAATGGAACAGAAAGCATCCCCAACAAATGGTGCTGGTCTAACTGGATATCTGTATGTAGAAGAATGCAAATAGATCCATTTTTATCACCCTGCACAAAGCTCAAGTCCAAGTGGATTAAAGACTGAAGCAATAAAGCAGATCCACTAAATCTAATAGAAGAGAAAGTAGGGAACTGCTTTAAACACATTGACACAGAGATAACTTCCTGAACAGAACACCAATAGCTCAGGCACTAAGAATGACAGCTAATAAATAGGACCTCATGAAACTGAAAACCTTCTGTAATGCAAAGGATAGCCCAAATAGGACAAAACAGCAGTCTACAGAATGGGAAAAGATCTTCACCAACCCGCCATCTGACAGAAGACTAGTGTTGAAAAAAATATATAAACTCAAGAAATTACACACCAACAAACTAAATTATGTAATTAAAAACGGGGTACAGAGCTAAACAGAGAATTCTCAACAGAGGAATCTCAAACATCTGAGTAACACTTAAAGAAATGTTGAATGTTCTTAGTCATCAGAGAAATGCAAATCAAAATGACTCTGAGATTCATCTTATACCCATCAGAATGACTAAGATCAAAACTCAAGTGACAACACATGCTAGCAGGGAAGTAGAGCAGGGGGAACACTTCTCCATTGCTGGTAGGAGTGCAAACTTGTTAAAGCACTTTGGAATTATTATCAATTTAGTGGTTTCTCAGAAATTTGGGAATAGTTCTACCTCAAGACACAGCTATACGCCACCTGGGCATATACCTACAAGATACTCCACTGTAGCAGAAGGACACTTGCTCAGCTATGCTCAAAGAAGTGATACTGATAATAGCAAGGAACTAGAAACAACCTAGATTTCACTTAACTGAAGAATGGATAAAGAAAGTGTAGTATATATACCCAATGGACTATTAAAAACAAAGACATCATCAACTTTGCAGGCAAATATATGGAACTAGAAAATATCATCCTGAGTGAGGTAAACTAGACCCAGAAATACACACATAGCATGTACCCACTTGTAAGTATATATTAACCATAAAATACTGGATAAACATACTGCAATCCATAGACTCAAAGAAACTAAGCAACAAGGAGAGCCAATGGAAGATGCTTGAATCTCACTCAGAAGGGGAATTAAAATAGTTATCAGAGGTGGATGGAAGGAGGAAACTCAGAGAGAGAGGGGCTAGGAAACAGGATGGGTATCAGGTGAGGCTCTCTGGAGTCTATGGGGGTGACTCTAGCTGAGACTACTAGCAGCTGAGGATATGGAAACAGAAGCATCCACCTCCTGTAGCCATGTAGAACTTCCAGTGGAGAGAGGGGAACAACAACCCATTCACAAAACCTTCAACTTAAAATTGGTCCTGCCTATAAGCTGTTCAGGGATAAAGATGGAACAGCGATTAAGGGAATGGTCATTCAACAACTGGCCCAACTTGAGGCCTATCCCAGCAAGAGAGACAACCTCTGACATTATTAATGATACTCTGTTATGCTTGTAGACAGGAGCCTAGCATAACTATCTTCTGGGAGGCTTCATTCAGCAGCTAACCAAAACAGATGCAGAGACCCACAGCCAAACATCAGGAAGAGTTTGGAGAGTCTTGTGCAAGAGTTGGGGTAAGGTTCAAGGGAGCTCGAGGGGTCAAGGACACCACAAGAAAATCTACAGTGTCAACTGACCTGGGCCCATGAAAGCTTACAGATACTAAAACACCAAACAAAGAGCATGCATGAGTTGGGTCTATGGCCCTCCATTTTTGTAGCAGATGTGTGGCTTGGTTTTCATGTAGGTCCACTAACAATGAGAGTGGGAGCTGTCCATGACTCTGTTGCCTTCCTTTGGATCTCTTCCCCTAGCTGGGCTGCCTTGTCTGGCCTCAGTGGGAAAGGATGCACTTAGTCCTGATGCAACTTGATGTGCCAGGGTGGGTTGGTACCCAGGGGATCCTCCTCTTCTCTGAGTAGAAGGGAATAATGGAGTGGTTTGAAAGGATGGGACTGGGAGGAGAGGAGGAAGGGGGGCTGTAATCAGTGGCAAATTAAGTTAATTAATTAGTTAATTAATTCAAAAAATAGATTCTTTCAAAAAATTCCATGAGAAAAAAACTAAACAGAGGGTGATATGCTATTGTTACTGAACCAGCAACAACCTGTGAGGCTGGGTGTGTGGTGGGTTGTATTGATGTCCTTGCTCATGGGTTATGTAAGGGAGAACTTGTCTTTGAAGCCAAGCATTAAAGAAATTGGATTATGGTTTATACCTTATTAGCTAGTCCATTTGGAAAATTTTCTTTGCAAGCCATTTTCTAAATTACTTCTCTGGCCCACATTTTTGTCTCTAAAATGAATATAATGTATATTCAGAGGATTTTGAAAAACATATTAGGTAATGCCACAAAGATACAGAAAGTAAGCAATAAGTGATAGGAATTTTATTTTGTTAAGGGGCCAGAATGTTATTTTAATGTTAACTCCATTGGATTAACATGGGAGTATGTTTACAGTCCCATAAGGTTATCTAAACAAAGTTTAATCTTTACAAATAAGTAAAGAATAAGCCACAAACTTCTGTGTGTGGAAATGAGGCAATTGTAGAAATCATTGTGGCCTCTGTCTCCGGAAGAGTGTGGGAATGGGAGGAGCTGTCAGGTCATTATTTTTCATAGGCAGAACAGCAACCTCAGGCTAGAAGGTTCTGACACTCTACAGAAGGACCCAGAACTCCCAAGAGTCAAGGAATATAAGCTTCTTTGAAACCATTTTCAAGAGTATTTTGGGATTAAACAGTAAACAATCTAGATTTATCAAGAGAGAAAAGATGAACTGAAGACATAGGAAGCAGATGCAAAGCAAAATAAATAAAGCTATTCACCATGTGTTCTAGAGTTTCTATTAAGTTCTCTGACTTACACATTGTATAGGGAGTTTGTCCTTTACCTTAGGTTTAAATCATCTCTGGAGGTGGTGTGCAGGAGAGCATAGAGTGTCTACATCAGATAGGCTCACATTCAGTTTTCAGATTTTCCTGTTATCATCTGACTTTGCAAGCTGTACCTAGCAGTTCACTCTGATTGCTGCTTGGGCAGATGCAACAGATGCTTCTTATTCTCACCTAACAGAATCATTGAGTGTGGTTCTGGTTCCTGATAAAATCTGGGACACTCTTCTGGAATTTAGGCATGAGTAGAACCAACCTTTTTCTTTCTTTTCACTCTGCTGAAGCTGGATGTGAGAACATGATCTTTTGAAATACAATAAACGTGAGGAATTTTATTTTCTTCTAATTAACATATTAATATAAACTTGGAAACTCTGAGATTAGGTATTATTTTTCTTTTTAAACTGTATGTGTGGTATGGGGTGTATATTATTTATATACATACATGTTCATGTATATGGACATGTGTATACAGTTGCTTTTGTTGTGTTCATGGAGAAGTGAAGTTCTAACAAGACAAGCTACTTAACCAATGTTATAAAATATATCTTTTGAAGTGTATTAATAGGTCACCTCCTTCTTTCCAAGTCCCTAAATCAAGCACCATTTTGAATTCCTCAAGATGTCTAGGATAATTGATTCAGCTTGAGTGCTTAAAGTCAAGGGTCCAGGTTGGCAATCAAACGTCCTAGTAGCTGAAGTAGTTTTGAACTTCTGGTTCTCTTGTGTCCTCTGTAATAACATTGAGATTGTAGTCATGAACTACCATGCTAGTACTCAAACAGTTGAGGTGTATCCCCAGCACTAGCCTTTATGTTGATCTCTCCTGGGAAACAGAAATAAGTCCTGCGTGGGAGAATCAAAGCAGCCCAAAGAATTAGCTGTTCAGGGTGTGGAACGAAAGTCTAAGTGGTTTAGGTCCTCCTCATACTTGAAAGATAAATAACACATTTTATATAATGTTATGTTTTGCCTGAAAGATATAAAGATAGTTATCCTAAGTACACTATGAAATCCATTAGGTTGTGAGGGTATCAAATAAACATTTTTTTAATGTTCACTGGCAAGTTTTGTAATTCACATAAAGTGCTCTACTGTGACCCTGATCCATAAAAATAAACTTTCCCTTTCTAAGGAGCTTTCTGAAACTTTGTTGCTGGTCTCTGTGGAACATTTCTCAATGCTTCAGTCTTTCCCCTTTATTAATAGGGTCTGGCACAACACTGGGGTTCTGCAAACTATTTCACAAAGTTCCAAGGGGGAAATAATCAACTGGGGTTATAAATGAGGTACCGCAACTTCTGGAGTGCTAAGAATCTGCGCCATAGCATCCTACTTCAGGAAATGCTTGAAATCCATCTTCACATTTCAGGAGATTTGATTCATAGAGGTACAAAGCCAAATGTTTATGTCTATTTGCTCTGTCTGCACCCTGAGTCAAAGCTCCAATTAGGTAATTTCTCCAGGAGAACTTGATTAAACCGAAAGGCCAAATCAGGACTTTTCATCATTTGGGCATATTAGGCTCAGGTTTTAGATTTTAAATTTCTGAGGACAAAGGAATTTACTGTGTATTTTAATAATCTAAGAAATATCAAGATTTGACTTAACTGTGAAGATGTACAAGGGATGGTTTGCTGAGAAGCTTCACACCAGGAAAGAGGCATGGGAAACAGAGGCTTTGCAATTTCTGTTTGTCTCATGTTTTTGGACATACTGAGCCTTGGTTTACCTACATATGTTCTCATCATGTTCCTAGAGCCAATGGCCACACTAGGTAAACGACTGATTGCTCCTTTACTGTGTAAAACAGCGTCTCATTATTTGATGGTTAACATGTTGCCAAAGTTTTAAGGTCTCAAAGAGTAGCACACCCCAAATTTATCAAGAAAAGAGAAAGGGAGCTTTTGCTAACTAGGTCTTTCTAGTCAGCTCCACTGTCCTCCTCATTTGTGCCATTCAATAAATGACTCCGTGGTGTTGCAGAGAGGATGTTGTCTGTTGATGGTTGAATAGATAAAAAAATTAATTCTATATTCACAACTTCAATCATATCATATTTCAGCTTGACATTTGTGGCACAGTAAAGTAAAGGATCATGGGGGCACATAAATACCACTTTAATATTTCAGCCAGTTATTTCCAATAGTCAAGGTGGTCATAGATTTAAGAAGACAACATCTATACACTCAAACACACACATGTGCACACGCATGAGTAAGCAACTGTAATGAGTAATAGTGGGATCCTAGATTTATTGATAAGTGTGAAAAGAGGCCAGTTACTCTGGAGGATTGTAACAGAGCCACATACAAAGGGAGAGAAGGCAGACACAATAAAGTAACAATCGAGATTACAGTTGAAGACAAGAAAAAGGCCACTGGGTCTTGTAAGCAATGGACCATAAAGCCCACTCTACTGAAAAGACTCATAGGAAAATGTAGCCAGAAAAGACCTTATACACTTAGAGACTAAGGGTTCCTCACAGTTTCATACACTGAGTCTTTTGGGAAATGTCAAAATGAGTCAAGAGTGCTGGTAAAGAGCAGATCACAAAGAGTCTTTGAGATTTAGAAAAAAAATAAAATTTATTTGCTTTTGTCTTCAAGGGAAGTGAACTCTATGATAGCTTTTGAAAACAAACAATTATAATTTGTATTTATATGTCTTCTAGGATTGTTGTGTATTACTAGGTGAAAGAAAACACTATGGGAAGAAGCCAGTAAGGCACTACTGCGACTGCACTGGTGAGGATGCTAAGGAGAGTGGTCTGGGTCCTGCGGGGGGAGGCTGGGGTGCTCACACTTGGGGATTAATAGATGCAGAAGAGGAAGAGAGGACAAGACCAGTCAGTCAGGTGTGGAGATACAAGCTCAGGATGAGTGCACTGAAGTCTGAGTAGTAACTGGTGTGTGTGTGTGTATAATACATATATCATATATTCAATTACATTATATACATTATACTCCAAAGTCTTGGTTAGACACGCCATTCTCAGGCTGAAGTCCCTCACTCACAGTATAGGTATCACTGGTTATTACTACCACTTCAGGGGATATTAGTAAATTAACTCTCAGAAAAATTAACAACATTTCAAAAATTTCAAGTACAAAAACAATTTCTGCAACAAAGTCTCCATTAACTAAGAACATCTTTCCTATTTACTCAGTTCTACATTTCACTTTACCATACAGATTATGGCAGGGAATCTTCTCAGCTAATGTGGTACCCATTCCAGCCATTTTTCTGACCCTTGTTTCCTTCCCCTCAGCAGATGCTGGACTTACTCTGAAGCAGTGGCAGCTACATACCAATGTTACAGGCAACTACATGAAACATGTTTCTTACAATAATCACATGTTAAGGATTTGTTGCTTCACTTCATGCATGTATATACCTCTGCAATGTATGTGAATGTGCCCCATGTATACGATAACTATAATTTTGGAAATACCTTTTTCTTATCTTCCTGTCTTCCTGAAATATCTGGATCATGGATCTTTACCCTGCATCCATAAGAATCTTCAGGAATCCTCAGAATATCATTGAACCTCTAAACCAGTCCTAATTATTGGGTAATTTCCACTGTAGAAGAAAAACTTTTAAAAACTCCCATTTGTTGATTTCTCTTAATTTCAGGTATATGTGTTCTTAGTTGACAACCACCATACAGAGCTTTAGATGAAAAATATGATTTGTGAATTGGAAATACTAGAATCCCAGAAAATAACTAAATTTAAATGTAAAAAATATCTCCCCCTCATAAGCAATCCCTGGTACTGATAAACACATTCAATAAAATATACTCCATGCATATATGTGAACACATGCCTGTAGATGTGTGTGCATGCATGCACTCTTGTCTGTGGAGACCATAGATTGAAGTTGAGTGTCCTCTGTTTTCATTTTCTACCTCTAGTTTTGAGGCAGCATCTCTCACCAGACCCAACACTCAATACTTGGCTAGCCTGTGTGGTCCAAGAGCTATAAGCTTTCAGTGTTAAGATTAGTAGTGCACACTATCATGTCCAGCACACTCTCAAGGCAGGCCTTCTGCCATCTGAGCAATCTTTCTAGCCACTGAATTTTTTTTTTAGAAGCTTGTTCATTTATTTATTTATTTATTTATTTATTTTTTATACTTTATTTACATTTCAAATGTTTCCCCCTTTCCAGATCTCCCCTTTGGAACCTCCCTATTCCCCCCACCCCCTGCCTCTATGGGAGTGTTTCCCCCACCCACCCACTCTCATCTCCCTTCCTTGGCATTCTCCTATATTGGGGCATCTAACACCCTCAGGCCTAAGGGCTTCTCCTCCCACTGATGGCTAACAAGACCCCTTCTGCCACATATGTGGCCAACACCATGGGTCCCTCCATGTCTATTCTTTGGTTGGTGGTCCAGTCTCTTGGAGCATCGGGGGTCAGGCCCGTTGACACTGTTGCTCCCTCCATGGGACTGCCAACTTCCTCAGCTCCTTCAGTCCCTTCTCCAACTCCTCCATCTGGGACCTCATGCTCAGCCCAGTGGTTGCTGTGAAGTGACTCTTGGGTATTCCGAACTTTTGGGCTAATAACCACTTATCAGTGAGTACATACCATGTTCATTCTTTTTGACTGCATTACCTCGCTCAGAATTTCTTTTAATATAATGAAAATGAAAGAAGCTGTGATGTAACAATCTTAATTATTTATATCCATGTCTCTAATACAAACAGAAGCAGAGTAAGTGTTTCCCTAAGAGGCTATTCTACGAAGGCTCAAGTATTAGTTTCCTTTGCACAATGATACGCTTCACAGGTCATTGCCATGCTTTGCTTGAAGTAATACTTATGGGGCTGAGGAGAAGCTCTGTGGGCAAAGCGATAGTTGCAGAATCATGAGGACTTGAGTTCCATCCTCCACACTCATTTAAGATGTCAGGGATTGTGAAGTGCTCTGGACTTCCCAGGGATGTGAGCTATTAGATAGGTAGATCTCTGACATCCACACACATGAAAACACACACACAGAGAGAGAGAGAGAGACAGAGAGAGAGAGAGAGAGAGAGAGAGAGAGAGAGAGAGAGAAAACAACAAAGCAAAGCAAAACAAACAAACAAAACAAAAAACAAATACAACACTGTTTATGTTTCCATAGACTAGCTTTCTAGTTTATCTAGGCTCAGTGGGGCTCCTTCTATCTGTGGCCAGCAGTAGATGAACTGGGCAGCTTTGTTTACCCTAGCTGGACTTTCTCACAGGGTTGAGGCTTTGGCTAAAACAACTGGACTGATTCAGGTCTGCTTTGTGTGGTGTATTACCCACTACCAGATGACCTTGAAAATGATCACCTGGTGTAGATTAATTTCTAACAGGAAATGCAAGCATAGGCAACATGACAGATTTCTAGCCTTGGCTCAGTGTTATGTTCATCACATTGTATTGACCAAAGGAAGTCACAAGGCTGACCTATATATGGGAAGTGAAGGAATAAGTACCCAATGTATGAGAGATAGTACAAAGGTACATGGTGAAGGATATGGATGTGAGGGGCATTTTATTAATCATTACCTTGTACAATTATTCATCAGAATGTGAGCATGAATTAAGTGTTTTCTAAGTGCTCTGTCTTCAAATATTTGAATATAAATAATAAAACTTGGAAAGTATTAATACTTCTCTTATGTCAGAATATTAGGTCCAGAAAGGTTGTTACCCTCCATTGCCTTCCAGAGAGATGGTTATTCCCTAATGCATTGGATATACATAAGTGAGGATTTTACTTCTTGGGATGATGTGCATTTATGTGTGTGTGTGGGGGGGCAGAAGTATGGAGGTGCACACACACACCTCTTCTGTGCTCAGACTGTGGTTGTACGTGGGACACAGAGGATGTGCATCTTGCTGTAATTCAAAATATGTCAGCTGGGTGTTATCTTTCAACTGCTCTCCCCATAGAACATATTCTTGAAATGAGATCTGGGTAGGGAAATCCCATAGCTGTTGTACAGAGAATATAAAATACATTTATTCAAAAAGTGTGGTATCAAATTGTATCAATAGTATCACTGCATTTAGAGCCCAAGGCTAACTCTGATTATAAGCAATTGGATCAACCATAATGGATTTCTATAAATGGGTACCCAGCTTGTCAGTGGAGTACAACCGAAACCAGCAAAATGTTTTTCATTTGTCATAGGTCTCTCTTCAAGAGCTTCTTCTACTCTCTACCTGTCAAACATAAGTGTTGGGTTTCCACTATTATTTATCCAGTGATATCTGCAATATCTCTCATTTGGTTCTTCATCTTTTAAATTTTCGTACTTTATTGTCTGACCTGGCTGACAACCTTCATAGTCATTAGAAAGTCAAAGTTCACCCTGCAGATACCTAATAAGTATCAATAGTATCTTTAATGCAGATGTTCTTAGCCTTGGTTTTCATGCTACTTACAAATTAGATTCTTGGAGAGCAGAGATGATGAATTATCTCTAGAGAACTATAGTTGTGGGTTTGGTTTTTTTTTTTTTTTGGTAATGAAGAAAGAGAAAGAAACAAAGTGGAAAGCCACATGTTTTTTAAGTATTCACATACTCAGCTATATAAATCTATGTATAGGGTGTAGGAATGTAAAGCCAATTTGCTTTGTACATTAAAAGGAATTTACACCGTATGTGGCAGAGGAGGGTCTTGTTAGCCATCAGGGGGAGGAGAGGCCCTTGGGCCTGAGGTTGTTAGATCCCCCAGTATAGGAGAATGCCAAGGAGGGAAGCTGAGAGTGGGTGGGTGAGGGAATATCCCCATAGAGGCAGGGGGAGTGGGAGGACATAGGGGGTTTCCAAAGGGGAGATCTGGAAAGGGGGAAACATTTGAAATGTAAATAAAGTATCAAAAAAAAAAAAAAAAAGGAATTTGCAGTCTTCTTACTATGCTCTTCACTTCCTCTGTCATTTGCATATTAGATGCATAGTGACAGCCTCCTAGTTGCTCTGTCTGCTTTATTGCATCCCACATACATTCAGCATTCAGAATGTTATAGAGGTATAGATCAAATATGTCATTTTTCTTTGTGAATCCATTTTTGTTTGGGTGTCTGCAAACATTCTAATTTCAGATATCTGGCATATGTTTTTATTCTTTTGGAATATTTGATAATTATCTTCCTGTGTGGTATTGTAACTTAGTGACAATTTTGATGTAGAAAATCTTTTGTTCATATGTGGGAGCATTCCTGTATTATCCCATTTTCTGATTTCTTCCCACTTGCTTTGTTCCACTTGACTTCCATTTTCTTTTATTTCAATTCTAATTTATATTAGACAATCTCTTCACTAGGAAGACTGAGATGAATCACTAGGAAGTTATTCCCAATCTGCTTATGAGGAGAGTGGTTTTAATGAGCTTCACTCTGGAGAGGTTTTAACATACTTACCCATCTAATTAAGAGACAAGCTATGATAAATTTTAATTTTTCCTCTCGCTATCACCTGAGTAATTTCAATTGTCTCATTTCAAACTGTGTACTTGCCAACAGTTTAACTTTAAAAAAAAATCACATAGATGTGTGTTCACATCATGTCCCTCTTTGGTAAAGCAGTGAAATAAATTGGGTCGTTAGAAGTGAGGGCAAAGTGCACTACAGTGTATATTTAGAAACTAGGTCAGGCCCTACTTCTGTGTTGAGGATATAGAAGATGAATCTCAGATTCAAAAAGGGAATATTCAGTAATTGACACAAAGGGAAGGCTCCCTAAAGGCAGTAATTTTTCATTCGGTTGGTTATGGGATTCTGAAACTCTAATCAGCAACATCAACTCCAAGGAAGGCAAACTCCCATCTGTTCCCTGTGGAACTTGGTACAATAATATATTTTAGAGTGTAATCAGTGAGAGTAAAAGAAAAGGAGAGAGGCAGAGAGAGAGAGAGAGAGAGAGAGAGAGAGAGAGAGAGATGAGTGACAGGAAGATCACTGACTCAGAAAGGAATTTTGAGTCTGTCCTTGATAATGAAGAGGGCAAGATAAACACTGTGCCTTGGGGTTTGCCACAGAATAGGAGATGGTGAAAAAATTTGAGAAATATATGCTATTATAAACATTTATTGTTTTTAACTAATAATATAACAAGAACAATTGGCTTGATTTATTTACTTAGTGTTTAAATTAGAAAGATTTCCAAATAAAACTGAAGCATCTGGAAGGAGAGAAAAGAAAGGCTTGCAAACAGTACCCCGTGAGACATAACAACTTAGGTGAGAGTTTATGATGACTGCCTGGAGAAGAGCTGATTTCTGCAAAGGTTGCTATGACTTTTTCCAGAATAGACAGTAAAAATACGTGAGTTTGATGTGCCAAAGCCATTCTACATTGTCCTTTGTGTTCTCTGTGATGAGTTAGGAGAAATTGTACCTCAGAAGCAAGTGCTTTATAGGTTCTAAAGACTATTTCTCAAATGTATTAAGAAATGAAAGACGCAATGTTAGCTAATGGGTAATAGTACTGAAGAGAATGAGTTTTATTTATTGAATTAATGACTCCCTTAGTTCATATTAAGATGCTGTGGTAGCTAATTTAAGAGACTCTGGGGGCACTTCTAAGAATCTTTAATAGAATATAAGTTAGTGACAGCTTTCTGAATTATGCCCCAAATACGTTACATTTAGAATATTCAAGTACTTGTGATCTATACCTCTGAATGTTTCTACCAATTTTTGCCTCTGGATAAATCCTCTTCCTTTCCACCTTAACTGTCTTTACTCCTTTAAAATTTAGTGTAAATGTCATTGTTCCATATCTGGTATGCTAACTATTTGGGAAATTGCTGAAATCAGTGAAAAATGGATGGACATTGTCATTGGGAGATCTGCAATGAAGTTCTCATTCAGTTCACTTTCTGTCTTAGTTAGGGTTTCCATTGCCATGAAGAGACACCATGACCAAGGCAACTCTTATAAAGAACAATATTTAATTAGGGCTGACTTACAGGTTCTGAAAATCAGTCCATTATTATTATGGCAGGAAGCATGGCAGTATCCAGGCAGACATGGCACTGGAAGAGCTGAGAATTCTAAATCTTCATCCAAAGGCAGCTAGGAGAAGACTGTCTTCCTGGCAGCTAGAAGAGTCTTAAAACCCCACCTTCAGAGTGATGCATTTCCTTTAACAAGGCCACACCTACTCCAACAAGGTCACACCTCCTAATAAGTGCCTCTTTGCATGGGCCAAGCATATTCAAACCACCACACTTCCATTTCTCACACTTTGGATATAATTCCCTGAGTCCTCCAAGTATTTGTGAGCATCTTAGTTTTCGAAATTTCCCTTAGCTTTCCCCATCCTCTAAATTACCCTTTCTCTTTGGGAAGGAGGGCTTCAGTTTGGAACAAAAACATCTCATAACAGTAGGCAGTTGTCATGAGGACTTGAGTGACAGCTTCTAAATTGGAAAGTCCACAACCATGCAGCTTACTTTTCCTTTAATGCATTGGTGAAGCTCAAAATGTACACAGGATGGAAGTCTGAAAAACCAAAGCCAAATCTTAGATAAACAAAGCAGGCCCTTCCATATTGCCCAGAAACAAATGCTTAGTTGAAAGAGGCTGCCAGAAAAAAAAAAAAAAAAAGAAAATAAGAATGAATGAAGCCTAGAATCCTCTGAAGATAGATTTACAGATATCTAGCTCTGATGCCTTTCCCAGGGAGGGATCTGCAGATCTGGATAGAGCTTCACCCTAGATAGAAGATGGTTGTTGTTGATGGACACTGGGATCCATAGAGGGCCTTTAAACAGAGTGTATCCTTCTCAAGACAATTGTCAACTTTTGACGCAGTGGGGGTGAGAAGCTGAAGAACTGAGTTGCAAACCTATGGAAATCAGAGCTGAAATCCCTGGAATTTCTGATTGCTGGCAAGACAAGCACACAGGCATCTCCACTAGAAACCAGGAAAGGTTATCCCTTAGAAACAAGTGCATACAAGAGGGTGATAGTGTTCCAAGGGAACTCTAGCACACAGTGGTGTATGCTCAAGTAAGCAGCTTCTTTCTAAGCATTTGACAGAAGAAAGTAGAAAGCTTTTCTTGTGTAAGGTAAAATCATTAGAAGTAGCTGCATTTGTTTTTTTACTTCTCAGGGTTTATTTTTATTGGCATATACTTTGTATATAGTGCTGAAATTCATAATGAAAAATTTTCAAGTATGTAATATACCTTGACCATATTTGCACACTTCCCCCTTTTCCTTTCCTGTGAATGTCTCTCTTCTCCAAGTGTCTGTTTTACTTTAACACCTCATAAATGAAGGAGTGTAGACAGGGGGTAATTACAGGAGTGTGTGTGGTAGGGGACGTAGTGTGTCTTTATGCAGCTATGTGTATAATTTTGGATCCACAATTGATTAAAAATGGATAATATCTGCCTTCCTGAGTTTGTTTTATTTTGTATCAATTTTCCCCAAAATGACAAAATTTTGTTTCTTTATAACTGGATAAAACATGAGTGTGTGTGTGTGTGTGTGTGTGTGTGTGTGTACCTATTCATCCATTTATAAACACCTTCACTGATTTGATAAGTGGCCTTTATGGATGGTCTTATAATCAATATATTGGCTTCCTCTGTTGACTCTCACTTCTCTGAGTACTTCCGCAGGAGTGGTATGGCTAGGTCACATAGGAGTTCTGTTTCTTAAGGCTTTCCATCATTGCTAGACAGTTTACGTTCTTACCAGCAGTGCACAAGCCCTTCGTGACCTATGCAGCCTTACTGTTATTTATTGTCTCTTCATTTTTATGTATTTTATTCATAGTAGTATTTTGCCTACATTGATGTCTGTGTACCACATGTGTGCCTCATGCTTGGTTCACAAGAGTGTGTTGGGTCTCATGGACCTGGAATCACAGAGCTGTGAGTTGCCATATGGGTGCTGGGAGATGAAATGGATCCAGACAGTGCTTTTATATGCTGAGCCATATCTTCTGCCTGTTTTGTTTTTAAATGTATGTTTTAATGTTTTATGTAAGTATACTATGCTTTGTGAGCACACGCATCCTCTTACCGTTTCTTATCTGCCTTTCTACTTCTATAGGCCCCCTTCTCTCCAAACAGTCTCCTTACTGTGGCCTTTTAATCTGTGTAGGGTGAGTGCAGGTAACCATAGCTACTGTGTGCTCATCATTACATTGGCCAAGCAATAATGAGACAGAAGGTACTGCTGCACAGAAACTCTTACATTCTCCAGCTGTACAATCTTTTTTTCCCTTTTATTCTTTGTTTTCCTGTGGGTCTTGGATGAAGTGATATAGTTGTTCTGTTTATGGCTAAGCACCTCACAGTCTTCTATTCTGGGCATTTTGACCAGCATAGAGTCTCTGCATTAGCCAGCACCCCCTGCAAATAGTAGCAGTGCTTGTGTAAGGGCATTAACAGAAATATTTGAAGGACACTTTGCTCTGATGCCTCTTTGCAGTAATATTAGTTATAAGCTGATATAGATCCAGTGACATCTCCAGCCATAAATTTTTGTACAAGTTTACAGTGCCAGGTGTTTCTTCCCATGGAACAGGCTTGAAATTCAATCAGAAACTGGTTTGTTACCATCAAAACAGTCACACCATTTTGGCACCCACAGGAGCATGTTGCTTGCCAGGTTGGTATTGTGATATTTCAGATCCATAGCAGGGTAAGATCATTGATGCCCTTTCTCCTTCGAAGCATGCATATAGCACCCTTTGGCCCTGTGAGTGCTGCCCAGTGGGTGGAGGCAACCAGGTTCAATCTGGCTTGATTTATCTGTGTGCTGCATCCCATGCTTGTGGTGTCTTCAGCATTTCTTACCCGTTCCTTCCTATTGAGTGCCCAGGATCAATGGTAATGGCATTCATCGTTTTGTGAGCCTCTAAGATGAGATAAAATCTCTAAGCAGTTTTAATTTGCAAATCCCTGGCAGTTAAAACTACCACTTCCTTCATATCTTTATTGAATATTTGAGCTTCATGTTTTGAGAACTGTTTATTAGCCTGCTTATTGATTGTGTTATATGTATGTATGTATTATTATTATTATTGTTATTATTATTATTATTATTTAGCTTTGTTTCAGTTCTTTATATATCTCAAATATTGATCTTTTTGTCTGACTATAGCCTATAAATCCTTTGCTGTGCAGAAGCGTCCCAATGGTCAATTCTTGGCATCATTTCCTGAGTGGTTGGAGTCCTTTTCAGAAAGTCTTGCCTGTGCCTTATTTGTATTTGACCTATCTTCTCCATGCTGTCCTTACACACTTTAGAGTGAAGGTCTACACTAAGGTCTTTGATCAATTCTGAATTTATCCTTGTATAATACGAGTAGGGTCTAATTGTATCCTTCTACATATGGCTGTCTGGTTCCCCCATTTGTTGAAGACTGTTTTCTTTCAACTTCATTTTTGGCATTGTTGTTAAAATTATCTAAACATAGCTTTGGGTTTTATTCCAAGTCTTCTTTGCTGTCCAGTAATGTGTGTGTCTGTTTTTGTGCCCTATCCATGCTGCTTTTATTACAGTGACTCTACAGTCTAACTTGAAATGATATAGTATTGTAATACTTTCAACATTGCTCTTTTTGCTCAAGATTGCTTTGTCTCACTGGGGTATTTGAGGATTCCATATGAAATTTGGGGTTGTCTTCTTATTTCTGTGAAGAACATCTTTGGAATTTTTATGCAGATTGGATTGAATTTGTAAATCACTTTTTCTAACATAGTCACTTTTCAATACATTAGTCCTACCTATCCATGAATGCTAGGAGGTCTTTCCAGCCTCTAGTATCACTTTCAATTTCTTTTTTTTCTCTTTTTAAAGTTCTCACTGTAGAGGTCTTTAACTTCTTTGATTATATTTATTTCTAAGCATTTTATTGTGTTGAACTTGTGGGGAATACATTACCTTCTTAATTACTTTGTTAGTATGTTCATCAATGGTGCATGGAAAGCTACCAATTTTTATATGTTGTATGTCCTGAAAGTGTTTGTCAGTTCTGAGTGTTTTCTAAAGGAGTTCTCAGATCTGTTGTGTTCAGAATAAAATTGTCAGCAAATAGTGATATTTCAACCTCTTTTTTTTTTTTCTGGGTGCATCACTTTTATTTCCTGTCTTGTCTGCATTGTCTAAGACCAAAGAAAGTAGACACCTCTGTCTTATTCCTGATTTTAGTGGAAATACTTTGACTTCTCCCTCTCTATAATATTGGGTACATATTTGTCATATTTGACCTTTGCTATGTTGGGATATGTCCCCTCTGTTCCACTGTCTTCAGGGCTTTGATATGAATGGATGTTAGACTTTGCCTTGCACCTTCTCAATGGCTATTGATGTGACCCTGTGGTTTCTGGGTTTGAATGTGTTAATTTCTGGCATCACATTTGCATGTGTTGAATTACTCTTGCTTCGCTAGAATGAAGCTCACTTCCTTATGGTGAACAATCATTTTCACATTCTGGTGAATTTGGTTTCCAAGAATCTGATTTAATTTAGAAATTGCATGCATTTTTAACAGGAAAATTTGCTTATTTTTTCTTCTGTGCCGTTACTATGTCTTGTATTAGGGTAAAACTAACTTTATAAAATGAGCTTGATAAATTTCCTTCCATCGATAATATAGGAGATGGTTTGAGGGGCATTGGTTTTCCATTTTCTTTAAAGGTAAGGTCTAATTCAGTAGTGAATCCAACTGCAGACTTTTTACTTAGGAGATGTTTTTAATTACCATTTTAATCTTACTGCTCGTTATAGATCTTTACAAATTGTGTTCTTTTGTTTTAACTTTTGTAAGTCATATCTATCTTGAAATTGAGCCATTTTATCTATTTTGGGGAATATAGATGTGTGCCTAAAGATCTTCTATATTTCTCTGGTATCTGATAGGGTTTGCCAATCTTGTTTATTTTTTCAAATCACTGACTCTAACTCTGCATTTTACTGGATCTTAGTATTGCTATTTTCATTTCCATGTCATTAATTTCTTCCCAGGTCTTTATCAACTCCTTTTATCTATCAGGTTTTGATTTGGCTTATTCTTATTTTTCTAAGATCTTGAAGTGCAAGATTAAGTCATTTATTTCTTTCATTTCTTATGCCTGGAAATGTCCCTCTTAGAGTCATGTTTGATGTATCCCATGAGCTTTGATGTGTAGTTTCCATTTTCATTCTATACTAATTTGTTAATGCTTCCCTCTTAATTTCCTTAAATGTCCCGCGCTACGGTCTCGCCAGCAAGAACGACGCGGCACACATAGGATCCTTCTGCAGTAAAGCTTTAATGCATCTTGAGAGGGAGAGCATAAGCTTGCCATGAGTGGAGACCCAGAACAATAGAACACCCGCCCTTTATATGGGTCACAGCGTTTGCCTGGGATGCGGAGCTTCCCCATTGGCTCCCGCACACCAGGCCAGATGATGCCACGAGAGAGGCTGAGACTCTGAAGTGGAAAATTACCAGGTGCATGCGCACTAGCCTGTTTACAACTTGTCCTCGGCCGAATGTAGGCGCCATCTTGTAATGGCGGATGTGGGTGCTCAGGCGGCTCCCAACACTTAAATATGTGTGTTCAGTCTCCATAACCTTTTATGTATATTACATAGTGTGTCATGATTTTGGCCTTAGTTTTGTTTCATATGAGTAACACCCAAAATGTTTTACTCAGCATATGACAACAATAAACATTGCTGAGCATAAAAATCAAAAGGTACATAGGACCAAATTTGAAGACAAAAGTAGATAATAAAAGCATATCATTAAATAATCCATATAATAGATTAGCAGACATATTGATAAATATAAACTAAAGGACATTTGGGCATGTGAATATATTTTTCTAATTTACATATAATTTTGAGAAGAAAAAAGGAAAATCATGAGCCATCACACACACACACACACACACACACACACACACACACACACACACCAAACCAAACCAAACCAAACCAAAAAACCACAATAACATGCTACTTTTAAGGGAAACACTTGACAATAGACTTTTTTTGTTTTTGCTAAACTAGTGAAAGTTAGACAATAATACAACACTTTCAAAGTGACAAAATGCTAACAACTGTCAGCCTAGACCTCTACACTCAGAAAATACGTCCTTCAAAGACTAAAGTGAAAATGAAGCATGGACCAAAGAGAGTTGAGTGAATTTGTCACTGCAAGCCTGCATTGCAGAAGCAATTCAAGAGAGTTTGAAAAGAAAAAAAAAATCAAATGGGGATAGTTAAGGTGGATTGGTGAGATGGCTCAGTGGGGAAGAGCTCTTGTCCCTCTAAGACCTTAGTATGAGCCCAAGGACAAGATTCAAGAAAAACAAACAAACAAACATACCACAGAAAGCTTGTCTGTTGACCTCCAAACATGTGCACACCTAGATTCTCAAATAGAGTATGGATGCACAGGCACGCTGCATGTGCGTGTTCACTGGTAAGAATAGTAAGATTTTTGCAAAGGAAATTTAGAAGAAAGGATGAGGGCTTATGTGTGAATAAATGTGAAGATATATTGACTGCAGTAAAGGATTCACAATATTTTTAGGTCTGAATAAACACAGAGAATTAATAAGTGTGAGAAAAATAATATGAGTGTTAGGAGGAAAAAAATGCACGTTTCAACATTATTGGAAAGTTCAAAATGTTTTATTTATGTTATACTGGCCTAACTCAGAAAAGCTTGCCATGATGAAACGTAATGCTTACTAAAACAATGAAAGAGCAAATAATAAGTTAATACTGCAAAACAATAAAAAAAAAAAAATCTTTGACCAATGTAAAAGATGATAATGAAGATTAGAGATAACAAAACACGTGGGTTAAATATAAAGTAGTAACATGACAGATATAAGAAAGGACTTAATTAAGTATCAATGATAAAAATAATTATATTTAAACACATTAAACAATTTTTCAACAGCAGGAATAAAATAAACAACTATATTTTATTCAAATACTAAGAAAAGTATAATAGCTTTGTGAGTGTCAAATAAATTAGAGCCTAGGGATAAGAAATACTTCTGGGAGCTGGAGAGATGGCTCAGTGGTTAAGAGCACTGGCTGCTCTTCCCAAGGTCCTGAGTTCAATTCCCAACAACTACATGGTAGCTCACAACCATCTGTAATGGGATCTGATGCCCTCTTCTGGTGTGTTTGAAGAGAATGACTGTGTACTCATATACATAAAATAAATAAATATTTTTAAAAAGAGAAATACTTCTGAAAATAAAGGGCGAGTTTCCTAATAATGAAGGGTTAAATCTGTCAGAAGTGTATTAAAATTTTATAGGTGTTCATGATATATACAGCACCACAATAGTAATAATAAAATCATTTTGAAAAATGGACAAATTCCAAGTGATGGCTAGACTTTAATAAACTCTCTATAACTTATAAAATAAGTATATAATATTCTCTGTGTCTTCTTTTAATGAAATATTCTTTGAGAATTTTATATGTATGTGCAATGTTTCTTGATCATACATATCTCCCTCCAACTCTATCTTCTTACTTCTAACATTTCCCTCCCAACAGTGCTTCTGCATGTCTTGTGCAGGAAGAACAGCTATTGTGAGTTCGTGAGTTCAATGGGCATGCCACCCACAGATAACAGCATTTCACAGCCCATCCCCCTTCTCTAGCTCTTATACTCACTCTACTCCCTCTTCCATGATATTCACCAGGTCTTGGGTGTGGAAGTTGATATAGATCTGTGACTGTGCACTCACACAAATTTATTCTCAGTACTTTGAACAGTTTTGAATCTCTGCATTAACCATTACCCTCTACAAAAAGAAGCTTCTCTAACTAGAATTAAGAATAATAAATCTATGGACAAAGCACAAATATATAGAAGGCAGTTAGACTATTTTACAGAACAATTCAATAGAGTTGCTTATGGTCTCTGTGACTATGGTTTTGGACCATATTTACAGTACCAGGCAAGAATTCTTTCAAATAAAATCAAGGGAGCATTGGTTATACCCATAAACAGCTATGCCACTATTGTTCTGGAAGGCCCACTTTCACAGGTATGTCTGCATTATAGCATGTAGAGTAAAGCACTGGTAAAACCACTGATGCCTTTTCTTCCCCATCAATTTGCATAGCTCATTCCAGCATTATGAAAGCTAGCCAATAGGGAGAGAGCTCCCTGGTCAGTTCATGATTGGTTACTCTATGTTCTACGACGCAAGTATATTGTGACATCAATAATAGGGTTTTATCATCTAAGTTAGGTTAAGTAACCATAAACAGTTGCCATAACCTGTGTTGTTTGAGGTGCCTCTGAGACCTTCCTGGTCAATAACTTGTAGTAAGGTGGCCCTACTGGCATTGAGAGTCCCTAAAGTCTTCCACAAAATTCTTTAGTATCTTTGAAACTTGAAGTTAATAAGGACATTGTATCCTAGAATTTATAATAGATATAAACACAAAGGTGCATAGTAAATACAATCAAATGTAGAAAAAAGAATATCCTTTGATTAAGCTAGTTTTATTCTACATGTATGAGAGTATAGTAACTTGAAAATTAACTGTTTTCAAACTGGTACAACCACTCTGGAAATCAATATGGAGGTTCCTCAGAAAATTGGAAATAGATCTACCTGAAGACCCAGCAATACCTCTCTTGGGAATATACCCAAAAGTTGCCCCACCATGCCACAAAGGCACATGTTCCATTATGCTCATAGCAGCCTTGTTTGTGATAGCTAGAAGCTGGAAACAACCCAGATGTCCCATGACAGAAGAATGGATACAGAAAGTGTAGTCATTTACACAACGGAATACTACTCAGCTATTAAGAACGAGGACATCCTGAGTTTTGCAGGCAAATGGATGGAACTAGAAAATATCATCCCGAGTGAGATAACAGATCCAAAAGAACATGCATGGTGTGTACTCACTAATTAGTGGATAATAGCCCCCTCCCCCCAGAAGTACAGAATACCCAAGATACAGTTCACAGAACTCAAAAAGGTCAACAGGCTAAGGAGCCCAAGTGAGGATGCCTTAGTCCCACTTGGGAAGGAGAAGAAAGCAACCACAAAGAGGGAAAGAGGGACCTGGGAGGGAAAGAGAATGGGGTGGGGGAAGAAGGGACCATGATCCAGTATTAGGTAAGGGAAAAAAGTCCTGAGGGCCAGCAGAAAGAATGGAAACAGGCAACCTTGGGAGGACAGAAGTGGGGGGGGGGGAACTCTCCAGAATGTACCGGAGACCTGGGAGGTGAGGGACTCTCAGGACTCAAAAGAAGGGACTTTAAATGAAATGCTTTACATTATGGAGAGGGAACTTGTAGAGCCCACCTCTAGCAGAAAGACAGGGCATCAAGTGAGGGATGGGGTTGCCATCCTACAGTCAAAACTCTGACCTATAATTGTTCTGTTTGAAAGAGATGCAGGGATGGAAATGGAGAGGAGCCCAAGGAAAAGAAGGTCCAGTGACAGGTCCAAAATGGGATCCAGCTCAAGGGAAGGCCCAAAACCTGACACTATTGCTGAGGCTATGGAGCACTCACAAAAAGTGACCTATCATGACTGCTCTCCGAAAGACCCAACAAGCAGCTGAAAGAGTCAGATGCAGATATTTGCACCCAACCAATGGACAGAAGCTGCTGACTCCTGTGGTTGAATTAGGGGAAAGCTGGAAGAAGCTGAGGAGGAGGGCAACCCTGTAGAAGGACAAGCAGTCTCAATTAACCTGGACCCCTGAGATCTCTCAGAGGCTGGACCACCAACCAGGCTACATACACCAGCTGATATGAAGCCCCCAACACATATACAGCAGAGGACTGCCAGGTCTGGGTTTAGTCAGAGAAGATGCACCTAACTCTCAAGAGACTGGAGGCTCCAGGGAGTTAAGAGATCTGGTTGGGTGGGGGGGGTGGGGACATCCTTGTGGAGATAGGGGGTTGGGGAGGAGGTATGGGATGTGGAACATGTGGAAGATGGACCGTGAGGGGAATAAAATCTGGAGTTATAAATAAATAAATAAATAAATAAATAAATAAATAAATAAAATGAACCTTTATTGTAAAGTTCAATAAAAAGGGTGAAAAGCATAACTGAGTACACCTCAAAAAAAAAAAAAAAGAAGCTGTAGTAAGCCACATAATCTATCTATCTATCTCATTTATTTATCTGTCTATCACAAAAAGCCAAAGCACAAGGAAAAAAGTTACAACCAGTTAGAAATAGAAAGGTATTTCCTTGCTCTAGTAAGTACTGGTGAATTTGTTATCATCTCAAAATAAAGCCATGAAGCGAAGAATCCATAAAAATATATTATCTAAAGTTCAAATTAAGGAAAAAGAATCTGCACTGTTATAAGTCTTTTGTTTCTTATTGTGCTGTCATAATAAAATACCATGGATTGTGTGACTTCAACAACAGAATGTTATTCCTCTGTTCTAGAGGCTGAGGGATCCAGGTTCAAGAGTCAGCAAGGTAGGCTTCAATATATCTGCTCATCTTCTCTTGGATTGTAAGCTGCCACCATTTTGATTTGAGTTCACATGCCCTCTTCTTGATACACTTGTAGAATAGGAGACAAAGCTCTTTTGTGTCTTATAAAGTCACTTCATTATGAAGACCCCACCTTTACAATCTCATCTGAATCTAATTATGTCCCAGAGGCCTCCTATTTAAATGGCATCACATTTGAAGACAAAGACTCAAGGTATGCATTTGAAGGTAAGACAAATGTTCATTGCCTCAAGAGGAAAAAGTGATAAGCTGTGGTTGAAGTGAACTTCTAGAATGCTGGTATGTTCTTCATTAACAGATCACTGGTTACATGGAGCTAAACGTGTAAAGTCTTACTACTTCTATAGCTCAGTGTTTTCAGTATGTGATGGTTTCAATGTGGAGTGTCCCTCAAAGGCTCATGTACTGAAGGCCTGGGCCTCAATTGGTAGTCTCAACTACAAAGAAGAGACTAGAACATGATAGCTCTGATCTGAGTAGTGAATTTTTCCAATTAGGGACCCCTAACTTGATGGCATTATTGGAATGGGCTGGCAGAAGGAGCCAGCTTGGAGGACGTAGGGCTTGTGAAGGATCGTGAGTGTGACTATGGAGAATATCTTGTCCCTGTCCCGTTTCCTTGCTGTCTTCATTTCCACCTTCCTGAAATCTATGAAGTGAGGTGGCTTACTCCCTCACACACTCCCTACCATCCTGTGTCAGCCTCATGATGATCCCAGAGACAATGGAATCAAAAGACCACGACTGAGCCCTCAGACACCATGGGAAGCAAAAGTAAATATTTCCTCATTTTAAATTGCACTTTTCCTCGTGTAATTTATCATCACAATAAAATGCTAACATATATTGTCCATGTTTTAAAAAGTCATTTAAAGAATTCTGTATAGTATAATTTCCATACTGTGGTGGTTTGAGTAGGTATGGCTCCCATAGACTCATGCGTTTGAGTGCTTGGCCCATAGGGAGTAGCACTATTAGGAGGTGTGACCTTGTTGGAGTAGGTGCAGCCTTGTTGGAGGAAATGTGTCACTGTGGGGGTAGACTTTGAGGTCTCCTATGCCCAAGCTAGGCCAAGTGTGGCACACAGTCTCTCCTTGCTGCCTGTGGATCACAATGTAGACCTCTGAGATTCATCTCCAGCACCATGTCTGCCTGCATGCTGCTGTGCTTTTCACCTTGACAATAATGGATTAAACCTCTAAGAGTGTAAGCCAGCCCCAACTAAATGTTTTCCTTTATGAGAGCTGCTGTGGTTATGGTGTCTCTTCACAGCAGTATATCCTAACTAAGATACACACATATATTACAATCTCATTGCCTCTTGCTTCTCTTTAGAACTAGGCAACCTGCCAGCATAATACATAGAAATGTCCTTCAGTTTTTCTACCTTAAAATAGGCTTAGTTGCCATTTCCTAACAGTTACCCAGTCTTCTAAAGGTAATGTTTTATTATGAATATGATTTATGAAAATGTAACACAAGTAATAAATGTACTTATAGCTTACAAAAAAAGAACAAGACAGCAAGAACTTAACTTCTAGGTGGTCTTTATGAAAGTATGGGAGGTCTCTCTGTATGTCTGTCTCTGTCAGTTTGTCTGTATCTGTCTCTCTGTCTCTATGTTTCTGTTTCTCTGTCTCTGTCCCTGTCTCTCTGTCTCTATCTGTCTCTGTCTCTCTGTCTCTATCTATCTCTGTCTCTCTCTGTCTCTCTGTCTCTGTGTCTCTGTGTCTGTCTGTCTGTCTATCTGTCTCTCTCTCTCTCTCTGTGTTTACATGCGTGCATGTTCGCATTTGTGGATGTGTGTGAGCTATGTCCCTGTTTCTCCTGGGAAACTAGACAATTATGACTTATATTGTGCTTTTAGGATGAGTTCAGGTCTGGAGTGAACTGTTCTTAAACAGTCTTCATGGACAAATCAAAACAAACCTTGAATGCAAGTCTTCTTGGGAACACTAAACAAGGGACTCTTTAGAAGGAAACCGAAATTTTCACAGATGAACTTACGTCTTTCTTTCTCTCATAAAGGAATGAACCCAGAAGTCTGCATCTCTAGAATACCTGACCACTGGCCTGGACTATTTCTACACAGACACTGGCTCGTGCAGTCCCTGAGGAATGCTGTGTTTCTGTTACCCCATTTTCCAAAGCTCTCTTAATAAACTTTGGAGCAAAGACTGCTACATAAACCTTCATGTTTGGAATTAAAATGCAATGCATGAAAAGAGATTTTCTTTTTTCTTAATGACACTAGCCCAGCAGTTTAAAACAAATGGGTCTATTAATCATGAATCAGATTTTCCAGATTACCAAGTAAATCTTTACCTTGTGTGACTGCACAAGATTATGAAGGTTCCCACAATCCTTTGAAGGGCCATAACATGGTGGGATGCCTTCAATACTTGCTTAACCTATTACTTTAACTCTTATTTTAATGTTAAAAATATTAACTTTATTATTTGTGTGTGTGTGTATATGGGTGTGTGTATGTGTACGTGTGTATGTGTGCATACACATGCATGGGCATGTGCATCTGCATGCATTTGGGTGCTTACAGGGCCAAGAATGGGTAGCAGAGCCCTTGGAACTGGAATTAGATGGGTGCAGGGAACTGCACTTGGGTCCTATAGAAGAGCACCAAGTGCTCTTGACTGTTGAGCCACCTTTCTGACAAGGTTTCTCATCGCCCCTGTTTTTATTACCTTCCCTCTTAGCTCCCCCTTTCCTCTCTCATTCTCCTGTATGCTCATCTCTCTCTCCTACTGTGTGATGGAAAGAAGACCTGAGAATGCCGCCTTCTTCCTTAAAATTTTTTCCTCTCATCCTCAGGATTTTTAGGGGGAGAATTCACCATTATCATTTTCTGGCCTTTTACCATTTGGCTAATGATGAATTACCAACATCAGTGACTTAGGCCAATTCACAGAACAGTGTGTCATAGTTTTCTCCCGTTGTCACATGGGATTGTGATGTTTCTATCTCAAAGTGCTACAGTGAAGCTCTAAATGGGACAAAGGATATACCAGGCTTGACTTCATGTACGACACGAAGTAAGAACTCAAGGAACACTGCTGCTATAGATATGTTCAAAACTTCTTTCCAGCTAATCTGGGTTTGTAACACAGTGGTGTTCTGTAGGGCAGGAGAGGGAAGTAGGTGTCTGTGGAGGAATAGGGAAAGTATCCACATAGGAAGGTTATATCCAATAAAAGATTCAAAGTCCATAGGGTGGCAAGCTGGAACAGACAGTGACCAGCAAACCCAGGTTGTATGGAGGTATACTCTGTCTGGATAGGCACAGAGAAATCTTGCTAGGAGTGTTTGGTTCTAACAGCTGGGCTATGAGTTGAGCCTCAGTATAGCTCTTCTTGGATGAGCAACTTCAAACTTGAAATGGCCGTAGCAGGGTGAGGGTAAGGACACGATCTCCAGGTGTCCTGAGCAACAACAGAGACAACATCCAATGCCTCAAGGGAGACTCAGCTCCTGGCATTCCTAAATCATTGCTGCAAAAGATGGCACATTTAATCAGTGCAGATGAGATAAATCAGGGTGAGCTCACTGGAAATGCAAACATCACAGACAGCCTTGGCTGCAGTCTTCTGCCAACAAGGGCAATTCATCTTAGCATCTGCTGGTCAAGGGGAAACAGTGGCTCCACATCCTTGCATGCCCTGTGCTTTGCTGTCTTTTTATCTTTTATTCTCTCATACAACGCATCCCAGCACGCAGTCAGTTTCCCTTCCTTCCACTTCCCAACCAATCCGACCTGTGCCTCTCCTCTCCCCCAAATCCACTGCTCCTCTGTTACCCTTCAGAAAAAAGCAGACTTCCCAGGTGCACCAACTGAACAAGGCATAACAAAATACAATAAGACCAGGCATAGACTCTCATATCAAGATTGGGTGAGGAAATCCAGTAGGAGAAAAGGGTTCCCAAGGGCAGACAAAAGAGCCAGAGACACACTCATTTCCACTGTTAGGAGTCCCACAAAAACCCCAAGTTAATAACCATAACATATATGCAGAGCACCTAGTGCAGACCCACACAGGCTCCATGATTGCTACTTCAGTCTCTGTGAGTCCCTAAGAGCCCTGTTTAGTTGATTTTTGCTGCTGTATTCTCCTGACACCCCTTCTGCTTTTGGGTAGCTGACTAACAGACAAGTTTGCTGTCAAAGTCTCATTCTGGCTTCCTGGGGTTGGGAGGGCTGAGGCACAATGAGCACAAGTTCAAGGCCAGCCTAAGTAACATAAAGCCTATTTGAAAATAAGTACTTTAGAAACGTGCTTGGGGAGATAGTTCCAAGGTATGACATATCCAAACATGCGCAAGCCCCCAAATTTGATCCTCAGTACCAAAAAAAATATGTTATTAAAAATTGAATATGACTAGGGAAATGCCATGAGATTGCAGCAAACTTCCACTGCTTAGGTATCCACCTGGCCTTCTTCATACCTTCCTATACTTTAATTTATTGCTACTGGAAGTTTTAATTTTCACTGTCTCCCGGATTCCCATAGGACAATATCACAGATGTTGTGGCTGCCTCTGTGGTCTACCTGAAATCTTGTCATCCGAGTCACAGATCACTTCTCTGGACCACCTTGGTGGGACTGACTTTTTCTATCTAGGCTGTACTGGCATATCTGTCTCCTCTCTAAGCCATAGGGTATATGACACATTTATTTTCATTTCTCATTAGGCTTCCGTAGTCATCATATAAGAGTTGAATCCCGTGTTACCACATTTAGCATGATACCTAAGATAAAGGCATGGGACATATTCAGAACCAACATTCAAGAAAATGACTTAAGATGTTAGGAGTCTCTAACCACATTTATGTATTTTTTTATTTAATCCTCTCAATATGCAAGCAATCTATGTAATTTTGTCACTGAAGTTCTAGAGAAAGCCAGGGGAGTTCCAGGCCAGCCTTACTATATAAAAAGACCCTGTGCCCAAGAACTGTATGAAGGAAGTGAGTAATAGTCAGGAAGTTAATTGGCCAGTGTTACATCACAGAGCTTGTAGATGTACAGAAGGTTGGTACACCTGAACCATACATAAAGAATTTTAAGTTCAACCATTCACACTGCTCAGCTGGCCCTGAATTGGGGCTTAGAATTTGTTCTAAAACAACATGATTCTAAAGGATACAATCTTGGAATTATTATGGTATTTTACAACACAGTATAATCTTATCCTTGATGAAACAACTGATGGGACCGGTTCTACACAGGAAAGACACCACCGTATGAGCACACAAGAGTAAATCCTACCTGCAAATATTCAAAAGGATGGGGGCTACAGAAGACTTGGGGGACAAGGGTTTGTAGTATCTGTCCTCAGCTGTTGATGGGTGCTTTTAAAACATTTCTGTTAATTGTTGTGTATTTATCTAAACATATTATTTTGATGTGTCTTGGGTGAATATAATTCTAGACTATCTTAATTAGTCACTGAAAAACTTTTCTTTCTTAAATGAATGAAATAACTTCATCAATTATCCAGGAAATAATACCATTAAAATGCTAACAATGGTAGTAGTTTTTGAGGTTTACTTTTAGCCCATCAGTGACGATGGGAGAACCCATCTCTGGAGTATTTTAAAGCGAGTAGTTACCTGTGAATTGTGACATTCCTTGCTTCTTGTGCCTAGATTTTTCCATCTTCCATTTATTCATTCATATCAGATTTAGTATTACTTCTAATTTCTGTTCAAAACCTTTCCTCCAGGGCCTGGGAGATGTTATAAAGGGTAAAGGTGATTGCTGCCAAAGCCTGGCAGCCTGAGTTCAATCCCAGGAACCCAGGAAAATATGGAAAGCAAGAACCAGTTCCATGAAGTGACTAAACTGGATATTGTGCTAGTAATTACTCTATCACGGAGCAACATATGAAACCTTAACAAATACAAATTTGTGCAAATAAATTTATTTAGGCAGTAGATAAATAATTGACTCGGGCTAACAGTGTTTGTAAATTTTAGATTTGGAATTTGAGCGTATTTTGGCTTTCTTTATGTAATAATGTCTTTGCTCAATTTGTACAAAGATCAGCTCATAATTAAAATAAAATGTAAGACACTTGTAAGTGCACAATTTTGTGAAACTAAATAATATGCAAAGGAAGTTTGAGACTATCAGAGTTTCAAAATCCTTCCTGGGAATTTAGAAATAACCAGTTTCAGATACCATTTTATTTTATCATTGCATGCTTTAATTCCCCCCCCCCCAATTCCTCTCCCAGAGTTCTTCACCCTTCCCCTCTCCTCTTCACCTCTGAGAGGGTGCTCCTGACCCCATCTTCCTTCCCTAGGGGAATCAAGTCTATACAGGAATAGGACCTTTCTCTCCCACTGAGGCCAGACAAGGCAGTCCTCTGCTACATACGTGTCTGGGGCCTTGGAACAGACCATGTATGCTCTTTGGTTAGTGGCTTAGCCTCTGGGAGATCTAAAGGATTCAGGTTAGTTGACACTGTTGCTCTTCCTATGGGGTTGTTGTACCCTTTAGCTCCTTCATTCCTTCCCATAACTCTGCTACAGGGGTCCCCGACTTCAGTCCAATGGTTGGCTGTAAGTGTCTGCATCTGTCCCAGTCAGCTGCTGGTAGAGCCTCTCAGAGGACAGTTATGCTGGGCTCCTATGTGCAAGTACAACATAGGATCAGTAATAATGTCAGGGTTTGGTGCTTGCCCATGGGATGGATCCCATGTTGGGCTGGTCACTGGTCAGTCATTCCTTAGGTCTCACTTTTGCCCTTGCATTGCTTTTAGACAAGAACAATTCTAGGTCAAAAATTTTGAAGGTGGGTTAGTGTCCTCATCCCTCCACTGGAGGTCTTGTCTATCTACTGGAGGTGGGCTCTTTCAGTTCTATTTCCCTTCATTCTTGTTTCTTACCCCTTCTTTTTGATAATATTTCTCTTATTTGGAAGGAGATTAAGTCAGGGGTTACTGTCTCTGTGGTGTAGGTTTGGGGTCTGGCTGTTGCTTATATCCATTTTTAGAGGAGTCGGCAGCATCCTGCCAGCCTTAACAGCTTATATCTGGTTAGCTTTCAATTTACCGTTGCTATTTTAACTGTTCCCAGAAAATCATTAGAGTATTTTACCTAGAATGTGCCTATGAATATTCACAGGCAGCTAGCTTTTGTATTGGAAACCACACCCACATCTCTGCAGTATCCGCAGCATGAATCAGCTTCCTCTGGGACTCACAAGGCTACATGAAAACTTGATAGCAGCAGCCTGCAGAATGCACAAAAGGTCTGCTCTGCAAGATTGATTTTTTTTTTAAATAGAAAAATCCCTACTGATTTATTTTTATGTATGTCATGAAAATATTTTTAGGCTTCCCATATCTTCTTGGAATGACTCAGCTATCACAAAAGACTTATAAAATTAAAGCTCTCTTTTTCTGTAGCATTTGGGCACATACAGCAAAGTAACATTTTGTGTCTAAACATGACAATAAATGTCGAAGAGTGGTGAAATGTAGACAGGAAAGATGGTTCACAAGAAGCATCTCAATGAGACCATTATTCTGAATTTGAATAGGACGTGTAACTGCAGAGACATATGCATTCATGTCAATATATGGGTAAACATTGGTGACTTGCCTAGGATCCTAGCTAGCTAGCTAGATTCAAATGAGTTTTGTTCATAAGACTCCTTGCTGTCAGTCTGTACTGTGTAACAGAAGCCAACTGGAGCCTTCCTGCCCCTAGGGATGCAGGGAATCCTCCAGACAATTTTTGAGTCCATTATTGAAACCTAATTTCCAATGTCCTACTCTACTGTATCTGATAAAGATTGTCTTTTAATTGCACTGAGTAACTCAAAGTAGAAATGAATTGCTTTTTGAGAACTGGCCACTCCTCTTCCTATGCCAGGCCAGTAGAGCCACAAATGAAAACATTCATGAATCTTGGACTTCTCCAACAATGAACTTCAAAATTCCTTGTTTGGACTATTTTTCTAATTTCCCTCCAAGACTATCTCTGATCTCAATTCTTTTATAATCTCTTACCTATTCATTTCTAGTACATTTATTATTAAACATTATTTATTTGTGTGTTGGTATACGCATGGCATAATATGCCTGTGGAAGTCAGAGGGCTTTCAGGAATTCCTCCATCATGTGGGTCTGGGTAATTGAACTTAGGTTCTCAGGCTTGGCTGTAAGCACCTTTACCAGCTGAGGCACCTTGAGGCCCCACCTCTTATTTTAAAAACAAAAACCTTTTCTCTCTAATTTGTAGAGTAATTTAGCAAATTTGCATATCTCTTTAACTTAATTCATTCTACTTAGAAACAGTTGGGTTTGCAAAACAAAACCTAATCTCCCCCAGTGGACTCACAGTGCTTTTCCTTGGGCATGCATGCACCTCCACAGAGTTTGTGTTCTGGCAGAGTATAATTGCTGTGTTTTCTTTTCTTCTTCAGTGATTTAAACTCCTGTCTCTTTTACAATTACTGCAAATTCCTGTTTTAATATCTACCTCCTACTGTGCCAAAACCCACACAAAGATCTGAACACTAGCCTTGCCAAGTTCCTCATCATATTCAAAGCCAATCACTCTGTGCCTCTCTTACCTGAAATCTACAGGAATTTTCTCTAGTCTCCTTATAATTGTTAATATCACTACTGTCTTATCAGACATGAGAGCCTTTATTAAATTTCACTAGCTTCATGTACTTAACATAGACCTGCTGAAGAAAACTGTCCACCTCTAAATTTACTCTTCCCTTGATAGCTCTTTTCTTTGGCTAGCATTAATTCTCTCTACAGTGTGTCTTATAGCTTATTCTTCAACCTCAAATGACTCTGCAATTATTAACCTGTTGTTTGGTCTCCCTAAATTCCCCAGTCAGGATCAGTTCTCTTGAGTTTACTTCTTCTGCATTTAGGGAAGTATCTGGAGCAAGGACAGTGGGTGCCTGTTTTTTCATTAAATAATGGATGATTCCATTATTTAATTTTTGATATTTTGAGATAAATTGTGCTTCAAGTGAAGTCTTCTGATACCTTTTCATAAGACAAAGATTATGTCTTTCACCAAGCTTTAGTCAACCTTCTCTGAGTCGTCTTTCAGACATAGCCTGGGTCCTGTGCACTGTTTAAGCTTAACTCGGTCCAGTTTTACCAAGAATCTTGTTAATTCAGGTTAGCCAAGATTCTTCTGATCTGGCTGTCTCCTCTTTTGACTCTTTTCCTCTGCTACTCAATACTTACCTGTCTTTCCTTTGCTTTTGGAAGTCATCTTTCTCCTCTACAAGAACATTCTCCACACTCCAATAGTCACAAATAAAATCCTTAATAGGAATCTAAATAACTTCTCTTTAACAGATATGCCCCCTGAGTATTCTCCCATGTCACATAAATGTGGATTTTGAAAGGTGGGCTTATTCTTCTTTGAGAATTTAAAAAATTGGGCCTAAAATCAATGAGGTATATGTTTGTCATCTATATGAGTAACCAGTTGATTTGTTCCTGGAGACTAGCTTACTCATATGTCAGAACTTGACTGTCTACAGTCGGTGTAATAGATGACATCTTCAAAAATTTCCTAGTAGTATACTCATGTTCACACATAAATACATGAGCTATTGGCTTTATGTTGAATGTAACAATATTCATTTCTAAATTATTAGTCAAGAGTCTCCAGAGAAACATAGTAGTAGAGTTAGAGGTAGAGGTGAGAAGTTTAGTATGGGATTTAATCAACTGACTGTGTAGGCAAGAAGTCCCAATATATGCCATGGGCATGCTGTATTCAGTCAGAGAATCGAAGGTGCATCATGTGAAGGCTTTAAAAAATAGGAGCATATGAAGGGATAGGAAGAGCTGAGACATCCTATGTGTCTGAATTGCAGATATAGAAAATAGTAGGATAGGAAGTGGTGAGGACTGCCCAGGCCATGTCAACATCGTATTACATAGTATCTCAATCTTCCCTCTCTGGCTTTTTTCTTGAGTGAAGCCAGCAGAGAGTTTGGAGCAAAAGGGTGACATAGCTCATGACTGCAGACGAATCACTCTCATTTCTGTGTGGACAGTAGACTGACTACAGGGGTAGAAGAAAGAAACAAAGAGAATAGGAAGATGTTATTGCATCTGTTAGGGAATAGCTAGAAGCAAACTTGACCAGAATGATAGCAGATGAAGTGGTGAGAAAGAGTCCAGATTTTAGATCTTTGTTAAGACTGTTGTATGGGATTTTTTGATAGATTTGGAGTTGAATTAGAAGAGAGCTAGTCGAGGCAGTTTGGATTCAACAACAAACATGATCAGTAGTGTTGCATTTACTAAGCCAAGAGTTAGATAGTAAGACTCCTAGACATTTGTTTTTAAATATTGGAAGATTTATAATAAGCATGGCCTCTCAAATGAAGAATCAAATTCATTGTCTTCTTGCCAAGATAGCAGGGGTCTTGGACTGATTTGATTTATAGTGGGTTGTGTGATTAGATAGTTGGACATTGCAGCAAAACATGGTCTTCTCATTTCTAAGGCCACTAGGCTGGAAGATGGGAGCTAAAACCCTCTGTGAAAGACTTCCTATTTATATTTAATGAACATAACAGCAATATTTGAACTAGATAATTAAGCCTTGAGGCAGTTTTGCTCACATAGAGCTCTACCTAAAGAAACCATGCCTATTTCTCCCTAGGAGTAAGACAGAATGCCTTCTCAGTTCCTGGGATGTTTCACCGTGTAGAAGCATTGTTTCTAACAAAGAGGCTTTCCATGCTTGCTTCTAAAGGCTGCCCACATTGTCTCCAAAATAAAATACTATTAGTGTCACTTTTCCTCAAAAAACATAGGTAACTTAAAAGTTGAGGCAGAAATTTACAACTTTCAGAGTTCTTGTACATACACTATTTAACTAGATATCTTGCATGCACACCCTACGAAGTTGATGGATCTGATGCTTTTTGTCTTTGTCACCAAAGGAGTGTAATATCTTAAAGAGAGAAGAAACTAAAGAAGCCAACCCATCACCCCCTCCCCCAAATAGCAGTGAAGGTTGGACAGTTAACTGAGTTGACTAAAGTGTTTCTATAGTTCAATATTTTCCCCATCAGAGTATTCAAATATAATTATTGAGAATTTAACTTTTTTTAAATTTCCTTTTATAGTTTTTCTTCTGAAACAACCAGTACTCCTTGCAGTCAAGTTTATATCTGAGTGCTGTTGGGAAATAATTTAAGGAGGCTACTGGCAGGTTGCAGAGGGACTTACTTTTATTGAGTGATCATAAAATATCTTATATAAGCAATTGGAACCTATCCAGTTTTTTTCCTGGTTGCAGAGAAACTTGTCCTCAAACTCCTAGAGATAGGAATCTCAGACTCAACCAATTGTAGCTCAGTCATAAGGCATTACCTCATCAGAAGAGTTTTTCATTGGCTGCTTATTTTCCAAGTAGCTTTAATACAGTTTCTAATACTTTAACCCTTGTGGGTATAAACCTATGTAGTACAGTGTAGGAGCTAAGTGTTAATGCTAAGGACCTTCTGAGGTATTCAGATACCATATGGCTAGATCAAAGAAACAAATGGTGTTAATTTCTATGCAAAATGTTCAGCAGTACTGAGAACTTAAAACAGAATTTACTTTTCTTCTTTTGCTGACTCATGGTACATTCATTTACCTGCTAGAAATACTGGGTTATGAAACAGAAGGAGCAAAGGTAATTATACACTGTAGACATGCTGGATACCACAAAGCCCATGGCTTCTGAAAGAACCATTATTTCCATGCATGATACCTTCTTGTCCACCTCTCTTCAGACAGCTGGAAGATAATTTTGGGTTTAGTTGCTGAAGGGGATTAGACGTCTGTAGATATGAGGGAAATGATATGTATACCATAGACTTAGTGGTACCAGAAGCCAGGAATGAGAGGACTCCTAGACTAAATCATGAGCAAATCTGGAAATCTGGTCTATTGTTTCATAAGTCACTTAATTCTCATGGTGTCTTAGTCAGGGTTTCTATTCCTGCACAAACATCATGACCAAGAAGCAAGTTGGGGAGGAAAGGGTTTATTCAGCTTACACTTCCACGTTGTTGTTCAACACCAAAGGAAGTCAAGACTGGAACTCAAGCAGGTCAGGAAGCAGGAGCTGATACAGAGGCCATGGATGGATGTTTCTTACAGGCTTGCTTCCCCTGGCTTGCTCAGCTTGCTTTTTTTTAGAACCCAAGACTACCAGCCCAGGGATGGTACCACCCATAAGGGACCCTCCCACCTTGATCACTAATTGAGAAAATGCCTTACAGCTGGATCTCATGGAAGCATTTCTCAACTGAAACTCCTTTGTCTGTGATAACTCCAGCTTGTATCAAGTTGACACACAAAACAAGCCAGTACACATGAGATTGGGTTTCTTTGTCTATAAAACTAGAAAAAATAAGATCTATTTCACAGAGTAATCTGTAAGCACTCTAGTCAGGTATAGAGATGTGCCCTCTTGCTCTCTTCCTGTCATCCTTTCTTTGCTTTGCTCTGCATTTGGTTGATTCATTTGTGCTTAGAAGGAATTTTTCTGGCATTGCCCCTACTTTAGTCATTTTTGATGGAGATTCTGCTAATGGCTCGACCTCCTTCCCAGTCTAACTTCTCCTCCTCCAAAGAGAAAGAAGCTATTTGATGGCATCCAGGTTCTGACTTGAGGGGAATTTGATTTTCATTTGTTATCAGTGAACTCTATCTTTGATGAACACCGAACCTCTGAATTTACAAAGTTCTAATTCAGAGTTCTCACTTCCTAATGGCCAAGTCTCATTGCCCTGTTGAACTTTTGGCTTCCTTGGTGAGGCGAGAGTCCTAAACTCAACTGTGGTTCGCATAGTTAATATGCAAGCACTATTCCCACTATCTGCATGTCTTTAAGACAGAGCTGTGCTATATTTTTACACAAGAACATATGTTTTATGAAACATAGCTTTGACTTGTTTACATATTTACCATGACTCATTATCCCCAAACTCTTTGGACATTAATTTGTGTTATTGCAATTAACATATTTACCCCTTTTCCTTCTGTTCTTTTCCTTATTTTGTTGGGTTATTATGGTGGGAAAGCCCAGCCTTGGGACACAGCCTGGGGTTGGGGGAGTGCAACCTGGGGTTCCCGGGGACTGCACAAAGCCAGCTCTGGTTCTCAGGCTCTTGGGCATCCCAGGTGCCATTGGATGCCTGGGAAGAGCTGAGAATGGAGAAGGGGCCCTGCAGGCCGGATCTAGCCCGGGGCCAAGGGGAAAAGCGGGGAGGAGCCCAGCTGGGTACCGTCCTTGGCTTGTTGGCAGCTAGCTCACTTGGTTTGGTGGTGGCCATGGCTGGGAGCTCTGTGAGACCTTCTGCGGGAGACTAGACATGGCTTTTTAGGCCTGTTCCATTGTTCCCCACAATGATGAAGATGGTCCGTGGTTCTAGGGCATTTATTATCATGGCAGAGAGTGGTGATGAGTGAATCTGTACACAATAAGCTCAGGGCAGGCCTGAGATTAAAATACCTTTTGCTGAGAGGAGTGGCTGGAAAGAGGAAGGGTAGTTTATTGGCTAAGCCTCTAGGTTCCTCATTAAAATGGGAATGTCTTGAGACTACTTGACCACACCTCTATCTGTGGAGGGGTTTGGGATTATGTGACTGATAGTCACAGACGTATGGATAGCTGTGACCTCGTGTCAGGAGCCTGGGGCCCAGGAGCATGGCAAAAACCCTACTGTCCCTTGTAGGGTTATTCCTTACTGGAGACCCCTTACTGGATCCCAGGGTTTTAAACTTTAGCTCAACCAGAAACCAGGCTGCCTTTCATGGTCCCACAATATTTCAGCATGTACTTTTTTTGGGTGTGCATATAGCTCACATTGAACTCTTGCCTAAGCTCCATGATACAGAGCTAGATAGATTAGCATTGTTTCCACTGATTTTGATCTGGCCGTGTTTCAACTTCACCTCAGAATGCATTTTCCCCCAGCATGACTCATGCATAAATCTGAATTATCCTTAAATGCTACCCTATACTATTCATAGAAAAACTTATTCAGATGGGAAATGAAAAGAAAATGTTAATAGTTCCCAATGCATATTTGTAAGTTTCCAGATAGCTTTAATTTTCCACTAAGCAAACTAAGAAATAATAGTTATTGTAGAAGTTAGGAGACAAGCAGTGTGGGCCATATAGAAACAATCTACAGAAGTATAGTTAACATACGCTGGGCTTTTTTAGTAGAATAAGAGAGTGGGACAAGCTTACTGGATTCCAACTCCTCTACAGGAACACGTTACTTTTAATATATAGATGATTGGTTATGGGCTTAATAATGTTAATGGACATGATCAAAACCTTTCCAGATATTTCTTTATTTTACTTTAAAAATGAATACCCTCCTTTCCATCATATTACAATGAGAAATGAAGCCAATATATAGACTTTCCAGAATCTGCCAGAATGCCTATTTCAAATGATCTCATTCAGGTTAAATTACTCTAATATGCTTTGTGACTCCCCAGCGATTAATCCACTGGCATTCAGACTTATGTGCTCTGAGCTAAGTCTAGCAAGAACAGAGTACACCAACGACTTGGCTCTTTTTTTGGCTAGACTTGATATTACATCATATACATTTTCTTTGCCATGTTGACCTTGAATCTGGTCTACAGAAGTGAGTCCACATCCCTTTCAGAAACTCAGTCTCACACAGAAGGCCCCACTTGACTTCTGCATGATTCAGGTCTATTCAGGTTCTGTGCAGTGTATTCATGTATTTGAGTAACAAGTATTTGTTGAACAATTGAAACTTGGATTGCAGTAATATCCAGGATGATAGATATTTAATAAGAAATTGTATAAAATATGGTGAATTATAATCAGAGAGGTATAATTCATGTGTGTTCGGGTGGTTAGGGCTTCAGTTCCACTCAAACAATAGAGTATTAATCACCAAGTTCACCACCCACTTTGATGGTTTCCCCAACACCCTCTTTGATGGGTTCCCCAACACCCACTTTGATGGTCTCCCCAACAGTATACTCTCCCTATCAGAGTCTACTCTTGAACATTGGCTACATAAATCCTGATTCACTCTCCTGGCAGTTGCCTGCTCTGTTCTGAAGCCAGCCTCTGTTGCAAGACAACAACCTCCAGTAGGACTCAAAGAAGTGAGCTTGTCTTAGAGTCCATCTCAGCTTCATAGAAACATGATCCTAAGATCCTGAGTACACTGTTGTATATGGCTAGAAACAGTCTCTCCATCTATCTTCCCACAGACCTTGACCAAGAACTGGCTTTCTGTACAGCTAAAGCAAGGCACTCCTTCTTAAGGGACAGTGACATGCTTATTTAAGGAGCTGGCAAGCTCTTACAGAGAAATCAATCTCCTTTAAGACCATTGTTCTGTTTGTATCCTCAATGGATGTAAACAGTTGTTCTCATATTAAAAATAAAGATAAAATTCAAGGATCGAAACGACATAATGTGTGGGAAGAATTCTTACTGCAATGCAGCATATGCACAAAAAATAGCTTTATACATGTTTCCAAGGAGTATTTCAGGAGTATGAAGTGTTATTACCAACAAGAGGGACTTACTTATGCCCAAGCCAAGTCAGATTTACTCTTTCTAGTAAATGAAGAGGTTGGGCTGGGTGGCTTTCTAGCAGTCCTGTTGACTCTGTGACTGTCATTTCTTATTAATAATTATTTCTCTTTGAGTGATCTGTTAATACCCAGGTCCATTCACAACAGAAAATTATCACACAAAAAGCAGAAACAAGGAAACATATTGAGTATTTGCAGACATGCCATGATTTAACACCTGGTCACGGGGGCTGAGAGATTGATCTAAGTTGGAAGAGAAGCAGCGTATGTGGAAAACTGTCAGTGTCAGCATGCATTAAATATTAAATAAATGACAATAAAAATCCCAAGAGCTAACACAAGTGCAGCATTTGCCCTCATAATAAATGTGTAAGATACATATAGGCATCCATTACCTTTCTGCATGTGAAAGATTTAAAAAAAAAAAACCTAGAAAAGTTTCATAATTTAATCACAGCAAAGTACTGAATGGCTCAGATCCATACTTCAGTTAATTTCATAATGCGATATAGGCTTTCACTCTTCATGGAACACTAGTTGTTGAGAAGCTGTGCATTCCTTCCCAAATGATCCATCCATCAAGCTGGGATGGTATTGCAAGTGCAAAGACTGTATTGTTAACACTGACTATGGACAACAGATGCAAAGCAGAAATGACCTGGGCAAACAGGAATTGTGACCACTGTAACTATTGGATTTTATTTCAACGTTGGAAGGAAAGATAAAAAAAGAGTACAGTGATTTCTAGCTGGATTATGTCAATAAATTTGGGGTCACAGAATGGGGGCCCAAATGAGTATGTGAACTTGCTTAGTCCCCATTATAGCCAGTCTCTACTCAAGTGCTATGTAGATTGCCTAGATCATAGGGGTGGATAGCAGTTACCGGTTGACCTATAGTTGAATCTTTAGTTCCTAACTATGTCATAGTTTCACAGCTTGTCTTTGCTTGAGTTTCCTCATCGAAACAATGGTGAAATCCTGAACACTTAGGTAAGAAGGTACTATTTCAAAATATATTCTCTACTCTTGCATTAGCCAAGTAAAATTATCTGTTTTTTTCCCCTAACATTCAGAAATTTGGTTGGGGAGTTCAGAAGCTTATTATCCTGACACTTAACAAAGAACAGCATTAGTTACAAAACAGTGAGTTTGTAGTTAGGAGACTCAGCTAAAGGTCCAGATTCTCCGTGGTTCTTGGCAGATCACATGACACCCTTGCCTTTCAGCACCTCCTTTGTACAAAGTGGAGCTAATACCCTTCTCTTCTCCTGTCACATCCAGCACACACAGTCATTATGTTGCTGCCATTGGCAACTTGCAAATATTTTTGAGTTTTGAACCATGCCCTTACATTTGCCCATAGTATAAGTGGTTAATTATCATGTAAAGATTCGGTTAAAAGCTAAAATAAAATCAGAGCTGTCAGTTCATGTGAAGTATACTGTGTTCAGAGTTTGTCTCTGTAGCCTAACGGTGGTCCTGAAAGCAATGAGTTACAAAATGTTCCTTATATCCAAGTATTTGGTAAACAGCAAGCTGAGCTTCCTAAATCTGCATTCTGAGTTGCAACACTGAAATATGTTATAAATTATTAAGCTGCTGCAGTATGAGGAATGGCTCTGCCTGCAGGAGACCTCTGTGGTGCATTGCAGGGAAATCTGAACAATGACAAATCTTTTTACAGAAGTCAGCTCTGAGGCCCGTTTGCTCTTGCTGGGGAACAGCCCAAGGTACCCAGGGCGAACTCAGCAGTTGGCCAGAGGGATCCCAGGACATTTTTTTTTTCAGGAAAAAAAAATGATCAATCAGAAGAGAGGAGAACTCTTTTGTTCTGCTTCATATCACCATAAGTTCCAGAGGATTCACCAAGTGAGAATTCAGTTAAAGCAAAAGTTCAAAAATGTATTATTTTTTTAAAAATAACCTCCTATTTTAAAAGGATGTAGTGACTGGAAAAGGAACAATAGTCACTGACCTTGAATGAAATATGATAGTTTCCATGAGGATTCCTGGGGCCTGAGTAGACTCTTGATGCTTGTCACTGTAGTGTCATTGTCTCGATCATTATTCCATCAGCCAGGATCACTCCATTTTCTAGTTGGAGAAACTGATGAAGTTAACTGCCCTAAGATCACGAACTGGTCAGTTCCAGGCTTGTTCTTTCTACTTAGGATCCCCTACCATCATTCAAGTATTTCCAGGAGGGAGATTTCATAAAATGCACTTTAAACTTAAGTGATTGAAAGAGCTCATGGTTGCCTAGCAACAGGGCTTTCAGAGGTAAGCAACATGACAGGCTAAAGAAAGCCTCTAGAGAGGAGGGGGAACCTGGAGTTTCCCTGTGGCTTGCTTGCTGCAGTAAATGGAAAACCATTTTAGCACTTGGCACAAGGAACTGGAAAATGGCCCCTGGGGTCTGGAAAGATCATCATCACTGAGCATCGAGTTCCTTTTATTGTGGTATGTGTCAAAAATGACACCCATTGAATAACTGAGGTCCCAGTCCCTGTGTATAGATCCTGCCTTGGGGTTTTTTTTTTTAATTTTTTGATTTGTTTTAATCATGGACCAGAATTTTCAGTTATTCCTGTTCAAATTCCCTATCTCATTTTATGTGATACAGTTCCCTGCCACCATGTGGTTCTTCTGCATAATTACTTGCAGTAGAATGAGCAGAGGTTTACTAGACTCATGATTGTGCTCATGAAATAGGATGAATAAGTCTCATACACCATTTTCTAAGTCCTTGAAGTCTGTAAGGGTAAAAGAAAAATATATACAAGTACTCTTAAAATGGGGGAAACATTTTCAAACCCTGAGACACCTTAGAGGCCCCTTAGCTAAGAGCATTTTAGTTGGATCCCATTGCTCTTTAGTGATCTTGGAGAACTTTATTTTATGATAAGGTTTAAACTATCATCAATCCTGGAAATTCTCATTATTGTCCTATATCCTAAGAAAAGAGAAAACTGAAACTCAGGTTGACCCGCCTGAAATTCCACAAGTCCAGCAAAAGATATGGGATTCAAACTCATGATTTCTGATTGTATATTAAGTATTTCTGTGCAAGGGCTTAGCTTCAAGCAGAAAATAGATAGTTACACGCAGTGTAGGAGCCATAAAGAGATAGATAGTATCAGCAACAGTCAGGCACAGGCCAGAGACATTGCTGCCTGAAGCCTCAAAAGTTCATTGCAGAGACCTCCACCCAGTGAAAGCCAGGAGCCTAAACGTTGCTGCTGAATGGAATTTCAGAAAGACTTTGCTGCCTAAAGGAATTTCATAAAGTCAGGACATAGTAGAGTTGGAGTTTATGAAAAGGGGTCTTTAAGCGTAGAAAGGGACCAATAAGAGAGATGTTCAAAGAAAGGATGAGACACATCAAAGTGTCAGTGTCACTTCTCAGAGAAGTGTTACCCTGGACTGTCTTAACAGTGGCTACTTACATAATTTGTGAGGTTACATCTTTAAAGAATTGCTAAGAAACCAAAATGACCTCATAGGCTGATTTTTGAAATGGACCAGACAGGATAATTGCAGTTGATGAGCTAAATCCCCAAATCCTAAGAATTTCACAAGAAGTTAAGATTTTCAGTATAAACAAAATTATTAATCTTTCTTTGGTGTGGAGATTTCTCAAAAATATCTTGGGAAGGAGGAATGTCATGCTCAAGGTTTTATTACTCAGCTCATAAGCATGCAGTAGACCTTAATGTTCCTCAGGAAATATTTCTACATTAAGGAATATTGTCTGTACATCAGCATCCTTCACCACAAATATAAATTGTGCTAGAATTTTTGACTTTTACCTGACAAGAGGCCCCAGTCAGACTCTGGAGTGAGAGACCCCTTTCTCTTCACCTCTTCTTTTACTTTCTCCCGTCTTTCTGTCCCTCCTTCAAAGTGCTAAATAAAGCAATAAAGTAGAAAGACATTATAACTGAGAAGAATGAGGAAAATAATTTAGGCAAAAGGTAGTGCTTGAATTGGACATTGTAGAATAAGCACAGTTAAGACTCTGGAGTTTAAAAATGCCTCTACAGGAAGAATGGTTGTAGTTATGTGAAATAAAACATATTGATAGTAAGATAATACAAAGTTGACAAAATTGAGTATAAAGCAGTGAGCAGGGAAGGACAGACAGGGAGGTGGCAAAGGGGGCAGCTCTAGCAGCTTTGACTGTGCTGAGCAAGCCACCGAGAGTTGTCAACAGCTTTAACAATGGAGTGGCAGCCCTGTACGTGGTTACTTAATGGAGTTCTCTTTATACTATACATAAAATGTAGTAGCTATTATGACATTATGTAGCTACTGTCATTGTCCAAGAAAAGGCATGAGGTTTCAAGGACAATGGAGGTTATTGGGGAAAGGAGGGAATGGATATTAGAGGCAGAAAACAGAGAATTGTGGGATGGGACCGTCGAAAGTGAGCATCATGTGCCTGAGGCCAGGTTGCCAGACAAGGTGATGATGCCAGAGATACAGCCTTGGATTTTGGCATCATCTGTCCACAGGAGAGCATTTCTTAAGTGGAAGTAGATTAATGCTCAGGATAAATAATGGGTATTATTTATGAATCCATAGCACTCAAATGAAGTAGTAAGGCTCTGAATTAAAGGGAATATTATTTTAATGAGAATATAATATACATTCATCCATGTACACAGTGCTCAGATCAGAAAGTATCTTGAGTAAGGATGGCAGTATAACGTATACACTATATTATATCTCATGTACTTCTCAATGGTTTGAAAGAGTTTGAAAATAGGTCTATATCATTAGAGGCACAAATGCAGGTATTCATGTCTGTAATAGAACTACATACATACACATAAGTGTGTGTTTCTGTAATCAGTGAAGGAGATACAATAGCCTCTGCTGTGGAGTGTGGTCTGCCACAGAGAATCACTTATAGTCTCTCATTGAGGAGCAAAATGTACACCCAGACACGAAGGAGAAAGATAATATCTGAGCCTATGAACTGGGGTGTAGCTCAGAGGCAGAGTTCTCACCTAGGTTCTAAGACTGTAAACAAATATGAATGGGAATATCTATAAGTAACTTTAGTTAATTTTTGTTCGGGGCTGCCATTTCTGTATAAGGGTACCCAATGTAATAATGGTTCAAAATCAGTAGAGGCTTCTGTAGTGTGGAGATGCCTTATCCAGTAAAAGCTATGGCCCAGATGTTACATTTTGCTTAGAAAAAACTATAAATCAATGCAAGAGGTAGAGAAAATAGGTCTAATCCCCAAGACACATGCCAATGGAGTTACACTGAAATCAATGGGAGTGCTCAATCTGCTTCGGTTTGAGTTCAGCTTCAAGGGCCCACGCCATCAGGAAACACAGACAAAAGCCTAAGAGTGTGGCTAAGAAACTCATGGTAGAAACTAATATCAGAGTGCAGCTCAGCGTTCAATCTAGGGATCCTGAGTGGCTACAGAACAAACTCAAGGCTGGTTAAAGCAAGATGAATCGTCAATCCCACCCAACCATGCCAGTCAGTTTCCTCCACGTCTTCTTTGAGTCAATATGAAATGGTTCAGGACTAAGTTGGGGAGTTAACGTTCCTTAAGGGTGTGGCTGCTGGTCAATGAAACACTCTGTGGATCACTAGACATCTGAGAGTATATAGCCAGCACTAGTTGGATTAAATAGGTTTTAAGAAAAAAATGAGGACATAAGGCGGGTGGGTACAGGATGGCGATGTGAATCTGAAGGAGCTGAAGGATGACAGGGTTGATGGATGCAGGAAGGCTCTTTTAACTGTGGATAGGATTTTTCCCTGGAGAGATGGGTAACTTGAGGTTAGCATGATTCTCTGCTTCCTGTTTGCAGATGCAATGGAACCGGTTCTCTTAAGTTCCTGCTGCCATGACATTCCCACCATGGTAGATTATATCCTTTAACTTTGACTTGAAAAAAAAATCTCTTTATCTCTTCATTCCTATTGTTGCTGTATTTTATCACAGCAACAGCAAACATAACTAAGGTAATTTCACAGTTTCCAGAAAAATGCCTTTATTTTGTAACTTCTCTGTAAACAACACCTTGTGTTTAAGATGTATCCTCCTGAAAGTGCTTGGATTTGCTTGTTATAGACATGGCAGCCTGCTGTGGGACTGGAGGGTGTGACTGTCTCTCTTTGATCATGTATTTGTTTTGCCTTTATTGTCTGTCTACTGCTATGCACTTGTCATTTTCTGGACTCATGGATGTATTTAAAAATGCCACAAAAAAGAGAATAAGAATAGGAAAGTATGACGTTATAGAAGGTGCCTTTAGCATGATACAGTTTACTAACTTGTTCCACGCTCTACTGTAATTGCTAAGGGGTGGCTTAGAGGCTAGAGGTCCTTGCTGACAAGCTTGATGACCTGAGTTCAGTCTCCGGGGGCCGACAGGTTAGATGGAGAGAACGGACTCTTGCAAAATGTCCCCTGACACACATTCTCTCTCTCTTTCTCTCTCTCTCTCTCTCTCTCTCTCTGTCTCTCTCACACACACACCATGGCACTCAGGGGCACTCATACATGCACTTGCACACATATACACAAATAAATAAATACCTGTAATAAAATTAGCAATTATTAGCAATTTAGGACATGGGTCCTGGTATTATAATTTACTTCTGAGAAAAATGCACAAAGAACTTACTGAGCTTAACATTATTTATGTAAATAGTATAGCTGAGAGCCATTTGCTGGCTTTCTCAGCCTAAGCTACCCACTGAGCTACCCCAGTCTGCTTCCCCTAATGACTTATAAATAATGCAGGAAATGAAAGACCACATCCAAATTTCCTCAATAAACCTCAATTTTGGCAACTTCTATAGATTATATGTTCCTCTGCACTAGTTTTGATAAGTAAGTGGCCTAAAGTGCAGATGCAAAAGTAAGTATCCAAGATTAAATATCCAAGACTACAGAGTTGGCATGGGAGGAGTAGTATGCTCAAATCCACACAGCTAAGAGTTTAGTGCAGCCCTTCAGCTGTGCTATTCCAAACACACATTATTGCTGCAACTTTCCCTGGCTTAAGTGTTCAGTTCCTTTGTTGTTACTCCACGTCTCATTTCTATTCTGCTCATGGCCTGAAGAGATCCCACACTCAATCCATCTGTTTCTGTAGCTGGAGATGGATGAGAAGACGAACTCCCCATTCTCGACCAACCTGCAGAATTTTGCTTGTATACCCTTCCCAAAATTTCAATTCAGGGAGCTCCAAGGCAGGAGTCTCTAGAAAGCAGATTGTGCTAACTCAAAGTCAATACAGTAAAAATCAGAACTACAGCCAGGCTGCATTTATGCTGATGCAGGCACACAATCAATGAAACCAAACGGAATGAATAAGAAGCATGCATTGTGTTGGAATTTAGAACTATCTCCTGCTCAGTGGATTTTTTCATACAATGTGTAAATACCAGGAGGCTTAAGGGTGGAAGTCCATTAGCCTGTGTGTTGGCACTGACGTTTTAGTGATGCTAATGATGCTTTACTCACCACAAATATTAGTTTCTAGGACTCCCAGACCTATCTTCATAGTAGTTTTCGTTTTGCTCTTTAGCATGTAGACTAGTTCCCCAGGACCATAGCAATGCGGGAGTGAGATGGATGTGTTTATCAATATAGGATATTAATAGTGTTTGGAAAACTATAATTCTTGATGTCAGTCCCTACCTCTGTAGATATGCATTTTAAAAATGATGATGACTTGCAAAATCATTGTAATGATCTCCTCATTGAATAAGCAATAACAAGAAATGCAAACTACTTGGCAAATGCAGAACATGAACACAATCACAGTTCAGACAAGGGTCTACTAATTGGAAACCATAAAATATGCACATTAGATTTGCCTGTATGGAAACAAATTCTTATTGTTTGATTTAGGGACAGAGTTGGTGCATGTGATGAGCCACCTGATGTGGGTTTAGATTTGGGTTATGGGACCAGGGGTCATTTCAGCTTTGCCACTTATTAGGTAAGTGACCTGGAGTGATGACCTCTGACAGCCCCAGTTTCCTGAGTTATAAATGAAGATAAATCCTCCCCCAATGCCTCTTCCCCCTTTCTCCCCTTGTAGATGACTCGTAAGGGCTGAATGAGATAACCCAGGTGAAGTGTCCAGCATAAGTCTATCTGCCTGTTTTCCTGAGTCTGTTAGGTAAATGGCTTGGAGAGGTTTGTTCAATGTAAGAGACCGCTGGCCCATTATGCTAAACATGCTATAAAGGGGAAGCCCCTCTGGGGCCAGTTCTTCTCATCTGGCTCCCGTGTTTAGAACAGAATGTGCCTGGAATAGCATGGAGTGCATCATTCAGTCGCCTTTTGGAACTTGCTTCATAACAAGCCACTGCGTGCTCACGATAATAGGGAAATTTAACTGCGACAATCATGAAGGAGTGATGGAGCCACACAGGGCAAATATCAGTGCCTTAGAGCCTGCTCTGCCTATTTGTTCCCGGGTAAGTTATGGAAGGTCTCCCAGTGTTTGCTCCTCATCTACAGATGAGGATATGGCACAATGGCTTTCCCAGCTGGATTCACTGTTTAGCTATGAAGTCCAATTCAGGCATGAAAGAGGGATTTCTGCAGTGCAGCAGATGAGCCTGCTCTCCTGGGAGAACCCTAAGTCTTTACAAGAGGTGGCCACTCAGCCTTCACCATTTCCTAAATGGGTATTTAGCTTAGACACTTACTGGGATCCCATGCAGATGGTAGTGTGGTGGAGGATTGCCAGTGAGTTATTTCCAAACAGGAGAGTGTTCCACATAGCCAGCCCTATTTTTTCTTACAGTATTGTTAATGTTCAAGATCTTGCAGCTTTTATAATGGTTCTTTATTTAAAATGGTTTACTCAGTATCTATGCACACTGACAAATCTATTTCATAAGACATTTTAAAATCTCTCTTTTATAATCTAAGTGGGTTAACAAGTGGGATTTCTTTTCATCCTGTGCCACATTAATGACACTCTTTTAGGACCCAGGCTAAGTGGGTCTTTAAAACCTCCAGATATCAATATAATAATCTGTGATAACAAAGACCCCTGGAAGCACAGCTGTGTGAGTTAGCAGACAGTTGGTACACTGACACGCAGGAGGAGATCTAATGGTACAGAGTAGTGCTCACCAGCCTGGTGAGATCACAGAAGAAAGTTTACTCTCTATGCTCTTGAACCATCTCCTCTTTAAGTGAGGCCAGTGACAGCATGAAAATAGGTAATTTAAAAGACTTTTTTTCAGTCCTAAATTCTGTGTTTTTAGTCAATTTGTATATTAGGATTATATATTACCTTAAAGTTGTGCTTCTAAACACACACACACACACACACACACACACACACACACACATGAGGAAGACAGAAAGAGAGAGAGAGAGAGAGAGAGAGAGAGAGAGAGAGAGAGAGAGATTTCTTTATTGAGGAACTTAGACTAATACACCAGGGAACATGGTAAGACCCTGTCCTTTAAATGAACTCAACTGTCCATTTTCTTGCTTCATTTCATTTATGTGTACAAAAGTAATTATTTTTTCTACCGCTTTAATTTTAATTTTCAAAAATTTCAGACAGGTTTACAATAAAATATGATCACATCTATCTACCATTCCTACTTCGATTCTCTTCATGCACCCCAGTATCCTCCTCCCTACTAGATGCCAGTTGGGGTGAAGGAGATCACTCACTTAGTCCATCAGTCTAACAGTTTGACCATTTGAGTGTCTTTACATTAATTTGCTAATTTTATAATTAAGTAATTAGCAGCTAATAACTTTGATGCTAATTCTAGTAGGGCGAAGCTTCTCTGAACAGGGATGAGACCGTTAGAGGTCTATGAGTATAAGCGTAGGCATTTAGAAAGCTTTTGACAGCATGACCAGATAGCAACACAGCAGTGACAGACTCTACCCTATGGCATATGGCTCCTTGAGCTATGGGCTCTTGATCAGGATTACAGTACCAGGCACAGAATTCTCCTCCTGTGGAGCAGACCTTAAATTCAACCCCAAAGCAGTATTTACCTCCATAATCTTCACGCCACGATTGCACAAATAGGACCACACATCTTGCCTGGCAGGTTAGTATTGTTATATGCAGGGCCCAGTGCTGGGAAACCTATCAGCGTGCTTTCATCCTTCAGTATCTGTACAGCACTGTGAGAGCCAGCCAATGTGAAGGAGCACTGTGAGAGTCAGCCAATGTGAAGGAGCACTGTGAGAGCCAGCCAATGTGGAGGAGCACTGTGAGGGCTAGCCAGTGTGGAGGAGCACTGTAAGAGTCAGCCAGCATGGAGGAGCACTGTGAGGGCTAGCCAGTGTGGAGGAACACTGTGAGAGTCGGCCAGCATGGAGGAAGCTTCTGGGTTTGTTTGAGAATGACTTCTCTACATTTTGCAGCCAAAGTGTTCTATTTTATTCCAGTCACCATAAATAAAGCACCACAGCTTTCCTTGTAGTTTGCATCAATGTATTAAATATAATAGATGACAAAACCATGAAAATTCAAATAAAAAAATATAAAATCTTATTTTCTTTGAAATCCACACATCAAAAGAGTTTTCAGAACCAATGAAAAATGTCACAGAGGGTCATAAGGTGGGGTTCCTTTCGCTAAAGACTACATCTAGATCAGAGAGCTAGAACATTGATTGCAAGTGAGCAGGAGTTTAGCTTTGAAAAGTCTTAGAGGAAAACTCAGATGTTTTAGGTTAAGCTCATGCTGTAGGTCAAATGTCCTTTGACTGTGTCCTCAGAGGCTCATGTGCTGAGCCATGGTTAGTGTGATGGTGTTGAGACTGTGTGACTCTTAAAAGCTGAGACTAGAACAAAAGGCTTAGGTCATTGGAGTCTATGCACGCAGATGGGATTGATGTGATCTGCTTGGACCCAGGTCAGTTTTCTTTAAAGCAAGTTTATATAAGAAGAGCAAGCCTGTCCCTTGGCTCTCTCTGTCTTCCTTTCTTAACATATGATTTCCATCTCTCCCATCTATGTTTCCCTCATGATACTATCTGCCATATGCATACATCTGGATGACCCTTGTCAGAGCCGAAATGGTGCTGATTCCATGTCCTTGAATGTATAGAGCTATGGGTTAAACAATCCTTGTTTCCTGTGTCCAGACTGGGGTATTGTGTGATAGTTGTAGAAAACAGACTAATAGTGATAAACTTGTACAGCATGCAGAAGGCACAAATTATGAAAGAGTGAGTGACTTTACTAAAAACTTATTGGTGTTGCCCTATGCAAACTGGACAACACTCATGGTGTTCACAAACTTATTAAATGAAGAAATGCACAGAATATAGCATCAAGTTTGGTCATTTTAAAGAACTCACAAACTGTTAGTTTTGTATTTTCCTTTAAGATTTTATAATTTGTGCCTCTTCTATGGTGATAAAAGTGTTATCTGTATGCAATTTAGTGCTCAGAAGGCTGTGGTAACTCTTTTACCTCTAATCTCATGGGATTCCATATCAGATAGAATTTCTGTGCAGCCACTTCTGCTTTCATGTCTTTATCTCTCTTTCTGTGCTTCTTTTAGACTGAAAATCAAAGAATGGGTCATTAAGAATTATTATACTCTCAATTTTTGAGACATAAAAATTAGGAAACTCTTTTGTAAGGCAACCTCTTTAGGAGTCCCTGGACACATTGACAGATCTGTGGTTTCCAAGGGCAGAATGTGACCAAGGCCTGTTCATCAGTCATCTCTTCTCTATCCAGCAGAATGTCAGCAGTATCATAATTCTTGTAGGGCCCCTTTAACTAAAGATTTAAAGATCCTCACATGTATTGTTGTGGAAGAATGGGCATGCCTCATGTTGTCCATACATCATCCTAATAGTTCAATATGGGCCTTCTGAGAGAGAACTCACAATGTTCCAACGTCTTGTTAAATTGACCAAAATTGCCAGAGTGGATTTTGTGGTAAAGGTCCAGCACTAGTCTTCTCGGGACAGTTTTAGAACTTGGTGCTTTCTAGTTGTGGATTACACAGAATCGAGATATTTCTGGGTAGCATGTAAGATCTTGAGGAGAGTAGCTCCCTCTCCTCATTCAGCCTCATCTCCCTCATGGCCCCAGATCTGTTCTTCATGATGCTAATGACCTCTCTGGCTATCTTTGCACAAATGTGACTCTTCCCTAAGACACCCCCGATCTCTTACTCTTTCTAATCTGTCAAGATGACATCAATCTCATCTTACCCAAGAACTCTTCTGATTTCTCCAATCTTTGTAAATGATAAGTTTCTTGTTCTTTTTTTGCATCTGTCACTGGAACTAGGATATGCTGTTTAGATGTGCAAATGCTTCCAAATAGCATAAAATACTCCCTTGTCATAACAGCTACCAACCCTAAGATATGTGGGCTTATATGAGAATCCACACAGAGCTCCCAGAAACGAAAGGGTTATATTTAGACAGAATGTAAATATCCCTAAGTGCCAAATATGGGGAGACCCCCAAAAGAACAAATAATGGCCAAAAATATTTCAGTGGTACATGTTAGAGCCAGAAGTCTTGCTCTCCTGAGGACTCAGAAATCTTAATGCCTTCACTCTCAAATGTGAAGTCACAGGAAGTGAATCCTTGGAACATCTCAGATATATGGCCCTTGCTGTGTAACTTTCCCTTTGAATTGAAACATTTTATAGGGAGAAAGGAGCTTCATAAGATACAGGAAGTACATGAAACTCACACGGCTGAGCAAGACCCAAAAACTACAAGATTCACAGAGGTTCTTCCCAAGGTTATAAAAGGAGTGAACAGATGCTGTGGAGGAGACTTTCTGGCCAGTTGGGTTGCCTGCCAGTCATGCAGGGGATGCAGGTGTCTTTGAGTCTCTCATGCTATTGTTATAACCCTTCACCATACTCCAGGAAGTAACCCCAATGACTCCACTGATTCATTCCTCTAGATATGAATGGATTTTTAAAAAGATGTCATTGGAGCCCTATCTGAAGTGAATAGATGTCTGTTCATGTCTCTCCTGGAAAAAGTCACACAACAGTACTTTATATTCTGTGCCCTAATGTTCTGTCTTTAATGACATGTACTTATGTATTAGTAAATCTTTTCTTACTCTAAATAGAAGGTAAGAGCCCCTTTTACTTTTTATAGACATGATATGAATTTAAGATGTTTAAAGTCTGCTCAAATAGTAGATATCAATTAAATATTTATTGATGGCTTGATAGCTTCCAAAAGCTAGAATTTGAAGGCCAGAGAGATGACTCAGCAGTTAATTCATACTGGTCCTCCAGAGGACCCCAGTTTGGTTATCCATGTGGAGCAGCTCACAACTGCTAGTAACTTCATCTCTAGAGGATCCGAAATCTACTAATGACCTCTAAGGGTACCCACACATTTGTGGCATACACTCACACATACAATAAAAATTTTAAAACAAACTAGAATTTTATAAAATAACTGTCTGGCTCTGGTGTTTCCCATGTATATCTTCTAATGGTTGACATACAAAGGTGGCAATGGGCACAGTTACTGGGAGCTGAATACTGTGCTTCAGTGTCTAAGTATTCATATATCCAACATGGCAGCATAATACTGACTTTCCATATTCTGTGTCTGATATACATTTTCACTGGCAAGGATGCAAGGATCCCACTTTTGGTGGTTATGTGTAAAATGATTTAAAGGGAAAGTGAAAAAATATGAACTGATCATCTTTAAGATGTACACATCTATGTATAAACAGATGCACATGTGTCCTCTGTAAATGAGCATTTGTATGTGGTTCAGTGCTATAGCACGGAATAGGCTGTTACCATTGGGAGGTGGATGGTGAAACACAGGGAAAAAAATAGCCCCAAACTGTACTCCAATGAGATGTAGAAACCTCTCTAATACACTTGGTGATGCATTTCCCTTTAAACTGGGTTTTCTTTCTTACCTGGTATAGAAGACAGAAGCCTCATTTTCACACACCAGAGTGAAGTGTCTTCATCTGTGAGTCTCCTTGCCAGTAACCCAGGTGTGTTGGAACCCCTTGTAGTTTTTTATATAGAAGAGAGATGGGTAATGGGATTTAAACACATCTGATAAACCTGCCTTGGCAGTGGGGTGAGACGGTAAACCATGCCATGCAAGCTCATTTGTTGTACTGCTGACTGTTCAAGGCCCTAAGATCGTATTCTTAAAATGGTCAAATATCACTTGGTTTTCAATCTTAGAAAATGCAACACTTATTTTAAGTTACAAAAAGGAGTTCAACTAAATAACAGTAAGCTTGTAAAATGAAATTATAAAACATCTTTAAAAGTTACATTCACTTATTTGTGTTTGGGTGTGGGAGTGGAAGTCAGAGGCCAACTCCCAAGAGTCAAATCTGTTTCCACCATGTGGGTCCTGGGAAATCAGGCTTAGTGGCAAGTGCATTTACTCATTAAATCATCGTTAACCCAAGATGAAATTTCAAAAATCTTATTTTATTTATTTTCTCTTCCTTGTAAGAATCAGTATAAGATGGGCTCAAGGTCCTTCATGATCAGGTTCAAGCACAGGAGAAACATAGCTCTCTCTCTGTCTTGCTAGTCTACATCAGGAAGAGTCTGTATATGTGCCACTTGTGCTACTTTGGTTTTTTTCTTCTGTTTAAGTCTATATTCCCAAGTTGATAGGAATTCTCTGAGGACAAGGATGGATTTGAACATTTCTGTTTCCCTTCACAAACCAAGCAAAACTCAGGCAGCACCAAAGTGAACCTCTGCCCTTTCTTAACCACACTTCAGCGATCCACCGGAAATACAGAAATATTATTGGTCAGCATTCGCTTCATATATGGATAAATTAGAAACAGTGCCTGACATGGTGGTACATGCCTGTAATCCCATCACTCAAGAGGCTGAAGCTTGAGGATAGTGAGTTAGAGGTCACCTTGAGTTACACAGTGGGAGTAGGTTTCAAAACAACACAACCACAACAACACACACAGAGAGACAGAGACAGAGACAGAGACAAGAGACAGAAACAAGGGACAGAGACAAGGGACAAAGACAAAGACAAAGAAGCAGAGAGAAAGAGACAGACAGACAGGCAGGCAGGCAGACACACACACACAGAGGATTGAGAGAGAGAGAGAGAGAGAGAGAGAGAGAGAGAGAGAGGACCCAAGCTTGCATTACTTTTATTTCTAACAGCTTGCCAAATGCAACTGCTTCAAGGAATAATTTTGTACCTCCTGTAACCAAGGATAAAAACTAATACATATAGTATATGTATCCTTGAGAAATTAATTATGAATAAAGAAAGACTTTTAACCAAATGGAAGGGTTACTTATCATTAGCTTAGAATATTTTCTAGTTTCCATTTTAACATACCATTCTTTAAAATGGCTGACTTCTCTTATACAGGACTCATCTTTGGAATCCACTGAAACTGTTAAGATGTCAGTGAATGAAGCAAAACTGCAAGTCATTGTTTAAGTACGTATTGTAGTCCAAGATAAAATCCTCAGAACTGTGTCTAATTAAAAGAGTAAATCATCTAAGAGCACCCTTGGATGATTACAGAGCCATGATTCTGGCAGCCTTCGGTTAGTAGTGTTCCTTAAAGCAGCAAGGGGCGTCAATCCTCTATCACCAAGAAAACAGATCTTCCCTACTAGATGCCATCAAAAGCTGCAGATTCCTTACCAATGATCAAACTAACAAGTCTGTCATCAAATTATGTTGCCTTCTTGTTGCAGAGAAGAACACACAGAAAGAGAGAGCTAGAGACAGAGAAAGACAGAGACAGACAGACAGAAACAGAGAGGCAGAGAGAAAAAGACAGGCATGCACATACACATGCACACACGTACACAGACACACACACTCAGTTTGTCCTCACTCCAGGCAGATGGCTCCCTTTTCATTGCATTTACTGGCATGCGTCACAGAGGCCATCCCTGAACAGTTGCCCTTTGTATGTCTGTGTGCTGTATGTATATGCATTTGTTTTACTGCTGAGCTCTCTCATCCTGTGACATATTAAAGCTTTCTTATACCCCATTTCCTAAAGCTGGGTGGACTTACACATGCAAATAAGTAAATATACATAAAAATCCATACAAGCAAGTTGGCATGGCGGACATTTTCTCTCACCTCAGGAGTACTCCTGACCACTCCCTATTCATTCCAGTCACCTGAGCCAATTCTTATCAAATTGCCTAGCTGCCCATTCTGACTGATATCAGCATGTAGGTCTTTATGTTCCCTCGGTGGCAGTTTTAGGGCTCATGTTGCACTAGCGTCTCTCCCTCAGCCTCTGCTTTGTTTCAGTCACAATTTTAGGTTGGTCTCTGGCACCACGTAGTGTTGATAAAGTCTGAGAGCTTGTAGGGACCTCAGGGACACAGCCCCTCAGCCTGTTTTCCTAAATTCAACTTTAAGTAATAGGGAAATAATTTTTAATGAGGGCTAGAAATATTGCCTTGTTTGGAGTTTCAATCCTAAAATAAAGACATCCAACATATCAAAATTGATCATTACTTACTCAAAGCAACACATTTCATTTGTATCTAAACCAAAATTAGTATATCTACTTTATATTTCTGATATAAGGTTCTAGATAATTAGTTATTGATAAGGTATCTGAGTAAGACTGAAGATATATATCATATATTATGTGTTCTATCATATATGATAAATATTATATTACATATATAACAAAATATATGTGTGATATAATACAACACATGTGTGTGTTATACATATATAAAACACACACACACACATTTTCCTTTTATTAAGTGTTTCTGTCCAGTTGATGACAGTTTTAGCATCAGTGAGATACTGCTGATGGACATATGGACTCATTTGTCTTCTGCATTGCAGGGAGGTGCCTAGCACAGAGGAATGGAGTATGTTCACTATATTGTATTTGAAGTTGTCCTTTCTGTATGTCCACCTGACCCAACAAATAGTAGGCTGGAGCTAGGATCAGAGCTCTGTTCGTGTTAAGGTTATGTTTAAGACTGGGATTAAGGTTGGGGTTAGGTTTGGGGTTAGATTTGGATTGGAGTTCTATTAGTTAAGGTTAGTGCTTGGGTTCGGGTAGGGGTAGGCTAGGGTTAGGGTCATATGAATTCTGAAACTCACAGTTAGGGTTGGAGTTAGGGTTAGTAGGGAGGCTTAAGGTTAATATTAGTTAAGTTCTGGAACTCAAGATTAGGATTACCGTTAGAGTTAGGGCTGGCCTTAGGGTCAAGTGACCTTGGGAATTAAGGGTTATGGTTAGGGTTAGGGTTATGGTTAGGTTTGGGCTTTATTAGGTTTAGGGTTAGGTTGCTGTAAGGGTTGCTGAGCTCTGGGAATCCCTGTTAAGTAAGATCTGTAACTCAGGGTTAGGGTTAGGTTTAGTGCTAGTGTTAGACTCGTGGATAGGCTTGAAATGGGTTTCGGTTAGTGTTTGGTGATTTCTGGAACTGAATTTGATGTTTAGAGTTAGGTTTAGGTGAATTTTGTAACTCATAGAGGTTTGTTGTTATGGTCAAGGCACGCCTATAAGTTAGGGTTATGGTTAGGTTTAGTGTTAGTGTTGGTCTGGCGGTTAGGGCTGGGTTGGCTTTAGGGTTAGGGTTAGTGTTAAGTGACTTCTGGAACTATGGATTATGGAGTTAGGGGTCAGTTAGCTGATTTCTGCAACCCAGGCTTAAGGTTAGCCATAGGCTTAGGGTTAGTGTTAGATTATTTCTGCAACCCAGGTTTAAGGTTAAGATGGTGGTAGGATTAGTTTGAGATTTCTGGTTAAACTAGGGTAGGAGGCTTCTAGAACTGAGGTTTAGGATTAAGGTTTAAGGTTGGAGTTAGGATTAGTTTTAGGGTTGGCATAGGCTTATGGGTTAGAGCTGCAGAGTGGGTTAGGGTTAATGTTAGCATTACATATTGGTTATTTCAGAACTCGGTAATATCTTCTTCAGGATGAACTTTAGAGACCTTTCAGAGAAAACTGAATTAATGTCCAGTCACCTTTTCTGATGAATCTGGTGTTCTGCAGTCCTGAGTTAGTTTCTGGATATTGCTTGCTTGTTCCCTCCCATCCTTAGTTTTGACATCAAGATGCTACATGATGATATGATTCATCTCAAATCATTTATTTACCTTTTCCATGAGATAGGCAGTGATTTTTGTCTTCTAGATTACTGCCTGAATGACAGTTGGCCATTGACATTTATCTTACCTCTAGGCTTGACTCTACCAAGCTAGAGGAAATTTGAAGATGAAATTATTGTCTTGCTCCTTTGTAGAGACTACAAGTGGAGTACGAGAAGGCTGTGATATGCTGTCTCATATATATATATCCCCTTTCAGGGTCAAAGCTTCTGTTCCCAGGGAGCCACTCCTAAAGCATTTCATTGCCTGGGGAATCTGTGGTCACCTCAGTCAGCTCAGGACTGGAGTAGGTAATGGTTATAATCATGACTTTGGTTTGAGTTCTGTCCAGATTTCTGTTTTCCCATTTGTCAACTGTGAGATGGCGTTTCATACCTGTGATCACATCGAGCTAGGAAGTTTGGTGGATGAAAAATGAGACCAAGAATGATGTATATTAATTTTGCTTGCATGGGTCTGAATGTGGTTGTGTGTGTGTACATGCACGCACGTGTGTGTGTATGTGTGTGTGTGTGAGAGTGTGTGCGCGGGCGTGTGTACATACGTGCACGTGTGCACATGTGTTTGTGTTTTCGCTCAGGAAAATTGTATTTCAGCATCAGAGGACTTATGCAAAGTATGTTCCTTAGGGCTTGACCTCTGAGTTTGAGGAGCTGGTTTGCACTAGTGATAAGCAATCTTTTGGTGTACTACTTGACTTGTTTTGCTATCAATATTCTTAAGCTATCAATTGAAAATAATAGCTCAACTTTAAGCTATCCATTGAAAATAATAGTCATAGAGTTGTTTTATGTTACACAAAATAATGCAAATGAAGTCTTTAGAGTAATGTCCTACATAGAGCACATGCTAGATAAATATGTTTTCCTCAAGGTAAATCTTTCTGGCTTCTGAATTTACTTATGTAAATTTTATAAGACAGATTTTATAAGACAGGTCTTACACAGTTTTTGCCCAGCTAGCATCCCTGTGTTCCCAAGAACCCCTCCCATACCTTTTGTCCCTGAAGATCCCTGAAGCCTTAAAGTTATCTGTATCTTCTTTGCTTAGCAATCAATATCCATTACACATAGCTCGGGATTACAGATGTCCTGTGAAAGACATTAATGGATTCTATCAAGACCACAGCACAGTCATTTCCTTATAGAAAGGCTCTTGAGTCTTTTAAAAGCTTGACCTTCAGTTAGAAAGTGATCAGGAAGCTTCCAATAAGCCTGCGAATCTGATCAATATTTCTCATTCTTTGGCAGTGATTAGCAGAGGGACATCAGTTGTCACCAACAGTCTACCACAAATCAGATAAATCACTCAAGTGTCCTGCTTTTCTCTCATTGACCATTCATTGCACATCCTTGGCATGAGGGCAGAAGGGCTCTTCAGGTTTCCATGGCTGCAGAGGGCTATGCTAACTTGCTGGCCTTCATAAAAACAAATGAGCAGACAGTATAGAGTAAAAACAAAGAAATAAATAAACTACATCTCCCTTTAGCATTTAGAAGTCTGGACTATTGGGTTCTGTTGTGTGCCAGTGTCAAGAGCTTCAGAGCTGAGAACAAAATTGCTTGTTTTTCTGATTTGAAGTCTCCATTCCAAGGTATCAGACTGGCAACTGTTTCTCCCTTTGTTTAATTTAGGTGTATATCTTCCCTTTGAGCCGTAACCAAGAGAAAGAAACGGAGGCTGAAAAAATTCACACCAATTTCCATTTCTAAGAATTGAGAGTGAAGTTATCAATTTTTATTTATTTATTTATTTATTATTTAGTAAGTTTATTTCAAGTCATCACTTTGAAAGTCTGGTAAAAACTCATTCACTTGACATTTAGCTAGCTATGTCGCCATCTTGTGTTCCTTCTGTGAACTTCATTGCTAGAAGCAGTTCTCTATGTTCAGAATGTTGAGAAGGTAGCTGTTCAATTTCAGCACATTTAACATGAGTTTTGAGTTCTGTAGTTTTTGCCAGGACAGAATTGACGAGAGGCACACAGTGACAGACATGCTTTGTATATGTTCGGGATCCTGGTGGGGGCCACACAAACATGAGTTTTTATTGCACTTTGAGTCATCAAGGTATCTACACCGATCATTTCTATAATTCGTTTTTGTAGCACCACAGCTTCCTTGCTGACAAAACTGACATCAAAGCATATTTGAGACTCCTTAGCACCCCAACCTTTGGAAAATATCATAAATGTAGATTTTGCCTTATGTGTCTAAGTGGTTGAGAGGTGCCTGAGTACTCCTTACGATCCCTTCTGTGACCACACGCTTCCTCTGTGAGCAGCCACTGTTGTGTCTGATCATGTTTCAACTCACTATATTTCATCCTAGTTTTCCATGAGTTGCCCCATGTCTGCACAATCTAGAGGTCAGTGATTTGGACAGTGTTTTACCTAAACCCTAGGAACCAGTGACATATATGCAGGTTGCAGATCATGGTCACTGCTCAGCTGGTTTTCAGTCCTTATTCTCCATGTTCTCGTTCCTGACCACACACTGAGGGATATATGGATGGGTGCTGGAAACATCAATACTTGAATTCTTGCTTAGAGCTTCTCTCCATCCAGTGACCTCAGGCTGGTCCACTTCTGGCCTCACTGCAACCTACAAGCTCAATTTCACCAAGGCACATCTTTGTTCCATTTTTCTGTTACAAGGTTTGACACTTGTGCATGTAAAGGTCTTGGTTTTCTTCTACAGCATGTTGAAGGGAAGTTAAAAATCGTAGAGCCAGGGGTGAAGCTTGACAGTAGAATGTGTCTTGAATACACTAAGATCTGACTTAGATGCCCAGTCCAGAGGGAAAAAAAGCAATAAATATAGAGAATAAACTAGTTGAACGATCCTGAGACCTTGCAAAAGACAATGTTCACTAGAGACCCAGAAGCTTCAGTTTTCTCTACTTTCTGATAAATATGTCTCTTTTCAAGATAAACAGGATATGACTCATCAACAGAGGGCAATGTAATATCCCCAAACACAACATCCCACAGAGTACTGACAGCAGCAGCATTTGGAAGACTAAATGAAGTCACTGAGACACGAGCTTGGGCAAGCTTGGAGGACTATAGGTAATGTCTAAAAGGACTTGCCTTGAGAGAAGGCTCCAAGATCATCCAAAGAAAGAATAATCAGGTTTGGAGTCCAGAGAGCCACACTAGCATACCAGGAGGCACAGGCTGATCATTTGTGCCAAGCATTAAGGATACCTGAAACGTTTGATATTATGTTGAACACTGGTCCCTGCATTTATCAGTCACACCAGAGAAAAGCCCCTTATCTTAGGCCATAAAAGGAATAGCCCAAGACCAAAGCATGGCAGGCAAGCTTTCTGGATACCCAGTTACTTGACATGAGCCTCATTCAAGAAAAGGACACTTGCTCCAACCCCTAAATTTGAGTTCAACTTCTTCCTCCAATGACATTCAGTCCACTTCAAGATGGCCTTCGGTCAGTGCCTGCATTTGACATCTGACCTGAACAGTCCAGCACTGGTGCTTAGCTTGACTTCTCCTCTGGCTCCTATAGACTGTTCCTAGACACCTGTGTCAGCCCTCTGCCTCTGTTCTCTGCAGCCTCACTAACCCTTTATTAATCATTCTGTAAAATACACAATAGTACATTATTATGTATGGTCTATAAGCTAATATTAGTAGTTAAGATACAATTAAAGACTCTTTGACTGTCAATGGCCAGACCAGCTATCAAGCAAAATCACAGCCAATGAAACTGAAGTAGCACATGGATTTTCTCTTATTCCATGAATCTGAAATTGTGGAAAGAGAAAAATATGTTTATATTTTTCACACAACATGTTCGGAGCTCTACCACTGAGCTACATCAAACAGACAACCATTTTTCAAGACAAACTCTCACTATGTGGCTGAGATGACTTTGAGCTCACTACACAGAATAGCCTGGCTTCAACCTTTCTAGTTCCTTGTCTCTTCCTCCCAGGACTAGAATCTCCCCCCCCCCTCATCCTGGTCCTCCTCCTCCTCCTCTTTCTCCTCCTCCTTTTCTCCTCCTTTTCCTCCACTTCCACTTCCTATTCCTCCTTCGTCTTCTTTTTTGCCCTCCCCTTCTCCTTCTCTCCCTACCTGATCTGCCCTCTCCTCCTAGATCATCCCTTCTTCTATTCCCCCCCCCCCCAGCTATATTCTCAAGCTGGTATCCTTTCTTAAAGAGGCAGCTTTGGTTAAAAACCACTGGCAGGATGTTCTGGAAAGGTGGTGTGTGTGATGTGCTGTGTCATCAGGGTTCTCACTGGCTCCTTCAGGAGAATAAACTGTAGCAGTGCAGCCACAGAAGCATCACCAAGGCTAGCACGCTCTGTTCCTCTCTAGCTTCTATTTCATTGAATCAGAAAAATTTTCATTTAGCATTTGAGATCTTTATTTCAGGATGGGGGAAAATTATCTTTAGATCCAAAAGGCTTAACAGCTCCCATTAAGAAAACAGAGACTGTGAGAGATAGAGAGAGTTCCCACCCACAGACCTCTGTATAAAGAAACAACCCCACACAAGGCAACAAATCCATGGGCCTGCAGTGATCTACAGGCAAGAAAATGAGCACTAAGCACATCCCCATCTGTGTTTCCTGAGGGTTTAGAGACCTCTCATGCACACAAGGAGGTGGAATGATCATTTAAAAATCCCTGTCACCTTCCTGGCTTTTTATAACTCTAGAAAGTCAGACCTAGGAACTCAGAGCCTGTAGGGGCCCCTATATCCTTGAATAGTAAATAAGATGCTTTGTGACTCTCCTGTAGTTTAGGAGGCCATTTTTTTTGTTCCTCCCACTTCTAATCAGCTAGCATAACTCTCTGTCCTGCTCTGCCCTGTACTCCATGACACTTCCTTAGGAGACAATTTCATTGAAAGCAGACTTCAATAGTGTAGTTTACAAATCAAAGGAGGCACACTGCTGTCTGTTTTGATCTTTCTATTTGTTTGATTTTTTTTTTTTTTTTTTTAATTCTCAGGGTTGAACCCAGGGTGTCTCTCCTTTGGCCCCACCACCAGTTCTTCCCTAATGTCCCCGGTGCATTTTTAAACTTTATGCTTTTGTTAAAGAGTTCTCAGCAAATTGTCCAGTCTTGACATGATCTCTCTCTGCAGCTCATGTAGACTCTGAACCTGTGATCCTCCTGCCTCAGCCTCTAGGAATCACAGGCCTGGGCCACCACACCTGACCAGTAAGTAAGTGCTTTTAAAATGATCCTAACAAAATAACCAACTACTAGCCTTGTCTGTTTCTTGTATGTGAGGCTCTAAATGATCACTATAAAAGTTTTGATTATCATAAAAGTAACAAGATTAATATTGTGTAGGAAATTATTAGAGCAGAGAGACTTCCTATTTGGATATTAAATTAAAGCCCATTGGAAAATTTATATTCAATTTTTCTGGAGCTTATCTCTGTGCTATAGATTATGGGTTCTATGACTTAATATTAACAGGAAGAAACTATTTCTCTTGAACATTTTCTGTCCAGGTAAGGAATATTTGGAAAACAACTGAAATCTGTTTAGCAGTCATCAAGGTGGTAAGGATCTGCATAGAGGATCTTCAGCCCAGTCTTGCACAGCCACTTTGGATATCCAGGTTCAAATTCTAAAAAGAAGCAGATGGTTAAAAATAAGTTGCTTTCTGTAAAATCGATAAACATCTATTTCAGTTCTTCATTTATACCTACAAATTGGAATTAGCTTTGTGGATTCTGTTTTACTGCTTTAAAATTATTTATTTATTAGAGAGAGAGAGAGAGAGAGAGAGAGAGAGAGAGAGAGAGAGAGAGAAAGACAGAGACAGAGACAGAGACAGAGACAGAGTGAGATTGTGTGTGTGTGTGTGTATGCTAATGTATGTGATGTATGGGACTTGGGTCTTTCCTTCCATGTGATCTCATTCCTGAGATCAAACTTGGGTGGTTGGATTTGCACAGCAAGCACCTCACCTGCTGAACCCTCTCACTAACCTCACATCCCTTTGATAGTAGCTATGGTTATTTATGCTCTAAAATGAATGAGCCCATTACAACAGAAAGAAGATGGTAGATACTCATTCTATGCCAAGATGCTAAATAGCATTCTTGCTGGAGGGTATGGCTCTACTGTCTACTCTCCTTTGTAACAGTGGAATAGAGGGAACATTAGTAAATACCCTCCTTTGTGCATTCTAGCATGTGTCTGTACTAGTCAGAATTCTCTTCCAAAAAATATTCTGTAGTGCAAAATACAAGGACCAGTACACTGCAGAAACTTCACAAAAACAAGTGAAAGAGAGAAAGCAGAAGCTAAGAAGTATAGGCAAGAAATAGTTGTTTCTTTAACCCATTTTTTTTTTTTTTAGATTTTTTTTCTACTATAAAAACAGTCATCCAAATGGGGCAGTGCCCCTAACCTGTAGTTGTCTGTTGTCTGGGTAAGAAAAGTCCTTTAGTAAAGGAGCAATTTGGTAAACTGAGTTCCCATGCCATGTCCACCATGCCCTTTAAAGTGTATCAAGGAACTCCACCTCAATATTATGGCCAATGAATTCAGAGAAAATGATTTGTGTTATTTCTAGAACAATTTGTGAGTCTGTCATTGTCAATTTTTAGCTTGCTCCTTTCACTGAGTTTAAAAGTCTTAGTGTAAATATCCATTGTAGAGTATTTTATAGAAATTTCAGAGGGTCCATGAACACAATCTTTCACCCATCATATCTTCTGGTAAATGCAGAGGATGTCTCCAGCCAGTGGATGAGTTCTTCAGAACACTGAAGAAAGCCAGCATTTGAAAATTTAAACAGGGAGGCACTCTCTGTCACGAAAACTTACCACATTATCATTTTGCTTAGGATCTACAATTCCTCTTGGGTCCTTGCTGACAGATTTCTGTAACACACAAAGTATGCTTTATCACAAAATGAAGTAGCTATTGCTAGCAGCACACATGTCTACAATGCATGTACATGGATACACACACAGTAGACCATTTCTGACTCCATGAGAGATCATCTAAGGCAATTCATTAATGGAAGAGGAGGCCAAGGACACTTCTGCTTATGGAAGCTCCCAGGAGAAACCACTAGTTCTAGTAAAGTGTGTGACTCGCCTAGAATATGTCCTATAAGAAACTTTTTATGTATGTCTTCTGGACCCCACTAGAACCGTCTTGGATATGGATCACACAGGTTTTACAGGGAAAGCAGTTGCAAATTTGCATGCACAGCTTCTGTTCGGCGCACTATGAGGTCCTTTATGGTGAGAGTGTAGAATCTCAGACAAAACTCCTCTGATTACAGCCTCTCATTCATCCTTTTAGGGAACACAGCTGATTTTAAACTACAGATTTGAAAATCTTGATGTGTCCATCCATCTCCAAGCTCCAAGTATGAAGTACTTTTCTGTGAGACTTTGAAGATGCACTTGGAGTTGGGTCATTACTAGAGAATCTGTACAAATTCTTTGTTTTCACCATCTTGGTTAACTGAGAGTCCAGAGCCCTAGAGCTCATCAAGGCCTCTATGAAAAATATCATTGTGTTGCTGCCCTCAAAACTGGGGCCAGGACTGAGGTGACATGAGTAAGACAGTCATTTAAAAGGCAGAACTTAAATGATGAAAACAAGCTTAATAATTATAGTGATGAATACCAGCAAGACCACTTCTGGACAGACACCCAAATGACTCTAACTGTATCATGTAGGTTCCCAGACATCCATGTTCAATGTTTACTATTCCCAGTAACAAGAAGGTGGAATCAGCCTACATGTCCTTCAACAGACAAATGAGGTAATGAAAACATTGTACTATACACAGTGGAATTTTATTCAGCCTTAGAGAAAAATAAAATCATGAAATTGGCAAGAGTTGGGTGGATCTGGAAATTACTCTCTTAAGAGAGTTGACCCAGACTCGGCAGGACAAATAGCATACGTGTGTCTCCTATGTGGACTTTGGCTTTTAACTTTGCATTTTAGATGTGGCTATAGATCACAAAACTAGAACGAGTATTTGAGATGGGAAAAGTGTGCTCTAAGGAAAGCGGTGGGAAGAGACGGTAAGAGAGTGCATATGACACAAAAGCAGAGAAGAGACGACTAGGGGTAAAAGAGTACAAGAGAAATGGGAGGAATGAAGATGAGAAGAAAGGAAGGAAGATAACAAACAACATAAGCATGAAAAATGCCCCACTGAAACCCATAACTACGCATTTTAACTAAAAGCGCACCCCCCCCCCCATCACAGTTAACTGATACGGGCTTATGACCAATGTAAACATGTTAAAATGTATGAACATTTTAAACAAAGGGTGTCCCCAGGAGCACAGGCTCATTACATTCTCTCCTTCTTGGCCTCACCAGGCCAGCACATGCTCATACTATACTTAGTTATAGTTCACTCCAATATCTGGGTGATGTTCCTGCGCCTTTTCAAGGAATAGTAGTTATGTGACAACAGAATGAGTTGTACACAAATGGACACAACCCACCAAGGGACTAGACATACCAGTGTGATGTAGTGAGGACTTGAAAAGCTGGAAGGAACTCTTTCCAAAGACTCTGCTGTGCTCTATGATAAAAAGATGTTATCAATCTCCAATTGGTACTCAAGAAAGGATTACTCTTTCTAAGACCAGAATATCCTTTCTAACCCAGGACGAAGATCTAGTAAACACACAAACAATAAAAAATATGCAAAAGTAATCTTCCTTATATTGCTGCCTTACAAATGCGTTTATCTAAGATCGTCTATAAAAATGTGTATAGGCATCATGTGTATGCTGGTGCCTCATGGGTCAGAAGAAGGCATTAGAGACCTTAAAATTGGAGCTACATGTGAGTGACCATGTTAGCACTAGGAACCAAATCTAGGCCCTCTACAAGAGCAGCAAGCACTTCTAACTACTAAGCTATCATGCCAGCCTATGATCCCATGGTCACTTACATTGGTTTGGACCTCGAAGTTCTTTGGGGACTCCCAAACTACCTATGAATATACTGATGTGCTTGACTGAGGCACACCTTTTTAATTTACTTTCTGCTAACTCCCCAGGAGACAGTGAAGCAAATAGAAGGCATGGCCCACCAGAAGCAAGACCTTAGTCTGACACTTCTTCCAAAGAGAAAAATCCAGGCATCATTCATTATATATACACATATATACAATGAATCTATATTATTCATGTACTATGTATATGTATTATGTATACACATATAATGAATATATTATCGTATATATTATCGTAACTACAAGGTCTTCTCCAAACCACAGTTTTGATGAGGATTGGCCTTCCATAGGGAGTTTATATGTCAAAAACCATTATTTAAACAATTATTATTTATATAATTCTATGACAAGTAATATAAAGCCCTAAATAAGAGATTTGAGAGCCCAAGCTTCCTGTAAACTTCATAAGACTCTACCATAGTGTGTGTATCTTCAACATTAAGCTGAATTATTCTGACAATCAGCAGTTTTCTTTTCTTACAGTATTCTACTTAACCAAAAAAATGTCAAAGAACCATTAAGGAGCTTGTAATCTTATTTGTTTTGTTACTAAGACAGGATCTCATGGAGCTGAGGCTGGTCTTGAACTCTAGGTTCTGCTGCCTCTGTCTCTCAAGTGAAGAGATCCTAAGAAAGCCTAATGGTGCCCAACCTAGACTTGAAGTCTTGACAAGTAACAAATATGTCCGAGCTCCATGTAAATCCCTGGTTGGCATCTCTGACAGTACCTCAACTTTCACTCTGTGGTTTAGAGAACTTCGACTTGACTCTTAGCTCATGAAATGCACCTATCTTAAGGAAATTGTAATTAGGAAAGCAACTGCACAGCACATAAGATATAGTAGATAATTAACATATAGTAAGTGCCAAGTCTAACACTTTGGTGTACATTGACTGTTATTTAAACCCAGGACCAACCATGTGAGATTGATACTAATATCGCATATTTTCATACCAGAAAATTCTCCATGTACATTTGGAAATTTTTCAAACAGTATTTTCTGTTCATAAAAATAGACTATCAAGATGTGTATTTAACTGTCACAGGGTTAACAATGGCATAGCAAAAGGAACAAATTGCTATAGAAGATGATAAACGATCATATAATAAGGGAAAGATGAATTACTCCCCTAAATGTAGTTCAGAAGTTTTTGTTTGTTTGTTTTGCTTTTTTCTCAGTGGCCTATGTGTACCGTGAGGGTGGAGAGAAGATGTTCTGCAAATATTAGACACAACTCAGAATATTTGGAAGCAAAAGAGTTCAAAATATCTAGTCCTGTGCAATCAGACTTCCACCACAAGTCTCAAAGTTCTGAATTTTAAGACACTGGCATCATGGGCTGGCATGATGGCTTACTGGTTAGAAGTGTTGCTGCTCTTGTAGAGGGCCTGGCTTTGGTTCCTAGTGCTAACATGGTCACTCACAACTGCATGTAGCTCCAACTTCAGGGCCCTCTTCTGGCCCATGAGGCGCCAGCACACACATGATGCCTACACATACATGCAGGCAAAATACACTTCATCTTTATTGGTAGTGTATCTGGGGACATTTGATTAATTTCAAAAATATTTGAGCCTCTCCATCTTTTCCTCAAGACTTGGGTCCTAACCGACATTTTATCTTTTGTTAGGGTAATCTTACTTCATCAGTTACAAATATAAAATGCCTGGCCAGATGTAATAGTGGCATGTGGCTGCCAGCTCTCAGGAGCCTGAGGAATGAGAACAGCCTTGATTGAGGCTAGCCTGGGTTATATGTTTTTCATTTGACATAGGAGTTACTTAGAGTTTCTGACAGACATTCCAATTGAGATTTTTTTCTAGTCCCTTCCTGGTTTTTAATTTCTAATACAATATTATTTTGATAACATAGTTTATACAATTTCAATTGTCCCAAATTTAATTCAAATAGTTTTATACCTTAAAAAACAATTTACATCCAGGCAGTGGTGGCGCACACTTTTAATCCCAGCACTTGGGAGGCAGAGGCAGGTGGATTTCTGAGTTCAAGGCCAGCCTGGTCTATAGAGTGAGTTCCAGGACAGCCAGGGCTATTACAGAGAAACCCTGTCTCCAAAAAACAAAAAACAAAAACAAACAAACAAACAAAAAAAGCAATTTACAATACTAAACTTTTCCATTAGCCCCCAAGGCACTATTTTATTTAATCAGTACCTTCTTCTCTGAAATTAGTCTTGGTTATTGTTCAATGTTTATTTGATCCTGCCTTCCTCCCTTCCCTCACTTACTGACAATGAAAGCTTCTCTTGTATGGAACACCTTGTTGAATGCCTTCTAAGCATCTTCCACTGGGCTTAGCTTACGGTTACTTCCATATTAAAAACATATATGTGCCAGAGAGATGGATCCAGTGAAATCACTTGGTTTGCAAATATGCTTAGGCTAATATGTACCTAAAGACCTGAGTTCAAGTCCACAAACCCACTTAAAGGTGATAGAAGAGAACTGACTCCATAAAATTGACCTCTGATGGCTCTCTCTCCACACACACCATGTATATAATATATGAACACATTAACATATATTAATGTTATATATTAATAAGAATAAATAAAACACCCAAATAATAAAAATACATGGACAAGCATGTGACAGTTCATCAACTGTCACATGTGAAAGTATCTCACATGTAGGGGATGGATATCTGTCAAGATTGGCTCATTCCTCGTCTGATGCTCATCAGGAAAGTATCCTTTATTCTCTACTCCCCGTATTTCTCTAGGAGAGCTGCAAAGAGGGGAAATAGAACATTAACATATGCTATGGGGATGGACAAGTGATTGTAATTAAACCACACACAAGTTAAGTGATTTGTAGCTTGTACCTTGTAACAGTTCAACTACAATATCTCAGAGAGAAATGAATATTCATTTTTTTAAATGAAAGAATTGTACAGGTAACAAATTCAAACAAATTCAAAGAATTTAACAAGTAACAAAGTTTGGGAGCCACAGGGAGAAGCATTTGGATATGACCAGGCATGTAAAAGTTTGGTTAGGTATTCTTATCTGATCTTTAGTCCTAGATTCAGACTTCCCTGCATTGATATGCTCTTTGGCTACAAGGTTAATATGTACTTAGTAATTGCTTCCTTGACAAAGAATATGCAGACCCACCTTTGGACTTGCTTCATCTTGATGCATTTCTGGTAACGGATTAGTAATATGACAAGTCCAACACCAATAATAACCATGACGAGCACAATGACCATGATGGAGACACCTACAACATAAAAAAAAGGAACAGGATTTCTGCTGGGCGTCTCCTTCAGGACAGCAGAACGCTAACAAGCGTTGCAACTTCATCTCTCCCCTAAAGGACTTTCATTCTCCTTCCTCCAACATGACACAAATTGCAATTTGTGTTAAAAATTAACAACCAACTTCAGGATTCCATGATGCTTAAGGAAAGCCATAGTCAGCATGAGAATATCTGTGTGTTAGTTATTAACCAACTGTAGAAAAAACCTCATTGTGGTTTAGGTTGCAGAAGTCATAAGAAACAGATGGCTAGGAAATATATTTATCCTAAAAGGCAAATGTAGTAAATTTATTTTGGATCTCTAAACATGTAAAACAGTAATATTAGACCATAAAAATCCACGTAGAAACACAACAAACACATGGCAGAAGGGAAGAGGCTTTCCTTGGTGGGAGACTTTGGATATCTGTAAGTATTGTCTAGACTGCTCACTGGTAAGGTTTAAGGCTTCTCCCCACTCCGTAATTATTGATCCTTCTTCACACTGGCACGCAGGTTCATTGTCATCCACCTGGAAGAGCAGTTGATCATATATTGTTATTGTTGTTGCTGTTATTATTGTTACTGAATGACTGATAGAAGCTATGTTTTGTAGTTCAGCTATGTTAGTTTTAGTTCTGTATCAGGCCCCACACATCCATATATACATGCATATAAATACCTAGTACTTGAAAGTGTATATAAATAGATAACTCTCTCTCTCTCTCTCTCTCTCTCTCTCTCTCTCTGTATATATATATGTATATATGTAATAAACTATATTATATATATATAATAAACGTTAAGAGACCAACTCAGTTTAGAGAAAGTGTTCCACAGAAATATAAACTAACAGTACTGAGTTGAAAATAAATTTAGGATTTGTGTGTTTTGCAAAAGCTTTGGGCTAATGTTGATACTAGTGTATGTAAATGATAAACTGCAAATGATATCAGGGAAAATTAAACCTTAACCTTCATGTTTAAGCCTTATATGTATGTATATCAATGGGTTTCTAAACTATCAATCTGATAACATATTTTTACTTGCAACATTAATGATGTCTATGTGTAGTAATATCTCCGTAAGCACTTTGCACTAATTTTGTTGTTTATATATAAAATGTAAATAAAATATATTGTTCTTTAAAAGAATCAGCACATTTCCACACAGGCTCAAGAGTAAAGGTGAAGGTAAAAAATTGTTGGCAAGACACTACTATAAGAGACAATGAAACCTTACATCATTTTCGTCACATGGGGAGGAGCAGGTGGTTGAGTTGTAGGCCTTCTCCATTTGTATACATTCGCCATTGCTGCAAACCTAGAAAGGAAGGACCCGGCATGAGTGATGCAGCTCATGAGACGTGAGGTTTCACACAATCACTTATGAAGTTACACATTCCTTCTTATGTGGAAGGATGTGCATGTTTGATGCAGCACTAGGGCAGGTTGCTTCCACAACTGAGACACCCATGCCAATCTCTCTGTTCTCAAGCTCAACTCAGGAATAATGCTGAGAAATGTCTTGCTTTGATTTTGCCATCTTTGTTTAGCTGAAATATAGCACCACAAAGACAGTTTCGCAGTTCTGTTAAGCCAATGTATGGCATGATCTCCTTCCGCCCCACTTTCTTGTTCTTCCTTCTCTCCTCTTATTCCCCAGCCTTCCTCCATTCCTCACTTCCCTTCTGTTCTCTTGAGCCTTAGTTTGTCTGTTAGCATCTCCTCTAACGAAGCAGATGGAAACCAAGGAACCCTCAGTTGTGTTTAGGTGGGAATTTCCTTCTAAAAAAGATGTTTCTGTGCTCTCATGTTTGTTGAAGAATTATTCATACTAATGAAGATACTGACTCAACCTAAGTATCCATCAATAGATGGATGGGCAGAACATTGTGACAAACATACAATAGAGTATAATTTAGCTAAAAATGAATCTAAGTCTGACACTTGTGCATTTGTGGCATCTTGAATAAGTGTGGGAGGCAGGGTATATGAACTAAGACAGGCGCATAATCTTAAGGAAGCAAAAAATTGAATTTTGGCTTCCATACGCTGGTGGGGTAGCCAGGGACAAAGAAAGTGGCACTAGTTAATAGGTTTAAATTTTCAATTAACCAGGAAGACTAATTTTTAGTGGTCCATTGTACAGCCAAATGATTGTAATTAATAATTTACAGAATATTTTAACATAGTTAGTAGAAAGGATTTTGGAGGTACCCAACATAAAGAAAAGGTCACAGGCTAAAGTGATGTCTGTCCCAATCTCTCAGTTTTGGTTACTCTCACTCTACATCTGTGTGAAAAGATTATACTGTACTCAACAAATGTGCATGTTAATTAACTATAGATCATAATAATTGCTGAAAACCAGAAGATCGAGTAAAAAGCCTTTCTGTACTAAAAGATTATACTATACTTGACAAATTTTCATGATAATTAACTATAGATCCTAATTGTTAAAAAGTCAGAAGATTGAGTAAAAAGCCTGTCTTGTTTTCTCTCTGTTAAAAAATAAGTATATCAAGTCAAGCTGCAATCTGAATAGTCACCATGCTCTGTGGGCAGCCAGCTCTCTTCCTGTAAATCAGTATGCACTGGTTTCCACACCATCAGGAGAGCATTTCTGTTGGGAATGCTCTGTGTATGACATTCTCAAGTATGCTGGCCTGTAGACTGTGGGAATCCAGCCCAATTACTGAAAGCCTAGTACTTAGCCAGTAAATATGGTGGCACTAACAAAAAAAAATGGCAGATGCTTGTGGAAATAAGAAACAGTAATCAGGATAGAAGCCATGTGTGCTTTCATTAGATGCCTATTTTAAGATACCAATTAAACAAATTCACAGCAATTACATACAATTTAGTATAACTACAATTAAGCAAGAATAATATTACCATATTATTTCTACCCTCTCCCTTCATAATTTACAGGAAAAGTTGCCATTGTTTTTGCTCTTTCCCCATATAGAAACAAACCCACTTTGAAACCAATGACAGCAAGTGATGATGTTCATGAGCTCCTGAACCAAGAAATTTGGATCACATATAGAGCTTTCTTCTTACCATTCCCTCTCCACATTTTGTTCCAGAATTAACCAGGCCCATGTCTCTAGAATTGTGGTATAAAAACATGGTTTTACATTTGATGGTCATATTCTGCTTCACATTCTTAAGGTTATAGGCTTTATCCTCTCCAAGGTGTGTTGAGCGCCAGCCTCCTGTGCAGTATATCTTTCCACATTTGAGATCTCTGAAGGAAAAGCAGAACATTCTCAGATTTAGGACCCATTACCAAAGCAACCGTGAAAGCCAAGACAACCAGCTCAGCCGCTTTCTTCTAAACCCAGTGGCAGATTCATGGCATGGTAGGCTGAGAAAGCTCACAAACATTTAAAGCTCCAACTCTGAGAACTGACCTGAGTAAAGTGTGCAGTATAATCACGGAAAGATTCCTCCATTCTCAAAACTCAGTGTTCAAGTGCATAGAGAAGATTTATTAGTAAACTGGATTAAGCATAACTTAGATGGGAGCAGTAAGAAATGATCTTATGTTTTGACATCAACTAATCCTGGCAAGCCTGGGGGTTGTGCTCCTGCAACATTCAGTGTACATTTGGACGGCAGCTGAGAGCTACTGAGAGGGAAGTGAAGGGCGCCATTTCCCACCTCGTGTGTATGGAAATAAGGGTGAACTTGGCTGAAGGCTTGAGGGTTTCCTTTACAATTCACCTCCTATCTTGTCACATGTGAAAGGCTGTGCAAAATGACAGCAGTGCACGGACCTGGAAGGGACGTTTGCCATGTAGCTCAGTCTCCCTTCCAATCTTCCCTCTAGGAGCACTGTCTTGAAATGCCTCCACTGCTTTCCTTCACTCTTATTTCATTCCTATAAAACACATTTTCCATTCCTATTTGCCCTGGTTTGGTAGCATTCTTCTCCCTTGCTCTCCTCCGGTCTTTACCCCCACCTTGTTCTTTGTACTCCCAGACCCCAGCTAATAAGCACAGAGAGGAGATTTAACCAACAAAGAGAACCAGGGGCCTGCACTCTCCACTCTTTCCCTAACTCTCAGCAAAATTCTGTTCAAGTCTGTCAGAACAGAAGCCTTCCGTAGAGATCTATTTCCATTGGCCACTTACTTCTCTTCACAGGGAAGAAATGTGCTGCCCTTTTTTTTGCAGTATCCAAATCGGTTTCCTTTTTTATTCATCCTGTAGCAAAGGTTGTGACTCTCCTCTGCTCCTGGGGGTTGAAATTACATGATAAAATAAATAAAATGAAAATGTGAATATTGAGAATGATAAAGCACTTCATCTCCTAACACAGTTAAGCTTTCCAACTTATTCCACAAAAATGCTGCAGTAGAACAGAATTAATAAATCACAGAGAACTAATATATTGATTTGGGAGAGCGTTTTAAGTAGGGATAGAGATACATAAGAGCAGCACATATACACCAGCTCTAATACAGAGCTAATCAATGATACTGGAGGTAATTAGAAATAGATATTGCAACCATAGAGATGCTAGGTGAAACTTTGAAAGAATGTCATAAGTTATATTATCCCCAATTGTACCCCAAATTCTTAGAAGATAGTAAGAAAGAAATTTGGACTATTGGCTTGGTCATTCATTCCCATGATTGTGTCTCACCACCGATGAACAACTCTGAGCACTGGTCATCCCGAGTGGGACACAGCCCCATAAAGCAGTAGCCTTCTCCATTCTTGCAAGGAAATCCATTGGCTTGGAACTCGTCTTTGGGACACTCAGGGGAGTAGCCAGAACACACTTCAGAAATATCACATTCATTTTTCGCTAGTCTGCATATGGCCCCTTCTTTCTTTATCTGTTGAAGAGAAAGAAATGTGGCAATCTTTGATGTATGAGTTGGCGAAACTGAGCACAAAGGTGGGAAGCTGATTTACTTAACTTATCCTTAAGAGATAGCATTCTTCTTGGTGCTAGGAATTATTATCATTTTTAGATGCATTGACTTTTATGAGATTTTAAGATGAGAAGATGGTAGGGTACTTTTAAAAAACTTTAATTGTTTTATGTATGTGTTTTGCCTGCATGTATTCATGCCTGGTGCTCACAGAGGTCTGGAGAGGGTGCCAGACCCCCGGAGCTAGAGTTGCAGGGAGTCATGATCTGCCCAGTGGGTGCTGGGATCCTAACCTGGCTCCTCTGCAAGAACAGACAGAGATTTTAACTGCTGAGCTGATTCTCTAGCTCAAGATGATGGTTTTGAATTTGGTATTATGAACGCCTTAGGCAGAGTAGACCTAGGCACAAAATGATAAAAAGGAATATTCTCATTTACCTTGCTTTTTCTTCCTTCCTTGCTCTGCTGTATCACTCCCATGAATCCTTACCCATCTAGTGTATAGCACACATCAGATGCATAGCACAGAATCTCTGTCACCTACAGATCAGATTTCACAACACAAACTGTAACAATCCCTGGCCTCTCATTGCTCAGGGGATTGCACAAACACATTCTTTTAAATGTGTGGGATTCCTAGAAAGAGTTGAAGATATATAAGATGTCTCATTGTGAGCTTGCAATCCAGAGGAGCCAAATAAGTGTCAGCAAACCATTGGAGCCATCTGAATTTCTAGTCATTTTTTTCTTGCTCCAATATCTACCCATCTAGTGTCTAGTATCTATGTATACTCTGTTCTCCTTTAGATATACAATTGTTGGGAGATCAATTTCCCTCCCCAAGCTCTTGAGATTAAACAAATTGGTACTGACATATGGACAAGAATGCTGTTGTCATGTAATTTCACCCCTAAAAAACATCAAGCAATGCTCAGCATCTTCTCTATTACCCAGATAAGAGCATCACCTGATTCAAACACCAGAACATTTCAGATTAAACATGCCAGTAACACTCCATCTTGGAATTAGCACTGCAGGGCCACCCATAGCCAGATAGTGCTTTGTTATTCCATGTAGCTAAACTGAGAACACAGAAATCCTTGGGAGCCAAGAGTCTCACCTGACATGATTCGCAGCACTCTCCTTCCACACAAGTGAATCCTGGCTTCAGGACACATTTGTGTGCATCACAGCAAGGATTGGTGCATTCCTGGCAAAACGAAAAAGTATACATCACAAAGGTGAGTGTGTGTGTGTGTGTGTGTGTGTGTGTGTGTGTGTTGACTCCCGTTTGATAGTCTAATTAGCTTGTGCTCCCTTCAAGAGCTCCATGTAATGCAGGATCCTTGGCTTTGGTGTGTGAATCAGATTACTATGATCCACTGGCATTGGGGACTTACAATGTGTTGCCGTTTTTCATGCTCCTTCATTTCTTCCCAGTTTATGAACTCTCATTGGTGGGAACAGAGTCCAAAGACAGTGACCTTCCAGTTTCCCCCGATGTCCATCCCCCATTGCTTCCCTGTACTAAAGTCTGATATAAGGTAATAGAGTTTCTAAAATCTGATCTTATGTCTCTAACTTGGGATGCCACGAATTTCAACCTGAACATAATTTTCTCCCCCACCCCCTAATGCGTTATTATATCATAAGATGGCTTTTTACGTGTCCTGCCAACTTGGACAAAATTAAAACTTCAGAGGCAGGTATCTGTCTGCATCAGCTAAGACCTCTATACATTAGCACTGAGCTTGGAATGTTCCTAAATAGGCATAGAGAAAATGGAAATGTGTCCAGAGTCAGCAGCCTTTTCTCATTGATCTTAGATGTTGAAGACTGGTTTTCAAGCTTTCTGGATAGGTGAGCCCCACCCTCATTATAGAGTCTCTTGATTGCTGTCCCTATTAGAACACTTTGAACTGTGCAGGGTCTGGGGCTAACAGAACATGTTGTCCTCAGACCATAGTCTTACTAGGTTGGTGGGAATGTAAACTGCAGGTGCACTGGAGACCTAGTATGCTTCACATTTTAACACATCCCCCGAGGTTTACATGCCCCTGTTCATTTGAGGCATAAGTAGTGGAGGACACAGATTTATTTGATAAGCATCTAAAAGAAATAGCTTCTAAAAGCAGACTAAGAAATGACTTGAAAATTTGCCTCCAACGCTTTTTTTAAAAATATTTGACACTTGAATAAGTATATGAAAAATTCTAAGGCTATTAGTCCCTCTATTAAAAGAGACTTTTCTATTATTCAACTGCCCAGCTATGATATAGACAAGCATTCTAAGGCTCTAAATAAAACTTGACTGACTAGGAGATGTTTTGTAGGATAGGCACCACTTACTGCCTGTGGCGAGGGATCAGATTTAGGGGTACTTCTCACAAGTCAAGATGTTAAGGGGTAGTAAGCCAGGCAAATGGAATGTTGCTGATTTCCAGCAAGATCACCACATACGGCTTGGGATTTCCTAAGAAGGTTTGAAATGAGGGCTGCTCCAGAGCTGGAATCTGAATGGACAGTAAAAATAGCTTCCTGCAGCTTCACTGAGGGTGTGGTCATCTGCTGAGATTCTGGCTGAGCACAAACTTTGTTAAAGAAGACATCACTTGCAAATACCTGAACAGGCCCACAGTCACACTCTTCTCCCTCATCCACCTTCTTGTTCCCACAGGACGGATAATCATTGAATTCTTTGGGAAGTGGGTTGTTGAGTATGCATGCTGGTTTCTGATCCGTCAGAAATTGCTGGTATTGGGTTTGGCTGCATTTACTGAATTTTATTGCAGGGATGCTAGAGATGAGATGAGGCGAAAATAAAGATTGCTGAAAACATGAATGCTGCTGTAAACATTTAATACAGAATTGGAAATGAAATATTGCTAACTACCAGGTCAAAGCCATGGTCAGGTTTATTATTACTTACTAGTTGTGTTTCAGAAACACAACTACTAAATGCCATTTTAGTGAAAAACTCTGGTTATGTGTCTTCCAACAAACCCTTTCTAAAGATAATAGCTAGTTGTTTGTTTGTGCTTCCTGTTCCTATTTACTCCCTAATGTATCCTGTTTATTTAAAAAATTATTTTATTTTATGTTCTAGGTGCTTTGCTTGTATATATATATCTCTATTTTCCATGTGTGTAGTGCCCACAGAGGCTAACAGAGGGATCCCCCGAAGCTAGAGGTAAAGATGGCTAAAAATTCATAATGATGCAGACAAATGAACCTCAATTCTCTGCAAGAGCAACAAGTACTCTTAATAACTGAGTTATCCCTCCATCCCCTAGTGTGCCCCTCTTAACATAACCATGTAATAATCTAAATCTGATTTACTATCTCTGAAAGATTATAAACTTCTCAACCAAGTCAAGGTGACAACATGTTTAGTTCTTTAAGAATAATCATGAGTTAATAAGAATAATCATGAGTTAACACAGTGTCTGGTATGAAGTAGTTCTATATTATATTATAATTTTATTTTATAATATACTTGTCATATATTATACTTATAACATATTGTATTATATTATATAATAAACAATATATTATGTATGGTAATATATCATATGTTATTGTAGAAATAAACTCTGCACAAATATTAAAAACATCCTTAGGACTTCTAAGTGTCCCCTTTTAAACTAACATTCCACTCCCTTCTCTCTTCTTTTGCTTTGATTCTCTTCAATGATTGAATATGGAAGGACTTTTAGAGACTTGTGTCCATTAAATGGGTTGATATGACCCTGAGAATATTACTAGTTTGATATCAGTTGCTGAGTTCTACTCTGTGACTGCCACTGCATTTTGAGATTTAGCAATTTTTCATCATTTTAAAAATATTGTTTTTGAATGACATGTATTTGTGAGTGTTGATGTGGGAGCTCATGTACAGGTACCCACATGGGCCAGAAGGGTATCAGATCCCTTGAAGCTGGAATTGCAAGTGCTTGTGAGCTTGCCAGTGTGGATGCTGCTAAGCTTAGGTCCTTTGCAAGAACAGTGTATGCTCTGAGCTACTGAGCCATCTCTCCAGCATTGTGTCATTTAATCAATCACCATATAGAAGAGACCACTGACACTAACATTCTTCTTACTCTTCCTGACACAAAAAAATGTCCAAAGATGCACAGGACTGAGGCCTGACCACAATGTAAGTCACTTGCCATGTATTGTGGAACAATCTCTAATTGGCATCTGCTTGCAAAGGAAAATGAGTTTTCTCCAACGGAGTCTCACTGGATAAATTAACCGCACTGAAGAGTAAGCTGTAAACCCAGCAGTAAGTGGACAACAGAAAACTAACTAAATGGTAGTTTTGTAGACTGTTGTCTCATACGGCTTAACTTGAACATATATATATTACTAATCATTTGCTTGTATGTTATGGTTTTCAATTTTGTATTTTTATAGATCTTAGAGTTGTGTGTGTTTCTTGTGTTCTCTGTCTCTGTCTCTCTCTCTCTCTCTTGCCTGTTTATTTTCTAAAGAGAAAGAAAAGAAATGGGGTAGAGTTGGGTGGGTAGAGAGGAGGTGGGAGGAGTTGGAGAAGGAAACCTGTAGTTAAAATGTATTATATGAAAATTTTTTAAAAAAGAAATAAATCTTCACATACATTATCAGAGCCTCACCTTCCACCGCCCATCACACACTTCCCCAAAGGACAGGTGCATGGAAAGTCATCATGCTGCATGCCCAGGCTGTGTCCCAGCTGATGTGCCATTCTGTTCCCAATTATATTTACATCTGGTAGAAGATCCTGATTGGAAATAAAACAGTAATAAGAGATGTCTATAGGAGACCTTCAAGTAGTATATAGATATCACTTTAAATGAGAGGTTGAAAGGCCAGGTTTCTAAATGTTAGTTTGTATGGATTTGGGAAGTGATAGACTCTATTACATCTCATTTATACTTAAGTCCATAACTATAATTTATAATGAAGTTGGGAAAATGACTGTTTTATAGATCCTTAACCTTATAATTCAGTATACAGCATACTCCTATTGTATTGGCAGCTTTGTTTTTCCAAATAGCTAAAGTCTAATAACTAATGTTATGTTCCTGACTGGAGTGTCCCTCCAAAACGTATATTTTGAAGCCTTATGCCTCAAGGACTACAGTTTTCAGGCCAAGGGGACAAGGTTCCCAGCAGTGGTATCAGTGTCTTAATCAAACAGGCATAGGAGAAACCTCTCTAAAATAGGAGACAGTGAGAAGCTGTCAACCTTAAGCCAGGAAGTAAACTATCACCAGATACAAATGAAGGAGGTTCTTGGACTTCTCAGATTTCAGATTTATGAGAAATACATTTGCGTGGTTTACAGCCTGCTCAGTTTCTGGTATTCTGTTGCAGAAGCCCATGTGGACTTAATGCAAACAGCCCACACAACTTTATAACAGGTACTAATGTCTTCTCTGTGCTAGATATTCTCAAAAGAGAAGTTTGGTATTTTCAATCTATCCTGTCATATTGAGTAATCACACTATATAATCTTGTGGAGGGAGTTTGTGTTATGAGAAAACTCTGAAAATCAGAAACATAAAATACATGGCAGAATTCGTTGCTGCCTTGCCTCAGAGATCTAGTTCTCGCTTTAACAAATTCAAAAGGGAATAAGCCATGCAATTATGATAAAGCTAATAGAGTAGCTTTATTTTATTTTGTTCATATGAAGCTTCAAATGCTTCTTTGGCTAAAATACGATCATTGAAATCATAATAGCTTCGATTGGGATAACTTTGCATGCAAGTCTTATGTCATTCAGATACTAAGGCAAACCTACAGTCACAAAGGTGATTATAAAATAATCAGTGTGTAAGGTTATTTGAATAAACACTAGCTTTTAAGCTTTTAAGTTTCAACAAGACTAAGGTGGGGACAGCAGCAACCAGGAAAGGATAGCAAGGAAATAAATACAAACATTCATGTTTTCAACTATGTCTCAGGCAGAGTTACGTGAATGGCATGAACCGGAAGCTTTCCGGCATGGAGAAAGGTCATCCAATCAAGATGAGACAATGATTCACAGGCTCTTTTCTTGCTAAACACGATTTTTCAGGGTTGTCCTGACATGGCACATTAAGTAGGTTTTGTACTTGTTTATTTCAGTTCAGAAATAATTATGACTATTAAATCAACCTAAAATTCCATGGAACTTACTTGTTCTTATAAATAGCTATATTTAACACATGAATGCATTTTATAAATTGTTATATTCAATACGGGAATAAATTTTACAACTATGGAATACACTGTGGTGCCTGTCATCCTGAGCTTTGGACTGTGGTTTACCCTTACTGGTTACCCACAGTTTTTTACAACTCACTGTTTTGTTTTGTTTTCATTTACTAAAGGGAGTATAGGTCTTTTCATGACATACCTTGAAAATATAGGTCAAATACAGATTATTTACGGCTTTTCAATGTGATTCAGAAAACCAATTCAAACACTGTGGTTAAATGGTACAATGTTAGCCAACCAGCCTACCTTAACAACACTGCATGAACGAAGGATCTGGCATATCCCTTCTGGGTAAGCAATTCCTTGCATAGGTGTGTAGAGCCACTTCCCACTAAAACAAGATACAAGAATACTTATTCTTATTTGACTGAACACTTTGATTAAGCCCAAATTCAAACTGCACTGAAGGACCACAGTGGTAACCCCTGTGCTGTCGGAACAATCCTCTCAGCTCTGCACTTAATGGACACGTGGATAAGCCAAGTGGATACTGGGCTAAATTTAAACCTAGAGGCACAGAGAAATCCAACTGTAGTCTTGGGATGAAATTGGAAAACACAGGATGTAATTTTTTCTAAGGAAAACAAAATGAGAGAAGAAGAGTCTAGTTTTTTCTTCTGGATTCTTGTCTACCTTGTGCTCAACTCTGGATAAGACAATTTAAATAACAAAAACAAACAAAAACTACAATGAGGTAATCAATTAAACTTTAAAGTGTTTGGGAGGAAAATGTAGCAGTGGAAATATGGTAAGAATCGCGTGGTTGATAACACTGGAAGTTACCAATCATAGAAGGTCAGAGGAGCGTTGATAATTCTCATCCAACATTTAAATGAACCCTCGTGTAAACAAATCTATTCCCACAATCCCTAAAGGAATACATGCCTACACTACAGGCAATCTAACTTTCATTTGACTTGGATGCAGCTCTTAGATTTGGGGCTTTATAAACAGAGCTATCATGAGCTAGAAGACAACACTTAGAATATCAGGAAATTCAAACACAAGAAAGAAGGCAAGCTGAAGGGACCCTTTTCAACCTTTTGTTTTTAATTAAGAAGATACATCCTGTTTCTATATTTGTGTTTTATGTGTCACTGTTTGCTGGAACTTCTTAGAGGAGTTTAGGATTCTGGGCTTGCCAAGCTTTGGAGATCTTGGAAGAATGTAAGATAGATGAAGAACTGGAGGACAGTCAAGAGGCTGACTTCTTTCAAAGTCATCTGAGTTTAAACATTTTACAACGACAATGACATACACATTTTCTTACTGCTTCTAAATCTATGTGACTATAGATGGAAGATACCTAACAACTTAGTGCATGAGAAATCCCAAACACCATGCCCAGGTGGGCAGTGAACAGCCATTCAATTTAAGTTCTTGACTGCAAACAACTTATTGATCTGAAGTTACCCATGAAATAAGAAAAAATTTATTAAAGTAAGATATTGTTCATTATACCTATTTAGATAGTGTTAGATATCCTAAAATTTGCATATGGATTTGTGAAATAGATCAGTAGGTATAGGTGCTAGCCACTATGCCTGACAGCATGAATTCAATCTCCAGTACTCTCTTGGTGGAAGGAGAAAACTTACTCTTGCAAGTTGTCTGTTGATATCCACAAGTGCACTGTGATGCATACACACACATACATACACACACACACACACACACACACTCTCATACACACACCATAAATAATAAATACATACTTAAACATTAATGTAAAACAGTGCCCACCATGAAGTTTATGGTGATATTTTACTATGCTTCACCCTCCTTAATTTTTGGTCCTGACAGTGTATGAATATCTAAGTCCAAGACAGGAATAGTTACACTCCTGAAGAGAAATGCTTTGGATCTCTCAGATGAAAACTGACAGTCTGCCTCACTCTTACTAATCCACTAAGTGACTAGACTGGTCATCACAGGTCTTAGAAACTGCTTGCTTCTGAGCTCATCCTGAATGTTCTACTTTAGCTAACCCTGGAACGAGGATCCACAGAGTGGATTTGCAGAACTCTGGAGAGACATAGGCTTTATAGGCAGAGCATGTTTCTCTAACACAGTGATGTTACCAGCATCCAAAGAGATGCTTGGAAGTACTATTGTTCTCAAGCAGAAGTGCTTATCACAGTCTATGAATTTCATTCCTGTATCTATTTATCACTTTCCTCTGGGCTAAACATAATGCTAGGTATTTTGAGCAGAGGAATTGATAATTAAATAGCTCCTCTTAAACTTTCATGTAGAAATATTGAGGCTATTGAAGACTAAGCTTATCAGATTCTTAGCAGATTGTCTAGAAAGCTAGGTTTGGGTAAAATATTGGAGAGGGACTGGCCATGGATGGTGATAAGAAATATCAATGGATCCTCAAGTTAACCTTGCTTTGGCATATTTTCAACTCTGCACTATACTATATATATCTTCTAGTCTTGTAAAAATATTAAATATTCTACTTTGGAATTTTTCTATACTCATAATTAATATTTTGTTTCTGCATAATACCCAAAGTAAATAATCTTAAAAGCTTTTGTGTTCTTTTTCTACTTTCTTTACCCTTTTTTCTTAGTGTGTGTAAATATGTCTGATTTGTTTACAGATATGTGTGCACATGTATATGCCAATTTGTTGGCATCAGAGCTCAGAAGAGGATGTCAGGTGTCCAGCTCACTTTGCCATGCCTTATTCCCTTAAGACAGAATCTTCCAGTGAGTCTGGAGCTAGGGCTGATGGATAGTAACCCACTGTGATGCTGTCTCTGACTGACTCATGGTGCTGGGATTGCGGGCCGATGCATGGTCACATGTTCCTTTCAAATAGGTACTTTGGATTCAAATTCAGGCTCTCATATTTTCATTGCGAGCACTCTTACCCAACAAAGCCATTTCCTGAGGCATATTTTGTTTTCTGTCCAATATGTGAAGGAAAAATAGAATAATCACATACCTCAGTAAAATCACATGATCAAAATCTTTCCTTTTTTTGAGAACTGTTTCTTGCCAAGTTGAAAAATGCAATAAGGTACTTTCTAGATTGGACACTATTTCTATCTTGTCTCCACCTGACCATATTTCAATGCCAGCCAAAGTCACATGAATGTTCAAGGTTTTATAAATCTGTTCAAAGAGGAAATAATTTTCACAAAATCATTTTAGAACTTTCCTTCATTATTAGCTGTATTCCCTTGTATTAAAAAAATCTCAACTTGTTATATACATTTTATATAGCACAGCCCTTGTTTTATAAATTGATGTATTGAACTATAATGCAGAATATTATATAGAATACTGTGTGAATTTCCATAAATTTTAATAAAGAAATTAATACAGTAAAATAATATTTGAAAATACCCTAATTTCAGCATAAAGAGGGCAATGCTAAGCATGAATGAAAGTACTAGAAAAATTATAGCCTTTCATAAATACGTTAGAAAGCCATGAATCATTAGCAGGAACCCTGCTGACTCAACAGTAATTACCCAAATTGAAATACAAAGCATTGAAATTATGAAACAAACAGAAGACAGGATTTCATGCTGTAGGAAGGAGCTAAAATAATATGCACACTCCATATGACTAGCATGCCAACTTCTTCATGATTCATATAAAACAAATGAACATTTAGTTTTGCACTTATGAGTGTACACAGATGTTTAAAGTAGTTAGCAAAAAATGCAAATAGAAAACTATACCTCAACTATTGAATGAATTACCACTAATGTAGATGGGCTACTCCTTCAGCATCCTCTGCTGCACCTCCTTACCCGAGTAATAGACCCAGAATGTGTTAGAATGATTTGGGGAAGAAAGATGTAGACAACTCAGGATGTGTTTTAGTAACAGTTTTCATTCTTTTATGTTTAGATGGGCTAATAATCTTAATAGATTATAATGAAGTTGTCCTGATTCAAATGACAAAGCATAGGCAATAAATCACAGCATGACTTTGTGTTTTTGAGTTACAGACAGGCACAGAGCACTGACTTTAATGTAGTATGGCCTAATATTTATATGTTTGTCTCTCAAATTGTATCGGTTGCTTCATAATTTTTGGGTTAACAGAATTTTAAAATTTTTATTACTTATTATTCTTGTGGTGTGTGTGTGTGTGTGTGTGTGTGTGTGTGTGTGTGTGTGTATTGTGGCAGCAGGTGCATATGGCAGCTACAACTGTGAAAGTCTGAGGACAACTTAGTAGCATCTCTCCTGTCCTGTCACATTCAGGGACATTCCAGGGATTGAGCTCAGGCACTAAACACCTTTCTCTCTCCACCGAGTCATCTCACCTGTCCTCATCAAAGACCAAGTTTTGGAATTTATTTAGATATTAAGTGTAATTTACTTAGTAAAACAAAACTTCAGTGGTGTGGTTTATTGGTCCGATTGTCTTGAGGAGATCTTTGCTCACTAGTTACCTGGTGGTTCTGTGGCTTGTGCTGGATCAATATCAAAGCACTGCAGTCCTCTCAGAGACCTGCCTTAAACAGTCCTGTTGTAATTATGCTTTCAGATTGATTTAAATTATATCATAACTTACCATATTGACAAAATTGACCATCCCCCAAATTCGTTTCCTTAGCTTGTTTGAGGGTTTACTGTTCCTGCGGTACTAGAAACACAAATATAGCAGTTGTTACTTATTGGTGTTGAGGGAAAAGCCCAGCAATATACTCCACTTAAAATAAAATAGTGTAAAAAACAAAAACAAAGGCAAACCCAAACCAAAACAAAAGAGACCTCTATAGCAAAGGAAAAAAAAATCTCTTTCCAGTGAGCTAAAGACTGATCAAAGTATGAAGACTTGATAGCTTTTGAAATAAAATAAGTAGACACATTTGTCCCTGTAGATGCGCTTTAGCTAGCACAGCATTAAGGTTTTCTTTTGAATTTTGAATCTCTCCTTTTCAAATCTTATTAAGTCTGTTTTTTTTTTTAAAGCAACTGCTTAGTGCCCTTTAGAGCACATTTTTATTCCCAGGCCACTGTTAAAGATGCAGCCATAGCACTGCAAGCATCATCAAGTTTATTGCCCCTGGCCCCTGAGTACCTGAGAGTAACAAATCAGAAAACACACAGTCAAAACAGATCTCACCGAGCCATGTACTACAGAGGGACAGGAACCTGGTCATCCCTTCTCTCCAGGACAAAGCTCACATGGCCACATTGACTTGAATACTCTGACTTTGATTCTGTTCTTTTAACTGTATTTCTTTTCCTAGTCATTAATGAAATGTATTGAACAATAGAGAAGAATTCTCTGTAGGAACACACAGGGTCAATTTTCTTTTACGTTAAAAACCAAAGCCAAGTATTCCTTTTTTAAATTCTGCTGGAAGTCTCTGAAATTCTTCTCTACAGTCAACAAGTGTCTTTGTCTTAACTGTACTGAGGACTTATTCTTCATCTTTCTGGGTTTCTTGTCCATATTTGACTGAGCAGTTTCTATATGTTATTTTTCCGTCTAGGTTTCTACTACCATTTACTGCTGTTTCCTTTTCTCCAACACTACTCTTAAATTCTAGAGGAAAAACACAAATCCTATTTGTCAGCTGGGAGGGATTGCCTAAAAATGTACTGGAGAGAAAGAGTCTGGGGCTGACTGGAAGACCACATGGTTAAGGTTTGCCACTCAAGGGGAGAAGAGGGGGATGGATGGTGAGTATGAACCTTGTACCTTTACTCCCAGCCCTTTGTTCAGTGTTTGGTGTTACCCGGAACCCATGCATGTGTGTCCTTCTTTCTCTTTGAAGTTGTTAGGTCTGTGGTACTGCCTATATTTTAAGCATAATTTCTTTCTCCCAATCATTTAATCATCACTGTCAGATATTTTGTGCCAAATTTGAGCATGATAATATTTTTCACTGATGTTTTAAACCTATTATTCTTGATATACACACAATCGTCTACTGCTCATAGCATATGCCATACAGATTGTACTGGGTCAGCCTAGCTCGGTTTTTCTTTTTCCAACTGATTTGAAAAATATATTCTCATATACCTGTACCTATCTTCACTGTTTTGAAACTTTCTTCTATCGTTATCTGATTGACTATCTCTTTGTTTCTGGAAAACTCTTAAGGGTTGCTTCTCAAATAGTATTAAGCACCTTGGGTTGCCTGCATGCACTCACCACCGGTTTTTAACCCAGTTTTTAAAAGTCATTACTTCTTTCATAGTTTTAACTCTTTATTTCCCTGTACTCTGTGAGTGATTTCCATGCTTCAGTCTCTGATTCTCATATTCTCTCTTTATATGTACTTAATTTCTCTTTAATTCCTTTGAACATATATACTTCTTCTCTTACAGGTGTTAAAGAAGTTTTCCCAGAAAGCCTGTGTCATATCACTTTATATAGTCTCTCTTACTATTCTATTCATTTTGCTCTATTTCATTTTCTTATTTCCAATGGGAAAATATATAAAATTGTAGTATCATTGACTGATTGGCAGTTCTTGGAGAACTGACCCATCTTCTATCACATTGGTTGGCTGCCTCATGAGGTTCATTTTATTTGGGTTATTGAAATGGCTATGCTGGGAAATTTTTACTTGGGCTGTAGTTGTTTACCAGATCTCTAACAGTTTTTTATCACATATCAACAACTGAACCGTAGATGCTGCCATGGCCATTGCAGAGCATCTGCATAGCACAGGCCTAAGATCTGTCTTCCCATGATTGCTATTTTCCCGCCATAGCTTCGGGCAAACAGGAAGTTCTATCTTCTGGGGTCTTCAGTGACAGGGTTGCTTTCATGCTAGTGGCACCACTGGGAGGTATCATGCCTTCCTTTGTTAGAATATTTAAGTCCTTAATTCTGTATTCCTGTATGCTCCAAAGAAAGGCAACACAAACTCTAAATTTTACTTCTCATTCTGATGAAAACTTTCCTTAATTTTTAGCATATGTAAGTTTTCAATTATCTTCTGTTGAGTTCAATCCTAGATTGCTGATCTGTATTCAAGCTTTTTTAAATTATTCAAAATTTCTATTTGTCACAGTAGAAAGGGAGGTTTTATTTTTGGTTAATGTGTTAGATTATGAAGAGAGTCAAGAGTTTCTTATATACCTCAGACTTGAGGAGCTGAAAGCAGAAGTGTGAATCCAGAGTGGAATGTAGTGGAATTCCCTTCTTTCTAAATGAGAACAATAGCTATAGTTTTAAAGAGAATAAAGAATGTAATGTCCATCTGAGAACTTACCACATATTCATCAGCAACAATGAACAGTTCAATGAACTTTTCTTTATGATAGTCCTGAAAATATATAGACAATTCAATAAAACTTATTACCAATTTAATAAAAAAACCAATATTTTTATTATAAGGACTGTATTTGAAGGTGAAGTAAATGAATGTACCTGATACATTGGTGAACTTTTACTATTAAAACACCTGGATCTATACATTACCTTTTAATGAACCTCTAGTAGTATTCTACATTTGACTGTCTTTGCCTTTTTTATTTAGACTTACAGTTCAAAATAAGAGTTATAAATTATTACAAATTAAGTATTTTTTAATATTTGGGGTTTCCTTTTTTCATTTATAGACAAAACAGCTTGCAACTAAGCTTATATACTAATAGCTCATATATTTGAATAATAATATTAATATCTATACATATACTCAAGTATTTGCATACAAACATGTCTTTCTGACTATGAAATAACTACCAAGAGCACCCACATTTCCTCTACTTTTCCTTAGTTGCCCCTCCCGTCTTTATTGTGTGTTATTCTCAATTCCAAGGACATTTATCAGCCTTTCCTTTATAAGAAACAGGATATTCCTCTAAATTTTTCTGTTTATGGCACAAATGCATTTTCTTAGCAGTGCCCAAGGCCACTCTTTTGCTGAATTATGTAATTATTTACTCATCGAGTTACCTAACCAAGAAAGTTTATAATGTAGTAGATACTCACTACTTAGACTACGAACATGAGGACCGAAACAAGCCTGCAGTCTATCAGCTAACATCAAGAGTAGAGTCAAAAAGATAGCATCTGATTCTGTGGAAGCCTGAAATCATTGAAAATCTTGTAACTCTGGTTGTCCTTTACCATATGCTGGGACTGATGTAAGAGGTGAGCTTGGTTTTTCATCAACAACTTTCTCCCAAAATGGTAAGGAAGACAGGAAAGTCCACATCAAAGACAGGATTCATGGTCTGGCAAATTTTCTTTCTCCAGTTGCTTACAGCCTTAATGCTATAAGGAGGGTGGGAGGCTTTCCTCCCTATTGAGACTGCTGGAACATCATAAAGGAAATCAGAAGGGTTTTCTTCTTGAGGTAAGGAGGGATTAGAATACTCACTTCTACTTTATGCTCTTCTATATTCTTAGCATCTGTCAGAGCAGACTTCTTGGTAAAACTGAGCCCCACACAGGAGTAGTTGGTAGCATAGGGTGCCTTGACATTGTATTTGAACACCAAATGTTCTCCCTCATCTGAGTATTTCACTGGTTCAATGAGATACCGCTGGTCATTCACCCTGAAGAAGCCCCTGAGGAAACAGAAACATAACATTATTCCAAATTGTAGCTATCCCACTCTAGTTTGTTAACTCGAGCCTTTTCAAGAAAGGGAAAAACTGGGATCAAGAGCTACTGAGCATGTAGCTGGGTGATTTGGGCAGCAAACATGTTACACAGCATCATGGCCTTTCAGTGAATCGGTAATACTAAGGGTCTATTTAACTTTTGTCTTCTGAAGCGTGATTTCTGCTTGGAGCATAGACAGGAAAGCAGTTTTTACCCATGGTCACCTCAAAGTTTTTGCATAAATTTGATACATTCTTCATGCACTAACTGTACAGTAAGTATCTAATGGTACAGATACTGTTGTATAGTTTTGTCATAAAAGAGGTTGTCACTCATGCTAATTCTGGGAGCTACTCAAGGAAAGTCAAGACAAATGAACACAAAACTTTTTCTCTTTCTTCTGCCTTCCATCTCTCCTCATACCTTCCACTTTGATCTTTACTTCTAAGACTTACAGAAAAATTACGAGGTATATTGGTGACTTTATGTTTTCTAGACCAGAATGGGTCTGCCATTATAGACAGAAAAATGACTGAAACAGTAGTGTCAGAGGAACCCCATCTTTAACCCCTTACATCCTGTGCTGAAGACCCAGTTTGTGGAGGGTTATCTGTTAGGTTTCTTGTTGGTGAACATGAGCATAAACATGAGCTATAGTTCGTATTCACTACTGAGAGCACACAGCACCCCCTCTTTCCATTAACTTTTATATTTATTAGGGTTGGTGAATAGAAACCAGTCAAGAGGGTGTCCTTAAAATCTATAGGAAATGAATTAGAAAGCTATTTTGCCTTACCTCAGACCATTACAAGTGCTGATACTAGCAGCAGAATCAAATTCATGTATGATGGAGCCTTGGTAAAAACAATGATCCTAAGAAAGAAGAGTTGCTTAAGGCAGGTATAAATACTGAGACTGTATGAATATTGATAATTAATTCATTTCTTTCAAGAATAAATCAGCATTTGATAAGTGACATTTGCCATGAATTCATTTGTGACATTCATTTAAGACATGTGAATATGCTTTAAGGACTTACTATCCTAATTGAATGACTATTTTGTGTAAATGCTTACATAAATTCTTTGCTCATAAATTTGTCTATTGGGCCATGGGATCACTTTCAGATATGACCCTTCTCTTATAATGTTGACTTTGACTCCTTCCATTCACCTTCAGATCCTTGATGAAGTATTGCAACCCCCCCTCCCCACTGCCTGTTAAACCAAGGCAAGCTATGGATGTTTCTAGAATTAGGCCTTGCTCTCCAGCCACCTCCCTTTATGTCTGGCTCTCTTATTTCTCTGCTTCAAACCAGCTGGCATCTTTATTGCTCCTGCTTGGTGCACTTCTCAGAGTAATTCCATCAGGCAATCATTCTTCCCATTTCTTTTGTCTGCTAATGAGTCCAGAGGGCAACACATCTATGGCCTTCTAAGACCTCACATTTGTTACTCTTTTCCTCTATCTTAAGACTACATGGAATACCCCCATAGTGACCGGGGGAGGGGGAAGGGAATAGAGAGGTTCCGAAGGGGAGATCGGAAAGGGGGAAACATTTGAAATGTAAATAAAGTATGAATAAATAAATAAATAAATAAATAAATAAATAAATAAATTTAAAAAAAAAAGAAGAAAAGACTACTTGGTGGCTTTGATTGTAGAGACATTTAAAGACATTTTAAATAGAGGAAATAGAGTTTTAAAAAATACTTTTGGTCAGAAAGAGTGCTTTTGTTTAATGGCTGTAGAAAACAAGTTCCCCAAAGGTGAAAGAAATGATAGATTCTGTATATCTAGAATACCAGTACTGCAAAGCTTTCCTTGCAGAATGAAGAAAAGAGTGGACAGGGCTCATATACCATGTAAGAGCCAGTTCATTGTAGATCTTGAAAGTCATTTCATATATTTAGATTTTATCCCTTTTACTTAAGTATAACTCCATCAAGATATAATATGTTTGTTTGGGTTTCTGCTTCATGCTTCCTCCACTTACAACTGTAGTGAAGGAAAAAAAAAAGAAGCCAGCTTAGCAAAAAATGATACGATGCAATTTTTGATCTGTTCACTAGGAAGTAATTAGCTCCCCTTAGGGCTCAAAGGGTACTGTTTTCCATTCTATTACCATTTAGTTAAACTAGTCAACCCAGGGCTAGTTCTTTTAGAGAATATTTGAAATAGTTTATACATTTGGCATTACTATTTAAAATCACACCAGGAAATTAAAGTTTCAGAGAGGAGACAAAGTAAGGTTTTGTAAGATACCAAGATCTGTGGATGCTTGGTGACCATTTCTCTCTTTACGTTGTAGTATGTCTCACTGTAATTTGAAGTGAGGAATTCCCTGGAAGAGAGAGGAAAGCCAATGAGATGATCCACTTGAACCCCCTCCACACACACAAAACCAGTGATATGGTTGAGGAGCCTTGAAGATACCCTTAATCTCAGTAGTCCTGTCATTCTTTAAAAAAAAAAAAAGAAAAGAAAAAGGGAAAAAAATATCAAACATTCTGACTATAAACTCTCCAAAAACTGAACCTCATACTATTGTGCATACTATAGAAAAGTCAACAAACATTATAGCAATTTTAGCAAAGCAGTATTTTAAAAAAATTTCTGTAAAACAATTTATAAAGTACAGCTAGAGTTTTGACCTAGACAAGCAAGGATAGTTCAAAGTTTATATCCAAGACGTGTAAATCACATTATAACTGATTCCAAGAATATCTGCTTCAGATATGGCCGTATTGTTTACAAATGTGGCTCCTTCAATCCCTTCAATCTATCTTCAGATCTTTGCCACATTGATCCACTTGTGTTAAGAAAACGAAATCCCAAAACACTTCTCAATGGGCTTTCTTAATCTGATAAAGTAACTCCATATCATTGGATATTAAATAAGTGGAGTCATAATCAGAACTATTGGCTAGCCAACCAGATCTGTCTAAATTGATTTATAGATTTAATAAAATCCCAAATAAAATGTCAATAGATGGTGTCTTCAATTGACAAGCTGAAATAAATGTACATAGAAATGCATTATCACCCTGGACATGTTGTTGTTTTGTTTTGTTTTAATGCACACACTTTATATGTATATTGAGAAAAGTGAGAAAGAACATTGAAGAAAGATAGGTAGAAATTTCTCTGTTAATATTAGCCTCCCTCTTCCTGAGATGAATGCTGACTCAGAGAATTATCGGTGTACGAATATTCTTCTTAGAGCTACTAGATGGTTCTCAAATGCTCCCAAGAATCAAAATAGGAAAAGTAAATTAGTAACCAGAGAACAGAATCAACACTCTTCTTGCTCCTGATATGGGACAGGTTTATATTTGAAAAGGACAAATTCATGAAGTCTTGAGGAATTCACATTACTGGCAGTCTATACAAAACCGCGAGTATCATATGCACCTAACCCTATAAGATAGGCAACCACAATAGAACTTACCTTGATCTTAGCTGGGCATGGTGCTAGACACCTGCAATCCTAGCACTAGGGAGGCAGAGGCAGGCAGATAAGAAGTTCAAGGTCATTCTCATCTACACAGTGGATTTGAGGATAGCTTGGACTACAGGAGACCCTGTTGAAACAAAGCAAAACAAATCATACAGCTTACCTTGCTTTCAGAAGGTGAAGGATTAAAGTTTTTCTGCCCAATTTTATTTCATACAACAATTCTTCTTCATATTCCTCCTGAAAAACAAGATCCTCTCTGTGAATTCCACATCTACTTAGAAAAAGGGGATGTCTTGGGGAGGGGGAACATTACCCACCTGTTCCCACAGTTAGTTTAGGGAGGAAACCTTGACAAAGGTGAACTTTAAGAGAGACAGCATTCTAAGGATGGTTTTACCAATTATATCTCAGTTAAAAAAAGACTCTTCTGCTAATGAAACAAAATGGATAATGTATATTTCCCCTCATTTAGGACTGTACAAGTCACGTTATGTTCACTTACTCCTTTTCAAACCCTCAGATCTTCCCTTTAATATTTTAAAAAGTTTAGTATATATAACCCATATTCTTCCCCACTTTCACCCTCCATCTTATGGATCATATTGACCTTGGCCAACTGGCAGATATCTTCCTTATTTACAATTTTCTCTGAATAAAGTGACTCTTTCACCCTATGCTTCACTCTTTGGAACAAAATCATAGTGAGAAGCCCATGGTTAAGAACTGAGGACCTATACTATACCTCCTAAAGATAAAAGGATGGATAGAAAGAATCAGTTTTGTATGGAACACTGGTATAGTCTCCCACATGTTTCTCTATTCTTCTATTTATTTGTATCAGCAAAGCCTCATGGATCCTACTGGATGACTTATATTGCATCAAAAAACCTGTCATTTATCTTATTATTCATATTGTGCCATATTTTCTCTTGGGCATTTTATAAGTTGAGTCCTGATCTCTTTTGATATGTTGCCATCCATTCAGATCCAGAGTTTATGTCTTTTGTTGCAGATATGACACTTTTCAGTTCTAGGCTCATCCCTTGTATTCCTCCTTGACCCAGGCTAATCTCATTCAGTTATAATAGAGCTTCTGATATAAAATTTCGCTCCCATAAGACAAATGTTTCTACACAGTGGACTATAAGAAGCTGGTTTCTTCATTGGCCATATATCAACCTTTTAACTATATGGAGGCTTGAGAAGATTAAGAAAGAGTTGAAGATCGCTGGGCAGTGGTGGTGCATGCCTTGAATCCCAGTACTTGGTAGGCAGAGGCAGGTGGATTTCTGAGTTCGGGGCCAGCCTGGTCTACAGAGTGAGTTCCAGGGCAGTCAAACCCTGTCTCGAAAAACAAAACCAAACCAAAACAAACAACAACAACAACAAAAAAAGAGTTGAAGATCAAAATAATATTTGAGAAGAACCTTATTAGAGAAATATAGCCTAAGGTTGCCCCCAGAAAGAAGAAAACAGAGATCTGCTTCTGTTGCATCATACTATGAGACCATGAGAGAGGCTGAGATGTTGCTTTCTAATTACTGAGAAACCTACAAGTGAGGGTACAGAAAGCTATCTGCCGCCATGGGAAGTGGAAGAAATGCCATGGCACCAGTTGTTAGGGCAGAAGACCCGTTAAATCTTCTCTGTGAACCCAAGTTATAAACCTAGCTTGTAAAATGCAAATACCTAAGTATAACTCTCTAAGAATACCTATCTAATGTATTTATTATCCTGGAACTTGAATAATTTATAGCATCCCATCTTATGTATATTGTCTATCATCTACTGTAAATATTCTTTTGAAAATAATATTGTAGGCATTTTTAAATGGTAACACTCAAAGGAAAACCTTTGTAAGGCCAAGGCTAGAAGTTGTGCTCTAGGGTCACCAGCTCAGAAAAAAATGGAGGGAACATTACATGAGTCTGCATGGGCTTAGCAGAACTCATCACCAAAACTAAAATGTAGAAAATAACCCCCCCCTCCAAAAAAAAAAAAACCCTTGAGCTGTCCTTCTTTTTTTGCTTTGCTAACCCATTGAGGATCAGTTAACCCTCAGCATACACTGTAAACCAAGTGTGTGTGGGGTGCCCTACAAAACTGAAACCCATCTTTGCTTCATATTTACTCCTTCTTGGAACCAGGGGCAGCTTTTTGCACATCTGTGAAAGCCACTGAGTCATATTTACTAAGTAAAAATGTATACCGGTATATCAGAGTCATGGATGCGTTCAAGATCCCGTTTGTGTAGCAAGGGAAGCTTTTTAGGATGAACCAGTTCTGGACTCTCTATTCCAACAATCCCTCTTTCTAAAAGAAAACAAAAAGGGAAAATGCAAGTGTTATTATAAGCCACCTTCCAGTGAGTGACAAATGGGTTTACGCTCCTCTAGCTCATGTGTTTCCAATGACCAGCCATGCACTCATATCATCCTTAACTGGTAATGTGAGGAAGTTGAAATGTCTATTTACAGATCAGTGAGACATAAGGAAGGAGGTGGACAGTGACACAGCATCCTTAGGCTATTTCCACCTTGCTCTGAATTACCACCTTTGTTCTTTCTGTTCTCCACATCTATCTCCAGATGTTGCCTTCTGCCAAATCCAGTACAGAAATGACCTATTTCAACATAAAATAACTCCTTTTCTCTCAGCAAATTTGCTTTTGTAGTCTTAACTCCCATAGGTAAAGTTCAAAGTTTCCACTGCTTAGATGATCTTAGGTGGCCCCATATCAATGCAAAATCTTATCTTCTTATCATGTCCTATTACACCGACCGTTAGCTGTGAATGTGCTATGGACAATATACAAAGATTGAATAATATGGATTTAGGGGATTACTCAGATTTGAATCAAGGGTTCACCTGTTAATGGACTGTGTGATCACTTGTATCATATCTTTCTGATCTGCAAATGGTATTTTCATATTCTTTATCACTAAAAGGTATAATAGCAAAGGGTTTGAAACCTTCTGAATGCAAGGTAGCTAAGGACTAGCAGGGTGCCCATACTACAGGTATTTTGCAAATGCCCATCTCTTTTCCCGTCTCATGACTGTTAGAATTTAAGGGGGGGTGGGTTTTCATAGACTCATCAAATCTCACAATCAGTTGCAACTGAGAAATCACCACTGCAAGTTAGAGTTTTTGTAACCTACAGTTTAAATATTGTAGCTAAAGAGATAGTGTCTCAGGTGTAATAAATAAACATTGTAGAAAAGAATAACACATACCTTGAATCTGAAAAATAAGAACAGTCATCCAAAATATACCTGTGGGAAACATTCTGAAGGGTTATCTGGGAAAAAGTTGTACCCTACTTCTTGTTCTTGCTTCCACTGCAAGGATGCCCAGCCTAGTAGGTAGATGGGCAGTTTTGATCTAACACAGGAAACATTCCTAGATGCAGTTTCACAACTTGTTCAAGGCTTGAGGCTAAAATGCAGGGGTGGACCTCAGGTACTAATTAACGACAACAGTGGAGATAGTGGGGGTGGAAATGAACTTGGCATGGATCCTACTCTGTGTCTAATATGATTATAGATGGATTAAAACTTTTGAGATGAAAAAAAAAATCAAGAATGTCTTCGGGAAAAAAAATCACTGAAGTCCACTACATACGCTTTGGTTAAAGTAGATGAAATAGAGAACCACATACAAAAAACCACTTGAGAATACTGGAAAAACAAACCAAAATGTTAAAAGATGTATACATGTTACAAATTATGTATCAATTAAAATAAAAGATATATTGAAAGGAGACGTAAGAGGCTTTATAATATAACACTTTCCAAACTAACACTAAAAGGAAAACACTGACAGACAGAAGTACAGAGGGTCATGGATAAGCCTCTTTACACATTTGCATTGTCTTATAAGGTCAACGCATCCCCTCTGTTTCCATTTGGGATCCTGTCCCCTCTCCCAGTTCAGATCATCCCTCTAATATTTCCCAGCTCTTCAGCTTCCTTTGATCTAAAAAACCTCATCCTACTCCCAGAAGACTCTACTCTGTCAGATTGGGACTCTAGGCACTGGCAATTTCTTTGCATTGTCTTTTCAGGTCAACTTTCTCCCAGACTCATTTTTCCTCCCTTCAATGGTTTCTCTGCCTCACTTATCTGTCTAAATCTCTGGATTTAATACCCCTAGAAACAAATTCTTTACTTGAGTATTTGATATCTCAAGTGTGAGTATAATTCTAGGCATCTTTTCCAACCTTCAAACTTGGCATCTTCATAGTCTCTTATTAATTATATTTTCTTCATGGACTCTCTTATCTTGAGTAGTGATGCTGAATCTTTTCAGCCACTTTCAGTCTTCTCTGACAGTCTATATCTCATCCATGAGCAGACCCAGTTTGCCCTGAAGAGACAGCTGATAATCTTGTAATATCCTTCTCCTGTGTAATTCCAAGACATCATTATGTCTACCATAATTTATTGAAATATCCTCTTAGTTTACCTGACTGGTTTTCTATCAGTCCCTTGCCACACGTTATGTATTTATATGGAATTATTTCATCAATACACATCATACTGCATGAGTCTCTGACCACATCTTTTCAAGGACTTTTCATCTTAGAGTCAATGTCTGTGATAACCTTTACGTTCTCCATGCTCTCTGCTTGGTACTCTTTGTCTTTACATATAATATTTGTTTCCTTCCAGTCAACTGTATGCATTCTTGAGTATTCAAGGAGCATGTTAAATACATTCTGCTTCAAGAGGATTGGCTGCTTGTTCCTCTGCCTGGAATGTTCTCTTCAAAGATAGCCACATGACTTGCTCCCCCTTTCTTTCCATTTATCTATATAATATCCTTTTTGTGAGGTCTTCTCTAAATGTCTTTTACAAAACTGACCTTAGTGGCCCTGAATTAATCATCACCTTAAATGCCGAACATTTCGCTAATCTATTTTGTCTTCTAATTACCTGACTATATCCATTAAAATGCAACTGTCTAAAGAAAAAGATTTCATTGGTTTAGTTTACAGGTTCATCTTCAGTGCTTTGAGTAGTATGCCATCAAAACATACTTATTGAATGAACACAGATTAAACATAAGTAAACTGTTGGGGCCTGGATAGATGGTTCAGCAGTTAAAAGTGTGTGTTGCTTTTGTAGAGGACCTGAGTTTGGTTCCCAGCACCTAAGTTGAATGGCTCATAGCTGCCTATAACTACAGCTTCAAAGACTGAAGGAGCTGAGGGAGTTTGCAGCCCCAGGGAGGCAGCAACAGTGGCAACTGGCTTGACCCCTGATACTCCCGGAGATTGATCCACCAACCAAAGAATACACATGGAGAGACCCATGGTGCTGGCTACATATGAGGCAGAGGAGGGTCTTGTTAGCCATCAGGGGGAGGAGAGGCCCTTGGGTCTGAGAGTGTTAGATCCCCCAGTAGAGGAGAATGCCAAGGAGAGAAGATGAGAGTGGGTGGGTGGGTGGGTGGGTGGGAGAATACCCCCATAGTGGCAAGGGGTAGGGGAGGAAATGGGGAGGTTCCAAAGGGGAGATCTGGAAAGGGGGAAACATTTGAAATGTAAACAAAGTATGAAAAATTAATAAATAAATTAATTAATTAAAAAAAATCCATGCTCACTGTACTCACATACAATCCACCCCAACACATACACATACTCACCATTTAAAAATTAAAATAGAAAATTTTAAGGTAATCTACACTTATTTTAGTAATTCGCCATTAAGAAGTTAAACAGAGAAGTGGATAAGCACATCCTCAAAGCCCTGTACCTGGGACCAGTTTTCAGCACTTCAATGTTCAGCACCATGTTCTGCTGTCCTCTTCCCTCTCCGGGCTCCAGAGTCTCTTACCTTTTCTTCATTTTGACATACTACTGAAGGACCACCCTCTCATTATATTTGTATCTCTATCTCTACCAGGTAATTAGAAAAGTATGCAGTGCTTTTTAATCGATTAAGTTTGCTCTTTAACAGTTCCATACATGTATATAAAATATTCTGCTTACTTTCTAACAACCTTGTGCTCTCTCTCCCCACCACCACCACCATGAAGCCTGCTTCATGTCCACTGGTCCCTTTCCCAGACTCAAGTATTTAGGTTTTAATTTGTGACACATTTAGTTTAGCCAGGGCCATCCACAGTATCCAAAACAATCTATAGTTTTGACAAATTCCTATCAAAGCTCCAATGATGCTTATCCTAGGAAATATAAAAATAATTCTAAAATTTATACAGAACAATAAAATATTAGAAAAAACAAGGTTAGCTTAATGAAAAGAACAAAGCAGAGGGCCTAATATTACTTGATTTTAAAATACTCTACAATTTAATATAATCTACTCATAATGGTGTGGTATTTGCACAAAATCAGATAGTCAGGCCAATGATACAAAGCAGAGACTCTACAAGCAAAGAAAGACATGCACAGCCAAGGACATCAGAACACAGAATGGGCAGAGATGTTTATTTCAGTAAATCATGCTGAGAAAATAGGCCATCTATGTACAGAAGAAGGAAAGGAGGCTACTATCCCTCATAATTTAGAAAAATCAAGCTCAAGTGGCTCAAAGCTTAAATCTGTGACTTGAAACCATGAAAGTAGTAGAAGAAAAGAAAAAGCGAGAGTCCAGAGCACTGGGATGAGAAGAACTCTCCATGAGTAAGTCCTCACAAATGCTGGAGAGAAAACATAGCGGAGCAAATGGATTCTATAAAGTGAGAAAGGTCTGCACCATAAAGGAAACCAATATCAGAATGGAACAATAACCTTCAGAATTGGGGGGAAATTTGCAACCTAACAGTGGGTTAAAAAGAAGAACTCTCCTTCTGACTTGAAAGTAAACTAAGTAGCCTGAAGCCCCACTAATGAAGATCTGCATGTAATTTTCTTTGTAGACACAGGGGCCAATGTCAGCCTATTAATTATGCTTTGAGTCCACTGAAAAGAACATCATATTCAGAATTGGGAGCTGTGTGTTCTCCACTAACTGATTCACCTACCCTCGGCAAGTCATTTATTTCTTCGGGTTTCAATGTCTGATTTATAAATAGGGGCTATTATAATAATGTTTAACCTTGAAGAGGGTTTTAGCACCAATATGCCACATGTCTATACTCCGACTCTGCATTTCTTTTACTAAGTAAGACCTACTTTGAGTAGAAAGTGTCATTTGAAAAAACAAGAGACAACAGTGAAAAACTGAGGATTAAAAAATATTTTCCATTTCATAAAAGAGGTGAAGACACACGGATTTCTCTATTAACACATATAAACAGCATCTCATGATAAATACAACAAAACATATAACTAGTAACACACTCTAATGCCTAAAGGCAGAAGGATGTATGGAAGGCTCAGAGCACTTATGAGGCTCTGTGTCACCTGCAATTCTAAGAGTCTCATTCATCATTTATTGTCACCTCAGATGATTTCTGTCATCATTAAACACATTTTGGTCACTCTTCTGAGCAGATATCCTCTTCTACAGGCTTTGCCAGTTTTTAAAATGAAACAGCTTCCAACCATCACTGTCCCAGGTTCTCCCCATTTTCTTTTTAAGATACTTCTTCAAATTTTTGTCCTCACTGCCCTGCAAAACTTTTTCAACAAGGTCCGCAGTGAGTAACCTTCAGATCTTAAATACAATGACTTTTATCTGTTGATTCTTTCATGCTTGATTCTTGTTTACATGCTTGATACTCTCTTCCCAAGCTTTTGGACATATTTTCTCTCCTTGACTTACAGCTTAGGGTTTCCTCTCACATTAGTTCCTCTCTTACCCTACTCACACCTTTCTCTTCATGATCCAGACTCCTAAACCTTGGGGAAGCTCCAGGGTTCATGTCTTTCACTTCCTGTCTCTTCTGTCTACAGGTACTCAGTTAGACATCTCACAAACTGTCTATCTTAAAAGCTACTACTATGTAATTGCTTGCTTGCCAAGTTCATGTAACACAAAAAGTACTTCCATGTCTTTGCTTTTGTTTGTTTCCTGCATTTTGATATATCATAGATAATACATGCACCATACTCATGATCTTCATCCCCAAAAGTCTTCCTCCAAATATTTTTATTTTCTCAGAGAAATGGACACTGCCAGTATAGCTAGGCAAGCCAAAGACATTGAAGTCATCAAGAACACCTGGCTTTCTCTTGTGCTTTACTCATGATGTGCGAGGTAATTCTATTATCTCACTGCTCATCATGTACTCAGAACCTAAGCACTTCTACCCCTTCCAGTGTGACCACCCTGAGTAATCCACAATCAGCTCATGCTTATATTTTTTCTTCTTTATCTATTCCATGATTGACACATATTGTTAAGTCAATAAGAGACAGAATCCTATACAATTATAATGAAGCTAAAAATCGCCATCATCATGAGACATTACAGCTGTTAGAACCATGGTGATATCTTAGCACATTCTTCTTGTATTTGTGGTGATGCTACTTTTGTCTTACTGCAAAGGCAGTCGTATAAAAATAATACTTCGTACTGAGACTAAACATCTGTTATTAGGCTATACCTGAAAGGTAAGAGAACAATTTTGGAGTGTATTAATTTGATAAGACTAGTATTTTGATCACTATTTTAAAGTGTACTTTTGTTTACAAAAGAAAGATGCTTATTCTAGAATAGCATTCTATGTTATGCCAGCAACATGCTTTGTGTGTGTGTATGCTGAGGTTTGCACAATGAAAAAAGTAACCTTGAGATACATCTCTTTGGTTTCTCCTCATTAAAAGATGTATGAGTATTTGTTTTCCATCTAGTTCCTTAAATTATAATGCAATATAGATTTGTGTCAGTTGCTACATCTCTAATATCCATGATAGTCCCTCATATGCAGCCAACTCTCATCAAACGCTTTCTCCATTTGCTTAAGGATCCATTCTTATAACTTGTGCTTTATTGTCAAGAACCTGTCGATTGTAAACAAAAAAAAAGTTACTGAGACTCCAGACTCTTTTGCTTGCTGCCCAGGATTTTCCAGCTGCCATGAATAGCCAAATAAATACTTAGGGTGTCAGACCCAGTTACTATTTGCAAAATATTGTTTATCATCATCATCAACAACAAACCAAGGGCTTTAGCTTTAGCCAACTGATCATTTCTTTGGTTAGCCCACTCATTTTTTGGTACCCTAGCTCTTTTATTGTCTGTGTGAGTGCTCCTACACAGATGTCCTTCCTTTCATCTTCCTACAGCTTAACTCAAAGAGACTTTCAAGGTTGAATAGACAGAACTGAGAGCACCAGTTAGTCTTGAGTGATAAAACCATATTCTTTACTTGATGCCAGCTTTCTCCTTCAGCTTGGCAATAGAATAAGCCACTCTGGGACATGGGCTTCTCTACTGGCCACTTCCCAAACCCACACACCTGGCACCACATCTTCATGCTATTGTCATTTTCCCCTGATTCCTAAAACACTGACCACCTCTGCCTTCCTGTCTGTTAGGACGTGAATATCTGTGAGTGAATTTTGATGCTTCTCTTTTGTGCTGTGAACTTTTGATGGTAAGGCCTTTGGTACTTGGTAAGGTTCTACACTGGTGTAGACTTGACACCTAAACAAAGTGATGTGTCTGAAAGTGTAAGTCATTCCTTGTGAAGACCTCCAAACACTGGGAATTCTAGGCTAAGATTATTCATTCTTTTAATATTTGGAAGCAAACACATGACTGTTCCCCTAGCTAATATTCATCTGCTCCTTGAAGATTCTCCCATCCAGAGACCAAGAGTGCTGTTGAAGCTCAATAAACAATAGTTTAAGAATTTAATTAATATGTAGATACCAGTATGAAAACCATTAATTTCTATCCCCATAAAAGTAGTTCAAAAAGAAATTAAAAGTTAAAAAGAATTTCACCAATTTATTGTATCTCTTTTGTTGTATTTGGTTCATGGAATAGCTCGCATTACATTGTTACCCCTAACCGAAGCCACTTATACACTGTTCAGTTTGGTAGACATTATGTCTTTCTATACTGACACAAGCAAGCTTGCTTAATGGCTACAGAGTTGTCTGCAGAGAAGAGATATATGTATCAACTATCAAATACTCCATGTGACGCCATATGATTTGTAATAATTTGGTATGCATTGTATTCTAGAGTATGCCTGGAGATGATGGCACCCCTAGTAGGTAGCAAGTGTATGGTGAAAAGCTCAGGATCCACGCTGAAAACATGGAACGTTATCCTGAAAATAATTCCAATACATATTTTAATCACAGAAACAGTGTCCTGAGAAGTGTTTTCTGAGTAAGAATAAAAGATGATGGGGTTTCAGGGGGTGGATAACCATTTTGATTGAGCCAAATTGTTAGCCAGAAAAAAATAATTTGATTTTAATTTAGTTTTTATTCATGATAGCATATTTAATTTTTATTCTTAAGTTTATAGTATTTTATTCCTGGGCATTTTTGTCATATAGGAAGACTATCCAGGCTGTATTTAGTATAGGAGAGGGTAAGATATGACAGTTTTCTACTGGTTTTAAAGGGTTGGCTTATCTTTGTGTTTTAGAATACCTGCAATTTTTCTGAATTTTAAGAAATAACACAAGGAGCTGGAGAGATGGCTTCATGGTTAAGATCATAAAATGCTCTTTCAAATGACCTGGCTTTGCTTCCCAGCACTCATGGGGCAACCCACAGCCACCTCAAACTCACAATTCTAAGGGATATGACACCCTCTTGTTACCTCCAAGGGTACCAGGCATACATGCGGTACACAGACACACATGAAGACAAAATACTCACGTAAAAATAATAAGAAATGATTGATTTTTCTAAATATGGAGAAAGGATAACCTACTGAATGAACCACAATCATCTTCCTTAGTACTAGGAAGTACTTCCTTAGACTTCATTTGAACATAGCCTTGATTTTTCATACACAAAGGAAAGACAAACTGCTCAAGCTCCTGATTCCAACACTTTTGCTCAGGAACCATCTCCCCTAACTACATAGAGAAATCAAGCTTCCAACACATTAACTGGATATAGACACACTCAACCATAGCAATTTTCCTGACTTTCCTGTTCAATAATTGTTTCCATTAATGTCTTAAAGTGTGATAATATCATTTTATTTGTTTAAATCTTCTAATGAATTTTTATCAGCCTAAAGGTAAAGGCTCTTCCTCGCTTGAGTCAGAAATCTTGCCTACTTAGTCTATTTTCTCCCCTGAGTTCAGTGACTACACAGATGATCCCCACTGTTTAGCCACTGCTCCTCGTTTGCCTGTTTCTTATGTGTAGCAGGCAACACATTTGCTGAATTGATGAAACTTAAAGATGATCGTGTAAAGCGATGAGATTGAAACTGGGTGTGCAGGGATCCACATCTACACTCTAATCCTGAGTCAACTACAGTGCTACACCCTGCCAATACATGGCTTCCGAGCAATCAGACAATGCTGACTGTGAAGCAAGAGCATCTCTCTCTCTCTCTCTCTCTCTCTCTCTCTCTCTCTCTCTCTCTCTGTCTGCCTCTCTTTTTGAGTATTTAAAACTATTTATTTTGTATTTCATACACATATACAAGGAAATACGATCTCATCTACTTCCTATTTTCCATCTATACCCCTCCCCTTAATCTGTCTTCACACTTTCATCTCAATTTTGTCTGTCTTTCTCTTTTTCTTTTTGGCTAAGTGACTAAGTCCAGTTAGTCCAACCCATATGTTCATGAATGTGGGGCCATCCATTGAAGCATTCCTCCCTTAAGAGTTGATGCTCAGCAGCTATCAACTGCTAGTAGCTCCTCAGCAAAAGGTGGGCCTAAAGATCTTAACCCATGCTGGAAATGTGGTTGACTTAATTCTTCACTAGTAACCACAGATACCGTGAATTCATGAGGACCAAGACCATGTCACGTTCAGAAGACAGCATCTCAGACTTCTGTTTCCCATTCTCCAGCCCTTAGATTCTTCCCACACCTTCTGCAATTTTCCTTGAGTTTTAGAGGTGGGAAGCTTAATTTCTATGTCTCTTTTAGGGTTTAGCAATCAGTAGCTCTTTCTCAAAGTTTTGACTGTATACATTTCTGCATTGAGTGCTGCCCACTACAAAAACAAGCTTTCCCGACCAGGGTTGATAGTAGCCCTAGTCTGTGACTACAAAAAACGGTTAGAAGACTGTTTGACAGCATAACCATTTGTGACAGATAGTCTTGGTTTTCAACTCATCACATCAGGGAAGAGTGAGCTGAGACTGAATTGCTTCTATTAGACTGGCCTGTATGTCTGTGAGACACTGTAAGAACAGAATCTTATTGCTGCCTTAAAGCTAAGAGAGAAATGTCTATTACCAATACTTGTAAATATTATCTTTTGTTCATTGTGTGTTTACTGTATCTGATGCAGAGAACTGGGCAATAATCTTTATGTATGCTACTAAAACCTGTAAATAATTATGCTTAAACTGTGCTTTCATCTAGGAAATTAGGTATGGGTCCAATTTGCAGGTGAACAGATCTGTTTTACTTCCCATTTTCATACAGATGGTAACTGGCAGTTTAAGGACTCAATTTCAACTTTATTTCTACAGAACCAATGTTGTTCATATTGGTTCTATTAAAGGTAAATTATTATTATTTTAACCTCTCCTTTTTCCCAGGCAAGCATTATCTTAAACAGCTATAAATTTCACTGGAGTTACAGGAAAACTGAAAATTGGAAATACGTACTCCTTGAGAAACACACACCATCACTCCTAGGAATCAATATGTGCCCTAGTCATGACCTATTCTAAAATCAGCTCAAAATCCATTAAGGTTGTAGAGATTGAAGGCATCTTCTGACTCTAAAATGCTCTGTTTCCAATAAAGAAATCTGACCTCAGCTGTGGGCTCTGGAACTACTGAGAGAGCATTTTCAGGCAGCCTAACGCGCTCCCTCTAATTCGCAACAGCTATTTTGGTTTTCTGATTCTGCGGATCTTATTCTAATTTCCCAAGTGGGAGTCCAACAAAAAGCAAAACAACATAGTTGCAGAATTTATTTTTTAAAGAAAAATAGTTTTTTTTCTATGTGTTTCTGTGATAGGCCTGTATGTAGCTCTATTTAATCTTGAAGAGAGTACATTAATCAGGAACTAGTTGATTTCTTGGATTTACTAAAAATTGGAAAGTTTGGGGACTTTACTAGAGCTGGTTGAATATAATCTTGTTAGTATTGATGGTTCTTAACATTTTATTTTAGGATTCTTACTATTTATTCTTATTTATTTATTTACTGGGCATGTGTGGGGTGTGGGGAGGATGATCACATGCCATCTTGTACACATGAGGTCAGAGGACAAGTTGCAGGAAACAGTTCTTTCTTCCATCGCATGGGCTCTCTGCAAGTGCACTTGGGCATTAAGCTTGACCCTGCACAGGCCTTTGCCATTTTATTTTTACGGAATACAGAAAACAGTTTCAGTGTCTGAATTTTTTTGGAGTCAAATTTGCAACCATTTTATACGCTGGCCAAAAACAAGCTTTATAATATTAATCCAGTAACTAAATAAAAATAGTAGAAAAACTTCTGAAAATTCTATTCAGCTTTGAAGGTGTACTTTTGTATTCTGGGGTAAAATGAGCTATGGATCATTGGAAACAAGGTTAGACAATCAAAGATGAAGGCACTGAGTTTTACTGTGTACACTTCCATCCAAAAGATCAGGATGGAAATCTGAGATCTTTTTGTTTTCCCTTGCATTTGAGGGAAATAATACTATGTCTTTCTCTAATATGTGAACAGAGAAAAGCCATTTTCCTCCATTCATTCAAATAAAAGATCAGTTTTCCACCTGACTTTATTATGTCATCCTAGGATAAGTAGTGTAGAAAAGGAAGCAGTGGTTGTTATGGACATACTAGCATCTAACTTAATCCAGGGCATTTCTACGCACACTGAGGAAAAACTAATAATGATGACAACTGAAAACCCACAGGCTCACTTTTCATTATCACAAATGTGTGTCTGCTTTTTTTTTTTTTAAATTATTATATGTGTGTCTGCTTTTTATACAGTGTGTTTCATTGTGAGCTATCATAAAAATTTTTATATTATGCAGGACTTGGTAGGTTAGTGCAGGTAGGATAGCAGATTGAGTCAGACATAAACAGGCACACAAGGAGAAGATAGAGATCAAGAAATTGTAATGCACTTGCACTGGTAAATAAGTAAGATCCTGCTCATTGATCTCACTGAGAGGCTGCCTTGGGAAACTGGGTTGCCTGCACCTGATATGTACATGCTACAAACTAAAGTATGTTTATGTTAAACATCCTTCAAGAGCCCTCGCATGGAGACAGGCTGGAACCCCTAACTCTGGGACAGGCAGGGAAGAGAACAGCAAAGCAGCCGGAGTTAAAATAAAGAGTTAGAAGCTGCAACATTTCCAATGGAGATTATAGCTGTTCAGCTTACAGTATAAAGCTGCCTTCCATGGGAAAGACAAGCCAGATGTTCCGCCATTGGAAGCTCATCCAAAGAGAGCAACTCATTCTGGAGCTCCAGATGACTGCCTCAACGTGGCTGTCCAGGTTATATCTGATTGAGTGCTGGAGGCCCATATCTGATGATGTTTTGCTTCTGATTTTATTTGTCCTTTCACTTGGACATCTCACCAAAGAGGACATCGCTCTGCCCAAGACTCTCTCAGGAATTGCATATTGCGTATTTTCTCTCTCTCTCTCTCTCTCTCTCTCTCTCTCTCTCTCTCTCTCTCTCCCTTCTTCCCTCCCTCCCTCTCTTCCTCCCTCCCTTTCTCTCTCTCTTCTACCCCTCTCTCCTCTTTTGCTATTTATAATTTTATAATCTTTTCACTTTGCCTTGCTATATGCTTAGTAAATCATTCTGAACCAAAAGTATAACTATCATATCTCATTCTCCATACTGTATGAAGAAAATCAAGTAGTAGGCTCGGGTATTTACTTGTTTTTCACTAAAGGATTTGCTTAAGACAGATGTGGTAGTAAAACTAACTTAAAACCTGTGGATGGCAAATCGAATCCTTGGTGATAGTAACTGGAGAACTTGGGAGAAATGCATCAAATATTCCAAACCTCAATTGGATTGAAGTAAACTGGTTTTGGGAAGGAGACTTCAGCAGCTTAATATGACAAAATGTCCTCATAAACAATGAATAACAGTTTTGAATGTGCTTTTGACCTGTACATGGCTATACACAATACAAATTTGTTTCTTGTGGGTTATTATATATGATGCTAGTGACGGTCATTAGAAATTAGTTTTATCACAGACACTATTGTGGATGCCAAGAAGTGCATGCTGACAGGAGTCTGATATAGCAGTCTCCTGAGAGGCTCTGCCAGAGCCTGACAAATACAGAGGAGGATACTCGCAGCCAATTGGACTGAGCATGGGGTCCCCAAGGGAGGAGTTAGAGAAAGGACTGAAGGCTGAAGGGGTTTGCAACCCCATAGGAAAAATAACAATAGCAGCCAACCATACCCCCAAGAGCTCCCAGGGACTAAACCACCAACCAAAGAGTACACATGGAGAGACCCATGGCTCCAGCTGCATGTGTAGCAGAGGAGGGCCTGCTGGGCATCAATGGGAGAAGAGGTCCTGTGAAGGCTCGATGCTCCAGTGTAGGGGAATGAGAGGGCAGGGAGGCAGGAGTGGGTGGGAGGGGGAACACCCTCATAGAAGCATGGGGAAGGGAATGGGATGGGGGTTAAGGGGGAGAAACTGGGAAAAGGGATAACATTTGAAATGTAAATAAAGAAAATATCCAATAAAAAAAGAAATTAATTTTATGTCACAAAATTGGAATAATGAAGTATAGAAAGAATAAAGGACCAAGTCATAGAATTTGGCTAAAATGTAACAACATCATGAGAAAAACAAACAAAAAGACAATAACAATGCAGCCCCACAAAACCTAAAACAAACAAAACCCAAGTTAAATGGAAAAGCAAAAAGAATAATGGAACATAGTTCTGATCTCCCTGAGATCTTGAAGGAATTGGGAACAGTTGCCTGTCAATTACAAAGTCCAAGCACCATGCTAGCAATTTTCCTCTTCCCTTCCTCTAACGATGCAGAGTGCAGTAGAAAGAGTAGTTTTTCTGAGTGAGGCAGACCCACATATTTATAAGGATTGACAGACTTAAGGAGTTTTCTTGTGTTTAAAATTAAGGATATGGGGCTGAAGAGATGGCTCAGTGGGCAAGAGAGCTTGTTGCTCTTTAAGAAGATTCCAGCTTGGTTCTCAGCACATATGTCAGGTGACTTACTATAATCTGTTACTAATTCTAGCTCTAGAGACTCCTAGACTTTCACCTGGTCTCCTGAAGCACCCTTACACATATATATACACACACATACATACATACATACATACATACACACACATACACACACACGTGCACATGTACTCACACATGTATGCACATACAGTATTAAACAAGAAAGTAAATAAAACTATGAACAGTAAGGTTTGTTAAAATAATAACAAAAATAATGTATTTCATGGGTGAAATTCTATTGCTCTTAGAATTAGGGGTTTCTTTTTTTCTGTTTATTTTGATTTCTTTTTTTGTGATCAAATATTGCCATAAAGACCCAGCTAGCCTGGTAGTTGGTATGTAGCCACATCTTTTCTTGAACTAGAAGCAATACTCCAGCCTCAGACTTTTGAGCTGTTCATAGTTTGAAGAAATGTGTATCAGGATGGCATAAGTTAAACTTAGGTGTCCCTGTTGTCCAAACTTTAGACATCTAACCAATAAAGGGGGAGTTATAAATGGAGTGGTGAGACAGCCTCAGACATACCAAGTGATGTGAGATTTCAGAAGCTGGGAAGTTTTCATGCACTCCTTTGATGAAATGCAAGCCAACAGTTCCACAAATCTGAGGGAAGACATGGTTAAACAATTGTAAATCTTCACTTACTCAAAATAACATATAAAATCAGAAACACACCTATAGAAATAATATAACAAATGAAACGATCAAGAAACAAACAGAATTTTGAAACAAGCAAGAAAAAGCAACTCACAGCACGCCCAGGCTCCTCAGTGAGGTACATGTATTTCATAGCAGAACTTTGAAAGGACAAACGTGTCTGAGCATGGAAAGAATAAAATTGACAAGTGGCAATTCTATTTTTGGCCAAACTAACTTACAAAAACAATGGATACATTAGCATTGGATAAGCAAATGCTAATGGCATTCATTCCCTGCCTTATATGCAATGATAAAGGTGAAATGAAGAGAAGACACTGGAAATTCACCTGATGGCAGATACAAATTCTTTGGTAAGGATGCCTACATCATTAGCTATATAAAGGACAATTATATTTTTATCTGCTACTCCATTTATTTTTTTAATAGTTTTTTAACTATTACAACTAGAATCATAAAATTATAATTAATCTCTTGTAATAGGTGTACAATGCATGAAGGTATGATGTGTGACATAGTTTATATGCATGTGTGGAAGACAGAAATGTGAAACTCACATCAGCTTAAATTAGAATATTATATATTACTATCACAAAGAAAATAAGAAAATCAAAACATTTCACCACAGTGCTTGAGTGATGTTTCAGTGGTTAAGAACAGTTACTGATCTTATAGAGGACCCAGGTTCAGTTCTCATCACTCACATGGTAGCTTCATAACCATCTGTAACTCCAATTTCAAGATTGCTGACACCTTTTTCTAGTATCTGTAGCTACTACATGCACACGGTGCACATATGGGCAAGCAAGTACACACACACACACACACACACACACACACACACAAAACCTAAAAATAAATTATTCAAATAATCCAGTACAAAAAAAAAAAGACCAGCAAACAGGAAAATGAGAAGAAAAATTATGGATAAAATTTAGGAAAATACAAATGGCTGTAAATCCATTCCTATAAGTCATTCCTTGTGAGTGAAATATATTACTCAAGCAGAAGGTATTGAGATAGTGATGTTTGAGAGGACGAAATAAAAACGAAGCAGGATCTAATGATATGTGCCCAGTGTGTCAAGTCAGCAATTATAAGTGTCCACAATCCCTGTGAATAAAAGAATAAAACTGTCAGAAATATGTATTCCTTGGACAGACCACACACCTGTCCATAAGGCAAATCTTAATATACTTGAAAATGTGAAATTATAGCAAATATCTTTTCTCATCACAATATACAAATCCATATTTGTGTGGACATTAAACAGTGCATTCTGAGCCGGTGATCAAAATAGGAAACCAGAGAATAAGCTAAGAGAAATGACAAGAAAATGTAAAACCTCAAAACGTAGACACAGGAAAGCAGTTTTAATGGGGAGAGGTATAGCTGTAAAGACCTTTATAAAGAAGATCCAAAAATTGGCATAAATCTCTGCCTGAATAATTAGATAAAGAAAAATAATCTAAGTTGTAAGTATGCAGAACAAAGAGGGCTGTGGTACTCTGCCCTACTACTTTTCCATGGGGAGTTGATGGTTTCCTGCATACAGCATATAATTTCATTATGATGGACCAGCTCAGATCTACAATTAACAAAGCCAACCAAGTAGGGACTAAAATTTTCAAAACTGATTCAAAATTAGCCATACTTCCTTAAAACAATTTAATCACCTTAGGTATTTGCTATAGCAACAGAAACCTGATCAATACACTGCCACTGAGGTTTTTTTTTATTTTTTATTTTTTATTTTTTATTTTTTTTTTTTGTGGTAACAAGTTATGCAGCAGCAGCTGGAGAAAATAATAGGTAAATTGTCTTAATATTATTCTGAGAAACAGACGTTTGATATGGGGTCCATACTCTGTGCGATTTTCTTTACTTGAAACTGGAAAACATAATCTTTACTGATTCTGATAAAATAAAGGTCAGTGCTGTTTTTGGACCTTGGAGAACCTGCGGACAACTGTGAGAAGATGTAAGGGAAGAGATCATTGAAATGTTCCATGTGCTGATTGGGGGAATGGGACAAATTGTGTAGATGATCACAAAAGAAAGCTCATTTATCTGTGCATGCCTCTCATCTCTGTGTCATCTATCATCTACCATCTATTTATCTATCATTTATCTATATCATTTATCAAAAATCTCTATCATAGAGATATCTATCAACTATTTCTATCATCTGTATTTCTATTTTTATCTATCTTGTCTATCATCTATCTTGTTTATTTATTATCTATATCTATCATGTATTTTTAGCCATTTATTGTTTCTCTGTCTATACCTGTAGATCATCTATCTATCTATCTATCTATCTATCTATCTATTTATCTATCATCTATCCATCCATCCATCCATCCATCCACCTCCTACCTACCTACCTACCTATCTACCTATCTACCTACCTGTCTGTGCATGTTTGCAAAACCACTGAGGAAGCTAGGAAGAAAGGGACAATGCTTTCTAAGAACCCCCCCCCCCCAAAGTGAGTGGAGATCTGCAAATATTTGTCCACCTAGTGGTCATTAAATTGCTCACCACCCTATTCTGAGAAAAATATCAAGAGACAGGAAGAGATAGGCTGTGGGCTGCCCACAGTGCTTCATTTCAAAATTCTACCTGCTTAAAACTGGATTTCAACAAGGAGGAAATAAAACTGATTATTCTCTGCTCACCTTTCCTTAGAAGTTAACAACAGGTCTGCTTTTTCCGTCAGAATAGCCTGCTTTTGACTAGAAGTTCTCTACTTCTGACAGCAGATGTCACAATTGCCTAACAAAAGAAAAGTATGGGCATGCTTATTAATTCAAAAGAGAAAGACACCTCTAACTGTGGTTTTAAAATACACCCAATCACACCTCTAACACATGTACATTGTTGTGGTAGAGTGGTTGGCTCCCAAGAACAGAGACTTGGGTTTGATATTTAGCACTGGGAAAACTGGTGAATGTTCGTTCAAGGGAGAGCAATCCTATTCCTACTGTGTACAAAGAGCTGGACAAGGAAAAGTTCCCTGGTATATTCCACACATATTTGTTATTTATTCTATACCTCAGTTTATCCAATGAAAGAAAGAAACATTTAATCCCAAATTCATAAACTATTGGTTAAGAAGCCAAAATCATTTCAATTATCCAGTAGGAATAAATGTGAGAGGTATCTCTCAAGACATACCTCCTCCTCAGGTGAAGAAGCTGAAAGATCCATTCTGTTTTGAAACAGTGAGATGGAATTGAAGTATGAGCAGTATCTGGAATGTGAAACAGAGGGGATGATGTTCATGACAATCTGTTACTGGGAGAAAGATGTTATGTGGGCCCAGATGGTCACTGCAGAGCAAGATTTGGGGAAGGACAGGACTCCTTTTCCTGGATCAGGTGGGAAAGGTTAAGCACGGCTTCTGTCTCAAGGTTTCCATTGCTGTAAACAGACACCATGACCAAGGTAAGTCTTATAAGGACAACATTTAATTGGGGCTGGCCTACAGGTTCAGAGGTTCAGACCACTATCATCAAGGCAGGAGCATAGGAGCAGCCAGGCAGGCATGGTGTAGGCAGAGCTGAGAGTTCTACATCTTGTTCTGAAGGCAAACAGAAGACTGGCTTCCAGGCACCTAGGATACTTAAACCTCACAACCACAGTGACACACCTACTCCAACAAAGCCATACCTCCTAACAGTGCCACTCCCTGGCCCATAGGCTTTTTCAAACATACAAGTCTATGGGAGCCATACATAGCCATAGCATAATAAAAAAGTACATTTAGTCCAACTTCCAAAGTCCCTATATCCTATAGCAGTCTCAACAATGTTAAAAACCCAAAGTTCAAAGATTCTTCTGAGACTCATTCAATTACTTGACTGTAATCCCCAAATCAAGACAGGAAACCAGTTTGGCAAACTTCAAACTCTGCATCTCCATGTCTGATGTCAAAGTGGTCTTCAGATCTCTAACTCCTTTTTCATTTTCGCAGAAGTTTGACTACAACAAACTTATTTTTCCTGGGCTGGTTCTGTTCCGTTAGCAGCTTTGCTCAGCAGATATCCCATGGCTGTGGCATCTTGAACATCTTGGGGTTACTGCTTCTTGTTCCAGTGTCTGAGATCCATACATGATCTTCTGAGCTCTTCCAAAGGGCTTGGGTCACATCTCCAGCTGTGCCCTCTATAGCACTCGAGGCTCTGGTTGACTCCACTCCACTGCTGCTGCTGTTATTGGTGATCATCCTATGGCACTGGCATCTCTAATATTCTGTTATTCCTTTTTTTTAGCCTGTGGGTTTAAAGGCATGAGAAGCCCAAAATGACCAGGGAGAATTTCGAGCTTCCAGTTCAATGGAATGTTTGTTGTGGCTCCTGTCAGGAGCACTCCCTCCCTCCTCTGGAACCAAAACTTCTAGGCCAGCAGAACTTAGGGTTTTGGGGGCAGGAAGCAAAATCTTTCTAGTGGGTCACTAGGAGTGATAGTAGGTGGAACTATTCCCTTTTCCACCACTGGATTCCTGGACCCATGGATCCTGTCTACGAGAGAAATTGTACCATATACTGGATGCTAATTCAAAGCATATGCTGACTTCTGAAGAACCTCCATTTCTGGATTGTCATTCATTCCAGATGTAATCAAGCTGACAACCAGGAATACCCATCACAGGTTCACTGACAAGACATGCTTTTAGATGTTATGGTGTTGAAGTAACATAACTAGTCATCAGAGCAACTGGGAGAAAAATAAGGTCAGGAGATAGGCAAATAATGAACAGAAAAGAAGAGCCAGAAACAATTTCTTACACACATTTTGACCATACACCAAGAGGATTCAAAGGAAACAGGCTACTTAATCTTTCAGCAGCACTCCTAGAAATCTGGCTATGTGCATGGAAAACAATGAACATCAGCTTTTAACTGACACTACACATGGGCATTTATTTGAAATGTGTCAGAGACTCCAGTATAAAATGAAAAAAATGTGATTTCTGGAAGAAAGAGCAACAGAAAGTCTTGCTAGCATTGAGGAGCAAAGCTGTTCTGGCTCAGGACAAATACACAAAAAGGGGGATGGAGAAACAATCAATCAGATTTCATTAATGTAAAAAAAACCTGGGAACCATGGAAAGGTGGCATTAAGAAAATGGAAAGGCAAGTCTTAGCTTGAGGCAGCTCACTTACGTGCGTGCATATGTCTGATTTGTCTGAAATAGTAAGGTCTGCATTTGAAGCAAAGGACCTGTGTCTAGAACACTAGTCAACAAACTGTCAGTCTGCAGCATGTGCAGTATGTTCACAGGTGGGTTGGAGGGAAAACCATGATCAAAGACACTGTGTACAGAAGAGAAGTAAAGCTAAGGGAAAAAGACCCCTTCCATCTCCCTCCTCCCTCCTTCTTACTTAAAAGAGACTTTTTTTATGAGTGTTTTGCCTGAATGTATGCATGTGCACATGTTACTTGGTTTCCTGCCCACAGAGGCCATAAGAAGGCATCAGACCTCCTGGAGCTGGCATTAGTGGCCACTTGGAAGGCACTATGTGAGTGCTAGGAATGCAATTTGGCTCCTGTGCAAAATTACTTACCTGTCTCTCCACTCCCACCTTACCCCACACACCTTGCTGTTTGGAATGTTGATTAGAGTGTACTGGAAGTTTTTGTAGCCCAGGGTGGTTTTGAACTTGTGATTCTCTTATCCTGAGTTGTTTGGCTTCAGACTGAGGTTGGAGGAATATGGACAACATAATGAGTTGCTTTCCCTTCGTTGAAAGACTGGAGAAGTGTGTGAGTGGAGCTGATCAGTCCTTAGACTAATTTTCATTCTTAGAGTAGATGACAGTACGACTTTGACAGTGCTGGCCCCATAAGTGAATCAGGAAGTCCTATGGAGTGGAAATCCCCCTCCCACAGCTCAGTAGATTTTCTTTCTTCTGTCTGGCTGTGTTTGGCAGGGAAAACGCAAAGGCCTGATATTTGGGGGAGGAATTCTGGTCATGTCTCTGAACCTTCGCCCAAATGTTCAGTTCCTCTAATCCACTCTTTTTAACTCTTTTAATATTCATGTACAATATTTGGCCCTTACCTATCACACTCTGGGCTTAGAACGAACAAATGAACATGAACTGATATTCAACGTCGGTTCAGGGTGTTAGGGGATTCCTTCTTCTGAACACATCCTAACAATTGCTTCTCTGAGAAAAATCTAAATAAAGAATCACTCTAGAAAAACAAACACTTTTAGGCTTGTTGAAAGATTACTTTCTTGCTTTTTCTAGGGTGTAGTTTCCCTCCTTGTGTTGGTGCTTTCAAATATATACAAAGAACTCAAGAAGTTAGACTCCAGAGAATCAAATAACCCTATTAAAAAATGGGATACGGAGCTAAACAAAGAATTTTCAATATGGAATGGCAGAGAAGCACCTAAAGAAATGTTCAACATCCTTAGTCATCAGGGAAATGCAAATCAAAACAACCCTGAGATTGCACCTCACACCAGTCAGAATGGCTAAGATCAAAACCTTAGGTGACAGCAGATGCTGGCGAGGATGTGGAGAAAAAGGAACACTCCTCCATTGTTGGTGAGATTGCAAACTGGTACAGCCACTCTGGAAATCAGTTAGGTGGACCCTCAGAAAATTGGACATAATACTACCTGAGTACCAGCTATACCACTCCTGGGCATATACCCAAGAGATTCTCCAACATATAAGAAGGAGACATGCTCCACTATGTTCATAGCAGCCTTATTTATAATAGCCAGAAACTGGAAAGAACCCAGATGTCTTTCAACAGAGGAATGGATACAAAAAATGTGGTACATTTACACAATGGAGTACTACTCAGCTATTAAAAATGATGAATTCATTAAATTCTTAGACAAATGGATGGAACAAGAAAATAGCATCCTGAGTGAGGTAAACCAATTACAAAAGAACACACATGGTATTCACTCACTGATAAGTGGATATTAGCCCAAAAGCTCCAAATACCCAAGATACAATTCACAGACCCCATGAAGCTTAAGAAGAAAGACCAAAGTGTGGGTGCTTTGGCCCTTTGTAGAAAGGGGAACAAAATACTCACAGGAGCAAATATAGAAACAAAGTGTAGAGCAGAGACTGAAAGAAAGGCCATTCAGAGACTGTCCCACGTGGGGATTCATTGCATATACAGTCACCAAACACAAACACTATTGTGGATGCCAAGAAATGCTTGCTGAAAGGAGCTTGATATAGCTGTCTCCTGAGAGGCCCTGCATAAGCCTTATAAATACAGAGGCGGATGCTCGCAGCCAACCATTGGACTGAGGGTGGGCCCCCAGTGGAAGAGTTAGAGAAAGGACTGAAGGAGCTAAAAGAGTTTGCAACTCCATAGGAAGAACAAAAATATCAAACAACCAGAATCCCCAGAGCTCCCAGAGACTAAGCCACCAACTAAGGAGTACACATGGCTCCAGCTGCATATGTAGCTTTGTCAGGCATCAATGGGAGGAGAGATCCTTTTTCCTATAAAGGCTCAATAGATGCCCCAGTGTAGGGGAATGGAGGGCAGGGAGGTGGCAGTGGGTGGGTGCAGGAAGACTCTCATAGAAGCAAGGGGGGATGGGATAGGGGCTTCCAGGAGGGGGGAAACCAGGAAAGAGGATAACATTTGAAATGTAAATAAAGAAAATATCCAATTAAGAAAAAGAAAAACAAACACTTTATTATATACTTAATCATAGCTAGAAATAAGCACTGCCTTTTGTAGTTTGTGGGTATCAGCTCTGTAGCCACCAACGAAAGGGATGGGTGTCCAGTGGGAATGGCAGTGTGTAAGTGCAGAAGGTGTGTATGTGTGAGCATGTCTTCATGAGTGTGAGTCTTTATGAATATATGCATATGAATGTTTGAAACTATCTGTGGACATTTGTGCTTTGAGATTCTGGGCAATTTCTAATCCTACTGGGTGTGCTGAGAAATCACCACATATTTTCAGTATCAATCATTAACTCTTTTCAAAGGCTATAGTATGGATCAGAGAATTCCATCAGAGAGAAATTAGACAGGGGCTATTTTAGAGTTAGGATTTAGGGCATGAACTTGCATTTTATATTTATTTTAGGTTTTTGATGAGACCTTTGACAAGTCACTTAGGCTTTTTGATCACAGGTTCTCCCCCGGTAAAGTATTTCCTAGCATAACTTATTCATATGATTAAATATCAGACTGGAAAAATATGAAAATGCTCTAAAACATTTATGCATCTTACAGATGCATGACAGTATTGTGTGCTTTTGGGATGGGTGGGAATAGAATTGTGGTCATGGAAGAGCAGTTTCTCAAAAATGCACCACATACAATAATGACATTGCATGCACATTGGTACACATAGCCCTGCATATAATAATGACATTGCATGCACATTGGTACACCTAACACCACACATAATAATGACACTGCACGCACATTGGAAATCATGGAAAGTAAACTCTGCAGTAACATGTCAATCACCAAAAGATGAACATAATTAGCATTTAATTGTTAATCTTAGCAATATCTCACTGAATAATTTTATGACCCTAATAATAACTATCTACCCTAAATAATTTCATAGAAGACATTACATTGCTGATTTGGTGACATGTAAGACTCTGGAGAGCCTTAGCTTACCTGAGGACCCCCAAGTGAACAACATGGAGTTGGGGATTAATTCAATAAGCAAGAGGAATTTATTGTTCCAGCATGCTGGGGTCACCCTGCACACCAAGGAGGGAGAGAACAAACACATGCAGCCCGTTCGGCGAACTTTTATACCATTTTTAGAGCAGCAGCCATTAGGTACAATGTGATTGGCAGAACAGTTTGACTTTTAAATTGATTGGTCCTTAGAGAATGAGGTACTAGGGGGTTAATCAGCCTCTCCCTTCTAGGCTATGTGCTCTCTAATCTGTCTTTTCCAGGAGGGGAGGGGCGCCTATGTGCTTGGGGGTCTGGTGGAATTTTCCAAAGTTCCTGAGCTGACCTCTTCAGATAAGATGTGCTTTCTTTTTACCATCCAAATATCTATGTTCAGTTTTGGTTAAAATGAATGGGGAAAAGCCCATAAGGCCTCACCCCTACACAAAAAAATATAGGCAACTGAGTAAATCTGGGGATGAGAGAGAGGGCCCCACCCAGGAAAGAGCACATCAATTGGTTGTGCAGAGCCAGTCAGCCCTGAAAACATACATAACAAGTAACATAATACAGACTCAACAGATTATATATAGTAACACGTGTGCATACAAATGCACATATGCATGCCATGATAATTGATAAAAGAAAAAGAGACCGCAGATTTGAAGAAGAGTGGGAGGGATATATGGAAAGGTTTGAAGGCGGGAAGGGAAGGTGGAGATACTGCAACGACAATATAATTTCAGAAATAAACAACATCAAAGGGAGTCTTTTCATGATAAAGTTTACTTAACAGGAAATTAAGTGCAGCAACTTTTAGGACTTAGATTTTAACCCCTTTTGGGACTAAGTGTGGACCTTTTGTGAAAATATCCTGTTTTAACTTTGTATGCTATCGGGTAGAATAGGTAAGGATCGTCCTGCTTTACCTCTCTCCTGCTGCCCACGTTCATTTAGGGTGTGACATAACTGAGGCAGATTAGTTTTAAGGTGAATAATAACCAGGGTGTGTGTATATATATATGTTTGAAAATATTTTTAATGACCACACAGAAATCATTATTTGTATTGATAACATAGTTTATTACAAAAAAACAATGAAGCCTTACTTTTCCATTTCCACTAAGAAACAAGCAACACAGACTTCTCAAAAATAATTCTTATACATAATAGTGTGAGAGACTCTATTTGCTCAAATGAAAAGTGTTTGAATGTAATTAATAGTCCCATGAGACAGAAAATCAGAGATGCTTACAAGATGTAAGACAAAATGGGTGTTGAGAAACAGCAAAGGGTTGGAGCTCTGATCTTTCTGCTAGCTCCCTCCCTCAGCAGGTAGCATGCTTTGACTCCTACACCACAAGAACAAAGAGATTTAGGTTTAAATTACTCATCATTTTGCAGTTTGGGATTAACTCAACAATTCTGTAGAGTATGTTGAGGGATTCAGCATAGATTCATCTATTTTGCTCTCCAAAGAGTGAAAGTAAAGCCAGACCTTGAGGCTCTTCATATTCAGACTACAGGCAAGACCTTAATGAACAGACGGCATCTCTAAGTGTGTCTATTTACCTGTTGACTGGACTGGTAGAAACACAAAGTAGAATGGAAAGAGAAAAGCAAAGATCTTCCTTCAGTGTCCACCAGGATTTGTCTCCAAGACCACACAGATACCCAAATCTCTGGACTAATGGTCCTTTTGAGAGCTGGAGTATATTTGCATACAACTACAAAAATTCTTCTAAGTATCTTGTCATCTTTAGACTACTTCTAACACTTAATCTACAAAAATGCTACATGAATAGTTGTTATACTCTATTATTTAGAGAATAATGAGGAAAAATGTCTACATAATCACTACAGATACAAGTGTGTTTGAGGATATTATTGTTTAGTGATTGAATTCATGGGTTTACAGAGAACACAGCACAAAGTGAAACTAGGCAGGCTTACTGGTAGAGGCAGGTTTTGGACTTCTGTCCTAGCAAAGTAGCTTCTCTGTGAATTAGACACTGAATCATTCTCTAATTAAAGAAAATGAAAACACCAGAAGCAAAGGTTATTGTATTGATAAAACATTATGGACTAATACAAATGGAAATTTCTAGACTTTAAACAACACATTCAATCACATGGGGAGAGCACATCAGTTCAACTGAACAAGAAGGAAGGGAATTGGGTAACTTGTCTTAAACCCCACAGTAGTTTTGCAGAACTAAGACTAGAATTTAAATGTCCAGAGTCCAAGCTCAATGTTCTTCAGATGATGTTGAACTGAGCATTTTACACAGAAAAGGGGATAGTTACCTATCATCCCAGCCCTCCAAGGAAATAAGATTTTTGTTCTGCTTTTTATTATTTTTTAATATTCTGCTTCTGGTCTTGGCATGATTTCCTGAATTCTCTGCAAAGTAGACCCATATCGTAGTTCAATAAGTATTCAACACTGTTTAGTAAATAGATAAGGAATCTTCCCTTTCCTTTGACCTTGCTCCTTTCCTGAGGAAATGGTGCTGAATGGTGTTACAGTTAAATTATTTTATTTTACTTTCCTTGCAGTTTAATTCCAGGAAATTTCTGAGAAACTGACAAAGAATAACTTATTCCCCATCATGTCTCCTGAATCCCAGCTTTCTGACATTGGTTGTTATTACAGACTTTGTATACAGAGACTATTACACTCAAACAAAACCCTAATCCCAAATGCCAAGCCCCTAACCCAAATCATACCAGTCTGTAAAACACCCCCAATACCTGGGCTATATCCCACTGAAGCATTCTAAAGAGAATAAAGCTGTCAAATTTTACATTGAGTTCTTAAATGCTATTGTTTTTCTGACTACCTTGTAAATGATACCTATTATCTCTAAGGAACAATGAATTGTGCTCATCAATCAAGTCTTGTCAAAAATATACTTTAATTCTTTTCATATTAACTTGTTAACTATAGGAAATTATACCAATTTTAGCACAACTTCCTGTAATCCTACTCTCATAAATAACAGAGTAAACCATTTTCTTTTATGGATATGACCAACCACATAGCCTCAGTTTTGTGTATAATGCATTCTTTCTTCATTACAAAATTAAGTCATTTAAAAAGTATAAGCGAACTTTAAGCGAGTTTTAAGTGTGTTATTGAACCCAGTGGGACATCTTTTCAAATCCCAAAGAAAAGTGGGAAGACCTTTGGAGAACAGAGAGAAGATGGTGCTCACATGATGTGGTTGGATGCTTCTTCTCTGCAGTCAGATTGAGATTTCAGTCAGGGGCTCACAGCAAAGATTGGTACATTCCTTCAAAGACAAACAAATCATCCCTGTATTTAGCGTAAGACAACCATGAAAGGAAATTTCACTCTTTATATTATTTTATTAATTATTTGGGAATTTCATTTGAGACAGGGTCTTTCCACATGACCCAGCCTGTCCTAGAACTTCTTATGTAGACTTAGCTAGCCTTAAACTCAACAGATCGGCCTGCCTTTGCCTCCTGAGTATTGCCAACACTCGTGGCTTTCTTCTACTTTTAAAAACCCATGTACACCTAAGTGTGGAGCCATCCATTGCAATGTAACCAAATGTTATGAAGGTAACCAACTGCTTTCTAATTGGACACAGGAGGAATCTCATGCCTGGGCACTGGTAACCTAGTCAAGAATCCATGGCTGAGGAGGTTACAAGATCCAGGGTTAAAACTGTAACTGCTATCCTGCTAACTGGACATAATAAAACTGCCCTCTAAATTAATATTTTAATACCAATAGATTAGTGCAGCTCTTGGGCCTCATCAGAGAAGTTTTCTATTTTAAACCGATTTACTCTCTTGTACCAATTCCAGTGACAATAACCAGGGAAAGTCTATATGGAAATAAATGCTGTGCAGAGTGAACACTGTCTTCAAAGACCAAGAAGTGGATGTCACAAATAATTTTTTTTCAAATAAATTTTGCCTAGAGGGTATTACACTTTAATCTGTTAAAATTTTCAAGTCTGAACATTTCTTAACTATCCAAAGAATGTGAAAATAGAGAAAAAAATAAAATTAAAATTTGTTTTTCATGATGCGTAGCTAATTGTGTTATTGAAATGTGTAATGATCATACATTCACACACACACACACACACATATGCATGCACACATCTATGTATGCACAGATGTACACCCACAAAACAAACATGCACTATATCATCTAAACTCATTTATCAATGTAATAACTATTTCATCTGTGTGTGTTTTCTTAGTCCAAAATGTAAGGGTTTCCTGAGCATACAAATAAAAGAAATGCAATCCATCAAATTAAGGGCCTTAAAGGAGAAAACAGGTCCTAATATTTCAGTAATTAGCAAAATTAGCAGATAATCCAAATTTGAGGTATTCATACATGATTTTGCACATATATATACTATGGATAAATGATAGACCATTATCCTTAATAAATGTAGATAACAAATAGACTAAACCACATCCAATAATATGAAAGAGAGCAAAGATTATTTATAATGAATATTTTATGGAAAATTTAATAAATACTAAGACACATAAAAAGATATAATAGCCAAAATGTATAAATAATATTTTCATTATGTGTGAATATAATTCCCTACATAGAAAAACTGAGGCCATGGCTTAAAAATATTTGACAAATCAGTAAGATAATTGTTCATGATAATAATAAAATGACATCAAAGATGATATCAATGAATTATAACCTACATCAGAAAGAAAATCTTAGATGCCACGAAAGAAAATATGAAAATACTTTAAAATAAGCAATCAAATTCTGACAAAATTACATTAAAAATCTGATACACAATTCAAACTTCTGAAAAAATGCTCTGAGACGCCAAAACCTAAGACTCTATCTACGCTGTCAGACAGCTGTCAAACACAATGGGTAAATGACAGGTTTCACCCGCATTCACCAGTTATGAGCTCCGGTCTCTGAAGTGAACCCTTTGGGTTTTATGAGCCTTACTTTTCGAATTAAGAATGATGGCAATCTCTAATTTGTGCATTTATTTTGCATAACAAATAAGATGTTGTCTATGGAGTATATTACAGATTGTCTCATTTAAATCTCTTCTAACATAAATGCCTTTTTAGATCTTAAAAGTAACATAAGATCACAAAGAATCCTCTAGAAGCCTCATCTGAGCCATACATAGTGGTATATGCCTGTAATCCCAGCATGCATGAGGCTAAGACAGGAGGATCATGCATTAAAAGCCATCCCAGACTAAAATGTAAAACTCCATCTCAGAAAAAGGAAGAAATAAACAGGAAATTGTGGGCATTAGTCCGAGGTATTAATTGAAACAGCAGATACATTGAAATTATGTAAACATTAGCAAAATCACAATAGCTATCACTCTAGAGTAGTGTTTCCCACCCTTCCTAATGCTGAGACCCTTTAATGCAGTTCCTCACGTTGTGTTAACCCCAACCATAAAATTATTTTCGTTACTTCATAACTGTAATTACTGTAATTAGCTACTGCTATGAATCATAATGTAAATACCTATGATTTCCAATGGTCTTCGGTGACCCCTGGACCTATTCGAAAGGGATTCTGACCCACCAATTGAGAACCAGTATTTTAGATGGTCTGTGCTAGGAGCCTGTTTGCTATAGGTTCATGTAATTTTTTAATCTCCTTTTTTCTGTATTATCAACTGCCTATGTCACATTCTGATTTTGTGAAAAAAGAGAAAATCCCCATGAGGAGGCCTTCCATATAGCTATGTGACTGTTCAACACATGATTGACTATGATCTGAAACTTAGGCATTTCTAAATCCAAAGTCTACAAGGAAAGTGGCATGCTACAGGTAATAGCTCACTTCTTTGCATTTGGCTTTGTACAATTATATCATAACCAGATTCTATTGTTTTTTTTAAGTGCTTTTCATAAGATGGTTAACTAAAATCAAAAGCAAAACACCAAACACCAATAAATCTAGGTCACACTCTGATAATGATATTGTTTTTTCTCCAGAACGAATTTCTAAAGGAGCACTACAACAAGAAAAGGGGGCTAGAGAGACGGCTCAGAGGCTAAGCGCACATCCTGCACAATCTTGATGACGAATGCTCAGATCTCAGGACCCATGTTTACCAGTTCATAGCCACCTGTACCTCCAGTTTCAAGGAGTCTGATACTTTCTCCTGGTCTCCAAGGGTACCAGCACACACATGTGTGTGCACATAAACACACACACACACACACACACATACACAAACACACATAAATAAAACATAAAAAATCTATTAGTAAAGAAAATGAAAAATTAAAGTGTATAATTTTTACCCAAGTAGCTCTGTTTTAAAATCTTAATAAATACAACTTTAAACCTCATGTATTTTCATACCCCAGGGGAGCCACAGTCACAGCCTTCTCCCATGTCCAGAAGTCGGTTTCCACATGTTGGTTTTATTATGTTTTTAGGGTCAGGTGCCAGCAGCAGACACTTTACATTTCTAGATGAAATGAATCCTTGAAACCGTGAGCGGCTGACGGCACTGAAATCCTTAGGGAATTTTGAACTGTAACAGAAAAAATAGAATAGCATGGTATGCAGCATAGAAGCTTGTGGGTGATAAACAAACAGAAGAATCTAGTGTATCTCACTGTGGGATTCAATTCAGTGGAAAGTACAAATTAGCCAACATGCAGGGCCTCTCTATGCTCCCATGGTAGGTGGTGAAGCATGTATGATATTGTAATTGGATGTTTTCTCCTAGCAACCCAAAGAAAAGAGGAAAGAATTTAAACACATTATAACTGTTCTAGTTTCATTTCTGTGATAAAATATCTTGACACAAAGCAACTTAGGAGAGACAAGAACTCAAAACAGCTAGTCATATCACATCCAGTCAACAGCAAAGAGATATGGATGCATGCATGTTTGCTTGCTTTTGCTCAGCTCTATTTCTCTATTTTTATATAGTTCAAGACCCTTATTTTAAGGAGTAGTGCCACACAAAATCAGTTGGGTCTTCCATATTAATTCCCAAGAAAATCCCCCATAAGAACCACAATGCAGACAATAGTTCACTGAGAATCTTTTCCCAGACGATTCTAGATTGTGTGAGGTTAACAATTAAAGCTGACCATCAGAATAGTTCAAGGCTATCCAAAGCAACAAGAGAGATTAGTGTTACCGCTGTTATCATCTACTCATGCCACACTGAGGGGTGAGCAGTAAGAGATGGTAATCATGATCTAGTTAAAGAAAATTAGCAGAGGTTCCAGGGGTCCATGGGCAAATTCTTAATATGTGAGTACCTCAAGAACAAAACACACTATAACCATTTGTATCTTCCCAGTCTTGGTAAAATAACTGGCACTATCAAATAATAAATGACTCTGCTAAAATAGACTGTTTAATTGGTGATGGGGATAAAGACATGCTTATCTTGGGTATCTTATAGTAAAACTATCATCTTAATAAGGCTGGTATGCTTTTTTTTTTTTTAGGAAAATATGGTATCACTTTAAATTAAAACAACCCTAAGGTAAAATGATGTAGTCCACATAATAAACTCTGTGGTTAGATATTTAGAAATCTTAGTAAATTGGTCTTAAATTTGGTAAATTTTCTTCCCTGGAGAAGCTAGAGGTTAAATCATTAGGATGCCCATCCTTTGGAAGAAGGTACTCTTCCCATATATACACAGATCATTTAAACTATTTAGGAATGGAGACTTCTCTTTTTACTTTGGAATGATACCATCTTACCTCAAGTACTGATTCATCACACAGCTGCCAGAGGGACACTTGGTATGATATGGAACATCCTGCATACCAAGGGCATGGCCCAACTCATGTGACATCATTGCTACAAGAGTTACATCATTCTTTCTTTTAGCCTGGAAAAAAAAAGCATCTGTTAGTTCTTATTTTATTCAATTATTTCTTAATTCTTCTCAAAGCATAATGTCAAATATGAATAACTTGAGAGAAAACGAACAGTGTATCCATAAGCTCATTTTTCTGACATTGCTTTTTTGCCTGGTGGCCCTGATATGATTGACTTTTATTATTACAAGCACTGGGTCTGTGCTCAAGCTCACTTAATAATAAAGGGACTACTAGATGCTAAATTCTCAGTAAACCAAGCTTAGACTAGCTGAATTCTCTATGGAAAGTGTTATTAGGTGCCATGGTATGAACTCATATCCACAAATTTGTGGCTGTGATTCTTATGCCATTGATAGCAATGGACACATGATGCCTGTCATATACATGTTTTTTCTTGTCTGATCTCTGAATAGCTATATAACTGATTCATTTATAGCTATCTTAGGCCATGGAGGTAAACTGGCTCCCCTTTCTACTCAATATGTGGTTCTTATTCTTTAATATGAACTGAAGTATGAGGCCTTTGCCAGACTAATAGTCATAGTCCAAGGACTCTTCAGAGCAATGTTCAATAATAGTTTTATGTCTACTTTGATTTATCAATTCAGCTGATGGTTATGGTGATTACTATGATATAGTATATTATGCTTATTATCATTGCAGGATGTCTTAGTAGAAGTGTACAAACCTCAATTACAGACACTGAAGATGTAGTACAAAAGGAGTTCCCAGCTGACATTCCCACACGTCCATGTTGGAAGCTAGCTCCACTGTGAAAAAGGTAGAGAGACCCCATCACAATCTGACTCTGAAACCAGTAGTTTTTGGTAATAATGTCATAGACCTCCTTTGGTGTCCCCTAGACTTCTGAATGTTCATGGGCCCCAGGATGGCTTCTAGCATATAATAGCCTGACAATTACAGGTGGATATTCTGTATCCAAGTATTGCTTTATTGATCTTATAAAGACCTTCAAACACTTCAAGGCCCAATTGCTAACGATAGGAACATCAGGCCACTCACAACTTACTGAAGAGATATGACTGAGCAGAAATTCTTGTCTAGAACCCTGAAGATAACTATAGACTCTGCCTGTGTGTCCCCACCCTGGCAAGAAGGGATTCACCTGAGAAGCTGGGCATGGTTATGGATCCTTTTTCCCAGGTTAGAATAATGCCATCTCATGAAGTTTGTGAATGTGGCACCAAGGTTGGGTTCTACCTTTATCTTATCACCGTCAGACCAGATCTCCATGCGCACCAAAGATACTTGAATATCTATGGTTTTATAAATCTGTGGAAAGAGCATTTTTCATGAAAACACCCAGGATTACTTTTAGTGCTCTTGTTGACAACAAGTGATGGATAAAGGGATACAATACCATAAATTTCCATATTGAAAACAGAAATTATAGAAGAAAACTTTGTTACTCTCTATGATTTTTGTCTTGATGGGTTCTTGCCCTTCGGTGATTCTTAGCTATTTACACTGGAAGCCAAAGGGAAGCCCCAAGCATGGGTGTGGAAACACATACATGACAAATGCCTTACCACATTGAGCAGATTCAGCACTTTGAATACAAAGCTTCTCATCCGAGTCACATTCCCATTATACATTTTATACTGAAAATTACAAAATACAAATGTGCAATATTAAAATAGAATGTTGAAGTGAGAAGGCTTATGGCTACCGAATTAAATAGAAAATTCACATGTTATAACATAGTTAAAATCTACTCAATCTATAACTACCTTATATCATATTCTATTTCAACAAATTCTACTTAAAATAGAGGTTTTGATAAGATAAGAATTAAGCATTCATAAGAAATTACAGTGTCCTCCATCTTTCTCTTGTTTTTGGTTTAGTTTGGTATGAGGTAGATTCTCACTATGTAATCAAGATACAAGCAAACTTAGAACCTTTCTACTTCATATTTCCAAACTGTGAATACAGGATTAGAACTGGATTTTTTATTCATCTTTAAACTGAATACTTCAACTTAATAGTTTAAATATTTTGTACCAACTCAATATTAATTCAGGTTGAATACGAAGGCACATAAGCTTCTCTATATTTATATAGAGTTTGTGGTCATATTTACATAACACCTATTAAATTGATATTTATATTTTATGGTAAGATATTAAAACAATCTAACACTTTATTAAAATACTTCTCTTTAAATATTTTATGGTTGATTGCTTACAGATATGTGATGGTTAATTTTTTGTTGACTTGACATAATATAGAGTCACTTAAGAAGAATCATAATTGAAGAAGAGCCTTTATCAAATTAGCCTGTGAGCATCTCTATGGAACATTTTATTGATTGCTTACTGATGTGGGAGGGTCCAGTCCACTGTGGCCTGCACCATCCCTAGGTAGTTGAACATGAGGTCTGTAAGAAATGTAGCCGAGCAAGCCAGGGAGGCAAGCCAATAACAGTGTTCCTGCATGGCCTCTGCTTCCATTCTTGCCTTGAGATTCTGCCTTAGCTTCCCTCAACAATGCACTGTAATTTACAAGCCATATAAACCCTTTTTTCCTTCTCCATGTTTCTTTGGTCATGGTGTTTACCAGAGCAACAGAAAGCAAACTAGAACATAGCTATATGGTATTAAGTATGTTGCTATTTTATAAACATTTGGTGATTGGTGGATAATAAATGGATGGCATGAGTGAACACTGTTGTCAAACAAGCAAGCAAAGCAGCAAAAAATCTAGTTTAACAAAATCTCATTGTTAAGTAAAAAATCTTATGTCTTCTTTTAAGTTGGAAGAACTAAGTAAGAGGTACCCATCTTTCATACTCACAAAGGCATTATCTAGCACCAAGAAGAGTCCAATGTACTTCTGTCCTTTAAGTAAGCCTCTCTGTTTTACAAATAACAAGAGAACCTCATTAATACTCATCTCTACTCATAATGATTCAGGTACTTACAATGTTTTTCTTTTAAAATAAATAAAATAATTAATTTAATAGAGCTTTTCTATAGACCAGCCATTTCTGAGCACACCTATGTGTCTCAGATCCTTGCTTAGACAATCAAAATACATAGTCTGAAAAAAAAGCTGTACTTACATTTGGGCTTTTGAGTGACCTGGAAGATCGAAGATGGCTTTGTTTCCTGCTGACTTGCTTCTCACCTTGTGTGTAATTAGCTATGTCTAGTTCCTCCCAGCTGTATGGAAGAACAGCATGTTCTCCCTCATCTGTGCTTTGTAGAGGCTTTATTTGATATCTCTGATCACGATGTGTGAAGTACCCTCTGTGGGATATGAGATTGTGTATTAGGATGCCCTATCATGCCCATTCATACATTCCACTCAGAATGGAGTGGGATTCTCCCTTCATCCCAGTTTCACACATACATTTTTCAGACAAAGACTCTGTGACCAACACATAATTATTCAAGTTACAACCATTATTTGCCCAATAGTAAAATGAAGGTCAACAAAGAACAAATGGGACCTCATGAAACTGATAATCTTCTATACAGCAAAGGAGACCATCATTCATATAAAGCAGCAGTCTACAGAATGGGAAAAAGATTTTTACCAACTCCACATCAAATAAAGGGGATAATATCCAAAATGTATAAAGAACTAAAAAAAAAAAAAAAAAAAAAAAAACCATAGATATCAAGAAAACAACAACAAACAATTAAAAATAGGGTACAAGTTTAAACAGATACTTCTCAAAACAGGAAAATCAAATGACTAAGAAAGATTTAAAGACATATTCAGCATTCTTGGCCATAGGGAAATGGGAATCAACTACTTTGAGATTTCGTCTTACATTTTTCAGAATGTATAAGAGCAATAAAACATGTGACAGTCCCCACTGGTGAGGAGTAAGAAGAACATTAATTCTTTGCTGGTAGGAGTCCAAGCTTGTATAGACGCTTTTGAAATCAGTGTGATAGTTACTCAGGAAGATAAGAATCTATCTATCTTAGTCTACACTTCATCTTACCACAAAGACACTTGCTCAGCTGTGCTCATTGCTGTTCTATTCACATTAGTCAGAAACTGAAAACAACCCAGATGCCTCTCAACAAATGAATAAATTTTAAAATGTGCTACATTTACACAATGAAAAATTGTTCAGCTGTTTGAAAATGACATAATGAAATTTGCAGGTAAATGGATGGAACTAGAAAAAAAAAATCATCCCGCATAAGATAACCCAGTCCAAGAAACATGTGTATTTGCTTATATATGGATATTAGCTATTAAGTCAATTATAATCAAGCTACAATCTGTAGAACCACAGAGGTTAGGTACAGAACCTATACCATTAGGGGGTACGATAGAACTCTCTAGGAAGGGAAATAGAGTAGATAGTTATGAACGGATGAATGGGACTGACTGAAACATGAGGTTCAATGGGGGAAGGGAAGAAAGGACAAGGGAGAGATAGTTAAAATTAAGGAAATTTGAGAAGTAGTAGGAAAACTTTACACACACACGCACGCACACACACACACACACACACACACACACATACATGAAGGGGATCTAAATGAAATCACCAAATAATTTGGGAAATAGAGCCCTGATTGGCCATCTCTTGTCATCTAGTGAAGCTTTCCAAGGATTGGGTTGCATCAAATTGAATTGTTGGCCAAAATATGTCTCATTGGAACCCCTAAATAACTCAGGCTGTTGCCATGGATATAGATTGATCCACACAAACTGTCAGCAAAGCCCCACTGCTTAAGACAATACCTATACAACACATTGAACACAGAGAAGTGGAACTGGTGTCTATATAGAGCCTTTACCCCTAAGGAATATCATCTTTGAGATAAGAAGTTACTCTGCATGCTAACAAGAGAAAAGTAAACATTGATCTAGCCACAAACCCTTTGATCTATGATGTGGTTCTGTCTGCCAGATATGATAACTCAATGGATGGCACAAATCTTGAAGTAGTAACCAACCAATATCTGATTTGACTTAAGATTTACTCCATGACACACTGCTTAGGTGACCAAGAACCTGAGACCAGATAGCTCAGAGACCTAGAATACAACCAAAAACTACTGTTCTAAGCATGCAAGCAAATAACCCCCCCCCCAACAACTAAACTCCCAAACACATTTAGGTATAAAATGACTCCTAATGACATTCTTCTATACTCATAGATCAGTGTCTTCCTTGGGCATCATCAGAGAAGCTTTTTTCTGCACCAGATGGGAACAAGTACAGGGATCCACAGCCAGACATTATGCAGATAGTGAGAGACCTTGGAATACTCATCCCTAAACTGAATGTCTTATTCCCCCCTTTTGGGGCTCAAAGAACCCTGAGGAACAGGAGGCAGAGAGAGTGAAAGAGTCAGAGAGAATGGAGGACACCAATCAACCAAGGTCCTCTGGATCAACAGGACTGATGCTCATATGAACTCACAGAGACTGGGGCAGCATGCACAGGGCCTGCACTTGTCTGGACCAGATGAGGTCCTAGAGCTGAAAGAAGTAGACATATGTCCCCATCCCTAACCCGGAAGCTGTCTCTTTTATTAACCACATGGAAATAAAAACTTAATTTTTTCCAAGGGAGTCTCACTACTCTTAAGGTCAGGCTGCATGCCCAGCAGTAGATGGAAAACAGAAATGAGGCCAGTGGTATCATTATAGGTTCTTTGTCTCATAATGTGCTTTTAGGACATTTTAAAAAAGTTTTTCTTTTTATTTTATTCTACTTTATTTATTTTTTCTCTCATTTTACCTTACATGCCCTTTGAATAAATATTATGTCTTGCAATTTAGTGTTTTTATGAGATTCTTGACGTGTGCAGATGAGTGGCTCTCTGTATCTATGTCTGTGTCTGTATCATCTGTATCTTTTCCATCTGGATCTGTATCAGTATCATCTGTATCTGTATCTGTATCATTTCTATATGTTTCTTATGTTTCTTCTTGGAATCTTTTCTTCCTATTTGTTTGTTTTACCCCATTCTGATGTATTTTGTTTTCCTTTTATCATATTATATTATCCTTTAGAAGCCTATTTATTTCTAGTGAGAGACAAAAAGGGGATGGAACTAGATGGGAGGAGTTGGGGTGGGGAGCCATAATCAGGAATTATTGTGTGAGAAATAAGTCTATTTTCATCAAAATTGAAAAAAGGAAAAAAAATAGGCCTATGTCATTTACCCAGAGTACTCTTAAGACATACTAAAATGAAACAATTCCAAAGAATTTGGAGTTAATGCCACGAGAATTATTATTATTCTAATATTAACACCTTGAGTCTATCAGTCCAATATTCTCCAATAGTTTGCTTATTCATTCATTACACATTCCTTGGCAGTTGCTATAACTAGAGTGGAGAATGAGCAAAGGACTAGTCACCCAGAACCCTTGAGAGAACAAAAAGGTTCATTAGAGCTGCCCAGTAACAAATAAGGACTAAGAGGAGCTTAAAGACTCTGTCTCTTAAATTATTTAGTTCAGAAGTAGAAAGGTACTCTATAGGTTGAAATATTTAAAGCCAATGTAAATCTATGTCCATGGGAGTATTTTTATAATGTAGGAAAAATGAGGCCATGCTAAATGTGAACCATGCTAAAATAATAGTTAGATATTTCATTTCACATTTTAATCACATGCTAGATTAAAAACTATGCCTGTGACACGTTAGTTAAGAAGATATGACCCAGTGGATTTCAGGGATGAGGTAGATAAACTTAGCAATGGACACCTGTCATTGGGGTCATTTACCCCACTTACAAAATGAGTATCAGACCTTCCAGAGTCATGGTGTAGCTTCGACAGAGCTGGGGCTGGCTTCTAGAACCACAGTTAATGAAGTGACTTACCATGATAATTTATTCTTCAGCTTAATCCAGCAATTAGCAATGAATAGAAACAACCCAAATAGTAAGAAGACAAAGGGAGATGTGAGGAAGACTAAAGACTGACCCTTAGCATTTACTACTTCATTTCTTACCTCAGCCCATCACAGGTACTGATACTGGCAAGAGAACCCCTTGCGTTCTGGATGTGGCCTTCATAGTGGCAGTGTTCCTAGAGTAAAATATACATTGCACTGTTGAATTGTAGATATTATAAATGCATATGTGTGCATGTGTACATGCACACACAGAGGCATGTGAGATATATATGTCATTGATGAGAATGCGTACGTCACACTTGTGACAATGAACATCTTGGCTATGTAGGTAAGCTCAAAGATGGACCAGACTCCACCAGTCCTCAGGGATGAAAACGGAAAGGACATCAGAAGTTTTCTAAACTGCTCCACAGCTGGCCCTGTGGCTGCCACATCTGATATCTGAGCTGTTGCCTAACGTGTTCGTATTAAGATAGAATCCAGAAGTTTAACGATAGTGAGAAGCCATTCTTCTCAGGAATTATGATGTGATTGGCAGACCTTCTAGGATCAGGCTTAAACTAGCTGGGTTATCTTGTCATTTTACTTGTTATACTAGTGTGTGTGTGTGTGTGTGTGTGTGTGTGTGTGTGTGTGTAATTGAGTGTGTAGATACATGAGCATTGTATGTGTGTTATTATGTGTCCAATCCTATATTTGAAAAGTTTGCTGTGATTTCTAACCTGTTGTCTCACTGGTCATGGATAACCACTTCTCTTTCAAGCCACTTAATGCAGTTAAAAGCCATCCCCAGACTTATGCATTTTACAGGGAAATGATAGATACCAGGATGGATTCAGAGCATACCACATCCTGAGAGTGTCTGGTCATCTCTTCTCCTCTGGGTGAGTGAGATGTTCCAGTGTAGTCTGGCCCCAGAAGAAGCCTGTGCAGAGAAGAAAGATGCAAAATTCACTCATGATACCAATAAATACTGATTTATCTGACATCATCTTCTGTACTATAGGAATAATTGTGTGTAAAGTGAGACAGTGCTGATTTTTGATCATTGATATTTTTCCTTCACTAACAGAATGCATTTTTACACACACACACACACACACACACACACACACACACACACACATGCATACCAAGTAAAATGATAAGCTAAACCAGCTAGTTTAAGTCTGATTCTGGAAGGTCTGCCAATCATATAAACCTTGAAAAAAAAATGGTTTCTCACTAACATCAGAAGACTCCTTGGACCATCCTGCTAAAATAAATCAAAGTGCATAGTTACACCATTAACCTCAAAGGGGGAAATTCACACAATAGCCTTTCTCTTGGAGATTCTTCATCTTTAAATGTGAATGGGATGGACCCTGATGGGATTCTATGGAGCAAGGACATGGTCTTTGGAGGGTGCTGGGTCATATATGTGAATACCTGTGAGGACCAATGAAAAAGGCTTACTGACTCTTAGAAAACATGTGACACCTCTTCACTCTTGCCATAGAATCTATTGCTACTGTGTGTATCCTGATTCAGGCTTAGGGATAAATTCTTGTGTACCTCTGTGTGGTTGGGAGTGGGTATGTCTGTATGTGTGTGTTTGTGTGCAATTCCAAATGTTCCAGCATGCACTTGGAGATCAAAGGACAAACTCATGAGCCCCACCTTGCTTAGGAGATGGTCTTATGTTTGTTTCCTGTCTCCCTATGTAAGACAAGCCAGCTTCTGGAGGTTCTTCTGTTTTTGTCTTTTATCTTGGCATAGGAGTCCCTGTGGATGTGGTTATGGGGGATTGTCTTGGGTACCTTAATTGATATGGAAAGACCAATCCTGAAAGTGAACTGCACCACTCATTTCTGGGCTTGGGGCCCTGGAGTGCATAAGAATGGGCAAAGTGATCTGAGGGGAAGCATGCTTGAATTTCTGGCTGTGCTCCTGACTACTGATATAATATGACCAGGTGCTTGAAGGCCAACCACTGTGACTTCCCTGCAGTGATGAACTGTCACCTGGAACTGCAAGCTAAAGCAGCTCCTTCATCTGCTAACTTGCTTTTGTCATTTTTATCAGAGCCACAGAAATGAAGCTACAGCCAAGGAGAAATTTCCCAATATTCTGCTGATACAACCAGTGGTTGGGCTTTCCAGAAGAAATTGTCCTTACTTGGTTTTCTTCAGGTGAAAAATGATTTCTTCTCCATTTAGAATGATCTGATATTGAACTTTTGGTGCATATCTTTCCTGAAAGTAGTTAATGATATAGTCATAGCACAGAGTTCTCAGGCAATTTTAAATTAATATCTATTATAATACACTGATTGTGTACACTATACAATACAATAGCAGAAATACAGAAGTTGAAAGCATTTTGCTTACATATTATCTCTCTTATATCTAAAATAAATATTATTTGCACATTCATATGGATTTCATAAAATATATTCACTTGAAAACCACACAGGCTAACAAGGCTCTAATTTGTGACATGGAGACTTGCTGTCTGCTTTAATGTGTAATATACTGTCCTGTGTGCCATAATAAATTAGTATCTATTTTGACTTTAAAATAAATTGAATATATATTTTTAAATGGTTTTAAAAATTCATTGAGAATCAAGCGACAGATATTACAGAGAGCATTATTGAGAGAGCATCAACAACGTGGTAGCCTGCCTTTACATTGTAGAAGCGTATTATCGCTGGGGAAAGGAATGGGTAAGGAGACAGGAGTTTGAAAGGCTGAAAAAACGCACTGTCTCCCTTAAGAACTATCTGCCTTGTTTGTGATCCCTTCTCCTCCCACAGAGTTGAGGGAACATCCAAACAGCTTTACCTGAATTATCAAGAAAGGCAACTGATTCTCTGATATTAATTTATAACCAAATTTTGAGAAGCCCTGTGCTCTCTCCTCCACAGTGTTATGGACAGACTGTTGCTAAGGCCACAGGACCAGGGCTTCCAGGGGAGGGGGCCCCTCTCACAGTGACTGACAGGCCCCCTGCTGAGAGCACTGCTGGTGATATTATAGCTAGCTAAGAGACTTCCAGGTGTCTGGATTTTCCTTATAAGGAAATATATTTTTGGCTTGGGACATAGTAAAGGAATACCAATGGCCAAGCATACTGTTCCCCAGCCTTTTCCATGTTCCCTGGGAATCAAAGAGTCTGGCTGCTTGGAACACCCCAACTTCCTCAAAAATCTATTAGAAGGGACCTCCAAAGTTTCCTCTTGAACCGGATGCCCTCTCAGAGGCCTACTATACTGTCTTGTGGTGCTGGGGCACTAACTCTCTTGGACACCTAGCCATGCGGTTGTCTGCCCATTTGTCGGTGGGCTTAAAAGCCCTTCTAATAAGTTTCGTACCCAACAACGTTTCTGTGTCTCCCCTGATCACCACATCCAAGAACTGTCAAAATCAGAGCGGATAGCTGTACTCCAAGATGAAGCTGCTGGGGTTGCTTGTGATATTACACTATTCCAGAAAGCCCTTCGCCTTTGTCTTCAGATGATTATGAAATATAACTTACCTTCTTGCCATACCTCTCTGTTTGGTTGTTCTCAAGCCCTCTTCTTTGTGAACTGGGTAGTTTTTTAGGATGAACTATTTCATAAGGCTTCAACTCCAGGGTTAACGTTGTATCTATCACTAGAGAAAGTCAGAAACCATTGATAAGAAAGGTTTTGTTCTGTTTTGTTTGGCTGATTACTATGTTGTATGGACATGAATTAAGCACTCAGAACAAATTGCAGGACTGATTCAACTTTAATGACCTTTCATTGCAGTTTTACCCCCCAAACTGTAGATTCTACAGGATATAAAGCTCTTATTGAGTCTTTCTTACAGAAACTTTAAAGGAACAGAGAACACATAGTGAAAAGTTTATAGGTAAAAGGTTTTTCTTAATGTACTTTAAGCTATGGCAGATAGATAGTTTCTTTGTTTACAAGTAGTAAAGAAAGAACTGACTCAGAGTCAAAAGATGTGGCGTGCAGTCCTAGCTAAAAGACCTGATGAAAGTCCCTTTGTCTCTCTATCATTTGTTGTCTAGCTAGGGTAGTAGAAAAGCACATACCAAAACTGTGTGAAACTCTGCAGCAGCAATGTAGGAAAACAGAAACACATCTCTTCTGTATTTTGGAGTTTTGCAATTTTTTCACATGAGGTCAATCTCATCGTGGAATGCTGTTTCCACAGCTCCAAGATAGATATTTACTATGGCAATCAGAGGGCATTCAGGGTGTGGCTTAATTTAACTAGTGTGCAAATCACAGCCATAACTGCTACTGCGGAGTTCACAAGGGACAGAGTAAAGGGCCCTGAAGGATTACATCAGTATGTATGCATATATGATGCAATTACTGTCAGCGTTATTTTATTTTATCATTCGTTGGGATACTCACTAGAGATTATCAATATGTGAAACATATGAGACATACAAGTGCTAAAGCCAGCCATAGATAGGAACCTTCAGAGAGTATCATTGAATATCTAGTGATTGTTTTGAGTTTAGGCAAACCATTATCTGTATTATTCAAGTGTTTCAGCAGGAGATTTACTATGCACATGTTTATGAATGGAAATGTGCAGGTTCCCAGCATTTGACTTTTAAGCATGATTTTATGCCACCCCTAGCAAGACAACCAGTGAGGGCACCAGCTATGAACTCAGCTTATCCACAGTGCAGTAAGGGAGCAGATAACAGTTGTCAAGTTGTTGGCCCATCTCTTAATAATCAGCTTGAAGGGAGAAGGAGTTACCTTTTCAGGACTTTTCTTTTGACTATATTCTACTACTAAAATTCATTCTCAGGAAAATAGCCCAAAGTACAAATTCATAAACAACCTTGATTAATGACTATATTAATATAATTTTAGTTACTAGTGTAAGGTAAATACAGCAACAATCAACATTCAATTCATCTATTTTGAAAAGATATCACATCATAATCAAACAAGATTTTTATTTAGTGAAGTATACAAAATTTGAAAAATATAGAGTGAGCTTTAGAATTCATGTTTCATGTGTGATCTAAAAAATACCATTACATGTACATGTGTAAGTACAAACTATTATGCATTTATGTAAGCATTTAGTTCAATAGAGAAAGACACAGAATATATGCTGTGTAAACTCTACTGCGAGTTTACATTGTGAATGAAAAGGGAAATTTTTTCATGGGTATACTCATCAAATAATCTGATTTTTTTCTGTAAGATGCCTATACTTACCTTGGGTTTGAATGATAAGCCACAGAATGGAAAGCAGGACCCAAGACATGCTGGCTTCTGTGGGTAGCTGAGAGGGCCCAGGCAGCATACAGCTATGGTCTCTCCAGTGGCCAGTTTTATTTTCCTCTAGTTCTCTTTAGAAGTTGAGAAGGAACATGAAGTCTTGAATTTTACTTTTGAGTTAAAGGGCGTTTCCTAACTGTATTGCAGACTAGCCAATGAACTGCAGCACTGAAATCCTGAGAATGTTCCTCCTTTGAGAACAATGTTTACAGCTGTGCATCTGTGGGGAAGCTCACAGCTGGGCAGTTCCTTATCTTGAGTTCTACCCTGATAGGAATGAGAACTCAGGGGCCCATACACATACACTTACATATGCGAATGTATAAAATGTCATTATTGTGCCCATATTTTAAGAAATGGACACAGAATGCAGCTCATCTTTTTCTTCATTTTATGTGTATGGGTACTTTGCCTGCATGTATTTCTGTGTACGACACACATATGCAGTGCCTACTAAGGCTGAAAGAGGGTGTTGAGTCTCCTGGAATTATAGATGGTTGTGAGCTGCCATGTGGATTCTGGGAATCATTGAACTTGGGTCCTCTGGAAGAGCAGCCAGTGCTCTTAAGAATGAGATGGCTCTCCAACCCTAAGAGTGTCATTTTAAGAACATAACACTAAGCAAATTCTTATAAACATGAATAATATAAACCTCTGGTGTTTTTAAATATAAAAGGAGATTCTGGTAATATCAACTACAAAGTTTCTTTTAAAGTTCATATGAGGTTATACAAACATGAAGGCACATGCACATGCATACAGAACTGCGAAGAATCATACATATGTAAATACAATGTTAGCTTCAACCCAACAACATGCATATGAACCTATTTGAACTATACAATGAGCTCTGCTTTAGCCAAATAATGCACCTTTCTGATTATCCGAATGTTGCATTTTCATTCCTTAAATAGAAGCATAGAGAAGGATAAATAATCACCTGAGGACCCAACAACCCAAAATGAGGTCTGCGGACATCTGCACAGTTCATTTTCATTTGTCTTTCATGCAGTGATATAAAAATGGGACTAGTAAAAGAACACCAATCCCACTGCAGAAAGATTTTAAGGCTCTTGAAAGTTTAGTATAGCATTATAATATAAAACTCTTTGGGATATTGAGTAGTAAGATGATACTTTAAGGACCTTTGAATATTTCACATGTTCAAAGGTCCTTGAACCTTTGCATGCATATGGCTCTGTGCATTTCTTCAATTCTTACTAAAATGCTGATACCTGAGGACTAATCAATTAGAAGTTACTGTTTCAAGATGATCCAGTGATTTTCAGGCCATGATACACTACACATAACTTGTGGAAGCCTTCTCCAGCTTACAAAGCTCCTAACTGCTGACCAGACTTTGTATCATCATACTTGGATTTGTCTGCCTTTCATCTCCATCCTTCTCTTTAACCGATGCTGTGCAACGCCATGTTTCTTTTACTGGTCTAGACCATAGGCATCCAACTTTTAGCCTTTCCCACTTGTAATTAAAATAGTGATAGTGTATAATAATTTGTCTTTTAGCAAAAAATACTAAAAAGTTCCTGGAATGTCGTAACACTTATCAGTTTCCTATCTTGCAAGCTATTTTGAAGTGTTTTAGGATCAATGAACCTGAGAGAGCAGGCAAGGGGCAACATGAGAGGTGGTAGATGAAGGGAAGGGAAAGGGGAAATGATGCAATTATATTTTAATTTTAAAAATTAAATAATAAAAATACAACAGTAATAAGGATACTTCTGAAAAGAAAAATATGTAAGTCTGGGAAACATTTAGTTCATAAAGACTTGCAGACTGACTGGTTGAAGCAGCAAGGGATACACAGGTCTGGAGTAGGTTCCAGTGCTCATTCTTGAGGACTGCATGGGTTTTATAGCTGATAATTTCCCGTTCAATGGATTGATAAAAGTTGCAATCTGTCAACCCACCAAAGACAGTAGAATATCTTCTTGGCATAGCCCTGAGAAGCACATAATGAAGCACATATTTTTAAAAGTGCAAGTTTGACAACATTCAATGAGCAGATACTCCATGAAAAGACTTTGAATACAACTCTTAAGGACCGTGCAGATGTTTACTAAATAGCTCAATATCAGTCTATAAATTAAAGCTGTAGTAATAATAATAATGAAGAAATTGTTTACTAAATTCATCTGGAGGGGGGAAAGAGAAATGGCATGTGTATAGACTTTTTGTCCAATATGATTATCAAGAATCAACTAAACATAGACCTTAACTTATGACCATAGAATTAAGGAATTATAAACAGTATCCTGCTTACAGAGAATTTTATTCCCATGAAGCTTGCAACATTTTCAGATATTTCATAATAAAGTTTTGGGTGGCTTGGGATTGCTGCCTAAATACTGTCTAACTAGAAGTAGATTCGGAATTTATACATTCACAAAATTTGCAGTGATTCTCATGCGTATTTAAAAACTTTCACATATTTTTACATTTTTTTCATTATAATAGTAGCTAGGGAGTGTAAGTTCAAAGATCATCATTCTCATTGTACATATTACTGAGGTTTACTCCCATTTTTATGGATACACACACACACACACACACACACACACACACGTCTCTTAAGTCAGTAAGGTGGAGGAAGAGGTGCTTGCAATCAAATCCATAGCATAGCAAATATTTGAAGGTAGGTCATTTTCATAATGGCTTCAGTCTGTCACTAGGATGTAGCTCATGCCAAGACTATTTGAGAGTGCTGCAGGAGTTAGTCAAGTGGCTGGTAAGTTTAAAGGGGGAAGTGATGTCCTTTCTCTGAAGCAACTGCCTGGAATTTATTTGCTCTTTACTGGTATCAAGGATAGATTGGTGTTAGGATAAAGACAGACTCATTGCCTTGGTTGATGCATCAGGAGTTACCCAATGAATTTTCCCAAGCTGAACTTATCCAAACCTCTGGCTTTCTATGCTCATCATCCGTACAACTTGCCTCCCTATGGTGATCATAGCAAGCCACTGTACAGGTATATCTTAGCCATTCCAAATACTGCTGTAATAAGCATGAAAATGCATGTGTATCTTAAGGGTGCTGATTTCCTTTCCTTTGGACTTACAGTCAGAAGTGGGACAGGTACATAACACAGTAGACCTAATTTTAGGTTTTTTAGGAGCCTTCATAATTTTCTAGCTCAATGAAGAATGAGCATACTGTTGTTCATAAAGGCTTAATAATTTATTTCTTCAACAGCCAGCATAAATTGCCTGTTTTCACATTCTCCTGTTTTTGTTATTTTAATAATAAATATTCTGAATGGTGCAGTATAATCTCAGCATACTAGTCTTTGTGTTCATTTCCATGTGGCTAACTAAACAGAACATTGTTACCTATCTGTGGGCCTGATTTTTTTTTAGAAGAATCTATTTGGATCATTTGTTCATTTTGACTAGGTTGAGGGTTTTTTGGTTAATTTTGGGCTATCTGTATTAAGTTAATATCATCCTTTTGTCAGGTAGGTAGAAACCAAGTGTTGCCTCTCATGCTGCATGTTCTTTCTTTGTCCTCTGATTGTTCCCTCTCCTGTGCAGATTTGGAGTTTGATGGAATCCCACTTGTCTGTTTTCGGTTGTGTTTTCTGTGCCATTGGAGTCATATATTTAAAACAGAAATCATTGCTTATTCCAGTGTCTTAAGCATTTACCTATATTTCTTTCTGGTAGTTTCAGAGTTTTGAGTGTTACATTTAGGTCTTTTATCCATTGCAGTTTATTAGAATATAGGATGAGAGGCTGAGGTCAAGTACTAATGCTCTGACCTTGAATAATTAAATTTCCCAGTACCATTTACTGCAGATGTCATCTTCCTTGTGATTTAGTCCCATTTTACTTCTTAGGAATCAGTTGGCTATGGATGTGTGGGTTTATTTTGGGAGTCTCTACACTTTTCCAATGATCTAAGTGTTCTTCTGAAACCTGTACCATGCTGGTTTGATGATATGGCTCTGTGACATGTTTTAAAATCACTTACTGCACTTACTGTATTGTGATATCTCTGGTTCTATTTGGTCATTTTCTTTGGCTTGTTTGGGTTTCTTTGTGCTACTATTATATTTTAAAGTTTTTCCTCTCTATTCAGTGAAGAAAGTCATTGCTACTTTGATGGAGAGTACACTGAATTTGTAAATTGTTTAGGTAGTACAGACATTTTAATAAAATTGTACTACCCAACCCATGAGTGTGAGCATGAGGGATGTTGTTCCTTTTTTTGTTTCAATGTATTTCATTTTTAAAAAAGATTAATATTTTAAGTGTATGTATGAATATTTGCCTGAAAGTAAGTACACCATCTGAGTACAGTGCTCATGGAGCACAGAAGGGGGCATGAGGTCTCCTGGAAATGGAGTTAAGCATGGTTGTTGTTAGCCACTATGTGGGTACTAAGAATTGAAACCCAAAGAGCAGCAAGTGCTCTTAACTGCTAAGTTATCTCTCCAGCCCCATCATATTAATATATAACCTTCATTTCTTCTCCTTTCCTAATTGCTCTAACAAAGATTTTTCTATTTGACTAAGTGAGTGACGAGTTGACATCTTGTCTTACCCTGAACATTAGAGGAAATAGTGTTCCCCATTCAGTGTGATGTTGGTGGTGGGTTTGTTGTGCATTTTTATTATATTTATCATATAGTGTATTGTATATTGTATAGTATAGTATACTTATATAGGTTTTAGTATATTGAGGTATAATCCTTTTATGTCTAATTCATTCAGAGTTTTAATCATGTAGGGAATTTCATCATAAGCTTTTTCTATTCCTATTTGAATAATACAGATTTTTACATTCATTTCTGCTTATATCATATGCTATATTTACTCCATGTTATGTGCATTTTTGGTATATATTTTACTTGGTCATAATGAATAATCCTTTAAATGTGCTATGAGATTCAGTTTGTATTTGGTTGGGGATTTTGCATCTGTATCATTGGGGAAGTTTATCTGTAGTTTGTGTATTGTGTCATTTCTGGTTTGGCAAGAGTAGATAAGTAGTTTAGAAGTTTTATAGAGTGTTTGCTCTCACTTCTTCTTCTAATCCTTTGGCTAGATTGAGTAGACTTTCACAAGGACTTTTATTGATATTTCTAGGTCTATGGTTTCTTGAAATATAGTCTGGGCAAACAAAATTCATGGAACTTACCATCCTATCATCCTTGTGGTCTGGGGTTCCAGAAGGCTTGTCTTCTGCACTTCATCTTTACAGCCTTATGTTGGATTTATAAATTCTGTCTGGGTAGGGTTTTACTTGTGCTTTTTGGGAGTGAAGTAATACAGGACATTCATTCCACCTATCTGATGCAATTGTTCTTCAGGGACTATTTTTTTCTATTTTATTTAAGAGTTGTGTTTAGTAAGACCTGTTCACCAACCCTTTGATATCCAAAGATCTATTCTCACATTTCACATCCCCTATGTTGGTATTTTAATTTCCTTTTGTAGTTGATGTGTTTTGGTAAAGGCTTATCAATTTAATTTTCTTTTGGAATAATCTATGTTTGACTTTGTTATTTCCTTTAATATTTTATTCTAGGCAGCTTTATCTTTTTTACTTTTAAAATTATAGTTCATGTATTTATTTAATTTGTCAATTCTTTTTATTTTTATTGTTTGAAGTAATTGAGTCTCAACTCATGAAACATAACCATTGGGGGCTAAACTGTTTAACACAGTGTTCTCATTATCAATCACTTAAAAATATTTTATATTTCTCTGATCATGAGACATAGTTGTACTCCTGTGTCATGACTTGTAAGACTTACACTGTCTAAAAATTTAGGATTTTCCTGTACCTCTTATTTAAATACATTTTTATTGTACTTTTGGGATATTCTAGAAAAAATGTTTTATAGTAGTTCTATTTATGAAGGTACATGAGACAGGTCTATTCTCATACTAGATCCTGATATAAGATCTGTTTGTTTTTTTTTTTTTAAATATCATATGTTTTCTATGTCCAACACAGTACTGTTGTTGCAAGTAACTTACATTAGTTGCCTAGATGACAGCCCTATTCAAATGTTCTATAAATGTGATGTTCATATTCTTCTTGGTCAGTCTACTAATTTCTTAGAGACAGTCACCAAGTTGACTACAATTACTAGAAGTTTAATGATTTTCCCTTAGCTTGGTTATATTATATTTTGAGCTTAATTACTAAGAGTATAATTTTGGGATTATGATGTCTTCAAAATGAATTGATTTATAGGAAATATATGTATTTTAGCCTTTCTGTGCTAAAAGCACTTGTACTAATATTTATCAAAACTCAGCTTTCTCATGAAGCATATTTGCATCATAAGACTTTTATCTTGGGGTTTATACTAGTCATTTTTCAAGTCTTTGTAAAATTTGTGTGCCATAAATTTAATCTGACCATTTACGTCTTGTTAGATTACTAATGCAGAAAAGAAACATACTGTGTATATGTGGGTGTGTACTTGCTTCCTTTGGGTTATCTAAATATTAGTCAATATGACATTTTGATTCTATTATTAGATATTTGGTTATTCCTCTTTATAAACATTGTATAGATTTTTATTAGGTGGAATTCTAGGTAAAAATACAATAGGTCTAGCATGATAGGTGTGTTGTTCAAATCAAAATGAGAATGAAAATACCAATTTATATTTTTTTCTACAAACTTGTAGGAGAAATATATAAAGTCTTATACGCCTTTGTGAAAAGGAGAGTGTGCTTTGAAACTGACATCGCACAATAGCTTTCCTGTCTGTTCCTGACCCCCCAGCTTTAAGAATAGTTTCATCCACCAATTAGGTCAATTTGATAATTAAATGCCTAAACTCTTTTTATTCTTAGGTTTGGCATGGATTATAGCTTATATGTGTTATTTGTAAACAATGTATTTCTGTATTTAGTTTTCCCCATGATCTTAATTTTGTCATTTCCTTGTATATTTAAATTTACTGTTAATATTACTATCTAGGTTTGTTTATTTTAATTTTGTCTATTTTTTTTATTTTTTAGATTTAGGCATTTATTCTTCCTCCATGTGTGTGTGTGTGTGTGTGTGTGTGTGTGTGTATTCTCACATGTGCCTGCAAACACCTGCCATAACACATATATGGAAGCCAGAGAGCAACTTGGGCAACCTAAATTCTCTCCTTTCAGTATGTGGGGTTAGGAAATCACTCTTTGGTTATCATGCTTGACAGCAATCCCATTACCCACAGAGCAGTCTTTTGGTTTTATATTTCATATTTCTTATTTTATATCTATATGTAGCTTACATATAATACATGACTTCACTCTGAATTCATATTCTTGTTCTCCCTGAAGCCTTTCTTTCTGTTAATAATCTGTAAACATGTATTGTAATCAGTGGCCAATGGCCACATAGACCTATTAAGCAAAGGGCTTAAAATGAAACACAAATTAAACATTCCATTCTGCAGTTATAGAAAGCACAGTTTAATGCTCAGTAGCCATTGATGAGTAGCTAGTGTGCAGCACAGTGCAGATCTCTGGCATCACGAGAAATCCTGACATATAAAAGGAACCAAGGCTTTTGAATTACTGTAGTTGGAAATATAGTATCTACTTTTATTTGGTCATTGATTACAGGACTCAATTTAGGACATATAAAATTTATCACAGAATCTGGTTATCCTGTGTCTTCAGCCTTTTACAGTAGAATATGGTTTATTTTCTTATTTGTTAACTTATTAAGAAGACTTCCTGTTGTTGTAGTATGTAATTTTATTTATAAGATCTAATACAATGTATGTATTATGCAAATACAGCACTGATGGAATATGGCAAAGACAAATATTCAGTACTGATGCAATCCTCCTGCTCTTGTACCCTCCATTTATTCTTCTTTCTCTGTTGTATCCTTCTCAATGTTCCTGTTCCCGTGTTTCCTGGGTCCTACTGCCCACCCCCTATCCTTTCCAGATATGCTGGGTTCTCCTCACATTTGCTTCTACTTAGATATTTTTAACTCTTTGGAGCAAGGAACTGTGTATGAGAAAGAACATTCAGTATTTGTCTTTCTGAGACCAGAATCCCTTACTTAATGTATAGAAGCTTTAAGCTTTGAAGAAGTTAAATTGCCCCCAAAATTCTTTGCAAGGAACCCTCATATTCTCAGGAGTTTGATTAGATACACAATCCTAGCCTTTAAATACTTTTTCTCTGAGACTTTAATAAACTTTCTGCTTTGTGGAATAATATTCACTTCATTAATACTGCAACTCCCACAAGCCATAGATTTCCCTAAAAACTCGTTTTTAATATTTTTTTCCTTATTTTACTTCATTTTTATACTACTAGAATTTAAATAGACTTGGTAACAATAATATCCTGTGTACTGATACATTCTTTTATGCCCTTACTTAAGAGAAAATATTTATGTCTTTTAAAACTCACTAATATTCTATATTAAAAAATTTAAATGTCTTTCTGACTAACTAGTAGTAGGTAAGGAGCCCTCATACAAAATATAAGATGCATTCAGCATTATGACAAGGATTCTTCTTTTGAAAATACTTATGTCAGACTCTTGAGCATCTCCAAGACCCATCTCTGAATCCATTTATTTATATAAAATGCCTCCTTAATGAGCCCTCATCGAGCAACAATGTCAGCTGGCCAGATCTCCCTGAAGCTCCTAGAGAATGGACCACCAACCAAAGAATACACATGAAGGGACCCATGGTGCTGGCCACATATGTGGCAAAGGAGGGCCTCGTTGGAGGTTAGTGGGAGGAGAGGCGTTTGGGCCTGAGGGTGTTAGATGCCCCAGTAAAGGGGAATGCCAGGGAGGGAAGACAGGAGTGGGAAGGTTGGTAGGGGAGCGCCCTCATAGAGGTAGGGGATAGGGGGTTTCCAAAGGAAATGAAAAAGCATCTGAAATGTAAATAAAGTAAATATCCAAAAAAATAAAATAAAACATAAAAGATCCCTCATCATTGATTCTTAGCAATCAAACATTCTTACTGTCAATAAGCATAGCCTCCTTGGTTTGGTAAGAGCTGACTCTGTAGCATTCCATGAATGAAATAAAGTCTTCTGCTAGCAACAAGAATCCTGTGAGGCTGATTCAAAGTGAAAACCTCCATAAAATGATTGTTCAGAGGGCCATGTCCTTTAGCCATACGGACTTCATTATTTCCATCCAGTTCACTGGCTGTATTTTCCAACTTACCCATGCTAAATTCAGAATAAAGACTGATTTATTTCTCAAATGATATAATTACATTTTAATACCTCCTATATGCATTAGACTAGTTCTGAATAGATCCAGTAACCATATGTTAAGTAGTTTCATACATTAAAGTACATTTTATTTTAATGGGTTTTCCTCTATTAGTGTGTGTGTGTGTGTGTGTGTGTGTGTGTGTGTGTGTGTGTGAAGGTGAACTCGCTTGGTTACTGTGGGCACCATTCTAAATTCTTGCAAGAATCCTTTTTGCCCCTGTAGATTGCAGGGATTCAATAAGATTTGTGGTAGATCATTTAAATTACTGGCACTGTTACAGAGACCCTGAAATAAAATTAGACTGCACAATGTCTGTTTTGAGACAGAACAAAAAGAATGATCCCTGAAGACATAGTCCTCCTCTTCTATAAAAGAGCATAAATATCAAAATGGTGAACATAGGTGCGCAATCTTCACATGTTTAATATATACGGTGTGTATACGCAGTACAAGTTTTACATATATAAATAAATGTGAAGACTCCGAGACTAAATGTGAATGGAGAGCTGGGGAAATATTCTCTGGCTGTGTTTTCTTCTTGAATTGACAGCTTTTCAGGACTTTAAGGTCCCAGCTTTTTCTCTGTGAAGAATGCTTCATCTCTTAGGCTCCCAGAGAGTTTTTTTTTTTTTCCTCCATTTAACTTTTTCCTAAATTTGTCTTGATGTTTCTTAAAGGGGAAATGTTTTGTTTCATGCTTTACTTTCTCTCTGCCCTAGTTTCCCATGATAGTTTCTCTTTTTCTTTTCATTTATTTTTCTTAAGAGTATGCAATTCAACTTTTGTTTTCCTTATATTCGTTTTTGAAATCTCTTTTTTCTGGATTTAGTATTACTTTAATTTTAGCATTTTGATCCCCTGTAATCTCTGCTTTTCCAACATTTCTTTCCTTTTTTATTTCCTTCTGAAGATTGTCTGTATTTTCTGACTTTTTACTTAATTTTAACTATCATCCTGTACATCCCACACACTTTATTGTGCATTTTTTCTCATGCAAATTTCAAGACCTAACATGTCTCCCCTTTGCAGTTTGTGTTATTATTTCATACTTCGTACGTATTCCTCTGTGACTATGATGATCGGTTGCTACTGCCATCGCTGTCACCACTGCTGTGGATGGTAGATTCTCTTGTTCAGTGCTGTGTCTTTCCTTTCAGTATTTGTTTTGATTATTTGATGCTGTCATAGCAAAATATCTCATTTTTATATGAAATTACTTTCATTCTCTTTAGCAGTGTCTGTAGAGAAGGGTGGGCCTTAGATCTCAGCTAGAAAATCCTAGTCTGCGGGAAAGGCGTGGATAAGTTCTCCCTGTTGTGGATGGACACTGTAGACACACTAGTACTCTATCACTTCCCAATACATAGCCCTCAAGTCAGCTCCTCACCTCTTGGCCTCAGAGTGTTACTTGTATTACTGGTTTTAGAGGTGTTGGGTGCCAAGCTATCTGGTATTGACCTGTTAGACACATTCCCCTAGGTCTAAAATTGTGGCTGGTCTTCTTTTACACTGAATTTACTCCTGAGTTCACTAGGCAGAGTCCTTTTTGCAGGGTTGAAACACACAGTACTGTGTATAAGGCAGTGCCAGCGACATCCAGAGAAGCATCTGGATGCATTCCATGACTCCTGTGCCTCCTATAGAGTTGTCAAGAAGCTTGTTTTCTAAGCCAAACCCCAGGAAGGTCTCAAACATTCCATTATACATTTTTTTGAGGGTGTCTTGGTTTTAGAACAAGAACAAAACTTGAACTATGCAATATTAGCAATATACTGGGCACCACAGAGTGTTTTTACAATGGTGCACATGCACAGGTTTTCTTCATGGCCAAATTTACCTTGATTTTTCTGTGGACTGGATCCTTAGAACAACCCTTTTGGTAGAAGCCTACTTAGGTAATCTCAGCTATAATTATTCCTTTTTTACTTCTCCATTAATGTTTTAAGAAGAAAGTCTAGACCCCACGGCTCATGTGACTTCTGTGGTGAGATCCTATTGCATGCAACCTCAAAGATTGCTGAGGTTGTGTCATTCTGAGGTCATCTGAGTCAGTCCTCAGGGGAAGACACATGGTCTGGAGGGAAACTGAAGAACTCAAATCTTCTATGTGTGTATCATCTCCAGTTGCAACAAAGCAAAAAAGTACCTGCATTAGTTTGAGAGGCCTTGTCTGTCAAATACTCACATGAGAAATGCTTTTCAGCCATGTTCTTAGGGATTCCACATTGAAAACATACAGCTTCTCAAAGTGGTGCAGAACACTAATAATGTGAAATGCTGGTGTTGTACCATTACACAGAAAGTTAGTTTTGATGCCTACATTTGGTCAAAAACCATCATTACATGGTGGATACTTTCAAAGTTAATTGTTTGGTGCACATGAAGGAATTTTTGTTTTACTTCCTTATTTAATATCACTCCAAACAGAATTAATGGCAATGTCATTATAAAGATGCAGTGAAGGTATTCTCATATGCTCAATAAATGTAAATTATCAAGGAGTATGGTCAGTCTGAGGGTGAATAAACAAAAAGGAATTAGACGTGGGTCTTTCAAGTATTTCTTTATGCTTAATTTTGGTGGGGAGTGGATATGTGATTTTTTTATATTCATATTCTCCAGATTTCAGATTTCTATTTCTGCTGTTCAAAATTTCTGGAACCAAAATATCTACACAAATGTTTCAGATGTTAAAAATAATGACTGTGCAGTAATACAAAATGTAGCCACCATCACTAAGATTGCTATGACTAAACTTCACAGATGATAGAAAGCATCACTTTACTGCTTGGTGCTATGAATATCAAAGTTACTGTTTGGGTTCTTAATTCATGGAATTCAGTTCAACTGGAAATTTTACCCACATGCCTATAATACCAGCAATGAGGTTGAAGCAGGGGAACATGAGATATTGCATCCTGGACTATGCGACTATGCAGTGAAACACTAACTCAACAAAGAGAGAAGAGAGAGGAAGGGGAGGTGAACAGCAGGGGTCTTCACTTCCTCCCTTACTCTTAGCAATGCATAGTTAATGATAAAAGGGATGGGTGGTGGATGTCCTAAGCTATCTGTTTGGTTGCCTTTCCAAATGGATGCGACCTGAGCGTGGATCATGATAAGGAGCCACTGACTGCACTTACTGAGTGCCCATAGACCACCAGGATGAGAATCTAGGCAAACGATAGAGACAGAACTTTGGCTTTATAAAACAGTAAGGGCATCCTGGAAAGCTTCAGGTCTCAGAGCAAGAAGAGCCAACTCCTGATACACTGTATGTTCCAGCTCTCTGGTCATGCTTTGACTCTGTGGTTTTCCTGTCTTTCATCATAGCTTCCTTTGCTTGGATTTTATGGGCACTGTGAATCTTGCATTGGCTGTATTATCTTTCTGGTTTAATTAATATTTGTTTCTGGGTAATGAGTGTTGCTTATAAACATGTAACATTGTGTGTTTGATACTTCAAGAATCTCATCTGACCTGGGTTTAAAATTTCTGAAGTTTCCCTACTTTTTAAAAAAAATTTTTACTTTTTCTTTGTGTTATAAAGTATTTAAATATAATTTATGTACATATATGTGTGTGTATTTAAAGAATAGTGCCATATGCAAATGCAGAACAGCTACTCTAAACAAAACTCTTTGGTTCACTAATAGTTTTAATGATCTGTGTGCAGTGCCCTGAACATGCCACACTTTTGCTGGTAGTGTGACTTTTATTAGTCTTAGTATCTCTCTGGAAGGTCATATTCCTTTATAAGTATATGATAATTTTGATAAATATATGATATACTTGTAAATATATGTAATTCAAGATGTACATAACAATTCCACTGACAAGTTCCTCCAGCCCTTTCCTGGTAAACATTCTCCCATGCATCCTTGGAGCCATTTATCACCATTTCAGCAATTATTTTATCCTCATATTTATTTATGGAAAGCTTCACAATCTGGCTGCACAGCATTTAAAGAGGTTCAACATTTTCCTCCTAATACCAGCATGGTAAATGGAGGCTTTGTAAATATTTACCTTGAAGAACTAGGAAATAACTAGCTAAGCAAAACTGCACAACTTAAGTTTAGAGAAAGCTTTTTGTTAGTTGATATACTGAATATTAATCATCTCTATAATAAAGTAGGGGGATGAGAAGTAATTTTAGAAGTGGCTCTTAAATTGGGATGATGTTATTTCAGCAACACAAACCTCACGAATGTCTATAAACATTGTTGTAGAGATAAAAATAACAGAATTTGCATGCTTAACATTCTAGTATTCACATGTTTTCTGTGCAGAATAGTTTTGCAACTGGTAACATAGTGCTGCAGATGGTAAATTTGGATTGAGGTGGGAAGGGTGTGTCTTAGCGGTAGAGTTCTTGCCTACCATGCATGGCTTGCTAAGTTTGATTTTTGGTACTGAAAGGAAAAGGATGGATGAAGCTAGTTAAGTCCGTGTGCTGTTCCAATGCTTAGTAGCTGTGTGATGTGGGCAGAAACCATCAGTTCCCATCTTTATATCAACCTTCTCAATTAAGTATGTGACAAAGTTTTCCATAAGATTCTTATAAAGTTAAGTGAACATAACACCCCGAAACCAAGGCACATGTGTATGCTTGTGTTACTACATTATGCTATACTGTTCAAATGAACAAATCTACAATTGGTTGCAATTTTCTTCTAAATACTTCTCAAATTTATTGTTTGTTGGTTTACCATGATATAAATCCAAAGTCATGGCTCCACATAGCCTTAGAGCAAGGAGAAAGATCAATTTGATATAGAAATTCTAACTGAGACTTAGACTTGATAAAAGAGAAGGAAACTGACTAGGGATGTGAAGAAAAATTTTATAAGCATAACAACATGGAAACAAAGGGACAATCTAAGAAAGCTTACCAATGTGAAATGTAAAATTCTTCAAATATTCCAAGTCCACATCCTTCTCAAATGTATGTAACATCATAACTTGTACAGGGTGGCTCTGTGATTGACATTTAATAGTAGTCCTCTTCCTGATATATAACTATATACCTTTCCAGATTATCAGAATGCCTCTCTCTATATTTTGCTTTATATTTTCTTTACATGCTTCTTAGAAATCCCTCAGTTTTAATAAGAAGCAGCTATAACAGATCACCATGATAATCAACTAATAAAGAGAAAGTGTCTGTATGTTGGAAGTTTTAGACCATGGTCAATTGGGCATATTGCTTTGACCATATACTGATCTCATAATTTATGGTGGCAAGAGCACAATCATTCACCTCATGGCTGAGATGTGAAGGAGAGAGAAAGTAGGGGGTCAGGGTCCTCCAGTGCCACTTATCATGACTTCAATGACTTGACTGCTTCCACTTGGGCTCTACCTATGAAAAGCTGCACCCCTTCCCAAAAGCATCAAAGCCTTTACTCCACAGACGTTTGAAGACATTCAGTATTCAAATTATACAACCATCGTTGCCAGTGGAAAAGTTATGAGTCTTACCTCATTTTATACATGAATAAATCTGAAGATGTTGAGAATGTTTAAATGACAGACATCAGGCTAAAAGTTGGCTCTTGGTAATAACAGGACTACTGCCCCTTCCTAAGTGTGCTGTGGGCCCTCTGACATGAACTTTCTCTTTTTCCATGTCTCCCTATTTCTTTTCATCATCTTTGTAGCATGTTTTGCTCTCACGTTCCTTTTTCTGCCCATTTGACTCTTCAGCTTTGTAGTGGATCGGCTCAGTCATGCTAATAGCATGAAAGATTAAGGATGTCTTGCTGAAGCTGGATACTGAAGGCTCCATGCCCATTATAGGCACAGAAAACAAACATGTCCCAGCAAGTTACCATGACAGCCAAAGATTTTAGAAGATCAGTTTAGTGGCAGGAATTAAGTCACGTGGAGTGGGGGGAGTTCTTTGCTGAGTCTGAACTCTTAAGTTTGAATGAAAGCTTTCTCTGAGAGAAATATCACAATTCATGTAGGTCAGTGGCTGGCACTTCCTTTCATAAAAGCAATTGGGACATTACAGGGAGAGTGATAAGCACAGCCATATTTTTTTCTGTTTCCTATTTTACCAAGTTGAATTTGTAAACTTCCTTAAATCCTCTTTCCCATGACAGTTATAGAAATAAGATGTCAACATTGGTCTGAAGACAGATGCTCGGTCATTGTTCCTCAAACAACCTTGGAGATAGTTTTTGTTAAGAAACATCTGTCACAAATTCAGATTGAAAAAAATCCTAAGTATCCTAAGTATTGTAAAATACGAGGGCTAGATAGTATAAAATCATCAACTTAAGTTTGTCTCCAAAAAAGCACAAGTTGAAAGGAAAAGTATAAACCATTGTTTCAACTAGGAACTGAACAAGAACAAAAGTGGTGTTGATGTACGTGGGCTCCTGGAGGCATACACATAATCTATAGCAGTCTGACTGGGGGGAATAGATAGAGTAGGAAGCATTAGGTTGATCAAGCTTTTAAATAGTATATGGTCTAAATAAATGCTGCAGCAATGGATGAAGCTAGAAATCACTGTACTAAGAAAAATTATTAGGCACAGGCATACACACATAGACACACAATTAAAGATGTTCTCTGAGAAGACTGGCAAGGAGTAGGAACTGACAGAGATCAACGTTGCATGGGACTTTGAATGGAGTTAAAACCACTGAATTATAGATCATATTATACGCTATGTGTATTTTATAAAGTTAAAAAACTAGGAGGAAATTAACTTGGACTGCTAAAGCAAGAGTGTAGAAAAGAAAGCTTGGTGGCTAGGTAATCCAAACTTCCGGTTCCCCTGACATAAAGTAGTCAGAGCGGTACCCATCTCATCTCTGCTTCTGCCTCTGTCAGGAAGCTTTTACTATGGACACCATTTATACTAGGCAAAGCTTGAGCTAACATCCAGCCCCACTGCCAGGGCTTCCTGAAGCATTCAAACTCAATATCCTGTTCTCCACCAGCAATAGACAACTCTGTTTGATACTTTATCTCTCTGGAAGGGTACATCTGGAGAACAGATCCTTAGACACAACTAGAATCACTGCAGCAAGGCTGGGGAAGAACATGTGGAATACATTTTAAGTGCTATAATAGCAGAGATGCCTTATCATAACCAAGACACTCAATGTGAGTCTCTTCCAAGCATGGAGAGATGTAAGAAGTATTAGTGAAATAGCTAATTCTACGATGGGGTTGTTGTTGTTGTTGTTTTGTTGTTGTTCTTTGAAGGGTTGTGACTGTTTGTGAATCCTGGTGATTATGATGAACTATGCTTAGGTAATTGTGCACTAAAACCCATTTGGGGCTTGCTTTTGTGGCATAAGCCATAACTGAACCACGTGACTGGCTATTGTCAGCCCTGGGTGGATCCTAACAGGTAGCCACATTGAAAAGTCTTCATTGTAATGAAAATAGAATGATGTCCATGAAGTTTATTTGTAAACTTGGCCTCTGGAGCTGAGATAGTGCATCTCTCAGGACTCAAAATCCCAGACCCTTTAGGCTGGGCATTTGACATTGACTTTCCTGTGACCCTAGTCTTTACTAGTCATCAGTTTGAAAGGTATCAGTTCTGGGAACCTTATTCAAGAGAACAGTCCTTTAACTTATTGTGGAACCCTTGGTCGCATCCTGGATCAGGATGAAAACCTTTACACGCAAACTTCGATATCAACTCACCTTTAAAGAATCCTTGAATGTTTCTCAGCTAAAACTTTGGAGAAAGCTAAGGGTATAAAGAAACACCCCTACCTGCCATTTTTATGACATTAGCTGAGCATGCTTAGAGCCATTTTTGTATGTCATCATTATAACTTAAACTGAGCATGTTCAAGCAGTTCCTATCTGCCATTTGACATTTTGGAATACATGTTATATTACCATGACCAAAAATGTGTCTGCCATCTTTCTTCGTGTAATGATGACATTAAGCTGAGCATGCTTAGGGAGAGAGTCACCTGCAACTTTCTATATCATGTATAGAAATTGTATATAAAAATCCCCATACTTCCTTTGTTTAGGGTGTAGAGTTATTGCTTTAAATACAATTTCAGGTCCTGCTCCCTTCTGTAGGAATGAACATTTATTCTTTTATTTCTTGGCTATACTTTTCTTGGGCTTTGTATTCACCAAGATACAAACTCCTTGAATAAGATTACAAGTTGTTTAAAGAATAAAATGACTTATCCCTCATGTAGAAAGAATAATTCTTAAGGTTAAAATTGCCCTCACATACTAGAGGAGCTCATGGTCTCATGTGATACTTGGGTAGGGAGACTGCCATAACTGTTCAATATATGCCAAAGCCTTCAGATTTCAAGAAAACTATTCAATAGATTAGTAATATGTCGGGATCCAAACCCAAGAGATGCTGAGGGCCAAACCCATGAAATTACCTGCTGTCAGTTAAGGTGCAAGGTTAGAAAGGACAGGGCATTTGCGGTCTTGGGTCCCAGGAATTGAAAGAACGACTGACTGGTATTTCCTGAAAACCGGTTATTGTAGTGGGTTGGCCTTGGGCCATGTGTGACCTTTCTGCCCGCCTGTCTTTTTAAGCTGCTGTCCTGAAATAAACTTCAGGAGCTTGATCAGAATGCATGACTTGCTCTCCTTCCTTGCTGTCTCTTGTCCCCCATTCGTCCGTCCCTTCCTTAGGCCCATGTTGATGACCCCGAGGGCCAGAGCAGTAATACACAAAGGGAAAAGTATAGAAATAATAACCTAATCTTGGACATATGCCAAGATACCCATCTAGCATTGAAAAATCCCCCTGTTGTTGCCAATGTTGCCTGCAAAGAGCCTTCAGCCATTCTTGGAAATTACAACCATTGATAATAGTAATCTTGCACAGGTTCTCATCTATGTTGGTGGAACTGTTATTTGTGGTTGATTGCAATTAGAGAATAAGGGCTTTTTCTTTTTTATTCTGACTTTGCTCCATTCTAATACTCCTGCCATGGTCAAACCCAGAGTGTGGCTAGTTGAAACCTTCACTGAGGCATGCATACTGAGCTCCCACTCTCATGCTACCCAATCCTGTTTCCTCACTTTCCATCACACCAACAGTAGCATGAACGCACTTCAAAATCAGTTTGCTAACAATCCTTGTCAGAATCTGCTCCTACAGTAACACAGACTTCAACACAAGGAACTTCAGGAAGATGATGTCTGTATTATTGTCCCTCACTGCATAAACTTTGCCCTTAATTAGCCAAAAGGCTGAGAAGTGATAGTGCATTAACTTTGGCACAAAACAGTTTTGAAATGGACTATCACTGCTGACCAAGGAAATATGAGCAGCATTGACAAAACAAATTAGAATCAGGGAAGATTGACAGCATAAAACAGTAATTGTGAAAACAAATTGAAGTTCTTCAAACTGATCAAGGTCTCAGACAAATAACAGTGAGAGACAGTGCTGGAGATAAATGAAGGAACGGGCTGGTGGCGATCTCAAGCAGATTGTGCTACTAATTTTTAAAAAAGAGAGCAATAAAAGAGACACACACATACATGCACACATGCACACACACATACACACGCACGGAGAGAGAGAGAGAGAGAGAGAGAGAGAGAGAGAGAGAGAGAGAGAGATTAGTGCCCTTTAGATGTATTAAGGAGTTTTGAACTATAAGGTTGATCAAGAACAAAGTAACATCATTTATTAAGACATAGTATGTTCAAACACTACTCTTTGTGTTTATTTGTATATCTTATATATGACTAACTTCTAGTTCCACGCATGAAAAACAGCTACTTGAGAGTTCTAGGTTCAAGATTTTTAATTATTCAACATTATAAAAGATAAAGTGAGGTCTGGTAAGATGGTTCTGAAGGTAAAGATGTTTTCAGAGCAAGTCTGGTGACCTGTGTTCAATCCCTGGAACCCACATAAAGATGGATGAAAACAACCGACTTCACTAAGTTGTCCTCTGAGCTCCACATGCATGTATACATAGGTGTGTGAACACACACACACCAACACACCCCCCCACACACCACATGTATACTCTACATGATGTGAGGGTCAGTGAAATGACTCAGTGGGTAAAGGTCTCACACACAGGATGGAAACAACTAACTCCTGCAAGTTGTCCTCTGACCAGCACACACATACATAGCAAATAAATATAGGTGATCCAAAAGTAAAACAAAACAAATGACAATGTAAATTGTGTCTCAGAGAGTTATTAACACAAGGAAATAAGCAAGCAAACAAAACTAACAGGGGCTTAAAGATTACTCACAAGCAGATTAAGATTTCATGTGAAATAGGAATGTATTTCCAGGTCAGAAGAAAGTGTTCTAAGTTTATAGTCTTAACCTCAAGACTCAGCCATATGTAAGTAGCTCTGTACTTAAGAAACTCCCACATGGAAAGAAAGAATCCAACAATGAGAGTTGATAGGTGAACTCCAGAATTACTGAGTCTGGATGTCCACCCTTGAGATACAGAATGAAGAGACTGTCAGAGGCAAGGGTGTTGGGAATGGGTACAGTGACAGAAATATAACACAGGGGAATGCCACCACGATAATAGGGGAGCATGTGCCTTGTCAGTGGTAAAGCTACTTCACTCATTCATGTGAGAGAAAACCCAACTCGACATGCTTTGGACAACAAGGAAAATTTATTGATTGTACAAGAAGTCCCAGCAAAAAAGTGGACCTAGTTCAACAATTGTTAATCCACCAGTTCAATAACATCTTAGGATGCGCAGTAGAATTTTGTTTATCTGTCTGTTCTATCTTGTTCACATCATCCTTGTCTTCAGATCACAGCACAGCTGCAGCAGTACCAGATGTCAACAACCAGAAGAAAGGATGAATGGAGAAATATTTCTCAGAAATTTCCCAACATGCCTCCTCCCTCATCCACATGGACAAAATGGGGAGTTACCCATCTACTTACAAATCTCTGGCAACACAAATTGTGATTGTTATGAGTGGGTTAACATAACACATATGGAATGGTGCCCATCACTCTAAAACTGGACAGCTAGACTAAATTAGAGCTCTTAAAGCAAGGCAGAGGGTATTTGGTACCCAGTCAACCATGTTGGTTCTACCATATGTCAATGAAGCTGAAGATGTTAAAAACAATGTGGTTATGTTGTTGACAGACTATCTGAATTTTTTTCTTTTAATCCAAGAATTTAGATGCTTATGCAAGATCTCACAACTTAAAATTTATTTCTACGAAACCAAAAACAGTTTAAAAAATAAACTCTGTGTGGTCAACATCTTTAATTTAGACCAAATAAAACACATCTGCAATCCAAACCCGGCCAACAGGTCACAAGTTTGTAACTTCTGGTTTATGTTCATTTCTTTAACTGAAACATTCGCTATTTAGAATGGGAAGCTCACTTTAACTATGCTAGTAGTTGGCATACAAATATCTGTGGTTAAATTTTTTTAATAAACACATTTTACTGGATTGTAGAGCACCCCCAAAATAACAAAGTTAATAAAAATTTCAGAAGAAAGGGTAGCAAGGACATAGAGCAGGGTGTTTACATATTTTTCTTTCTTTTTCTTAAAAAAAAAAAAACAAAAACAAAACAAAAAAAAAACCCTGGATGTTCTAAGTAACAAATTAAACAATCAAGACACTGCTACTCATTTAGCAATGAATGCACTCCTCCCCTCCCCCAGTGGCTTATGATTTTGTTTTGTCCTCTCTGTTCTGTTTTGTTTTCATTAGAGGGTACATCATTCCCCTCCAAATGAGGACATTAAGGTCTTCAAGATATTTGAGCAGTCAGTGAACAATGTAGTAAAAATAAAGGGGAAAATCAACTAATTGGAGTTTTACAGTTTATACGTTTTTTAGCCATGTCCCTAGGAATATGGAAAGGAGATAATTTAAATTAGCACAGAGATTTTCAAAAGTGTATCTTTCTTAACCGTTTTCCATCTCCTCAAAATACAACACAAACCAGAACGTGTTAACCTCTGAGGGTCAAGAGCACTAGTAATAAGAAAGTAGGCACAGCTCTTTTCCATCCAAAACATCAAGATTTCCACTCTGGCCATCTGATCATTGACCCTGGCTTAGCTGTTGCTTCAGACTTCTGCATTTGGGTCCCTTAAAGAAAGAAAAACCTCTCAGATGATCAAAGCATTCTGAAAAATTAGCTAAGTAGATAAATAGATGTAAGGTGATGCTAATGAAAAAAAAAACTAAAAGAATTCCATGAAACCCTCCTTTCTAGGGTATAAATTATGTAATGCATCAACAATAAAGAATTAGAAGCAGCAGAAGGTCAGGATGGAAGGTGAGAATCTTACTCTGCAAATGCTGGTGCAGGTAATTAACAGAATAAGAACAGAGGTTGGGAGGGGGGAGTTATGGGCATAGAGAAATAGTCCATGGCACGTAGCCTACTCAGAGGATGAGATGCAGAGAGAATTATGGACGTTGGGAGGTTGACTGTGGGATGTTGCATTTATTCCCACCATTCTTGTGCACTATTATGAAAAAAATGATAAGCTGGGGGTCACCATGACTTTGTAGCTAAGATGTTTCCCAATCTCCCTTACCTAGGTTATAGAAAAAACACAAAGTCAAGACACTTATGCCAGTCCCTGCCCCACAGTAAAAACCTCAGGTGACATGGTTGGGGCTTTTCTCCTTGGTACTAGCAGTTAAAAAAGGACAATAATAATTTCATTATAGATCTCTTATGTGGGTGCAGAAGTGGGCTTACTCTAAAATTCATAAAGGAAGTGCTTTTGTGTTGCCAGGATCAAACAGAAAATAAGCCAGTCATGAGAAATGGCACACTTCGCTCACCTTAGCCAAGTTCACTTCCTCTGGGAGATTACTGTCCACCTCTTCACTTAAATGTAACCCATTTTCCAGGGCCAGTTCACCCTCCAAATACCCTGTCAATGATCTTCTGTCCCACCAGCTCCATTCATGTTGACGCCATAGTGTTTTCTCATTAGCATCTCACACTTTGGCACAAATAACCTTCGAGGAGCTAGGTACAGCAGGCATGTGCAACCCATTTGCTCACTAAAACCATGAGACATTTTGACAAAAGGAACTTTGGCCCTTCCTATTTTATATACAATAGAGAGCCAAGCATAAAAAACTACACATGAGCTGATGGATTTTTGTGTGTCTGCTTTTCATATTCTACCTCTTGCAAAATTAACAATAATTTCATAAAGATCTAATTTTATGTCCTCTAGAATGAGCATCCAGAAACAATTCTTTGGAAGACATTTACCTTATATAATAGTTACATTAATTATTTTTCAACATTTACAAAATAACTTTTTTTATAGTAAAGATTCAGTGGTCATAAGAAATCAGTACTGAAGGCGGCCTTCCCAGGTTCCCCAGAAAAAATGATGAGATTATGTTAGCCTAGGGAGCATTGACAAAGAAACTGGATTAGAGCCAGTTGACAAAATCTGCCAGTGAGTGTCTGATACTTACAAGGTAACAGGAATTGGTGGTGGTGGGAAATTTGGCTTTGTGATTAGCTAGTAAGAAGATAAAAAGGGAAAATCAGCCTGGAGTAGTTTCTTCAAAAATACATATGCATGCTAAAAATTGTTAACTAGTTTTCAGAGACAGAGACTTTATAAACTCACCCACGAGAATATTTCTATACCCATGAATTTGACCCTTTCAGTTAGTTGTGAGCCTATATTCCAGACATGAGCACAGTGCCAACAGCTATGTGATGATAAGGGTTACTGTGGACTTAATTTTGTGCATGTACACAAATCTCATGTTAAAGACCTAAGTGCTGGTATGATGATTAGGTTTGGGGCATTCACACCTTAGAGGTGGAATTCTCAAAATTGGATCCATGTTCTTAAGTGGAAAGGTAAAAAGAGCTGAGTTTTATCTCTCCTTTCCCTAATTTTTCTCCCCTACCCTTCCTTCTCTTTTTTCTTTCTTCTGTCCCCTCAATTAAAAAACCAGGGAGCAGCCCTCACCAGACACCAGGAACTTCTAGCTCTTCAATCTTAGAATTTCCAGTCTCTAGAATGGGCAGAAACAAGTGTTATCTAATCTATATAAGCTATGCTGTTTTTTTCTGCATCACCCTAGACTAAAATTGTACTGGTTGGTATTTGCCAACTTAATACAAATCTAGATGTATCTGGTAAGATAAAATATCAATTAAGAAGATACCTTTACAGGACTGACCTGTAGACAGGACTGTGGAATATCATCCTGATCTATGATTGATGTGGAAGAGACCAGCCCACTATGTGTGGGGCCACTCTGGGTAGGTAGTCCTGAGTTGTATCAGGCTAAGCAAGCCAAGAAAAGCAATCCAGTTAGCAATACTCCTCCTTGGCTTCTGTTCCAATGCCTGCCCTGGCTTCCCTCGGTGGTAGACTTATAAGCTATAAGCTGAAATAAACCTTTTCCTCCTCAAGTTAATGCTGGTCACAATGTTTTAACTCAACAATAGAAATACCAACTAAGACATGAATATTCTGTATTATCAACTTCCAGCTCTAGGTTCTAATTTAGGGGATAAGTTCAGAGGTAAAATTGTAGAATGATAGTCCCACATTTATCATTTTAATGAAGATTCGAGGAAGAGTTTGTGATTTGTCTTAATATGCATGCAAATCTCAACACTCTTCTGAATCAGTAAGTGAGCAGTGCAGGCTATGTCATTTTGGGAGTATTCCCTTGAGATTGGATGGAAGAGAAGAAAAGTTGTTAACTCACGACATCAGGTGGAGGCTCTTGCTCTTCAGTGGGCAGATCAGACACGTGGAGCTTTTTCATCTGACTCATCTAAAATGAAGAAGTCAAACTTTACAATGAAACCATCAAGTGCCTAAACACAGCTTGTAGGTAGGTGATCCTTTCCCAGCTTAACACCCTGAGATAAGTAAGACAAACGAGATCCTAGTAGCAAAGCTGGACCATATATAGGAGAATTTCCCCAGTTATACCAAAGATAACTTCCCATCACAAACATCACCACTGATGTTGTCCTATTGATCTACCTCAGCTGAAAGCTCTAAACATATAAGACATGGCAAGGACTGTATTCTACATGTTACATATTACATGGTTAAACATACAAGTATATGCATCACTTTACAGAGAAAGAAATTTACCAGGAGTAAGAATAAACTTAGAGTCAAAGTGGACAGAATGAGAGGGGGGAGGGATGGGAAAGAGAGGACGGGGGAAAGAGAGTAAGAGGATAGAGGGAGGGAGAGAACCTGTAACATTTCCCCTTTATTTTCTTTGTATTTCATGAGCTCTTTCTATAAGGGATTTTTTCTAGGATTCCCTTTTGTGCTAACAAAACACTAGGGAAGAATGTCAATGTGGGTTGCAGAGCTCACAGTTCTTACTGTTTGTTGATGTGTGATTGATTTCGAGGCACTGCTATGCACAACTGACAAGGATGGTCATAATGTAAGAAGGGTGGAAATGACAGACTCAGGCCAAACTAGAATTCACCTCCTGGGGTTGAACATCCTTCACTTTTTGGGGTCTACACTTCTGTTTGTGTAGCTTGGCATCCTTGATAGGTGGTAGCCTGTAAGAGAAATCATCTTGTCAACTGAGCACCACTTTCAGCATGCCAGGAAGATCCAACAGAGGATGGACAACTTCCTTTATCCACTGTGCCATGCTCTGCTACTAGGGTTACTTCTGCTTCCAGATCATTCCTCAGTTTTTAGTTGCAAGGTAGGCACCATTACTATCCTGCAATTCATAACTTCTACTAGACATTTTCTTTTGTTTCTTGGCAGAACCCTAATCCCTAATAATGATGGTGTTAAGTCAACCTTTGTTTAAATCATTTAATTAATCTTAATTCATCAAGTGTTTACCTAAGAGTTATTTTGTATGAATAAGCTCCACCAAAATATGTCAGTCTTGGAAAGTGATGATAAAAAAATTAAAAAGATCTTGTTGTGCTAAGATGGCGTTTACAAGAGAAAGGATCTGCATACCAATGAAACCTCTGTTTTTCACTTTGGAAGAAAGCAAAGGGCTTTATTAACCTTTCCCTTTCCCCCACACTCACTGAAAGTGATTTCGATACCCTAAGGAGACACAGAAATCACATTCATGCAGAAAGTGGGAATATTGCAACTTAATCATAAAGAATCCTCTGCATAATGTTTACTAGACTTATGTCATATGTCAATCAATAAATGTGTTCTCGTCTTATAATAAAATGCAAAAATATTTAGTAATGAGAGATAATGTCATCTCTTGTCATTAATTACAAAAATGATGCATATTTAGCTATAAAAGATTGCCTGGTAAAAGGAACACCTAGTCTCTGCTCTGAAAACAAAAACAAAAACAAAAAAAAAACCCATCACCACCACCAACAACAACAATAACAACAAAAACCAAAAACAAATCACCACTACCACCACCAACAAAAGAATACAAAAAGAAAAACCTCAAAAACATGATTATGGTTTCCTTAATATTTTAAATAAAATAAAATTAAATCTGAAGGATTAAGTCATAGACTTCAATGTCAAATGAAGTAGATGACAGAGGGTCCCCAAAACATATGAAGGCTTACCTCTGAACTCTCCTCTGCCTCCTTCTGGTACTTTGGTGCTGAATTACTATAGCAATAACCACAAATATGACTGCTAGCGGGAAAAGCACACCAACCACGATGGAGAAGTCTATAACAGAGAGCACAGGAATCCTGTTGAGGACACATTATCTTACCTCTCTCTAGTCTGTCTCTTTCTTTCCTTTCTTTCTTCCTTAGTTCCTTCTTCCCTCCTCCCCTCCCTTCCTCCATCCTTCCCATCCTTCTTTTCTTTCTTCCCCCTCTTCTATCCTCTGTTTTTCCTTCTCTCCCTTTCTTGTTTTCTTTTTTCCCTCCAGAAAGGATCCAGTCATGTAGCCCAGGACAGCCTTATACAGATTATTTATCTCAGGCTACTCTCAAACTTGCTGTGATCCCAGTGCCTCCAGCTGCCATGTAACAGAATTATAATGGAAAGCCATTGAGCCTGCCCTGACGTTTCTATTTGTCATGAAATTTATATAGCTTTTGTCAAATGAACCTGTGTCTCCCTGTAAAGTTTCTCACACCTACTAATATAATAGTTAACCTTCACTGTCATGGTGTCTATGGAATGGGAAGAAGGAAGACCCACATGAACATGGGCTAGGTTCCCAGGCTGAGATGAAAAGGGAATGATCAGAAAAAACTTTGGACACTGCATTTATTTCTCTCTGTTTCCTGACTGTAGTTGTCATGTGACCTGCCACCTTGTACTCCCATGATTATGTCTTTCTCACCATGATGGATTGTATCTCAAACTGTAAGCTAAAGCAAGCCCTCCCTTCCTTAAGACACTTAACCAATTATTTTGTCAAAGAAACAAGAAAACAGAATTGGTAAAATGAAAATAGTGTTGAGGATTACAGTGCTAGTGTTTATGAAGAACAAGTAAAACAGAAATCCATGGACACCTTCCAGAGAAGGTGGGCTAAAGGTCTTCCTCCTGAGAGGTCTTGGAAGAGAAGAAGGGTGGATGCAGTAACAGGAGAGTGAAGGCTGGGAGCCTCCAAGAGGATATGGACTAAGAAGGAGGGCAGAGCAGGAACAAAACACATTTTAAATCCAGTCTTGGAATGAAAAGAGAAAGGAATTAAAGCCCTGAGATAGCGTTGCTCCCACTGACAAATAAAGAACCAAGGCATAAGCAGAAACCTGATGGAGACAGTTCTAGTTTCAGCTTTGTTCCTTACCCACCAGCCTAAGCAATAAATTCAACCTGGACTTCTTGCCATCTCATGTGTTCATTTCTTTTATACTCATTGGAAACTATCAGAGACCAGAAAGTACACACATCTGAAGAACAAAGTAGTCACTCCTCTTAGTATATAGATTAGCAATCCAGTCATAAGAGTAACAGGTTCAAAAATGCAAGAAAAGTTTATACAGGTGAAGACACAGCACACAGGTGGAGGTAGACATGCCAGAACGCAGAATTCAAGATAAGAGAATGGTGTTCATTCAAACATGTAATGCTCTTCAACTTCCATAAATTATTGTTCAACGAAGTCAAAGGAAAATAAAACTGACATTTCTGTTAGGTACAATTAAGCTTCAGAATAGAGGTATGAGTGGATGCATTTGACCTCAATCCATGAAAGTACTAACACACAGGAAAATTTTCATTGTAGGCATTAATGAAGAGTAAGCATTTAGACAAACACAAAGGAAAGAGAGTTGGTTTCCTTTAATAGTGTGACCCCTAGAAAGTCAGCACACTCTAGGGCAGACCCTACCTCCAGTCACAGTATGGACTAGATGGCAAAGAAGAGAAGACAATGCCTGGAAATTGGGTTGGGAGGGAAGGAAGGGTAGGGAAGGTGAAGCTGGAAGGCGCTGGGAGAGATGAATAAGTACAATCAAAATATATTGTATGGAATTTTCACCACATTAATACAAATACAATTTAAAAATTGTTGTAGCTTGGTGGGAGAATGCTTGCCTAGCATGCACAAGGTCCTGGGTGCAATCTCCAAAACTGACAACAAACAATGAGAAGGAAGAAGAGAAAGAAGAAGAGAGGAGGAATGGTTTAGAATCACAGAAAAGCAGAGAGGGCAAATGAACAAGGAAAACCTAAAGGAATTGTGCTTTGGATGAGAGTGTTGTCTCAATATAGGTTTATTGCCTATAAAATGCACCACTGTACAGTATGGGTGCAGGGGCATAAGAGAACTCTTGTATATTGTACTCAATGTTGCTATGGATCCACAACTACTCTAAAAACAAAATCTAGTTAATCAAATAAAGAGAAGTGGAAAATTTTAGGATAACTAATAAAAGAATAAGAATGCATATCTTCCAAATTAATAAAAGAATGATTACTAAAATGGCCAACTGATTTACACCACAAAATGAAATAAGAAAGAGTAAAAGAAGCTTAAGTGAGGCAAGACACATAGAAACTACACACTATAATTGAGGATCTGTGTCCCAGAATATCAATAATACGTTCTTCAGCTTAACTTTGAAAAGTAAAGCTAAACCCAATGGTGTATGAGATGGTAAGACTTTTAATACTCCATACTTTTCTTAAAAGATGCAAGTTTCAAGAGGACTCAGAAAGAATGTTAATGTGAATGTTATAGCAACACAAAAGCATGAAGGATTATGGCTCAGCCATCTTGGCCTCTGGGAACTGTAGACTTTGAAAGGCGAGAAGCAATACAGATGGACAGTGTAAGTTCACAATGATGAGCATGTACATCTACTGAGAACACATAACCATTCTAAATGTATATACATTAGATAATAATATCTTGGTTTCTAATCAGATAGTCATTGACAGTACCAAGATGTAATATAAAAAAATCAGCCAACGCTTTATTTGTTTTATTTTATTTATGAATGAGAGTTTGAGTGCATGTATGCATGGGCATCATGAGAATGCAATGCTGAAGAGGCTGGGAGAGCTTGACAGATCCCCTAGAACTGGAGTTACTGATGGTTGTGAGCTGTCATGTGAGTGCTGGGAATCAAGACAGCATCCTTCAAAAAAGCAGCACATGTTCTTAACTGCTGAACCATCTCACCAACCCCCAAATACACCTTTAGAATGATTAGTTTTAAGAGTTCTACACAACACCTGTTATAACAAGGAGAGTAAACTGTTAGTTGGAATTATATGCAAGCAATGGTGATGACCAACCTGAACACAGGTAAACATAGGAGGACATAGTGTAAAACACATCTTAATACTTTTTCCTGTTCATACACAGAATACATGCACACATGATTGCAAGCTAAGCCATAAAGTAATCTTCAATGCATTTTATGACATGTTCTATATAATATGTTCTCTGATTACCATGTAATCATTCTTGGCATTAACTAAATAATAACTAGAAAACTCCACATTTTCTTGGATGTTAGGAAGCAGGTGGTAGTAGGATGTTGATGGTGAGAGTCAGGAGGATACTGAGATATGTTATAGTCAGCTACAAATGAGTTCTGATATACTACATGCTAGGGATAATATAGAAAGAATTTCACTGTTCAGCTGAAAATCTGGCAAAGGGCAAACAGAAATGATGAATGTTCTTCGATGTACTTTATCTGATAATATATGTATGCAGCATGTTGACTTTTTTTGCACATATAATATGGCTCATTTGATGTGTATGAGAAGGTAGTTTTACTTTTGTTTTTAGAGTCTATTATCAAGTCACTGGGTAGTGAAGTTGAAAAGTGGCAATCATGTTTATAGAAACTAAAATCTGTTCGGAGACTTTTGCTAGGATGAGAGTCATATTAAAAGCAGTGATTTGCGTATCATATATTTAACTGTTTAAAAGCTGTAAGTCAAACTGGAAAAATAATTATATATTTGTGTTTCCAATTAGTGGACACAAAACAATTCATTAGAAAAATTTCATTTACCATGACTTTACAAACTTCACTGAATAAATTTGAAATATTTCAACAGAAACCAGGAAATGTAACAGCAAAAGGAATGTTAAAAGTTTGCAGAAGCAAATATGTTCAAAGTTATATAATATAAAATGTACCAAAATATCACATGGTATCTCACACTTAAATAGAAATATTTAGTGACATGAATAAATACTTTTAAATATATTTTAGATAGTTGGGTGAAAACAATATTTCTGAAAGATTACTCATAAGCTTAGCAAATTTTACTGTCCTAAAGTGTTTACTAGGTATAAATTCTACCACAAACATCACAGATATTAAAGGTGGCAATGGGCCCCAAGAATGCTGTTTCTTATCCACACTGAAAAATAATCACCACACACTGAAGGGTAGAACTTGAGGTCTTTTTCCAAGATCGCAAATCTTGAAGCCTATGTATGCCAGCTGACCATATCTCTGTGCTCGTGGACTGGTTTTGGTGATCCACTAGCTGTCAATATTTCTTCTGGGCTTTATGAAATAGTACAATGAGGATAGTGGCAAATTTGTATGTGGAATCTTCACCAACCCAGTCAGATTGAAGAACTCCCATAGGTTAATAGATACATAAATATAAAGGTTTCAGAAAGAGCAAAGTCATGGTATAAGTTTCTTTTAGTAAAAATCAGAATAATCAGAGTTTTCTAAATAAGTAGTTGATTCTGTTCTGAATGTACCCTGCAACACCACCTCAGTCATGATAAACTGAAGACAATAGTATAATATCATATAACCTTAAAATGTAATAAAGTTTAGAATCTCCATGAAGATAGAAAGTAAAGGAATTTGGAAAAACAAAAAGAGTACGTTGAAGCCTAAACATTAAAATTAAATGCTAGTCTTTCGTTTGAAACTCCTATAAAGGCAGTTGAACTTGGGACAAATAGTTCATTCAGGCCTCTTCCTAACCACATCTCCATTCCCATCCTCTGTGAACACAGAACGATATTGGTCTATGAACACTGGGGACAAAGCTCCAGGAATCACACTGGGGCTTGATACACTAGTAACCAAAGCTGGTCTTATCTGGCTCCGGATGACCATCTGGAACCATGCAGAGAAAGGAGTTACAGGAGGGCACTCAAAAACAAGAAGAAGAAGAAGAAGAAGAAGAAGAAGAAGAAGAAGAAGAAGAAGAAGAAGAAGAAGAAGAAGAAGAACAAGAACAAGAAGAAGAACAAGAAGAACAAGAAGAAGAAGAACAAGAAGAACAAGAAGAACAAGAAGAAGAAGAAGAAGAAGAAGAAGAAGAAGAACAAGAAGAAGAAGAAGAAGAAGAAGAAGAAGAAGAAGAAGAAGAAGAA
>JADRCH010000013.1:11007591-11057523 GCA_019843965.1 Rhynchomys soricoides
AAGAAGAAGAAGAAGAAGAAGAAGAAGAAGAAGAAGAAGAAGAAGAAGAAGAAGAAGAAGAAGAAGAAGAAGAAAGGGAGGGGGAAGGGCAAGGATGGGGAGGGGGAGAGGAGAGGAGGGGGAGGGGGAGAGGAGGGGAGGGGGAGGGGGAAGGGAAGAAGGGAGAGGGGGAAGGGAGAGGGGGAGGGGGAGAGGGGAGGGGGAGGGGAAAGATTCATAGAACTCTTTTCTCCATGTAGAGTATTCTTCATGACGGATGGCAAGTGGGAACCAAAGTTTCCAATCTGGCTCATTCCCTCCTTTATGACCTAGAGAGAGGCCTATCTCCTACTCACAGCCTTATCTTCTACCCAAAGATGTATCAGTAGGAGCATCAACAATCCAAAATGCATGGAAAAACCATGTTGGGCACTTTCAGTCATCCTACCTTTTGGTCTAAAATAGATGACACATCCCAAAGAAAGTGAGTCCAGTGAAATGTAGGCAGCATGTGAATGAATAGGACAGCCCACCCTTAAGTACCATGTGAGTGAACAGGACAATTGACCTGTAGGCAGCATGTGAGTGAGCAAAAGAGCACACTTAACAATACAAGAAAATAACTCAGAGAACAGAACCTAGAGCTACCATCATAATCAAAGTCATGTTCTCAAGGAGTCCCATGAGTTAATATTAGCTAACATCTTGTCTATTGTGGAAGTGGGGAAAAAACAGAAAGCAAGAAAAAGTGATATATTAAAGTAATATTTCAAATGAAGAGTTTGAAGATAGCCTTCTGTATGAAGATTGACAATGCAAGAGTCTTGAAAATATGATTTTAAAGGTTGCAAAATTTGCAGATCTTGGGGAGATCTTGGGGATAGTTAGCACATGTTTCAGAGCCATAGTGGATGACTCCAGGGAGACAGCATGAGCCAGACACGAATGAACTCAATGAGAGGGTACAGCGTGCACAAGACCTGAATAAATCCACAAGAGACAATCCCAGCAGGTAGAAGAGAAAGCAGGCACAATGTCCCACTCCTAACCAAGAAGGTCTTTGTAATTTACATCCACTTGGAAAGGGAAGCCAGTTTTCTCTAATGTAATCTCACTGGATATGTTAATTGCACTTCAGGACAAACCCCCATGTCTAGTTTGTCAACACAAGACAGGGTCCATATGATTCTGTGAAGTTTTGTATTATCTCTGATTTGCTCTATTCTTTAGTTTAGTTTTGATTTTTGACAGAGAGAGAGAGAGAGAGAGAGAGAGAGAGAGAGAGAGAGAGAGAGAGAAAGGAGGTAGAGAGAATCTGGGAGGAGTTTTAGGAGAAAAATGTAATCAAAATACATTCTATGAAACTAATTATTTACACATGAAGGGACCCATGGTGCTGGCTGCATATGTGGCAGAGGAGGGCCTTGTTGGCCATCAGTGGGAGGAGAGGCCCTTGGGCTTGAGGGTGTTAGATGTTCCAGTATAGGGGAATTCTAGGGTGGGAAGACAAGAGTAGGTGGGTGGGTAGGGGAGCACCCTCATAGAGGCAGGAAGAGAGGGATGAGATAGGAGATTTCTGAAGGGGAGACCTGGAAAGGGGAAAACATTTGAAATGTAAATAAAGTAAATAAATACATTTTTAAAAATAATATTTATAAAAAGGCAGAGAGGTGAGCACTAGAATTCATCTGTTTTCTGGCTGTGGCTTCAATGTGACCAGCTGCCTCATGCTTCCTCTGCCACCATGACTTTACCCCATAATAGATATCACCCTCAAAACTGTGACCCCAAACAAGCCTGCCACATCTTGAGTCACTTTTGTTGCGTATTTTTAATCACAGCAGCAGAAAAATAACTAATTCAAGCAGATTGGAAGAACTTGGCAAAAAGGGACAGTTTTCTCAGGCCAGATATACAGTGTTACCTACGGAAGACTGTGGCAGAATCTTCGCAGTCAGGAGGGGCCCATCCTTCCTTGCACTGACACTGAAGCTCATGGTCACACACCTAGTGGAAGATGGATGCTGTGAGTGTCACCATGAGACTTAATGCACCCTTCAAGACCCCATTCTTTCACATGAAGTTGATTTTGACATGAGAGAGACCCCAGCTCTGCTTGCTTTCATCTGCCCAGATAAAGTATGATGTACAAGGTTGTCAGTAATGGTTCTTAGAGGCAATCTCCCACACTGTGTCCTCCGGAGTGTCAGATAAGCATAAGTGTGATCACTAAGTGCTAAGGGTATTCTTTCTGCTTCATCACAACAGAACTAAAACTACATAAGGCTCAGCAAACCAGAGATGTCAGCTTTTCAATCTTACTGCATGCCCCTTGCACTTCAAGGAACAGTTGGCTGTCTTGTATGTCTTCTCCATGTCCACACACTCTGCATTAATGCACACCTGAAATGATGTAGAAGCATGAGCTGTATGAAGCATTTGCAATGTTTCCATCTCAGTCAACAACTGGATGGAATTGAGTCTTAAATTTTTCATTAACTCTGTCCTCAAACATGCCTTTTTAAAGGACTTTTTTTGACATTTACTTTATTTACATTTCAAATGATTTCCCCTTTCAGGTTTCCCCTTCAGAAACCCCCTATCCCATACCCTCTTCCTCTATGAGGGTGCTCCCCCACCCACCCACCTACTCGTGTCTTCCTTCCCTAGCATTCCCCTACACTGGGGCATGGAACACCTTCAGGCCCAAGGGACTCTCCTCCCACTGATGTCCAGCAAGGCCCTCCTCTGCCACATATGCGGCCAGCACCATGGGTCCCATCATGTGTATTCTTTGGTTGGCGGTCCAGTCTCTGGGAGCTCTGGGGAGTCTGGCCTGTTGACACTGTTTCTCCCTCTATGGAACTGCAAACCCCCTCAGTTCCTTCAGTCCCTTCTCCAACTCCTCCACCCGGGACCCCACTCTCAGTCCAATGGTTGACTGTGAGCATCGGCCTCTGTATTTCTCAGGCTCTGCCTGGGCCTCTCAGGAGACAGCTTATCATGCTTCCATCAGCAAGAACTTCCCAGCATCCACAATAACATCCAGGTTTGGTGGCTGCATATAGGATGTATCCCCAGGTGGGGCAGTCTCTGGCTGGCCTTTCCTTCAGTCTCTGCTCCCCACTTTGTCTCCTTATTTCCTCCTGTGAGTGTTTTGTTCATAGTTCCTTGTTCCTTGAGAATTTTCTACATGTTTTGATCATATCCATTCCCCTAACTCTTCCTGGGTTCAGCCTCTTTCCCACCCACTCATCTTTGACTCTTTAAAACAAAAACAAATTAGGACCAATTTGTGTTGTCCAAATATTCTTGGGTGTGTGGCCTTTCACTGGAATAAGATCAACTTTCTGGGGTTGGGGGTATGCTTTTAGAGAAAATTGACACTCTTTCATCCAACAGCTACCAAATTCCAGTGGGACCTCAACTAGGGATGGGGCTTTGTACCTATCTTTCCTCCGTTTGCTGGGATTTCCCATGGCTTGAGCTTATACAGGTCTTGCTCATGTTATTACAATAGCTTTGAGCTCCTATGGGAGATGCCTTGATGTGTTTATTTAAGACTTGTTATTATTTATCCATGTGTCTGTGAATGAATGGCACATGTATGTTGGAGCCTGTAGAGGCCAGAAGGAAATGTGTGGTTCCCTGGGAATGGAGTTACATGTTGTTGTGAGCTGTATGGGTGCTGGAACTCAAATGTTGGTCCTATGGAAAGCATCATGTGCTCACTAAGTCATCTCTCGGTGACCAAACTCAAACATTTTATTAGGAAAGCACTAGCAGGTTTTGCAAGAGACAGATCAAACTCTATAATTTTTACTATATAATAAAACACTTTGAAAGCCCTCCTTAAAATGGCTCTGCTTCTTTCCTTATAGGTCTTTCATTCACTCTAACAGCTCCTGCTGTTAGAGCTATTGATGATCATAGGACCACGCATAGTGGCAGCTGACATCTGGAAGTAAAGGCTGGAATCCCATCACACTTGATGCTATAGTAATTACCATGAGTGGGAAGTAAATGGCAGTCTCCTTTTCTCTTTACAATTATCAGAGGCGCTGTCATTCATTGAGCACTCACCAGTTTTGAAGCACTGAATTTGACCCAGTTTGTCTTTCTGAACCTGAATCACCTCACTCAGGATAATTTGTTTTAGTTCTATCCAATCACTTGAAAATGTTGTGCTTTCATTTTTCTTTACAGCTAATAATCCATTTTGTATGCATATCATATCTTTATTAACCACTCATCAGTTGATGGTCATCTAGGTTGGTTCCATTTCCTAGCTATTGTGCACAGAGTGATAATTATCATTGGTGTCTCTATAGTAGGATATAAATTTCTTTTGTGTTTGTGTCTAGGAGTGGTATAGTTGGTTCAATGACCTGAACAAGACCTACATAAGATCAAGCCAGCCACAATTTCTGCACAGAGGCAGTAGATGATCTCCAGGATCTGCCCCTTATTAAGGAGCTATTGACAATTTATACCTGCTGGAGATGGTGGCATTGATCTTCTTTGAGTGTGTGGGTTTCATGCTATGGTGTAGGTTTCATGCTCCAGTGTATGTTCCTACATCCTGGCAGTTATGAGCATGAGGAGGAGGATGGTGAGAGCCAGTGGGAATAATGATGAAGTTATAAGGAAGAAGTGGTAGAGAGGATGCTGGGAGAGTTGGAGGGAGAATTAGCATGTATCTGATCATATTTCACTACATACACATCTTAAAATCTCAAAGAATAAAAAAGAAAGGATGTCCCACCCAAATATTTATGAAGTTTTCTAACATGATCCTGAGGACATGGTGGACCCTTATTAAATGTTATTGGAGGGATGGCTGCAGGCTTGTGTAAATCAAAGGCAAAAATATATTGTGAGCATAATGTTCTAAGGAAAGACGGGAGGTGGTCATGGGTATGGAGTAGGGCACTGCTCCCAATCTTTTCTTACACTTGAGCTTTCTTTGTATGATTGCATTTGAATAGAATGCTCTGTTAAAAACAAGTGGGAAACTTTCAATAATAAAGATCCAAATGTATTGAAGTAGAGTTCAAGGGTGATTGTTAATTTGAATTGTTTGACATGAGTAGAAGATGACTACAGACACCTGGCTTCATTAATAGGGTAGGTATCGATGTGCTTTCTGGGCCTTCTCTAGTCCAGTGAGTGAGCTTAAACAAACATAGGTCAATTTTGGGCAGCTGACTACTCCACTACAAGTTGACACTATAAGCAACTGGGTGATAAAACTCTGACAATGAAAACTTGTGTCATGTTGGTGGCCATATTATGCTTCAGAGGAAAACATCCTCTTGTTAAGAAGAGATGCACAGGCTGAAGAGATGACTCAGTGGTTAAGAGCACTGACTGCTCTTCCATAGGTCCTGAGTTCAATTCCTAGCAACCACATGGGTGTTCATAACCACCTGTAGTGGGATCCAATGCCTTCTACTTGTGTGTGTGTGAAGACAGCAACAATGTCCTCACATATATAAAATAAACAAATCTTGAAAACACCAAGAAAGAAAAAGGACTCAAGGGACAGCCTTGTGTTTCCGGCTTCTGCAGTGCTGCGTGATGAGCATGGGACATTTCAACGGCAGCTGGAATTGGCAGGAGGCAAGGAGACATAACATTGGTCCTTGGTGGTAGCATTGCGTCGCTGAGTGTACCATGAAGGCTCTTACACCTCTGATCTTACTACTGTGTAAGTCAACAACTGCCCTACTTGTTTCGGTTTCCTTTAGTTTCTCTGTTGCTTCTCTGCAGCCTTTATCACCCTAGAGCATGTGGACTGTGATGACAGAATTCATAATAGACAGCACTGAGTTGAAATCAAGGTCCATATGTGGGATAATGAACTGTCAAAGCACAATTTTGACTTGCCTTGTTATTTCCACACTTGGTTCCGTTGGCCACCATGTCTACTCCTTGCCTGATGTCTTCAGGATCAAATAATTTACATGTCAGGAAGGATACTGTAAGTCCTTTCCAAGGCAGATCACCTGACCCGCCCTCACAAAACAACTTCCCACACATGGCATCTCTACAAACAACAATAACAACAACAAATTACAAACTCTATCCCAGGATTCAAATTTCAGTTTTACAGACATGCAAACCAGCCTTGACTATTTAATAAATAGTGTCTCCCTTATAGCTTCTAGCTGTACCCACGCACCGTGTACTTATTCTGCTTCAGTAGGGCTAAATATGCCTCAGATGTTAGCAAAGTGTGTTGTTTCTCAAGTAAAGATCCCTTTACAAGTAATTTTTGCCAGTTGGCTGTTATGGCTAATAGGGGAAGGGCAGGGTCTTAAACCTAAATTCTAGAAGGAGGCCTTGAAAAAGGGAGCAGGCCTCGTTTCTGGGCATTTTTTTTCCCATCAGTTTGGATGGTGAAATATGTGCTGGCTAGTATTTATCAACTTCACTCAAACTAGAGTCACCTAGGAAGAGAAAACCTTAGTTGAGGACTTAGCCCCATCTGATTGGTTTGTGGGCATATCTGTGTGGTAGTTTCTTGATTAATTATTGATGTAGGAAGGCCCAGCTTCTCTATGGACAGTGCCATTCCTGGGCAGGCAGTACTGATCAGATGTGTAAGAAACAAGCTGAGTAAACCATGGGGAGTGGGGCAGTAATTAAACTCCCCAGGGCCTTGGCATCAGTTCCTCCATTCAGTTCCTGTCCTGGCTTCCCTCAATGACAGACTGTAACATGGAAGTGCAAGTCTTTCAAATCCTTTCCTCCAACTGTTGCTTTTGGTCAGAGTGCTTCATCACAGAAACAGAACACAAATTAGGACTGAATGTGATGGGTGGAGCTGGTGAAACCATCACTGACTGAGGGAAGTGCCTGGCGTTGGAGCTAGAAGATGCTCAAAGGGCAAATCCTTGACCTTACAAAGGTAGCTAGACAGTCATTTATTTTTTATTTTACTTCCCTCAAAGAAGCCCTAAAAGTTAAAGGCCTCAATTTTCCACAAGAGAGCAGTCTGCACAAAGCCAGAGGTCTCTCGACATTTCAAAGCATTAAGTATGGTGCTCAGAGTTCTCCCTCTGAACCTGCAGATTAAACTGCTCAACACGCAGTGAAGCCATCAGCCAACCAGCTCAAAATATAAGAAAAGTCAAAGCCAATCAAACCGTAGTCAATTGCTTTACACAAAATTCAGAGGAAACCTGTGAACACGTAGTCTGGAAGGGAGAGAATGAGACTATGCTGCTATCGCTCATGGTTAGAGAAGAAATGGGTGCTGAATTAGGAAGGCACAGCCATTACACACTCTGCTGCATGCTTTTCAAGAATCAGACAATGATTCATAACGAAACTATAAGGATGGTACAGGACATAGAAAATGTGAAGATAAATGCCCACCATAGACAACGGTTACTGAAGAGGGACAAAATGTCTGAGCATCATGTTACACTCATTATCTGCTGTTAATACAGTTTTAAAGGCTAATTATATGAGTTAATGTACTCGTAGGCTACAGAGGGGGATGGACCAGCCCTACTACCTTCCTGCACACACCCATGTATTACTTTGCTAAACTCTATGTATTTCCTTTCTCATAACTGTTTCATTCACACTCTAAAATATGGAAAATAAAATAAATAAAGTAACATATTTAAGTTGAATTTAAAAGGTTGTTTTAAAGTTGCAAAATGAAAAAATGTATTCAAAATTCTCAAGTTCATCTGGTGTGGTTTTTATCCTTTTTTTCCAGGATATCAATACTGAAATTAAAATGAGGTTTTTTTTTTGTGTGTGTGTGTGTGAATTGTCGTTCACTTTTCTTGCTATAATCTTTCTCATGCAAATGTCAGGACAAATTTTAAGTACAATTATATATGTCCTGTAGTGGTTATTTTCTGTGTAGATAAATATTTCTACCCAGAAACTCATAACAAAAAGCACTCATTTGAAAAAGTACATGCAATTTCTTTTCAATTTTTTCTAGATGTATTTATTATGTGTGCATGACTGTTTCATCTGCATGTATGAATGTGTACTACCTGCATGCCAGGTGCCTGACAGAAGTTAGAAGAGGGCTTCAGTTCCCCTGGAATTGTAGCTACAGGTGATTGGAAGCCTCCATGTGGGTTCTGGGAATTAAACCCAGGTCCTCTGTGATAGCAGCCAGTGCTCTTAATCTCTGAACTATCTATCTAGCCTAGAAGTCACTTTCTCTTCAGCTAGAATAAGACAGCATGTGTGAGAAAAATGTGTTATTGTCCCAGTGGGGTTGGTGGAGAGAGGATGTAAACAATACAACCACTTACTTTGCTTTGCAGGGCACGTGTGTGCCATTCTTCATGTGACAGAATCCGTACTTTGTCCCACCTTCATTCTGCTTGTAACATGACATATTTGCAACCTTGGTTCCTGGGATCAGGCACAGATGAAAGTGGCATATTTAAAGAGAAAATAGATAAGCAATATAATACTATGAAGTATTAACAAAACATAAAGTTAGAATTGAAAGTACAGATTGACCATCCCTTGTCATTGAGTCTGGAAAGGTACTGAGTTGCAGATATTTTTACACTTTGACGTATTTTCATATAAACCTTGTGATAGCTACAGAATACTGGCCAACCCCAAACATAAAGTTCATTTACTGTTTCATACATACTTTAAATGCATGACTGCTGGTCATTATGGGCTACACCACAACACCGTAACTCATAGGTTTGATGAGACATTTAAATGTGTGTGTGTGTGTGTGTGTGTGTGTGTATGTGTGTGTGTGTATGCATGCCATTATGTGGGTGATAAATATTAGCCATTCTTACTGCTGTCTCAGATTATCAATAAGGAAGTAGAGATTCACTTCAAGTCACACAGGAAGATACAGAAGCCGGTTTCACCCACATTTTCTCAAGTCAAACCCTCAAACCCTGACTCTAAGCTGCCCCGCCCAATCATGGCTAACTCTTACACATTGGCAAACTTTAGATAAATCTTTGATGGATAATTAATAAAAATAAAACAAGCAAAAATTTATAAAGAGTTTGTTTTGTTTTTAAGAAAAAATATATAATATTGACTTATAAACTTGCAACATTTTAAATGAATTTCATGTTTTGATATTCAAGATGATAAAATATTTGTGACTATATTTCTTGGATTATTTGGATTTTAAGAACATATTAATTCCTTATTACGACAAAGCAGATACATACTGAAATCAAATAATTTCATGTATAAGAAAAGGAAACATTATAATCAAAATTCCTAATTTCTGAGTTGCTGATTCTAATATTTTTTAATGTATCATTCATATGCCCACCGTCAGGCACCTTCATCACTACCTTTCTTCAACCAAAAACACCCTTGTGCTTTCCCCAGACTTTAAACATCCTACAATACAAAAGAAGCAGGACTGATATTAGATTAATGCACTCTCAATTGTTTGATCTATCTTGGACTTTTAAATTCCTCTTCAATTATTCATTGCCATAAAAAACAGCTTTGGAAGAAAAAATCTAACTGATAAATATTTCTGAACTCAGTGACGAGGGTAAAGAAGGGCAAAGCAGTGTTTCTGGCTATGTGTCTAGTTTTCCAAATTTTTGTCCCTGTAAACATTTCCATATTTTGCAAGCAATGTGTGATGTTAAGTGAATATCCTGTCCCATCTTTCCTTTTTATTATTAATTGATTATTTTATTTATTTACATCCCAAATATTGTCCCTCCTTCTCATCTTTCCTTGCAGAATTCTGTCCAATCTTTCTTAATGCCTGCCACAACTCTTTGCTGGGTCACAAATGTAGAAGGTTAAAGGTTAATGTATATGTCTTTGAGATCCTTGAAGAGAGAAGATGGTTTTAGTTTTTATTAATTGAGAATTTTCATTTCTTTTCTGGTGTGAAATATCTGCTAATATAATCATATTTTTGGTGCCATGAGTTTTGATTTGCAGGATTATCGTGGGAGCTAAAACTGTGACTTTTATTATGAAATCATGGTATAAACTTTTTCAGATTAATTTAAAATAGATATGACCATTTATGAATCACAAAATTTGGAATCTGAAGAACAATCTGCTTTTCTCATATTTTATGTTGGCTACCTTTGAATGAACAATTTAATGGTCTTTCCATCCAATATCTGATACATACATTCAATATTAATTCAACAAATAATTTTGACATCAACTAAAGTCAGGCACTGAAGAAAAAAAATGGCTAAAACATACTAGGACCCTGGATAAGGAGGTAACAAGACTTTGAATAGAGTCACAAAGAAGAAATTAATATGCAAACATAATGATCCTTGTGTGTCACTAAGTAATACAGAGGGCATGTTGAGCTCTTATGCATGTAGGATTTTCTTTTCTTGGATTGCTGCCATCAAAGGAAGCTATGTTGGGATAATCTCTTGTGCACTGTGTAAATGTTGTCTTTGTATGAAGCATCACCTGTCACAGAGTTTTGTAAACATCTTCTCCATTACCTTCTTATTGGTTTAATAAAAAAATGAATGACATAAAGCAAATCAGAAGATAGGCAGAACTTCTGGGCAGAGATAGGAACTCTGGGAAAAAGTCAGAGGTGGGAGGTTAGCCAGATAGCCATGGAGGAAGAAACAGGTACTGGGACTTAGTGAAAGGTAACTAGCCAGCCATTGTGGTGCAATAGAGCTAGATGGCCAGATTTGCTTAGACAAGCTAGTTGCGAGTCTGCCAAGCTAGGGCCAAGCTTTCATAATTATTAAAAATTCTCTGTATTGTTACCTGGGTGTCTGGTAGGCTGAGAATATTCAATGGTGAAGCTAGGCAAGGAATACATGAGATTAACCACTAGAATTTGTCTTGTTAATGACTTTAGTTTAGAATACCAGCTCCCAGGAAGTGTGAGCAGGATCATTGAATCTAGACTTCAGCACATCTGGACACCTCTGGATGGCTCAAAGGCATTGCTTCTTGGAATGTATCTTAGTCTATATTTGTTGTGTATAGAAGAGCTTATCTAGGATTGATTAGAAGGTCTTGAGGTGTCTTACTTTTCCAGGTATTGTGTAGATAACAGATTTTTTTTAAAAAAAATGTCTATTCTCAGTTGTGATTATTTTCAGACATTATGAGAAGTTCTGGGCATGCAATGACACTTTTGAAATATTATTAGAAATATGTTGTTTCATTTATTTTTGAATAAATATTCTCTGTTCCATTTAAGTAGAAGTCTAGAGTCATGGAGCAAGAGGTCACAGAAATTCAATACATGGCAGTGTACATGTGCCATCTAGGAAGTACAAATAATTGCTTTCTTTTTAAATATTTTTTTTCATTTTGTAACCTTGGCCCAATGGCTCCTTATTTCCTACCTATACCCTGATAAGCAGTTTGCTACTAGTTTCTTCTAGGAGTTCAAGATCGTTATAATAGATTTCACAGAGAAATGAGCACACTTGTAAACTCTAATGTTGATTTTTCTGGTCGAGCTTTTGAATACATTTCAGATTTGGGCATAACCTTTTCAGTTATCTTTACATAACACTTTATTTTAAAGCCCATGTTATGATTTCCTTAGTGTAGCCACTAAACTTCCAGTGAACAGAAATGATTATGGAAATGTCTCATGTTTCCTCATTGCTATTCTGCATTCTACAGGGTCTTTACTATTTGTCTCCTATCTGGGCTTATGGCCCATCCACCAACACTACTGTCACTCCTGTGTTCACAGAGGAATTTGAATTTGAGATAAAAATGACTTTTGAAAAGTATGTCTTAAACAATGAGTACATCACAGACATATATTAAAATAAAAAGTTATCATTCTGAAAGTAAAATTTTGTCTTTATCTGCTACATTTATATTTTTAGTCTTAAAAATGCCCTCATCCAGCTTGATTCTTCCAATTCTTGTGTCTGAAGTGCATGGTATCCTCAGCAATAGGTCTTACTTTCAAGTTCTGGGAGGCAATCAAGGGTAGTGGCAATAGCTTGTAATATTGAAGGGATTCTATAGGATATCCCCTGAGCTACAACACCAAGAGAATTTTCCGTTGCTGGTCACTAGGGTATTTTGTAAATAGTCTGTGACTCCTGGGGGCAAGTGTTATTACTCAGTGTTGCACAATTTCTTACACACACACACACACACACACACACATTCTTAAGTGATATTATACAACATGTGTTCCTGTGACCTAGAAGCCTTCCCTCAGAAGTATCAGAAGGTACTTTGCAAGCTGCCAAGGGAACTGTTGTTCCTTTGACCACAACAATGACCAGCCCAACAGGATTTCTCTAATAGTGTAATGGCACTTATATCTTGGAGATAACCAGCAATATCTAATTAGACTTAATTGTCGGTTCAATATAAAGGAATTTATGCCTGGTACTACCAATAATTTGTAGCTGGAAAGGTTATAGACACTGAAGGAAAAATTACTATTGCTATTTATTCTAAATCAATACAGCACCTAACTTTATTCTAAATACTTATCCTTATACCCATTAATAGCCAGCTTTTATCTCCTTACCAAGGAAACTTTTCAAAAGTATTTTTTTTTGCAGAGGCTACTCATAGATCCAAATATGGTTAAAATGCAGAGAATGCATAATCATGTGGTCCCCATCCTTAGTTAGCACATCTACCACATAATCTCTACACTTTAGGCTCCAGGAACATTATGAAAAAGAGGACAGAAAAATATAAGAGCCAGAGGACCAAGATGTCTGCTACAAGATAGTGTCTTTTAGATATGACCCCATGAAATCTCAACAATGTCATTGCCTAAACAAGACCCACATAATGACCTCATCATTCAACACACAATGGAAATAGAAGAATCCACAAGACGCCATCTCTAGATGAAAAAATTACAGGAGCAAATGGCTATGGAGGGAGAGAGAATTAGTTTTCATCACTTATGAGTATCCTGATAAGTTATTCAATACCAAGTGGTTAGCCCCAAATACATGTATGTATGAACAACACTAATTGGACTCAATAGGTTGTGTGTGTAGAAATAATAGGAGTTGAGAGTGAGAGAGGAGTTAGATAAAGGAAGAGGTCAAATTGATGTAAATACAGTATACTCATATATAAAACCTCTAATTAAATATGCTAAATGTACTTATTTATAATTTTGGGAAGTGGCACAGTTTCTAGAAGGAATGGGATAACTTGGTTCTTTGGCCAAAGTCAAACCCTGTTACTGGGCTGATGTAGACATGGAGAGGAATTTGTCCCTGTGATACTCATCCTCACTAACCTGATGAGTATTGGGATCACCATGAAAACTCACTTCTGGGAATATGTAGGAGGATGTTTCCTGAAATATTTGACTAAGGAGGGAAAGTCCACCTTGAGTCTGGGTGGCATCATCCAAGAGCTGTAGTCCCAGACTGCATAAAAAGAGGAAAAGATGAACTCAGTCTGGGTTTCATCTTCTTCTGCTTCCTGATTGGGGATACAATATGACCAACTGCCTCCTTGACTTCTCTTTCCTGAAGGATTTCCCCTGGAACTAGGAGCCAAAATTAAACCTCATTTTGTTAAGTTCCTTTCTTTAGGCATTATTCACAGCAGTAAAAGAAGTAACAAATCCAGGTCCTTACCTGGGCCCCACATGTCCATGCATTGCTGCTGCAGGGTGGGACAGCTGCCCCTCAAGCAGTAGCCATGCCCATTTTGGCAAGGGAAGCCATTGACTCTGAATCTGTCAACTGGGCAATGGCTGGATTTACCATCACACATTTCAGGCAGATCACACTCATCTTTTGCTGCTCTGCACACAACCCCAGCCTTTTTAAGCTGCAAGGAAGCAGAAAAGGTGAGTATGTGTCACCCTTCCTTTTGCCCTGACACCTTAGATTAACACAAAGAAACCATTTAGTCTTCAGGGCCATGGCATAATTTTACTGTGATTCATCTTTGCACTACACCCATGACATGTCACTTGTGTTGATGTTGGACCATACTCTGAGTCTTCAATTTTTGAATTTGCAATACAAACACTAAAGAAACATATAGTAGCAGTGTCTTAGATGGCATGAAGGGAGTTGTATCTCTCCTTTTGTTGAATGCTTTGTCATGATTTACAAGATTTAAATCTGTAACTTCAGGATCCACTAGTGAAGTGAAATGGAGACAGATTTTCAAACAGCAGATCCGCATACCTCAAGACTTTCCCAGGCATTGAGTTTCCTCGGTTCTTTTCATCACAGAGTAAAGCATTTCTTGTCAACTCTTGTTATAGAATGTTGTATTGTGAAAAAACATAGCCAAGTGTCCTCTTGCTGTATGAATTTTATTGCAACAGTACCATAAATTTTGCCCTTACTTCCTTAGAAAAACAGTGATAAACCAAACTCCTCTTCCATGTCAGCAAATCAAAGGAGGTCCATCCTTAACTAGCTGTGTAAGTAGGTGCAGACCACATGCCCCAAACAACCTCCACCGTTTTAATACCAGTTACAGGATCAGACCACAACTGCATCCAGAGTTTACCAACCCTCCAAATGTAATCCCCACAGCTCCAGCCAGCTTGATTCTCTTACAACAAACCACACAGAGTCCCTCCCACCATCTCTTATCATTTAGACATGCTTTCTTTTGAGGTCTAAATCTAAATCTAAAATCTAATCATTCTGCTTCCTGGTAACCAGAATACTTCTTTCATGTGAAATGCCCTCTGATCTCTCCAGTGTAGGTCTCTGCTTCTTTTTCCTTCCTGTAGTGAGGACAAGCACTTGAATTTAGAAGCCCCAGTCAATTTAAAATACTTTTCTAACAGATCTGTCAATACAGGCAGGTGTGATATGATGTGGTCTAGGGAGGTCCTCAGAATAAGAAGCAGCAGGAAGAGAAATTCCCAATGGCTGGCCTTGGTCAGCCAATTAACATTGATCTCATATAGTTACCTTTGTGCATGTATGTGCATGTTTATAGAGAGAACATATGAAATCCACTCTCAGCAAACTTCCATTATTGTATCCATTATTTTTACACTGCATGTAGGCAACATGTACCAGCTGCATACTAGACTTCCAGCTCCATTAATCCCATATATTGCTTGTTGATACCCCTTAGCCAACAGCTCCTCATTTTCCCACCACTGACAACCGTGGCTTTACCCTATGTCTGTACAGTCAACTCTTTTGTTAAATGGAGTCTGATGTATTCCAGGCTGGCTTTGAACCCTTTACCTAGCCAGTGATAATTTTGAACTTCCAATTCCCTTATCTCTACCTCCTGAATGCTGAGATTAAAGGCATGAGCCGCAATAGCCAGTTCATGCTAGACAAGCACTTCGCCAGCTGAATCACATGCCCAGACCTAATGTCAATGTTTATGAGTCTGCATTTACACAAGATCACAGAGCACTTGTTTCTCGGAGTCTCTTTTCTTTCACTTGGTATAATGTTCTCATGGGTTATCCCGGATGTCACTAATAGGAGACATTTTATTTTCACAATTTCTACCCTAAGACTCCTTTCACACAAAAGAAAATGAGCTAATATCTTATTTGCATTATTGGATATCTGGACGAATTTGTAAAGTACCCAGTGAGTGGTTGAGTCTTTATTTTCAAGGAAGAAAAACACTGCTCTGCCTGCTTGACTTAACATAATCACTGAAACATTAATATAGAAAAACAATCATAATTATAAAAAATGAAGCATCTGAATCTTACTTGGCATTTCTCACAGCATTCTCCCAGGGCACACTGGAAACCTGCTTTGATTTTACAGGTGCCTGCATCACAGCATCTGTCAGTACATTCCTAGGAAATATCAGCCACAGATGAAAGCAGGTATAATTTTAGTACAATTCATAATACAGATTATTTGTCATGTATAACCATTACTTTGTATAATTAAAATTCTTCTTCAGTGCTATAAAGATAAACCAAGACATTATTAGAAAGAGGCCAATCAGCTGGTGGTTTGTTTTTTTCTGACTTGTCCTTACATATGTTTTAACAGACATATTCTTTCTATCTTTTTAAACAAATATATTTCCCTCAAGTCCTCTATATAAATATTAATGGGTTCTTTTTTCTTGATGAAATAAGAAGAAAAACAAAAGAAAAACCACAGTTTTCAGAAAAATCCAACTTAATTAAACCCAACTCTTCAGTTATGCTTCTATCTCATCTTCAATTTAATTTCATTCACAACATAGATACCGAATATTATTAAATTGGTCTTTGGCATACATACTTTGTCCATTAATTCAATTCTAGTACATACCCCAGAATAACCACTAATGTGGTCCAACACTTTTGTCAAGGACATCATATTGCAATGTCAAATAGTTGGACTCGCATGAAAGCTATATGATTTATTTTGATTTTGGTGGTATTGGGTTTTTTTGTTTGTTTGTTTGTTTTTTGTTTTGTTTTGTTTTGTATTCTGAGACAGGGTTTCTCTGTGTAACCCTGGCTGTCCTTGAACTCACTCTGTAGACCAGGTTGGCCTCAAACTCAGAAATTTGCCTGCCTCTGCCTCCCAAGTGCTGGGATCAAAGGTGTGTGCCACCACTGCCTGGCTGATTTTGGTGGTTTTGAGAGATCCAAACTTCAAACCCTTTCTACAGAGGTGCTAGAGAACCTAGAACCTTGAGAAACTTCCACTGCACCTGTCAAGATTCCTATTAAAAAGTGAGACTTCAAGTGTTGCGATATTTTTAGAGCTAAAACTACTTCCCTTAATTTAAATATAAACACCATCAGGGGAAGATCAGCCTTGAAGATAGAATGAATAAACCTTTAATCTTATTCTGAAGTCACTGTAAAGCTAATCCTCAGAAGAAATCATGCATCACTCCTGTTAAATGCAATAATGGGGTTAGGGCAGAACCCTACTTAGAGTTTTGGCTGGCCAATGAAGACGATGAGATCTAGACAGGGATTGCAATGCCAACAACTTCTGAGTCTTGACAGATGTGAGATATGTGACATAGCAATCCATTCTACAAGTGGGTATGGCAGTCAATTAATAAGACCCAAATCTAGATCTTGAATCTTGCTGTAGTCAGGTCTGTCAGCCTTGGAAAGCAAAGAACTTACTCTCTCTGAGGAGTGCCATATTGCTATGCCTAAAGTGATGCTGAATGGCATACAGTCACTTGAGCTACCTAAAGAATTTCAACCAGAATGTTAGGGATGAAGATACAAAGTACATATTGGTAAGGGGTGTTACAAAGTAAGGATGGAAAGGGATCCAGTGAGGAGGATAAAGAAATATTAAATTCTGCACACCCCGTCATATTAGCCTGGAAAACACCTACCTATCCAAAAGCCCCAAGAAGTTCATTTTTACCGTGGGCCACATAACCTTTTATTGTATATGTATATATATTCTTAGCAATTGCTAAATTTAAAGGGCTAGGAGTACCTTGGGTGTGCCACAGTCACAATCCTCATTCACTTCCAATAACTGGTTCCCACAGACTGGTGTGGATATGATATCTGATGACAATGGGCTATTAAAGAGGCAATTCGATAATTTTTCTTCAAGAAACTGTCCGTAATTGACACGACTGCAGGAGCTGAAGTCTGTAGGCATATGGAACCTAGGCAGATAGAGGAGACAAACCCGTGCAATCATGCATTCCATATGGGAAGTAATAGCTGATATCAGCTACAATGGTACTTACAAATTACCTCAAAGAAAAGATCCAACACAGCAGGTGCTAAGATGTGAGAACATCTACATTTCTAGACTCACCTTCCTGTGTCAACATAAACATCTCAGCTTAGTGGGAAAATATGACGATTCTCAAAGTATAGCATGCTGATTTTTCAATAAGAACAAAAATGTACCTTGGCCTGTCTATGTCATATTCTCATCCTTAGATAATTTTGGAATAACGGAATTATATTTATACATAGATCTAAGGACTCATATCCCCTTAGATAAGTATCAGTTGTCATTTTTCATCTGATTAATGAAGGTGAGGGTTAGACATGCAGTAATATCTGGGAGAGATGATAGCTGTGCAACTGGAGGAAAGCCAGATTCTTTGAGAGGAAGGAGCATGAAAAAAATAACCTAATAGAGTGGGCAGAAAGGTACAAACAGAAAAGAGGAAGTGTGTGTGGGGAGAGAGAGAGAGAGAAAGAGAGAGAGAGAGAGAGAGAGAGAGAGAGAGAGAGAGAGATTCATTCATTCAAGGTAAGACTGCCTGAAAATTTTTCTAGCAAGATGTATAAATATCTTTTCCATTTTTTTTCTTGTGAGAAGTTTCTTCTTTTTTCCCCCTTTTATTGAAAATAGATTTTCCCTCACATAATATATTCTGAGTATGGTTTTCTCTCTCTCTATTTCTCCTAGTTCATCCCCTCCCATCCAGAAAAGAATGGGCTTCTAAGAGATAATTCTAAAATATAAAAAAATAAGATATAATATAATAAAACAAAAACTATCACATCAAATTTGGACAAGACAAACCAGCAGGAAGAACAGAACCCAAGAAAAGGCACAATAACTAGAGACCCACTTGTTTGAACACTAAGGAATCCTATAAAAATACTACCCTGGAAGCCATAATGTGTGTGTGTGTGTGTGTGTGTGTGTGTGTGTGTGTGTGTGTGTATAGAGAGAGAGACAACTTGGTACAGACCAGGACCCATGCAGACCCTGTGCATGCTGCATCAGTCTCTGTTGATTTTGAGGCCTTGTTTTCTTGGGGGGGGGCTCTATTCCCTGTGGCTCTAACTCTTTGCACCTCATCCTCCACCAGTTCCCTGAGCTCTGGGCTGGTTGTTCCAAATTTCTCACTCTATATCTGGCCTTAGGTCTCTTTATATGTCTCCTCTGGTGGTACAAAAGGAAGCATCTCTGACGCTGACTGATTATGTTTGTCTTTCTGGATCTGAGTTACCTCATTCAGGATGATTTTTTTCTAGTTCCATTCACTTGCCTGAACATTTCATGATGTCAGTTTTTTCTTTGTTTATTTTTTGTTTGTTTTTAACACCTTCATTGTGTAAATGTAGCATTTTTCTTTCTTTATTCCTCTGATGAGGGACATCATTAGATTTTTCTTCAAAAACTCTTTCCCTGTAATCACTCACTCTGAGTTTATGGAAAATCTGAAAAAAATCTAAGGATATTTTGGCACCATACATCATGTAGATAACACCAGAAAAAATGACAAGTCTCCCTAACCCCGAAGAAAGAATGTATTTCCAGTATGGCACATTTCCTTTAAATTATGTATTGGGGCTGGAGAGATGGCTCAGCAGTTAAGTTCATCCACTGGCTGCTCCTCCAGAGGATCCTGGTTTGACTGCAAACACCCATATGATGCTCCACAATGTAAGACCCCAGTCTTAGGAGTATGAATCACTCTTCTGGCCTCCAAAGGCACCATATGCAAGTGATGCACAGACATATATGCAGGCAAAACAACCATCCATGTGTAAAACAATAATTTTAAAAAGACATGTAGGTGTAGGTCAGCTGGTATGGTACAGGTTTGCCATGAAAGGAGTCAAATATTAAATTACTATGAACTAAATGGAATTAAGTAAAATGAATGAAGTTTTAAAACTTACAGTAATGTTTGCTTGTTGATACCATTTGACTTTATGCATCCTTTCTCTTCCTAGGCCTATCCAGTATTCTTACAGAAGTGTCACCAAGCCTGTGGGAACTGTGTCTTAGTCTAGAGCTGAATGGCTCTGTGAGCTGTGTGTTACCCCAGGAGCATAGTGGTGTCTTTGTGGTCACATTTCTCTACGGTGGCTCCTAAAATCCTAGGTTATCTTTTGCTTTCTGAATGTTTTCCCATACAAACCTTTGTCCCTGTGACATTGTCCTTTGCTTATTATTGGGTGCTATATATATTTAAGATATAAAAATATAAGCTTGCTGATTTTACTAACCTTCTTCTAATTCTAAAATGTAGAATCTTGAACAAGTTGATGACTATGAACTTGAGGAGAGCACCAACCACAGTACATCAAAACCAAGGACACACAGCATATCCCCAACACCCTCACCTTAGTGACTGCTCCATTACACAGACCTCAGATGGGCATTTGCAACTCAAGTAGTCATGAATCATGCCAAGGTTGTGACCCATTTCATGTGCCATTGTTCCTGCGACTCGAAGATGGTGCTTACTGTAGTCCTAAGGGTAATAATCGGGAAAATGCCATGCACTTCGCATAGAGACATACTCTTGCTGGTATCCAGTTCGGCTGAAGATCTCTCTCTCTCTCTCTCTCTCTCTCTCTCTCTCTCTCACACACACACACACACACACACACACACAGAGGAAGAAACACAGGTAAGGAAATAAATTTATCATTTGAACAATGATCCCAAAATGTCAGTGTACCCATTTCAACATGAGACAAAGTGGACTCCTGAATAATCGGTACTTCAGGGATGAACATTAGTGAGGATGGAGGGATAATAAAAGGGTCGGTTCTTCAGAGAGAAGAGACTTACTCTTATTTAGACACCTAACAACAGAGCTTCAAAAGCCATGAAGGAAAAACACGCAGTTGAAAGATAAAAATGAGCAAACTACCAATTATGTTTATATATTTCAATGCCTGCTTTCCTTTAAGATTCAACAGACTGAAGCAGCACAACGCTGGAGATTACCTCGATATTACTGACAATTATAAAACACTAACAAGAGACAATTTCATTTCACTGTATATGGAGCCACTAACTAAAGACCATTATCAAAAATCAAAATTGTACAGTGTATACTCCAATGTGTAAAAGAAATAATAGAAAAATTTATATAACACTTATAAATAATATATGAGTTAAAGACCAAAAGAAAACTTATGAAGTATTTAAGGTGAAAAGATACAACATCTGCTCAATGCATTGGTGCAGCTAAAACGGTGCATAGTGAGCCACTGATTGCATTAAAGAACAAATTTAATACAGTATAAAAGGTCTAGCTTAGAGGAAGAAACATCAAAAGCATCAATGATCTTTGTAAAGATAAAGGAAATTGATATACACCACTGGAAACTGACCATGACAAACAAAAACAGAATACATGTGGATTGCTGTCTATATGCAGGTGAGGGCAGGCTCAAGATAAGGTGAGAGCCTGTGATTGGGCGGTGGAAAAGGAAGGCGGGCTGAGAATTTTGGAGACAAAGACAGAGAGTACAGAGAGAGGGAGGAAGGGAAGGAGAGGAGATAAGATGGAGCCTATAGGAAGAGGAGCCAGAACCACACAGTCCTGGGAGCCATAAGTATTGTATTTTTCTTTTAGATGATTAAATAATAAGTGGCGTGCATTTGCCCCATCTAGGTATGTAGCTTGTGTTTATTTCAATTGAGTTTTGAGTTCATTGTGTGGGTGTTTTGTGGATATAGAATTTACTAATATAAATCTGATTGATAAATTACAAGCGTCTAGAATTTTGATTTAACCTGGTTACAAGGATTTGTGACAGCTAACCACAGGGGGCAGATGGCTGGGAATGTGAGCTGAGTCCACAGCAAGAGAACTGGGAGATGGGAGGTCACTGCTTGGGGCTAGCCATGGAGGTGACAAGACCTCCCGGGCCAGAGAGTAGCCAGCATTAGTGTGGGGTGGTGCCTTTTTATATTTCATGCAACATATACACAATCAATATCATAAATAGATAGGGGATAGGCTTATAAGTTAGTGATATGGTAATGATTGTGATGAATATCATCAATCAATTTTGCCCACTGAAATATGTGGACATTTTTATCAGAAAATGAAACTACCAAGGTTACTCAAGTAAAGATAATCTGAACACTCCAAATAAATCAATGAATAGATAACTTTTGATTTCAGAATTCTTTTCAAAAGAAAACTACAGCCACACATAGTTTCACTGGTGGATTGTGTTAAACATTTGGGAGAAATAGTAGCAATTCTATTCCGATGGAGCAGAAGACCAGAGTGGGGAATATATCCCAACTCCCTGAATGTGGTCAAATTTACTATACCAACAAAACATTTAAAAACCATGTTACACAAAAATAAAGCTACAAAGAGATGCTGCCCTTGAATCTAGATGCAGAGAACCTGAAGTTGCATTACCAGAGTAAATTAAGACAATATTTTATGAATATGTTGGATTTATCCCAGAATGCAAAGTTAGGTCAATATTTGTCAATTAGTTTCTGTATTTACTCAGAAATAGACAGTGGGGAGCCCAAGCGACCTTCTCTATAGATGAGGTAGAAAAATTTGTGAGATGTGTAAAACCAGCATTTGATCTTCAAACTGACCTGAACAATGCCAACAGAATGGTAAGGAGAGCACATTGAAGACATGAAGGCTAGACCCACTGTTGATCCGGAAAAGTCTGTTGAGCTATAAGGAAGAAAGGAACAGAAGGAAAAATGAGAAAACTAACTTTTTAAAAATAAACAGTTCCATTAGAACTCCAAACAAGTACTAGAGAATTTTAAGTTTCCAACCATTGCTTAAGTAATTACTCGGGTTTTGAAAGAGTAAGAGGTATTTTTCCCAATACTGTCATCCACAGAACTTGAAACCCAAGCATTTGGGTTTAAGAATATCCAATGTTCACCATGTGCTTGCTCATGATATTATAATTTTCCTTTTAAATTTATCCCTTATCCTTTGCAAGAAAGGAAACTTTTTGATCTTTAGTCCTAGCAAATGCTCTCCTGTAAATAATTGTTTGGTAACAAGATAAATGGTATATATTTTTTTTTTAAAAATTGTATCTTTCTCATACTTCATTTTAAGCACTTATTCTTATGTTCTTTTTATAATGTTTTCATTGGAGTAATATTTTAAAAGTATTTATGTTGTTAAGTATTCTGCATTGAACAGAAACAGTTCATTAGCAAATAAATGCAATTTATTTTACTGACTTTAATTTTGCTTTCAGAGTTTCTTTATTTTTAATTAGCAGTAGTGACAGTGCCTTTCTTAGATAATGTTCTATCTACACAAGGCTTTAAGCCTTGTTCACTTACAGAAATTTTAAGCACCTGTCAAATTTTTAATTCCACTAGCTGATTCAACTTGTTTTTCCCACTAAACCACTTCAATGGGGTAAAATATTGATTCTGCCATGAAAAATGAGAAAATTAATAGAATTCTCCCCTCACTTTCTATTTCCTATATATTTTAACTTTTTCTTTAATCTGATTTTACATACTTTTTTGGAAATTGTTCTTCTGCATTTTGGCATATTTAAAAATTTATCATGTTGGTAACTTCTTTTAAATTCATATTATAGGTGATTTAATACTTGATTCTACCTTTGTATGTTATCTATTTTCAACATTGATAACATGTATAAAAATAACACTGTCCCCTATTCTGTAATTATCTATTTTGGTTTCTTTTCTCCACAAATAGAGTACATTTGCACATTAATTTTCTTATCTGGTTATCCCTGCACATAGGCATCTTGTTAATTTGTCTAGTAAATGGTAAGACTTAGAATTTAAAATTGGAACAGTTAATCTTCCATACAGAGAATTAGTGTCTTTTTCCCCCTTTTTGAGCTTGTCTCTTTAAGAATTCTTTTCTCAGTATTCCATTAACCTTTGACTACACATTTAAATCTTGTCTATGATTTTTATCTTTCTATGCCCTTACTCTATAGTATATGAATGTACAGCAATTTGACTGACTTTGAAGAGTTCAAATCATTTAGGTTTTCTAGCTACTAAGATCATAGCTCGGGAACTCGCTAAGTGCCTCCATAAAGAACAGACTCCACACCAGAGTGTGTCTCAATCTAGAAGTCAGTCTTCCAAGTGAAGGAACTGTGTTTGCTATTCTCAACCACATCCTTCAAGGAGTCATTCTTGTAGTGGTCACAGCTTGATGAGCCCTATAGTATGGAATTTTAGTTGTGTTCACGAAATCATTGTGGTTAAGCGCATGCATCCATTGTGGCTAAGAGTATACATCCATTGTGGTACTGTGTGAGCTTGAGGGTTAGGTCACAATGATCCAGGTTTCTCCTGACCTTCATGGAATGCTGGTGTGAGAGAAGCCAAAAACTTTTTAAAGATCCTACTAAGTCTATTATACATACTATATACTAGACTAGTATGTATACATATATACATGTATACATATATACGTATATATATGTATATATACATATATACATACTAGTCTATCCTATATATACACTTATATATATATATCATATACTATATATATACTAGTATATTTTATATATACATATATATTAATTAGATCTATATTAAACACATAAGTTTTGAACTGATTTCTTGTGATCAATACAAAGTATAAATTAATTCTACAGGACATTGAACATCTATTTCCATGGCATGAACAGTTCCCTGAGGAATCAAACTCTTTAGTTATTTCAAGTCCACAGCAGCAGCTTCTTCCTGTCTGACGCCCATTGAAATATGAACCTGTACTCAGGGCACAGTCTTGATTTCATACACCAAAGTACAAGGCTTTTTTCACTCATTACATTTATTTTAGATCTTCTTATTCAGCCAAATAGTCTTAAGTGTGAGGTTTTGATATATTACCTAATCTTACTTTGATTCTATAATTTCCCCTAATTCAAGGCTAAAGCCAATCAGTTCTTCTAAACATAGAGTCTCAATTCCTCTTTTCATGGTCTACATTTGTCCTTCTTTTGTGTAGACCCAATAAAAAAGAATTCTGATAAAAGTTTGCCTTATCTATATTTAAGAAAAAAGCCACTACTTGGACCCAAAGCAAAGACATATTCAACAGGGACCCATCTGAATGTGCAAAAAAACAAACAAATAAAAACCTGTGTGTAGCTTCTTATATTTTACCTATGTCCTGATATATCACTCTCATTATGCAAAAAGGAAATTATACCTACGAGATTAACTGGGCAATATCATGATGCTTTCGTTTTAGTAGATCATTTCCCCTCCACTTAGAGAAGTTTTCCAGGGTGGTGTTGGCATCTGGTGTTATCTTTATTTTATCCTCATCAGTCCAGATTTCCACTCCAACTAAAGCCACATGGGCATCAAGCTTATTGTAAAGCTGTCCAAAGAGAACACATTGCAAAGCAATGAATTATAATAATGAGATCATCTTTTTAATATTTCCAATGCACTTTGTTTTTCAAAACCCACCATGTCTCTTATTTCCCTTATCACCTTGAGCATTACTGGACTTCTCCAGATAAAATGGAATGCTGGACATTCCATTTAAGTAACTTCTTGAGAGTTATTTTCAAGATGGAATGAGAAAAATGTGGGTAAGAGAGGTTCTACAGCTCCAGGACGATCTGCCTATTTTGTTTCTTATTTACTTTAACTCTCTGAAATGATTTTCTACTAGGATTTGGTTACCAGTATTTTCTTAAGTGGATTTTGGGAAACAAAATTCTTCCAAATAAAACCTTGACTTGGTCCTAAGAACATGTGGTATTAATATCTAATAAATAGCCACATTCATAGCCATTCCTCAAAGTCTCTGGCACTCACAGCCCCACAAGACTTGTTTTCCTTCCTAGATTCATGTTCATCCATAGCAACACTCAAGAACACCCCTTCACACGATGTTTAAAGTTACATTTAGTAAAATATATCATACCATGTTGACGTAATTGGCCATCTCAAACACTCTGTTTCTTATTTCAGCAAGATTTTTATTGTATTTCTTAAACTAAAAGACAATGAAAAGATAAGAATAAGAGCTGATAGAAATTAATATAATTGGAAGATTTTAAAAGACAGTTTAACTTATTTTACAGTGATTATAATTATCAGTTATTAATAATTTAAAATTAAAATCAAATTGAGTCATTTTCAAAGTAAATTAAAGAATTTTGGGAATAATATTATATTTTCTCCCTTGAAATAGCAGGTCAGCATTTAGATCTTAGAAATTCAGCCATGCATGGTGGCACACCTGTAATCTTGGCAGAGGAAGGCCAAGACAAGAAGGCCATGAGTAAGGACAGCCTTGGCTATGTAGCAAGATTGTCTCAAGCAAAACTTCAATAAAATGAAGCAAGGGATTATTCTAAATATGTCTTAATTTAATTTTCATGGTTTCCTAACTATGTAGAAATAGTACAATGCATGGTTCACCATGTTTTAAATCTGTGCACAGTAGATGAGCCCAACACAACAAGGCCAGAAATTTGAGTTCTGAGATAATTATTTACTCAATAGTTTTGAGATCCAAGTATTTTTCTTGTTGTCATTAAACACACAGAGGACCTGTGTTCCTAGAAAAGAAATTAAATAGTATCTATCACCAAGGGTTGCCCTTCTCTAAAGAGCCTATCCACTGAGATTTTTTATATTTGACTTCAACCCCTAGAGTATAAATCCTACATTATAAATTAACAACTTTACCAATGACAACCTAATAAAGGAGTTTAAATAAAAACTAAATTTTGATCTCTAAAGATAGTAAGAAAACAGATTTTTAGAGCCAACAATATGATTTATGCATATTTGTCAGTTATTCTGAGAAGAAACATCTCATCTGTCAGTTTCATTATAAATATCAATTTCATAGACAGAATAATTTCTCCATATGGTTTATATTCTTGATCTTTCTAAATGGATCTAGGCATTTCTATTTCACATGATAAGTTATGAACAAGATAATTTTGTGAGATGCATTTGTCTGATGTAATTACCTCACCATTATCCAGGACCACATAATATTCTATGTACTTCTTAGGTTCTTGAACCATCCCATCATTTGACTTCTGAAATAGAAGGAAGACCATGACTAAGACAATATCTTTTTGCTGTGATCTTTTGTTTAGTATGTGTGGTCTTAGAAGAGGTTGGATTGTATTTGAGAATCAAGACAGACAATAATTACTATTTTAACACTACCGCAACATCAGAATGTTAGAAAATGAAGAGAAATGATTGTCTTTTATGATTCCATCTTCAGAAACAAATTACATAAGATAGAATCTTATATATTATCTAGTGAGGAGTATATACCTCCCATTTTCCATAGGAACAAAATATTTACTACCAATTTCTGTGTATTCACATTACTCTGGAGATTGGATTAGATAAATCTACTTGGTCCATAAGAATAGCAGTTCACAAGAGACAGACACATAGATGTAAGTATCAAGTGTAATTAGTATTGCGGGTGGATTCAATGCATGACTGAAGGTGTATGATTAGATAGTGATTTCAAAATAGACAATTAGAAAAAGTATTTTTAAAGTCTTGGTCTATACAGCATACTCATAAAAACTGGAAGCAAGCCAAGAAGTGAAAACAATTGGAATGTAATCCAGAAAAGACAAAAATCTAAAATACCAAGATCTACAGTTAGTTGGCAGTGATATCTTTAAAAAACAGGGAAAGATTTTTGTTGTTTTCAGAATAAATGGAATGTAAATTTTGTAGGTGGGGGGCATACAATGTAGGGGATGCTGGGCAGAATCAGACATTTCTAACTCAAGGCTGTGGTTTGGATTTTATGTCACATGTGGTGGCTGGAAAGACATCCAAGGGTTTTAACATGATGCAGTTTATAATGAAACATCACTCAGCCTTGTACAAGGAGAATATACTCTGCTAAGGTGGGAACAGACATAGAAAGGACCAATACAAGTTGTTGTCATGATGATCTTGGGACACTACTTGAGAGCTCAGTGAAGAACTGAAATATGTGAAGAGATGGACACCATGTGAGGAAAGAAAAGAGAAACCAACAATAATTTCAATGCATGGGCCAAAACTAGTAAGGAACAGTGGCAGTGTTCAACTGGGGTGGGAAAATGGGAAAGAAGCATATTGTGTTTGGTGCATTAAAACAAGTAGTTCTATTTTTACCATATTAATATTGAGATATCAAATATTTAAATGGCTACAGGACTGAAAATATGTTTGCAATAATAGCCAGTACCCAGATCTCACCTCCCCCCCCCATTCTTTACAAGAAAGGACTCACGTATCCCAGTCTGACTTTGTATTCCTTACATTGCATTCCCTCCACCTTCTGAGTGCTGGGATTTACAGTCAAATACCACTGCACCTGGTTTACTAAGTGCCTGGCATGGACCTTAGGTTTCATACCTCCTAGCAAGAATTCTACTAACCAAGCTACATCCCAGCCTTGCAAAGTCCCAGTGGAGAAAAAAAAAGTGTGGACTAAATGAGATTACCTGGGATGAATTCCAAAGCAAAAGCAGAAAACTGTTTAATCAGGGCTTCTAGTATCAAGTGACTGACCAGAAGAGGGTGACCAGAAAGATGCTTCAGAAAGCCAACACAACAGCATGTCAGGAAAGCATAGCCATTTCTACATGACTCCCAAAGATTCAAGATGGAAGACCAGAGGCTGGTGTCAACCAGAACCAGAGTGAGATTGAGAGAAACATGTAGCCAGAACAAGTTCCTTTGGGTTCCTAGATAAGGCTGGTGAAATTTAATTCCATGGCAAAGAGAAACAACCTGAGGGTTATGTTTTTGTTTTGGGATTTTATTTTGTTTTGTTTTGTTTTGTTTTGGGGGGGGTTGTTTTTGTTTTTTAATTTAGAAGGTTAGATGGTTTTACTTAGAACCAGCCTGCCTGGTGCTTACAGATTCTGACTTGGAAGAGATAATAAAGCAGTGACAGTAAAATGACAGAACCACTTTAGTGCACTCCACACAGCCGAATACAGCTGAGTTTATTTTTTTCTTCTGTGGTCATAACAGGATTTTATATAAGAAAGAATTTTCTATATTCCAACAGGTAGACTCTGTGTTTATGCTGCTTGCTACTGCATTCCCAGCACACTGAACATCTCTGAGATGTTCTTATATGTCCACCTCAAAAGAAAAGTTCCTAGCCCCATGCACTGTTGTGAGATTTAGAGGGTATTGTGAGTGTTGTCTACTCCTAGCTGTCAGATATTGTTGATGATAATAGCTTATGCACAGATTCTTACTGAGCAAATAATTAATGTACAGTAATGTTTTACCATGAGTATAACTATAAACTATTAGTCTCAGTAGTGACTATAAAATGCAAGTCAAGCTAACTGCTAAGATTAGAACCAAGGTCTGGAAAAGTGGCTGAGCAAATAGAACCCTCCCTGTGAAAATATGAGCTTTGAGCTCTGAGGTTCAATTGCCCAAACCTATTGCTAAAGATGGACGAGTGTAGTAGCCTACCTCCAATCCAAGTACAGAAAGGGCAGAGACAGGGGATTCCTAGAACAAGATGGCTAGTTAGCCTATCCAAAATGGCAAGATCTGGACTCATTGGGAGCCAATATTGTAATTTTGCCTCAATATATAAGATGAGGATCATTTAAGAAAAGCATTTAACAGCAATCTAGAGTCACCACAGACACCCAGACACATATGCGCATATATATATACAGAGAGAGAGAGAGAGAGGGAGAGAGAGAGAGAGAGAGAGAGAGAGAGAGAGAGAGAGAGAGAGAAAGAGATTAGAAACTCAGGCTAGGACACAAAACAAACCCTACGCACAGTCAACCTGATGGCAGGAAGGACCACGTCCTGATGTAGCCCTTGGAGCCATAGCGCATCATCCACACCACAGTTGCTCTTCTCCTGGTCTTCATTGGGATCATCCTTGAAGAGTGCATGTGCCTGTTCATCCAAGCTCTCCGAGCTCAAAGGTTCGATAAAATACTTTTCATCACCTTGACTGAAGTAACCTCTGAGGAACATAAGCATTCAGGTTGCTTAACGCAATGGTCTTGCTTTGGAGTTGTACAGCCAGAGTTCTCAAAGTCCTCATGACAAGAAAAATAGCCCAGCTCATCTGCTGCTGACACAAGAAATGTTCCTCTCTCAGCCCCTGTTTTCATACTGTCCCTACACTATAGGGACCTCAAAAGTAAAGGATGCTTTGCAGTCTTAGAAGAGATTAAAATTATAGGCCTATTTCCGATTAGCTATGAATCTAATGTAATGTTATTTAACTAAGTAGCCTCACTTTTTTAACTGTAAGATGGAAAAACATAATGGGTAATTGGAGGGGGTATGGGGTGGAAAGAGAGCAGGTAAAGCATGTGATCAGCAAAGATTTCTAACTTCTTTACAAACCCTGGAACTAAAGTCCAAGCTGACTCATTGGCCACTCTATTCTTCTCTGTAAATGGCTGATTGTTCATTAGATCATTGTAAAAATTTACAGGCTTTGGTGCAAATGATGAGTAATTTCAGCTATGTTTTCATTCCTTAATTAATCTAGAGTTTCAATTATTTAAAATTAGTCTGTATAATACGTAATGAAAGTCATTCTAAATTAAACACTGTACTAAACACGGAGGCTAAAGAGATCTGCAGTCTCTTCCTCCATAAATCTTTTATTCAAAAATGAGGACAATGGATGTGTAGAAATCAGTTTTAAAATGTATATGTAATTATTTAGCAAATATGCATGTATGCAATAATATCTAATTAGTATGAAGTAGAAATGCATGAGTACGCAGTTTCTAGAACTGGAAGACAATGAGTGTGGGTGTTTGTTTCAAATGGTTTGGTTGAAGTACAAGGTGGTTGAAGTAAGATGCTTCAATAGAGGCAGATGTAATGACAAGCAGGAAATAGAAGATACAGTCACTGGCGCTTGATAAGGAAAGAGAGGCTGGAGGAATGAGGCAGGGAGTCTTCAAAGACTTCATATCTGACTGAGTAAATTATTGATTATGCCATCAATGAGGTCAAAATACAGGAAAAATAATGGATTTATAGTCAATTGATTTGCCTGGTTTAGAACACATAGAGATTTAGATTCTTTAAGGTATACACCTAGACATACAGAAAAGGAAATCAATTAAGTTCTTGGTATTGATGAAATACCAGAGGGTAGACAGGGAGTCAACACCAGGCCAAAGGATATAATATTCTTAAGAATAAAAACTAAAGAGAAATAAAAGTGAGGAGAGAAAGAAGAGAAACTGCACTCCCTCAAAGAGTCTGACTATAAGACTGAGTCTCAAAAAACTTCATTTTTAAATAAACAAAGGAATAAAAACAAAACTGAAGACAGTTGTATAAATTTCATGCTTTAAAAAGAAATGGAGTTTCATGCAAAATTTCAAAAATTGGTAGCCGTTAGATATCATACTTAACTCTATTATGTAACTAATTATACTTGAGGGTCCTCAGACTTATCAAACCTGATCTGTGTACATCAGGGGGATGTGGAAGTAGTCCTCAAGTCTCACCCACCGTAGCCCTTGACACGTGCTGATGCTGGCTGCAGAAACTTTCTCATTTATGATGTGTCCTTGATAGTAACAGCCATCCTGAGGGAAACAAAAGACATTTTGTAAAGGGAATTCCTGAGAATTCTTAGACTCCACAACCAATTAGAAGTTGAAATGTTGGAACAGGAACAATTTTCTGCTGCTCAGTAGTTAAGTTAGAGACTTTTTTAAAAAAAAAAATATAAGCATTTTGACTCAAATTTTAAAGATAGTTCATAACCCCCAAATGTTTATATTATGCAGTCTGTGTATTATATATTACCATAAATATAGTGTGGTATATAACATTATACACTAGAAATAATGTATTTTATATTTTATTATAATATATTAGTATTGCTGACACAGTAAAAAATAGCTGAGCAATATTTAGAAAAAATGTATTTAGTTATCTAAGTTTAAAATTGAATTCTCTGAACATCTGATTTATACTTTTTCCTCTTCAAAAATTATACTTTTCCAGTTAGGACTGATCACCTTTGCCCCCTCTTTTAAACTTAAGGGTTATTCAGGTTGTTTGTCCTAAGAGCAAAACTTGATTTAAGTGAACTTGCACAACACACAGTGAGTCTATTTGAAGCAAAATACTAGAGTTATTTCTCCATGTGACCCTTCTATCTTGGAAGAGATGTGGCATTAGCCTATGTAACCCCAGAAGGTTTAAGGTTTGCAGCAAAGAAGGGATCCCTCAGTGGGATGCCTGGCCACACAGTTACGGGCTCCATGGGAGCGAGGGGGTGTTGGGGGACAGATCAAGAGTGGAGTCACTTAGGGCAATATGGCAGTCTACATTTGATGCTGAAGAAGTAGTCCTGAGTGTAACAAACCACATAATTGGGAGAGGTGATAGTAAAGAGCTAAAAATAGCAGACATGCTTAGCTCTTCAAATCACAGAGTCTGTCTGCAGAAAACAACTCTAAATATATGCTTTCTGCCTGCTTCTCGTGAAAGCTGGAAAAAGTTACTGGGGACACCCTTCATCAGTCTTAGTAAAATGCAATAATGTGAAAAATTCATCAAGTGATTACTGCTGTTTGGGGAAAGAAAACAAAACAAGCAAACAGCACCAAGGCTATAAAAGAGGTTTCAGTCCTATTGCCTAGCAAGGACACTGTATTTAGGTCTGTAGGGCTCACCCCATTACCAAGGGACCTAGCGGATGTTATACCATGATTTGCGGGCTTGTGGTGACCTTGTTTCCACTGGAATTATAGTAGGTTTCTGAGTAGTCAGGTGCAAGGAGCTTGCTGGAGAAAGAAAAGGGAAGAGCACAGTTATAAACGTCAACTGCGGAGTCCAGCAAACAAAGACTTCCCAGGCTGCCCTGACAAGTTTCAATTCCTCGGCTTCTCTTGTGCTCCAGACAAGTCTACACAGGAAAACACTGGACAGAGAGATGCAGTGTGTGTGTGTGTGTGTGTGTGTGTGTGTGTGTGTGTGTGTGAGAGAGAGAGAGAGAGAGAGAGAGAGAGAGAGAGAGAGAGAGAGATTCCTGAGGGCTGTGAAACAAGCCCCTGTTCTCATGAGACCAGGTTGCTATTTCCAGGAGAAACTTGAGAAGCTTCAGGTCTGAGGTCAAAGGTTACATAAGTAAGAACTTGCAACCAGTTTGGCAAGATGGCACAGCATTACCCCTGCCCCAGCCCTTTCTAAGGAACAGTACTGTGAGGCCCTCTATCAAGACTCAAACAAACAAAACCTAAAGCAAATTACATTGGACCCACTCAGTCACTTGGTAAAGTAATAAAATCTGTATACTAGCACCTCATCGTTTTTTATTTATGAAGTGTCAAAAGCCTAGTAAACTATTATTTTGCCTAATGTGTTAAGTTCACCTACGCCTTGGGTCCGTTAGGAGTGGGGTGGAGACTGTTGGGCCAGTTTTGGGAGCACTAAGACTCACAGCAGCCTCACCAGCCACTTTCCACACTTTGACTTGTAGCTGAGGGAGACAATGGCAGGCAGACACACACTCACTTGTTCTTCTTCAGGTACAGCACAGCAACCTTTCCGTTTACTGTCATTTTGTACCTTAGCTCAGTTTCAAATGCCTCCTGCAAAAATACACAAAGATTTACTGATAATCAAAAGGTGGCTATGTCTACCCATTTAATCCTTAGCAAGTAATGCTTGCTTTTTTCTAGCAGTGGACTGTGAAACCAGCTGTCTGTCTAGACCATAGACAACAGGTTAATCTGTCAACTAAAGAGACAAATTAGCTCTGAGTTTGTGTATATGCATGTGCATGTGTGTGTATGTGCATGTGTGTGCATATATTAGTGTGCCGATGTGCATATCTATGTGCATGTGTGTATGTGTGTCTGTGTATACGTGTTTGTGTGTGTGCACATATGTGTGTATCTATATACATGTGAATGTGTGTAAATGTGTGTATATGAGTATGTGTATTTCTTTGACTACGTGCGTGTGTGCCTGCCTGTGTGTGAATATTTATGTGTGTGTCTGGATGTGTGTGAATGTGTGTGTTGGTTCTGGGAATTGATCCCAGGGTCTTGCAAATGCTGGCTAAGGATTCTACCACTGAGCTACATTATAGGTTTCTTTTCTGATATCTTTATATGTAGCCTTGATATGTTTAGCAAGGTTTTATTTGAATCACCATTTATGAAAATAAATATTTACATTTCCAAACATAGGTTAGGACATCTCCTATGGGGATGGACAGTGTGGGGTAGACAGGAGTAGAGATATGTCAAAGACATAGAAAGTACCCTTAACTCAGGCCAGCTTAGTTGGTAGCTTAGTGGGTGAAGGCACTTGCCTGGCAACTTGAGCTCCATCCTTGGGATTCATGTGGTTGAAGTGAGAAACAACTCTTGCCCATCCACATTCACCCTTTACATTAATTAGGTCACCATGCATCAGACTAATTTAAGTCTCCTGGAGCTGTTTAGAGGTAACCTAGGCAAGCAATGTGTCTCCAATAAAACCAAGTTCATCACATCAAACATGTGCCTCTGAAAAATCACTCAAAAATCAGCATTATGAAGCTGGAGAAATGGCTCATTCATTAAGAGCACGTGCTGTTCTTTCAGAGGACCCTAGTTGGACTCCTAACACCCAGTAAAAGGTGGCTCACAAGCACCTGTAACTCAATCTACAGGAGATCTTATGTCCTCCTTTTGCCTTTACAGGTATCTACCTGTACACACACACACACACACACACACACACACACACACACACACACGATGCATACAATAAAAACTATGCATAGTTTTGACATCTATCTACCTAAACATGCACACACATACTCAGAGACACATGGCACATAAAATTAGCTATATTCTAGTGACTAATTAAAAATTAAGCTAGTGTTGGCTCACAATGTGTGATTTCATTACAATGTAAGGATTGTACAAATGTTAACGCTGTCTACATAGAAAAAAATACAAATTTCAGATAAAAATGCCAATTTGCATTCCTTTGCAGTGTTTATTTTCTGGTTCTCAGTTAAGGCAACAATTACATGTGTATGGATAGATGATAGATAGGCAAATAAAAGATAAGGTAAGTTATATATAATTATTTAGAAGCATACAGCATAAATTATTACAAAGTATCAAACTTTGCACTCACTGGCTAGACTAGTTGTGAATGAGTGTATTCCAGTCCATTGAAAGACTCAGTCTCCACAAAGTAGATAGCATGACAATGTAAGAATAACCTATGACCTCATATGTATACACATGTAAATAGGCATAAACATAAAATGCATGTACAAGAAATAAGACAAACATAGATGTACTAACCTTTGGCTCTGGCTCTTTAGTGTCTCTTTTACGCAATGGATGAAGTCTTATGGGATAAACCACTTCATATTTCTTAGCTTTAGGGAGTTCTTGTATTGCATTTGCTTGGGGAGAAAGAAGGAAGAGAAGAAGTAGCTGTTCAGTAATGGCAGTCATGCTCACTCCTGTGGTTGATGCCTCGTAGAGACCTCCAGTGATTTGTGTCAGTGGTTCTACACGGAGAAGTAGACCAACCAGAAACCCACCCCCAAACTTTAATCTCTGACTTCTAATATTTTTCAAGGAGATATTTGCAAGGGCCTCTCTGATGACAGTATTTCTTGTCAGTTTTCCCATTTCTTCTTACCCTTTCGGATCTGGGCAGCAACTGCCCAGCAGGAGAATGAAACAAGGTAAAAGCAAGACAGAATCCAGCTCTCCTAGGAGCTGATCACTCGGTAACAAAACGGAAACACTCCACACCACACTGCTATGAAATTGGAAGCAGACACCCACTATTTCTGACTGAACACATGTTCCTTGGAATTTTTAATAGTAATATTTGAAACATAGCCCCAGTAAGAAAAGGCTCCATCATTAGTTAGGCTCATAGAGGTCTGGCAGGAACAATACTGACAAAACTTCATTTTGGGCCGAAAAATTATAAAAATGATAATAGAGGGTTTGAACAGAGTCCCTGACCAGGGAAAGGATATGTGGAGGCTGGAGTCACACTGGGAGGAAAGCAGAAATTCATCTCAAACAACTAATTGATTGAGAAGACTCATGTCCAAGCCTTTCCTGGAAATTAGGCTAAAGAGAAATTTGGGGCTTTCCAATATGTTTTATTGAATTTTTAAGTTTTCTTTTTGCTATCCGCAGGGATGCAGCTCCCTATGGAAAGCTCTGGAGGGAACATGAATGGTCTCACTCTGGCTGCCACAGAGTTAAAGGTCCACTTGGGATGAAGACACAAAGAAACTTAGAGAATGGAGCCAGGATGCTGGCAGGAGGGTTAGGAAAGCTCCTTTTTCTTCTCTGTGTTGTGATTTGCAACTTCTCTGAATGTAATCCTAGCTCACTGAAATACTGTAGTATTTTGGTCCACCTAATAGCTGACAGAACTGAGGGGGCTCACCGAGCATAATTGCCATGGGTCACTTGGACTTATAGCACTTGACAGCTTAGCCCACTGACTTCCCAGAGCATAAAATATGTATTTGTTTTTATTTTATTTTTCTGAGAACTGAAACCATTTTTTTTTTTAAAAAATTCTAGTGATGTCCACTTTTTGATCAGTTTAGAATGGTTTTAATTTATTTGATCACACAATTTAACCTGGGAGGTTAGGCAATATTATTAAGCTCAAAAGACATACTCAGAGTCAAACAGCTATTAAGGTAGTAAAGGAACTCTGTGCTTAGGGTTCACTCTTAGAAAATGTTTCAGAAATAAAGCTAGAGCTGAAGAAATGGCTCAGCAGTTAAGAGCACTAGTCGCTCTTGTAGAGGACCCAGATTCTCCTCTCAGCACCCACATGGCAGCTCACAACTGTGGGTTACTATAGCTCAGAGAATTTTATGCCCTCTTCTTGCCTCAAAAGGCCACCAGCATATATATATATATCATAGTGCAGATACTATAATATCTTAATTTTAGATTTGAAATTTTAACTGCTTGAAAAGCAATGACCAATTAGGCTATGTCTATGATGCTTCGTGTAGTTTATAACATACAAATAAACACAGACACTACTGTGTCTTCAAAAGGGTCAAGTCATTTGTATACATTCTCATCAGTTATGCTATGACAAATGAGTTATTGTCACACTCTGTAGCAATTGTACAAAGGTTTTCGTTTTCCTTTCTCTTATCTCTTTCCATTTCGTCTTTCTATTTGTTTGTTCTTTGTTTTGCTAGTACCTCAGTAGATTAGCCTCGGACTGAAGATCCTTCTACTCCCCAGTCTCAAACACTGAGCTTTAAGGTATGCATGACGAAGCCCAGTACAGAAAGTTCTTGAGTTGCTTGTTTTCTGCAGTCCTGAGGGAATCCTTGTGCTCTTTATGTTTATGGAATTTAATATAAATCTTTATTAAATATACTCTATCAATTGTAATGTTGGCAAAGAAAAGTAATAGTTTTATTTACAAAAAAAAGTTTGAAGTTCTTAAATGTGGCATGGTCATTCTCTCCTGTTAAAATTTCATGATTACTTCATAGCTATGATCTGCCACAGCTCTTGCCAGAAATGTGCTAATGACATGGGCACAATTCCGCTACCTGGTGTGCTAGGGTTACTAATCAGCACAATTAGTCCCATAGACATTGAGTCATGAAGCCATCTCTCACTGATGCTGCAGCCTCAACAATTCTCTTCCTTAAATGCCATTTTAAGGAGGAGTGGGACTTCAGAGAGGCCTCAGTCATTAAAAGTACTTCCTGCTCTTCCAGAGGACCCAAAGTTTACTTTCTAGCACACATCTTAGGTGGTTCATAACTGCCTGAATCTGCACTTGCACTGCATTCACATATACAAGCAATTAAAAAATAGCAATATGTTTAATGCCATATTGGATGGATAGAGAAAGGGCTCAGTGTATAAGTTTACTCTTCCAAAGGACCCAGGTTGGATTCCTAACACCCACCTGGAGACTGTCTCTTTAAGATCTGAAACCTTTTCTTCGCCTCAGCAAGCAGATATAAAATATCCATACTCATAAACTTTTTTTAGTTTTATTAAAATGACAAAAAAACCCAAAACCCTCATCTGTGGGGTTTCATCCACAATATGTGTGATCCTAACAGGAAGTCAGTTGACTTGTCCTTTGAGTCATAAGTGCTGGCAACCAACACCTGGGCCTTCCTATAAATACAGAACATACTCATAGTCCTGCTCCTTTTTGACAAGAAAAGTGAACTAGGTCACCCTATTCAACAGCAAGCAATTTTCTGTGTTGTGCCTGCAATTTTAGTCTGCAGCCTGATATTTCATGGAAACAGAAGTCACCAACTGGGTTTTAAATATTGAATCAAAACATATAAGCTACAAAATTTATTCCAAGCTCACTCTTTGGAGGGGCAACACTTCCAAATAGAAACCAAAACGAACAAAATAATATTTCTTCTTAAAGTCTTTAGCAAATTCGTTTAGCTAAATGAAATAAGTTTCCAGTTCATACCACCTCTTATAACACAGTTGGCTCTGTAAAGAAACAGATAGAATTTCCCTTAGAAAGCTCTGGTTCTCCCGAAAGCTGTAAGGCCCTTGAATTAAGATATTTGAGACGTAGGGATTTCCATACACAGAAAAGATGGAGTAGACAGATATTGTTTTCCTCCAATGTACTCCCGTTTGATGGAGATGGGGCAACCTCCTCCCAGGTGAATAAAATCAAGTTAATTATTTAGAAGCCAGTAGCATAAACAGAGTTAACTGGCATCCAGGGATTACACAAATCCAAGATGTAATACAATATGTTTCTATTAATTTATTTTAAGGCTTGCTTCCTCTCTCCCACAGAACTCATGTGTTGGGTAAGTTTTGACTGGCAAAACTGGATCAAGAGAAAATCAGTTATTTTGGTTTGAGTTAGAGGCATTTGTGAGTGTGGACTTGTGGAGTAGATTCTTTTAACCACTCATTAGTTTAAAACAAAGCATAGCTTATTAATGAGATTGATGTAGCTGACCTCAATCTAGAATGCTGTTCTACCTGGGTCCATTTGGGACATTTGTGTGTAATATTGGAATCTTCATTTCCATCCAAATTTGTTAAATTGCTTCAGGGTTGTCTTTGCAAAGGAGACATTAAGCCTTTAATGCAAGTTTATGCACTGACATTGACTCTGTCCCCTCAGATGCTTAAACTTCTAAATGTTATTCAGTAAAAATGAGAATGGGGAAGACTAGAACCCACATTCTAATGAAGTTATTATTTGGCGACATAGATTAAATTGTGCCTACTGGCTTACTTTTTTCCAGTCACTTTATAAAAACCAGAAATAACTGCTACATTTGTTAAGCCAAAGTGCCTCCCTGGACATAAACCTGAAACAGGATGGAGCCTTTGTCAGTGCATTAATTTATTTTTTCTTCCCCCAAACACTTGGTATGTCCTTTTAATATTGTTGTTTTTCCCCCTATGATGAAATCCCATGTCACTTTTCTCAGGGGAGGGTGAGGTTCTTTACAAGCACCAGGCCCTATTTTACATATCCATCATCTCTTTAGAAATAAACGTTGAAGCAGGTCAAAGTTATTGCCAGAGGGCGCATGCAAAGTGTTCTGATGCTGGGGAGGAAGAAATGCAGAGGAGGAGGAGATAAGAAATCAACACTTTGGTTACTTGCATTCTGGCTGTGAAACCAGTCCCCTTGGAATCTAGCAAGAGTATTTCAGAGGCAGGGGGATGCCTTGGAAAGAGCAACACAGATGTTAAAGAGAGACAGTGTGGCATCCTACTCAAGATGAATGACCCCTCACAGGAGAGCAATCAGAATGCCTATTATCACATCCTTAGAATGATATTACACTTTTAGACAGGACTCTAAGGCTTTATATCTCTTGCTGCCATGTTGCTGATGCAGAGTTGTGAGGAGCAGAAACAGTTTGGTGCCTGATTTAGTTGAAAAGACAGTAGCATGCATAGGTCCAATCGTTACCCATGGGACTCTGTTACTGGAGCTACCTGATCAGTTACTTCCTCTCCTTGAACAGTGCTGGATCCCAAGTAGTTCTTCAACTTCTAATGAGAGTGGAGTCCCCAAGAGTTCTGGGCATCCTCGTTCCAGAAAATGTGAATAAAGACTTCCTATTTAAAAAAAAAAAAATCTTGGGGCTAGAGATAATGGCTCAGTGGTTAAGAGCAGTGACTGCTTTTCCAGAGGTCCCAAGTTCAATTCCCAGCAACCACATAGTGGCTCACAATCATCCATAATGAGATCTGATGCCCTCTTCTGGTGTGCCTGAAGACAGCTACAGTGTACTCTCATACATAAAATAGATAGATAGATAGATAGATAGATAGATAAATAATTCTTTTAAAAATTCCTAAAAAAGGAAAGAATTCCTACTCTTTGATTCATATAAATCTAGGAATTTGAAGTCAAGGGGTAATGCATTTAAGGATACGTTAGTATCCTAAATATTTAAGGATATTAAGAACAACTTTTACAAGCCTGGAAAACAGTGGAAAAGCCATTTTTGATAAGTGTTAAGGGATTGGGAAGGAGAAAGACCATTCTGTGCTTGATGGCTTCACATCTGTTCACAATTTGTTTATTCATGTGTCCCAGCAAGCATTCTATGGTCTAAGAAAACATTTGCAAGCTAGTGTGAAGATTAAGGCACCAGACACAGAACAAGACAGAGAAATGTGGCATTAGATCCCAGGCTTGTGAAATCGAGCTGAGAATTTATAAAATGGAGAGAGCTGCGTGCTATAGCATGTTGTTAGGAAGTAGTAGTCACCACATCTAAATTCTTAGGTGTTTGCTCTAACCAGCCAAACAGCATTGGGTTATCAAGCCACATGGGACTGAAACTCCTCCTCACCAACAACATCACAGTGCTGTATGGGTACAGCCCCCTACCAGTTAACAGTATCTATTTTCTCTAAACGTGATAGCAAGCAATCCTAAGTAATGTAAGTTGCTGAGCTGACCTCAATTATAAGAGCAGATACTTTCCTCATGTCTTGGTGGTCACAACCAGTCAAATCTGCTATTTTATTGAATTAAAAATTGATGCAATTAATTCTGATAGATTTTGCTTCTGGACTTACAGATCATATCCATTGTTTACATGTAGGAGAGCTTCCCTTTCTCTCTTTAAAGATATCAGAGCTGACATGTAAATATTTTAAGAAAACGTCTGATTGCTCTCCTTCACATCCATCACAGTTCCCAGAGCACAGATTAAAACCAGTCCAAATGGTTAGAAAAACTGGTTAAAGGGGAAAAAACAAAACAGCTTACCTACACATGATATCCCATAAGACCAGGGGCAGATGGCATGCAGTCCTGTGACAGAATGAACAGAACTCAAAAGGGGTTAATGCCTACCTGGAACTGGAGCGAGAAGGAAACAGACTACCAGAAGACTCCACTGCTGCATCCTGTGATCCCAGGAGCAGTGGCTGCTTCCGCTCACACCTGTGGGGCTGCTTCTGCCCCAGCCTCCTCTTAAGGGAGACAGAATGAAACTCCCTGCTTCATTGTGTACGCTTCAGCAAGTGTTTACTGAAGGTGTTGCACAACTTGGAGCTGTGGTTCTGCCGCAATGGCATGGTAGGCGGAAGTCCTGGCTACCTCTTGGCTGGCTCTAACATTTCCTCTGTTGTTTCCCTCTCTTTCTTCTCTGTGTTACCCATTCAAAATTAAAATAGCAAGTTTTCAATGCACTACTGTGGCTCAATAGGTCATAAGGAGGCAGCTGCCTTGACATATCCTGATATATGCCAGGCAGTATATCATATACATAGTAATATGGAATAGAATGCTTGGAATACGTATGTGCTATATAGTAGACACACATGCATTATTATAGGTACATGTGATATATATATATATATATATATATATATATATATATATAATGTTTAATCATATGGATTTATCATTTTCATCTAAATCAATAAAGGTTGTGGGTAATATTATTTTTCTACATATGTACATTTGTTTTATAGAGTGAATACTAATTACATCTAATATATGTGAAATTCTTATTTTCTATAACCTTGCACTGTATTCTCACTCAATGATGTTCACAAGAAGCTTAGGCTATCCTGAATTAAGATGTTTCTAAAGACAGAATTTCACAAATTTTAGGCTAGGCTCCAATATACTGTGCAGCTCACAATGAACTTGACGTCTTGATCCACCCGCCTCTGACTCCTGAGTGCTGGAATTTGTAGAGTTTACCTTCACATTCAATTTTTATGCAGGCCTACAGATCAAATACAGAGTTTGATGCCTGCCTGTAAAACATTTTGTCAACTAAGCTACACCCCTTCCTCTGAAATAATAATTTTCAATAGCACAAGTACAAGGCTCTGCAAATCACCAAGGTGTTCGTACCCTAACTGAAGGCTTGGATGAGAGAAAATGACTTAGGGATGGAGGAGGGGCAGCTTCTGAGTCTGTCGCTGCCATTATGAGACTAAATTAGACATGTGCAGAAATCTTACTCTGTAACCAAAAGATTGTATTTGTTTGTTTTTAAATTTTAGGTGCCGTCCTAAACTATTATTCTTGTTATACTCATTCTACTGACACGTTTGTCTTTCAAATACCATTTTACCTCCATTGTGTATGTGAAAAACTGGAGTTAAAACCATTAAAGTGTCCACAAGATTAAGATTCATTGTCTCCTTTGTGTAGATTAAGAGGCTTAGGCTGGTTGCTCACATTACTCATGCAGAAAATAGAAGGGGTGGAATTGGAACTCCATGCTGACTGAGGTCTTGGTCACAGACCTTCATGTTTCTTACTTGATTATCTGACTCACATGTAGTCTTATTTTTTTCTAATGATAAGATGCCTACAGAGTAGAAATAATCCTGAGAACAAATTGTTACTACACATCCTTAAATAGCTAGGACACATGAGTTGTGCAGCATTTTAAAACCAAGCACATTTGGGGGCTGGAGAGATGTCAATATAAAGGATTGCCTTCCTATAGTATAGATCAGAACAAGGTCAGAAGCAAAAGAGATGGAAGTAACAGGGTACATTTAAGGAGCAAAATCGGCAGGAGGAACTAGAAGCAGCAGAGCTGTAATTTAAAGACGTGGTTTTGTCACTAAATACTTAATTAGTGTATCCTATGAGCCAAGTGCTGCAATCAGCCTTAATGATCGCATTTCGAGCATTAGACAAAACCTCAGAAATTGTCAAAGCTTATCTGGTTGTAGCAAGACAGCAGGTGAAAGAAACACTCCAAAGAAAGCAAGATAAGGTGATGTACTCTGTAAGAGTACTTGGAGACCACTTCGAATCTTCCTTTCATGGACAGGATAGTCAATATACATCTTTCTGGGCTTCTTCTACCTCCAATACCAGCAAAGTAAATGGAGACCATGGTTTTCCACCCTGGTCTGTCAGTCATCTTCCTTCTAGATTCCTTTCCTTTTATGTTCAAATAAAGTGCCTCCATTGTTTCCTCTAAACTCCAGCTTTTCTGAGCTAAAGGTCATCTGAAGAAAGATCCCTGCAAGATGGCCACTTTTCAAGAATCACATCACAAACAGTGAGGATGAAACTGGGTCTGGACAAACAGCTCATCAACGCTTTAAACCTAGGATGCAGCTGCGCAGCTCTTGACCGCTGTGATTGGTGGAAGGGATGTGGAGAAAGCCACCTTCTACAATATGTGTCTAATATCATTTGGAGTACTCTTTTGTAATTTCACCAATTCTTTTTTTAATTTTATATATATATATATATATATATATATATATATATATATATATATATGCATGCCAGGTGTGTACAGTGCCAACAGAAGCCAGAAGGGGCATTAGATGCCCCTGGAGTTGAATTAAAGGAGGTTGTGAGTTTCCAGGGGTAGGTGTTGGGAACTAAACTCAGGTCCTCTTGCAAGAGCAATGAACAGCACTGCTGAGCTAGCTCTCCAGTTCCATGCCACAGTGCTTATGAAAGCTTAATGGTATTGCAAACCTCAGTGACACATGAAGAAGCCAAGGCCCGCTGGCATTGTGAAAGTTTGAGGCACTTACCAGTATTTCTGTTTAGTTCTCAATCCCTCACTGAGGAGACACAGTTCACTGGGATGTCATTGTAAAACTGTCCTTTGGGGATGCTGGCTGTGATGTTCTTGCTTGAGAGAATACTCTGCTAACACCAAGCAGGAGAGAGAAATTAAAGCTGTGGATTCATTCTGCCACATGCCTAACCTAGCATTTTAGGCATGGGGCAAATATCTGCAGTAGGATACAATGTCCCCTTTGCCCCACCCTTTCCATTTCTGGTGCCCATCTCAAGAAATAGACTGCTAGAGAAAGAGCCAGAGAAGTGGGCAAAGGGATATATAAGGTCTGTATTGTTGAATTTTCCTGTTGCAGTGATAAAATCCCCAAGAGAAACAACCTAAGAGCTGAACATGTATTGTGCTTCATACTTTATTGTCCAGTTCATCTTAGTGAGAAAGGCATAATAACTGCAGTTGATATGGTAATGAGAGATGGTGGTGTGATTTGTTCATGTGTGGTAGAGTGAGCCCAGGCTGGAAGTGAGAAAGGGCTATACCCTTGTAATGTCCACTTTGAAGTCCTAAGTCCTAAAGTTCCCCTAAACTTCCAAGGCAAAGGTGCAAGCTTGTGACCTTGTAATTAAACACATGAGCCTGTAGGGAAAACCTTACATTCAAACCAGAGTTAGATATATTGTGTTCATGATAGTGCCAAAAATCCAGAGTGGGAAGACTGACCCAGTTTGGGTTGACTTCTCCAGACCTAGAGATTAACTGTGGTTAAATAAGTATATTGCTGTACAGTGTTCTCTGCATGTTTACCTTATTCAAGAGCTTAAAGATGCTTTTCAAAAGTCATTACTTCAGATGAGTTCAGATGAATGAAAGACCTTGCCTTGACTTCTGATCAACTGAACCATGTCCTGAACTGGAAGAGCTGATCCCCTATCTTTTCACTACAGTGGATGACAGGTGAAGGGTTGCACAGTGCAGGAAAATACTTCACCATCTTATGTGTCCCACGTGTCCTGTTGGTGAGGAGATTAAGGGGACAGTTGAACACGTGACATCCTCCTACAGATGGGCAGATGAGAATGACACAGTACATGTCCCATATTCTCATCTTCTAGGGAAGAAGATACTACATGGTACGCAGGGCCATCCAGCCTACTTGGAAATGCTGAATGACTAGGGCAGTGGGAAGAAGACTTTTGGCATCAGAAAGGGAGGTGAAGCCCAGTTCCTGTGACTGACTCACCTGAGTGGTTCAGTAGATGACACAGAACTGAATCCCAGCACTCCTGAATGCACAGGAACTGAGAAGGAGGGCTCTTTGACCAGAGAGCCACATCTGTGGGAACAGAGTGGGGGAAGGAATGCCATCTTATGCCTCGGTATTCAAAAGCACCAGGAAACTCATAAAATTGACTTAATTGTGTCTTTCTACCACACCGGAGTGAAGGGAGAAGGCACTAATGTAGTGCAGCTCTGTGGATGGACAACATCTGCCCTCCCTCTAGGTAGCAACATTCTGCCAGGATGTAAGTGGTGTGTCTGCTTGATCACACACAGAGCATCTCTGCTGATCAGCTATCACAGTTTAACCAACATAATATATAATAAACAAATAACATCATGTCCTACTCCAGAGGACAACGGAATATGACATAGTTAAATACTTAGCCTTCAAATCCAGGGCTTGAGGGCTTGTTGGCAGGTCATAAATTAGACTCTAAACAAGAAAGTATCACCTTGTGCAAATACAGGTAATTGAGCTGATAGCAAAGACTCATGACTTTCTTTTTATTTTTTTTTAAATGTATTTGCTAAGCTGAAAATCAAATAGTTTCAGCTAACCACAGGTGGAGGCTGTATTTGAACAAGAAACTGTAAGGCTCTGGATTGCTTTTATTAATAAAAGGCTCACAGCCCTTTCCCTGAGCCCTTTCTCTTGAGACCTTGAGCTTGTGACATGTGGCCTTTTGACACTACATTTTGTTTTTAGTTCTCCTTCTTCTATTCATAAAGTCAGCATGTAAACATTTGCTCCATAGGTACTGCATCCTATTCTTAGCTGTTTATGTGTCATGTGTGTGTTTAGGCAGAGACAGGGTTGCTGGTAATGCTGAGAGAATTCAAATGGAAAAGAGTGTCACCCCTGCTACCTGGAGTTGTCGACATGCACTCCTGTCAGTGTGTGACATTTATGCAAATGTTGTGTATGAATGGCAGACATTCACATATTCATAAATTCTATTCAGTTTGAACTGAGCAATAATAAAGTCATATTTGAGAGTGGTTCAGTAGCAGAGAAAATGAGTGTAACTGAATATTAAAAATTGAGAGAAGAGTTTGAAAAAAATAAAGATTCGAGTTTGACACATGTGTTTAGTCTCATATGTCAACTCGATTGAGTCTTCATGTCCAGACATTTGCTCAAATATTCTGCATATTTCTGTGAAGGTGTCTAAACACAAGGTTAAGACTTAACCTAGTGGACTATGAGCAAGCAGGTTACTCTCCTCACTGTGAGTGAGCTTCATCTAATTAATTGAAGGGTTTAGCCAAAGAAGACTGACTCCCTTGAGTCAGGAGAGTCTATTGACCTGTCTTTCAACCCTGCTTGAGTCTTCTGGGTCTTCTGCTAACTGGATAAGATTTTTGCATTTAAGTATCTGTAATTATCACATATTCAGCGATCCATGCCACCTCTCCCTGCCCCAGCCACACTGTTGATTTTGTTTCTTTGCAGTATTTATTGATAAAGAGTATATCTTGAATATAGTACTCTTCTTACACATTGACAGGTTCCTTTCTTCACCACTTTAGGTGAAAAGCAGAAAAGATGTGCATAATATTTTCATGAAGATTCTCCCACCAGCCACAGTCAGCAGTCTGTAGGGGATGAGAGTGCACACACTATAACAACCGTCATGAAGCACTGGACAACTACATTCACTCAAAGAAGACAAGAAGGGGAAAACAAGCCTTGAAGAAACACCTAAGAATAAGTAAGTCGATGGGATGAGAAATTAGGGAGCATTTACAGAAGATGATTTCTACATAAGTGTTCAACAGCACCAAATAACTTCCGACAAAGTAACTATAAACCAGGAACTAAGCAGGAGGCAGTGACAGATGTCTTTCTCAAAGACAGTTTCCATGGAGAGATAAAGACACATTTGAGCAGACACTGTTCCTAAAGGTGTCTTGCTTGTAAAGCTATGCTCTGAAGGGAGAAATATCAGGCTAATATTCCCCTCTAATTAAAAAATGTTGATAGGCTGGAAGAATCCTGGAAGGGAGGGAGCCAAGAAAGCGAAAGGATGGAATGAAGAGAGAGAAGGAGGGAAGGTGAGGGAGGGAGGGGGGAAAGAAGGGAGAGGGGGAAGGAGGGAAAGAGCATGGGAGAAAGAGAGGGAAGGAGGTAGGTTCTAGAATGGAAGGTTACAGCTTATTGTATTGGGCTTAACATGAAGCGGGTAAAATTATGTCATACATGCTGTATCTTGCTTTAGCCCTCTGAAGATCAAAATTCATGTTTAATAGAAGAGTTCTAAAATAATGTAAACATATGGTATAAAACACAATATTTGAAAAGCATGTCTCCCTCTAGCCCTTGCCTACTTGCTCAGTTACCCACTGAGAATGATTGTGTCCTACTTTCTTAGAGATCATTTCAGAGGCAATTCATACAAACTAATTAAAATATATTTTGACTGAATTCTTTTCAAACAGTGGCATTCTTGGATTTGATCGTGACAGAATTTAATGCATATTAAACTTGTTATGTTTTTTTCTTTTTACCATGTTGTTTTTAACATCATAATGTAAATCCACCAAGACATTTGTTCAACTTTTCCTGCAATGGCTAGGCTAAAAGAATTTTACCTGCCTACTTCAGAAATTTGGCTGCAAACAATTTCTCAGTTCAGATACCTGACCATCATCCATCATCCATCAATACTAAGGCCAAATTCACTTCCCTAATAGATCAAATATCTCCAATAAAAGTTCGTATTATGCATAGTCTAGTGTATTCTAAAGTCATTGATAAACGTTTTCTAGGATAGACTTTCTGAGCTATTTGGAAGAAATTGGTCTCCCACAGAAATGAAACATGAAAAATGGCTGTTGACTTCAGAGAGGAGTCGAGAGCTGAGGAACTGTGAGGTCTGCTGATGTTACCCAACACTCCTATGTTTTCTCTTGCCCACTGGAGGACTCTGGATCACAGCTGCTTCTGTATGACCTTTGTATCCCCTCCTCTCTGTGTGACAGTTGGATCCCCTCTTCTCTATCACAATGCCCACCTTTTTCTTGTCTGTAAAGTTTCTCTGAGACTGTGTTCTACTATGTTCTACTCCTGCCCTCTGAGCTGAGATCTTGGTTCTGTTTGCTTCAAACCTGTTAATACCATATTCGCTAGCTCCTTCATTTTGTTTTTCTACCCTTAAAGTCCCTGATGACTCCTTTCCAGTGACAGATTATTTCTATAATTGCAATGCCCCCTAGACTCGGATCTTCTTTATTCCAATCCACCAAATAACCTCCTCCATTCTGCCCGTGTTTCCTACTAAGCTGGCCAATGTGGCCTGCAGTGATTGACTTTGTTCCTGGCTGGCAGAGGATTGACCAACAGAACAGCATCAGAGGATAGGAAGATGGTGTATGAGTGTAGGCAGGGCATTTTTCATTGCACCTTCCATGCAAGGTCTCTTTCTATGAGCTGGAGTCAACACCACTATGGGAGTCTTTTCCAGACAACATCCTTCTCTGTGGATTCCTGCTGTGAACCCTTCCCCTTCTGCACTGAACTTAACAGCAGATAAAGCTTCTCTACTTCCATCAAACTCATGCACAGACTTTGTTCTCTTAAGCTGTGTGCACTTTTGCCTACACTTCCCTTGTTAACCTCTTCAAATTACCGAGTATCATTCATTCTTAGCTCCTTCCCTCAAAATTTAGCAGACATACAGGTTTTCTCTGGATTTTTCTTATTTGTGTGTCTGTTTTCATGTATGTAAAACAAATATCAGACTTCTCCTTGTCTCCCAGTTAAATACCTGAGCCCCAGCAACAACCATCACTCCACCCTCCATTGAGTTATCCACGCAGCACTGAAGAAAGGGGTGAACCTCTTCTCTATGCCTCAGTTTCTCACAGGCATTGTATGTAAGGTTAATGCACAAATATAGGAAGAGATTAAATCCCAGTTACAGTAGTTAAAAGGTTGTTCCCAAGAACAACTTTATAAAGAGGTAAAGAGACAAGGCATACTGAGGACATTTTCTTATTACCAACATGGAGAGCAGTTGGTCTGCCTCCAACTTCCAGCTTAACTCTGCAGGAAAGAGTGGGTAGGCAGCAGCCTCAACCGGCATCTGTATCTCTGCTGCCAATGCATTTTTAAAGATTGTTTTGTCTTCCTAAGTTTTGAAGGTGGGGGATAGGATCTATGATAAAACACTGGGAATCTGAAAATGAATGGGGCTAAGGAAGAGGTATTTTTGACAAAGATAATGGAAGGACATCAGGCTATGAAAGTACAGACTTCAGTTTTATAACACAACTCAGTTTCCCTTAATGTCCTAGTAAGTAAACAACAGCGAAGTTTCCCTTGGTTCATAAAACACTTAAAAACTGAGAGGAATGCTGTGGACTTTAATCTCATACAAATGTAAAGCTAAAAATATAACGGGAGGTCTCACAGACTTTCACGTGGCGAGTGCTGTGTCTCTGAAGTCCATCTGTGGACCCATCGCAAAATCGGTGTTCTGGAATGCATACTGACTCTGGGTATCAAAGGCAAGCTGTAACATAGGAAGCCACTGTAACTGGGTTATTAAAACCTTCATCCCTGAAAACCAGCCAGGCAGAACAGAGTGAAGGCTGGTTTCCAGTAAGACTCCTACTCTCCCACTCTGCTTCCTCTGCCAGGAAGACCTGCTAGGCCAGGGGACTGGTCTTGGATCATTTCATTCATTTCCTAGAACATCCTCTTCCTCAACTGCAATTATTCAATAATTTTCAAAAACTGGATGGCTCTACATGGACATAGGCAAAGTCAAGAATATGGGGTCAGTATCGACTCGAAGATTTAGAATTCTGTTTCAGGACAGTGACAGTATAACTTTAGACCCTTTGCTTAACCTGTTTGGCTTAAAATTCTCTCTGGACCTCAATATAGCCAGATAAAATTTTTTTTAAAAGACATATTTATTTATGTATGATTGTTTTGTTTGCGCATAGGTCTGTGTGCCACATGTATGCCATGATATATATATATATATATATATATATATATATATATATATATATATA
>JADRCH010000013.1:11059363-11080520 GCA_019843965.1 Rhynchomys soricoides
AACTTCATTCTCCTCTTGATAAGGACACCATGTTGTGGCAGAGCCTGGGAATAGTGCGTAAGGAAACAAAATCATTTACTCTGTTTATAGCATTGCCTCCGGCCATCCAAACTGAGGGGAAATCATTATTCTCATTCTTTCTTAGTCCATAAATGTCTCTGTAACTTTAGTGGCTGCTTATTATATTATCTTTGAGCAATGGGATAGAGACTTTAGATAAGCTAGAAATAAACAGGCCATAGGGTTGTTGTTGTTGTTGTTGTTGTTTTTAATCAAGCCTTCACATTTTAAAAAATATCAATGGGAGAGGACCTGCCTAGTCCTATAGAGACTTGATGCCCCAGGGAAAGAGGTCCTGCGGGAGGGGGAAGAGATGGGGAGCCCTGTGCCGAGCACCCTCTCAGAGACAGAGAGAGAGGCGACAGGGTGAAGAACCCTGGGAGGGGGAACTGGGAAAGGGGGTGACATTTGGAATGTAAATAAATAAAACTAATTTAATAAAGAAAAGACTGAGTATGACAATACTACAAAAGAAATTTAAAACCACACCAGATAGCTGACCAGTTTAGGTCCTTGCTAATTATACATAACACTATAGGCAGGCCGTACCTTTTATCCTACGAGCATAGTGCAGGTGAGTAAAATTATCCCTTGTTATTCATTTCGTACTCTATTTATACCATGTCTATATTATTTTCAAAATACTTTTCTATTAAACATATACATCCATATGCTTGCTTTCTCTCGCTTGTTCTCTCTCTCTCTCTCTCTCTCTCTCTCTCTCTCTGGGTTTCAGATAGCTTCTAATATGACAATGGAGACCATGTGGATCCATTCCCATCTAAAAATGGCAGCCAACTAATCTCCTAAAGAAACAGTAGGATTGCAAGATCAGTATTATAAATGTAAGGAACAAAGGATTATTAAAAGAAATATTTGAAAATTTGAGGCATTAGAGCACAACTTCTCTGTCATCACCCTAAACCACCAACTCTAATCCTACCTATCAGCATTCTCCTCAGCTCTGCTGTCAATAGAGGGATCTCCCAAGGTTCTGTAACTACAGCCGCCCCCTCTTGCTTTGAGCTACAGCACTTTCCCAGTGGGGAGGACAGGTGGGGGCTGCCCCTCGTGTCCTCACCTTCAAGAGGCAGTGAGTAACAGGACATTGAGAGCCTATGCTAAAAGAACTGCCAATTTTTATCTATAGCTCCCTTGTCGAGAACTTGAGCTACTGTCTAATTTTTGAAGAACACCCTTGCAGTTCTATGCTTATCAAAGACCAGTGGTTATTGCTGAAATAACTCTTCCCGTGTGGAGAATTTGAGCAATAGTCTTTAAAGACCCTATTAAGGACCAAATCCTCTGCATTTGTCTAGAGCCCAAAATCATCCCAGAGTTTTATTTTGTTTGTGTATTTAATGACATTGTTTACTGGGAATGAAGGAAGTTAAGGAGCAGTTAATCTGAACTTCCAGTAAAAATCCAAATGAAAGGCAGTGGGAGTACATCACATGGTTCTTTCACATGAATGATTGAGACACTGATCAAGGCCAGTAATCTTCACTCCTGACTGAACATTCTATTGAGAGCCTTTAAAAGTACCAGTGCCCGGACATCATCATGTCAACTGAATTGGAAACCCCAAAAGTTAAGGTCACATTTTCTTATGTATTTAAGATTTCCCCAAGTAAGTTCAATACTCAGCCCAATTTGGGACCCATAATCTCAGCCTGTTGGCCTATCAGGCTACTTGCCCAAAGTATCCAGTTTAGGAAACGTTAGAGTGATGGCTTTGTTTCTCTGCTTCATCACCTCATTTTGGGAGCACAGTCTTCTTGTGGAATCCATTGCTCGTGCTTCCTTGTTTCACACTGTCATACTTTCCTGAAGTGCCTGGTGCCATTGTAGAGCTATGTGACTCAAAGGGGGTGAGATGAATGAAAAGCTGCTCTTCAAACTTCCCTGGGAAAATCACCCATGTGGAAACCGAAAACAGACGTGTAAGAACATCTCATCTGTTCTCAACTAAACAAAGACCAGGGTGTTTTACAGGAAGCCATTACTAACATTTTGAGGATTTAGAAAGCCTCAAGTGTTGCCTTCTGTCACTGATGAACAGCACAAACAAGCTAGCGAGATAAGAGCTTTCTGGTACCAGCGATGAACAGCCCACCATGGACTTTCTCACTTTGATAAATGCCAACCCTTCTTAAAGAACTGGAAACTATTTGAGATGTGTATATAATCTTACTGAAAGTGAAAAAAGCAAAATTAACTTGATTCTTATACAGCCCTCTCCCATGTGTATTTCCACTCTACCCTGTTTCCTGTTTGATGCTTTATGTTTTCCGTTAAATCACAAAACAGATGGTTTTTCTAAGCATTATTATATTTATTTTGCATGTATACAATATATTTTGACAAGATTCATGCCTCACACCCTGGAATTCCTCCTGACCCCTTATAACATGTTTTCCTCCCAAATTCACAGTCTTTTTTCTTTGTACAACCCAAAATTCAATTAATGCTTCCACTATGCATGTGGGGATTGGGCCATCTACTGGAGCATGGACAACATGGAGCTATATCACCAAAGCAAAACAATTCTCTGTACCCTTGTAGCAGTGATCTACGGCCAATAGCTTCTCAAAGAAGTGTTGAGGCTTTGTGAGCCCCTCCCCAGTAATGGAATTTTGACTGTATTGATCTTGCACAGATCATTTTCAGCTGACCACAAATACTGTGAGTTCATGAATACAGTGGCCAAACCATATCCAGAAGAATGTTTCATATCTCTCTGTCTTTTTACCCCCTCTTTTTCTGTTCTATGAGCATTGAGTAAAATAGATATCCCAGTTAGGGCTGAGCATGCAGCAGTCATGTATTCTAAGAATTCTGAGCAGTTACAAGTCCTCACATTAATCATTGCCCACTACACAGGGGAGCTTTGCTGATCACAGTTGCTCTATGTCCTTTAACTGGGTGTACACATCTAGCACATACATTTTTCTTTTTCCTTCTCCTTTATTTGTTCATTTACTTCATGAAAGGTTCTTGCTATGTAGTCCAGGTTGGTTTCAAGCACAACATACTCCTGCCTCCGATTCCTAAGAGCTAAGACTGGCACATGAGATTACCCTTGGTGAAATTAAACACTTGTGTGTGTGTGTGTATATGTGTCTGTGTGTGTATGTGTGTGTATCTCTCTCTCTCTCTCTCTCTCTCTCTCTCTCTCTCTGTGTATAATTTTCTGTCTTTTTAGTGATAAGTACAATATCTAGAGTCTTGTGCACACTAGGCAAGCATTTATTATGAACTATACCCCAACCATTTTTATTAATATATTAATTAGTACTACGAGAGATACTGGTTATGTGTTGTGAGAGAACATAAAACTCAACACACAAATGTTTACTTTGTTTTTGAGGGTTTAGCTGGTGGTTTATTATGTTTGGTTGGTTGGTTTGGTTCTGTTAGCTTTGCTTAGGTTTGGTTAGGTTAGGTTTGATTATGTTTGGTTTGGTTTGACTGGGTTTAGTTTTGAGACGGAGTCTCACCATTTAGCTTTGGCTGTCCTGAAATTCACTTTGAAGACCAGACTGGCCTCAAATTCACAGAGATACTTCTGTCTTTGTCTCCCAAGTAGAGTTAAAGGTGTATACTACCATGCAAGCCTGGCTGGAATAAAAGGAAGAGAGCTTGTCCAGGCAGGTGGGTTTTCAGGAACTCTGTTATCTTGAATGTGGAGGTGGGGTGGGAGTGGAGGTTCAGTGTTACAGCTCTGTTCATTTGGGGCGTAATGAGGGCTATATAAACCTTGGGGAGTGGGGAGGGGTTTTGGGGGTGAGTCTACATTATTGGCTGGGATTGAGGTGGTAGGAACGCTTCATTTGCATGAAGAGGAATTCCAGGTGATTGCTGGACATGCCCTTAAATGGAGAGAGAAAGTTAAAACTGTAATTTGATCAGTGACTACCTCATGGTAGGTTGAGGGGAGGATTGCACAGATATGTGCGCTGTGGCTTGTACACCCAGAACAGAGAGGGAACCATCCTTACTCCTGTCAGTCTCAAGATGAGATTTTCAGGGTTTGGACACATTTCAACCTCATTCTTGCTCCAGGTCCACTCCTCTGGTTGCATGACTCTCACTTCGCCCCAGTATTTTCACTTTTATTTATTCATTTTTGTGTATGTGTGTGAGAGAGATAATTGTACCTTTATGCACATACACGTGTGCATGCACACACTTGTGGATGATCATACGTACGGAATTTATAGAAAGATTTTTGGGCAGAATTCATTCTGTCCTTCCAACATATGGGACCTGGGAATCAAAGTTGGATTTCAGGCTTGGTAGCGAATAACTCAGCCTGCTGAGCCATCTCACCAGCCCAATATCCAATTTTGAAATTTTCAAACTTAGCTGAAATAATCACAGACAGACACAGCAGAAAATGATAGTGTCTGAAATGCTGGTGATATGTGTCAATGGAAAGGACCTGCAGTGCTAAGCAAAGGCCTAGAAAGGGTATTCCATTTATGTTCTGTGTTAACTGAAGCCAGATGATAGTAGAAATAGGAAGAGGAGCTTAATTCTTCTTTCTAAGAAATGGAGTCTTGGGCAATGTGGCTTCACTAGAGAATAAGAAAATTGTGTCTTTCTAGCCAGTGGTTCTCAACTTATGAGTCAAAACTCCTTTGGGGGTTGCCTATCAGATATCCTGAATATCAGATATTTACACTAAGATCATAGCAATAGCAAAATTACAGTTATGAAGTAATAACATAAATAATTTTATGGTTGGGGTCACTGCAACATGAGGGACTGTATTAAAGAGTTGCAGCATTAGGAAGATTGAGAACCACTGCCCTGGGGCTCCCAAGCAGGCCAGGGCTGGTTAGGCCTGGAAGTGTAAAGATAGCAGATCATTAAAGTGACTGTCTTAGAGCTTCCATTGCTGTGAAGAAACACCATGACAACAGCAACTCTTATAAAGAAAAACATTTAATTGAGTTCAGAGGTTTAGTCCAAGATCATCATGGCAGGAAGCATGGCTCCATGCAGGCAGACATGGTGCTGGAGAAGGAGCTGAGAGTTCTACATGCAGATTGGCAGGCAGCAGGAAGAGAACCGCCTTTAGCTTCTGAAACCTCAAAGACCACCCCCAAGCTCAAATCTCCTCCAACAAGACCATACCTCCTGTGATGCCACTCCCTATAATCCAAGCATTCACACTCATGAGTCTATGGCATCCGGGGGCCGTACCACCACAGTGATAGAGAATAGACTCTCAATGGTTTCCACTGTTGACACAAGATAGTGACTAGGTGAAGGTGGCATTAAGAGCAAGGTTGTGCTAGGTACCAGATAGTCACAGTATGAAAAAATATTACCAATTATGAATTCTCATTTGATTATGTAGATTAGTTTTCATTGTTGTTGTTGTAGTTGAGACAGTAGCCCTTGTCTTTCTAGTATTAAGATTAAAGACCTATGGCACCATGGCTGGCCCTGTATTTACATATTTTTCATACCAAACCCCGAAGAGAATCATGACATGCTTATGGGAAGGTTCATATTTCTTCATATTCACTCATAATTAATAACCTATGTGTGTTTTAATAAAAGTATTGGTGAATATTTCAGGCATGTGTTTATCCAATTTGAGATTAGTTTATATTTTCAGCTTTTCAAATTATAGACCTCTGCAAATTTATATTTACATATATGTGTATTAATATTTAATATATATTTAATGCACAGTAGGGTCCTGGAAAATATTAAATTTACCTTAATCAAATGGGATTATCATAAATAATTCAATAATTCATCTTTATACTATACGGTAGGATTTCCTAAATGTCAAGAAAAAAATAAAGATTTTAACATTTTTAGGAAAACTATGGAGAAAAGACTATGGGGGTGAAGAGATGGTTCAGGGGTTAAGAGAACCTGCTGCTCTACCAAAGGACCAGGTTCAACTCCCAGCACCCACATTGCAGCTCACAACCATCTACAACTTCAATCTAGGGGATCTAGTACTTTCTTCTGATCTCTGCAGGCACCAGGCATGCATGGAGAATACAAACATATATGCAGGCGTAACACCCATATGCATAAAATAAAATAATGTTTAGAAGGGTTTAAAAAGGACTATAAGACAAGCTGTACATGTGGACAAGAACCCTTTGAGTACAGAAGTCTTGCCATGACGTTTCAGCCAGTCTTCTGAAGATTATATTGTGACATCTTATAGTTCAAAATCCTCCAGCAGCGAGTAATGTTGGCAGAAAGTCTACTCTATCCCAACAACACAGATGCCAACAATTAGAAGCTTTTCAGGCTGGAAAAATCTGTTTTTATGGCATAAGTTTTTTTATGGGGAAACATATGTATATATGTTATTGTGTCAAATTTAAAGTTTTTTGATACTTTATTTACATTTCAAATGTTTCCCCCTTTCCAGATCTCTCCTTTGGAACCCCTATCCCCTCCCTACTCCCCTTCCCTCTTTGAGGGTATTCCCCTACCCACCCACCCACTCATCTAACACCCTCAGGCCCAAGGGCCTCTCCACCCCCTGATGGCTAACAAGACCCTCCTCTGCCACATATGTGGCCAGCACCATGGGTCCTTCCGTGTGTATTCTTTGGTTGGTGATCCAGTCTCCGGGAGTATCGGGAGGTCTGGCCAGTTGCCACTGTTGCTCCCTCCATGGGGCCGCAAACTCCCTCAGCTCCTTCAGTCCCTTCCTTTGCCTTGCCTTTAGAATAACTCAAGGAATATAAAGCAATGAGTAATCAAAACTGATACACTAAGACTTAGAGCCAGGAACAAGAGCAGTGAAAAGCTGGCCCCAAGCTGAAGAGCAGAGAGAAATGGACATAAATTACCCTGGACCTGTGCAGAACTCAATGGCCACCAATGTGTCTCAGGTGTCTTGGGTTCTGTAAGGGTGGCAGGACTCATGGACATTTTGTCTATCAGTCAGATATTCACCAGAAACCCTAAGATCCCAGCTTCTCAAACATGAAAATCAACATCACTGGACACTAGGAAAAAAAAATCTTCTTGGTCTCAATATGGTCTGTTCTGAAGCCATAGCCCTATATAACCCTTTCCAGGTGATCTGACACAAGGTAGAAGGACCTAGCTTATTCCAGGCATACTCATTATTTGGACTCACGTGTTTCCATCTCCTCTCTGGTAACACCTGGTAGACTTCCAATAAACATATTTTTTTTTTTCTGGAAAACTCCATCCTCAACTCTACTTCCAGATCTTAAGCTACTCAAGGAAGAGAATTACTCTTTTCAGCCAGCACCCTAAATGCACTAGACAAGGCTCTGACTTTACTTTTCCCATCTACCAAGGAGGAAACTGAGTAAATGGTTGAATAACCTGAAACATTAGGCTGTAAAGCAAGATTAACATGGAAAGCTACATAAAGAACAAATGAGGGCCTGGGAAGGTAGCTCAGTCAGTAATGTGCTTGTCACTCAAGCAGGAGGACCTGAGTTCAATTCTCAGCATAAACATAAGAAGTTGGGTGTGATGGTGCTTACTTGAAATTTCAGCTTGTTGTATGACATTTCCTGGTTAGATATAGAGCAAAGTCCAACAAAGCCTGTCTTTTCTAGCTAATCAGTTTATCAGGTTACTCCCAGGGGTGTGGGTGATGGTTTACTTACAGGAGCACAGACAACTCCAGGGCAGTCCTAAGAAGGGGCAATTGTGCTTTCTGTATCATAATCTACAACTTTACACGTACTCTTTGAGGAGATGCCTATGTTTCAGGGAATATTTAGCTGTGCCTCTTACCTTCAGCCTCCAGGTATCAGCACTACCATCATTGTCCATCTGTGAATATCAACAGATCGACACATTGCTGATACAGGACCGTTCTCCCACTTGGGAAGTATTGCTGTAGACTTACGACCTTACATTACTTTGAACAGTGGTTTTAGCTCTTAGCCTTCATATCTTAGATTTCAGAAATTCCCTCTCCAAGACTTGAAAGTGCCAAGAGATAAAACCAATACTGAGCAGTAAGGCTCTCTTAGTAGCAGTGCTTGAAATTACCTTGTAAGGGCTTAAGTGAAGCCATGGCTATTTTGATTGGTCTAAAAGAATACAGGCAGTGGCTCCATTCCCAGGTAATAAATGTCTAGGCAGAGGAAGGTAGAACTCTAGTAGGACAATTTCAAGTTGAGAAAGTCATTGAGGGCAACAGGCTGAAGTGAAGTTGGTGCCTTCTGGGAAGAAATTTTGGTTCTAAACCCATTAAAACCCATAGGACAGTTTCTACTGGAGCAGCACTGACTAGTCCATCATGTTCAGTCTCTGAACAGAATGAGACTTAGTTCTTTACATGGTACTTTTTTTACTCTGCTAACCCAACTCTTCCACAATTCAAGTAACTTAAGATCCATTATTTGCACTGGTGAAAACTCTTCTATTCAGTAGTCACATGCTTAGTGACCGTGCTTAGTAAAATCCAGGAAACACATTGGGTATGTTTCCTCATGAAATATCCTGATACTAAGAAAAAGAAAAGTCATTGTTTAAATCCTACTGGAAATGTAAGGAGAGAAAGGTTAGCTATGAGTGAGCAACATAAAGTAATAACTGACAGGGAATAGGTTGAGCTCCGAAACCTGAGCCACAGTAAAGAGGATTCAGTTAGCTGACTGACCTGGCCTCCCTGTCCCATTTCTTTTGTAAAGTATTCAAAGACATTACTCTAGGTTGTGGCTTAGAAGAGATCAGATGTTTCCATCTATAAGAATGACCTTGGGTGGTCCACAGTCAGTCAGCAAACCCTAAATCCAACTTGTGAATGCTTTCAGTAGTTGTAATATTTAATTCAAACCACAGAGAAACACAAATAAACCCTGAGATTTGTTTACCTCCCTCTGAAAGGAAACTCTGTCCATTCCCAGATGTACAGTGTGTACAGAGAACATCTGGAACCATGCAAGCCATAGCTATGACAAAATGAGAGATTAGAACCGTGTTAACTTCATCTGGAGCAGAGAAATGTCCACACTGAATGCAGTAGCAGAGAATATCCAGATTGAGCATCTTCTAAAGAGGAATCACGTTTGAAATCTTATTTAGGAGCCACTACAGTCCCATCACTATGAGATGCAGAGTGGCCTGGATTTTGTGAGCAGCAGAGTGGTCCAGCATTTTGTGAGCAAGTATATGACAAAGGTGTGCCATGAACATCAGATGGAGATACAGACTTCATCTGTGGAAATTTTACAAGTTTCTTTTAATAAGAGGTGACAGAACAATTGGAGCCATTTTATTCAAAACCAAAAAAGATACTGTAATCCCAATACTCGGGAGGTAAAGATGGGAAGACTGTTGGCAGAAGTCACTGTCGCAAAAGAACCCAAAACCTATGAGAAACATCCTCATCAAAAGCTTAGGACAAGCAGTGTCAAATATACATCTCCCATTTGGTAACATGTGACACTAATAATGTCTGAAATTCCCAGTAGCATACTGACAGGGCTGCTGGGGTGTTAAAGGGGCTCTGTGGGCATCTGACAGGAAGTGCGTTCTCACGTACTGGAAGGACTGGGGCCAATAGCAGGGACAGGAAGTTGATAACCTGACTGGGCAGAAGCAGCCACCTTGCCAGCACCAGTCAGATCTTCTACATGTTGCTGCCACCTAGTGTGTAAATATTTATGAGAAGCACCAAGATTAGAGAAATCTAAGCACAGTTAAGTTATCTTCTACTTTTATGCTTACGTCAAGTGGGGAGTGGGTATAATGTGTTGAAAACCTGTTTTCATGAAATACATCTGGATTCATTAGAACATACATAGATGCTACCCAAATAAAGCTTGCAATTTACTGACTTAAAAAATGTAAAGTATGCAGTATTAATAGGACATGAGTGTTGTGCTTTCACATATTTTGGTTGTTTTCATATAAGTACATGTGTGAATGACTCCCATCTGCATATTCCATTGTGAGTGGCAATGGGCTTTGTGCTTAAGACAAATGACATTTGTGATCCTCCAATTTTACTTTGAAGGCAGGCATTATTGAGCCAGCAAAAAATGGCTCAGTAGTTAAGAGCATGATCTGCTTTTCCAGAGGCCCTGAGTATGGTCAGGTAGCTCACGACTGTCTGTAAAGCCAGCTCTGTGGGAAGCCGCCTGAGCCGCACCCACATTCGCCATTACAAGATGGCGCCTACATTCGGCCGAGGACAAGTTGTAAACAGGCTAGTGCGCATGCACCTGGTAATTTTCCACCTCAGAGTCTCAGCCTCTCTCGTGGTGGCATCTGGCCTGGTGTGCGGGAGCCAATGGAGAAGCTCCGCGTCCCAGGCAAGCGCTGTGACCTATATAAGGGACGGGTGTTCTATTGTTCGGGGTCTCCACTTGTGGCAAGCTTATGCTCTCCCTCTCAAGATGCATTAAAGCTTTACTGCAGAAGGATCCTATGTGTGCCGCGTCGTTCTTGCTGGCGAGACCGTAGCGCAGGACAAGCTCAGGGAATCTGATGACCTCTTTCTTCCTCCATGGCCACACACACTTATGACATTAACTCATACAGACATATATGCATAAATGAAAATAATTCCTTTTTGTAAAGTAAGACGTTATTTATATGTTTTATTGTGATAAAATTTATTCTTCTGGAACTCTCTGAAGACAACACAAGGACTGACACACAATGTAGCTGTGCTTGATACAAACACAACTTGCTTACAGTATACAGACTCAAGTAGGTAAATGGGTTCAAATTTGTGATATTTTGAACAATTCTACTGTCTTGGTTAGGGTTACTATTGTTATGATGAAACACGGTGACCAAAGCAACTTGGTAGGGTTTGCCGGGGAGGGGGGTGTTATTATTTAGCTTACACTTCTGCATCACTGTTCGTCATTGAAGGAAGTCAGGACAGTGACTCAAACAGAGCAGGAACCTAGAGGCGGGAACTGGTTTGGAGCTCAGGAAGGAGTTCTGCTTACTGACTTGCTCCTTACTTGACAAGAGTCATGAATGTTACCATCCAAAACACGGAGTCAGTTCTCAAGAGCAAACTTTGAAATAGCATAAGCTGTCAACTCAAGACAAAAGCTGAATTTGAATGAAAAGTTGTATTTAACTCACTGTGTAAGAGAACTTGTTAATGAAATGACCATTCCTTTGTTTCTTCATTAAAACAGAGGCAGCCGAAAGACAAGGCTGGCACATCCAGATTGTTGAAAGGGGAAAAGGGCAAAATTAAAACAACAGAAACAGAAACAGAGCAGCAATCCAGAATTCTACATCTGAGAAACCTATTAAAATGTACGAGAAATCAAAACATTCTTGGATAAGCAAAACCAGAATGCTTTCAATAAATGAAGTGATCCATAAGAAACAGAAAGAGAGGGCCTGGGAAGACAGCCCAGAGAATAAGGGAACTTACTGTCAAGACTGCGGACCTCAGATTGCTACCTGGGATCTCTGGTGAAAGGAAATAATCTAACCGACTCCTGATTGTTCCCTGGCTTGCACACATACTCTGACTTACACACACACACACACACACACACACTATATATATATATATATATATATATATATATATATATATATATATATGAAAGAGAGCCCTAAAATTGAAGAGAACCAAGTAATTATTTACAAATAAGTAAAGAACATCAATAAAATTATATATATATAGGTAGCTACAGAAATAGAATAGAGGAGTGGGGTGGCCATGTTCATTTCCACATGACATTCCCTGGACAAAGCTGGAGCTGAATGGGATAATTTTTGAAAAGAGAGGACAATTGTCAGGATCCCTTCCATCGTGACATCCCCTAAGTTCTTTTTTAAAAAATAACATAAACTCTTTAGTCTTTTCCTTAGAATAATGTTTTCCTGGGTATTCAGTGCTATAAATTGGATATTCAAGATGGCAGCTAATCTAACACATAAAGAATGACTGTAGCCAACAACTTTCCCATCAAGGAAGCCGGTGAAGTTGAGGATTCGTACAGTGGTGTTCTCAGAACTGCTGATGATTTTTCCTTAAATAAAAGCATTCATGAAATTAAGGGCTGGATATTGTGCATGTGCTGTTAAGGTCCCCAGGGGCAAAGGCTCATTGAATATCAAGGTTTGGAGGAGGAGCATTTGTGGATTTAAAGGAGTGAAAGCTCTAAATTCTTACGAGTTTCAAGGTGACTACTTTCTTTTTACAGGGGGCAGTCTAAACAGAAGGTAACAACTGGAAAGCCTCAAATTCAACTCAAAGCACTGATGGAGAAGTGGCAGGCTTTGATACTACTAAAGTACCTTATCACTTGCACCCCTAAAGGTAAGGAAATATGTTTTTCCAGGTTCCATAAAGGCTTGGTCCTATAATGGTATTTTCTTATTTACCTTTTAAAATTAATTTTTCTAAGGTAAGTCCAATGTTAAATAGTTTTCTAAAATAGATTTCATAGGAAATCTTTCCATTTGCATTATGAGCTGTTATTACTTTCATAAAGAATATTTACCAATTTTCATTTACAAGTATAATCAAGTTGGTTCTAAAGAGTCATCCAATTTCATTTTTGATACTGTTGTTCAGTTTTTCATTTACCCTTCTGTTTCTTGTTTGTGACAACCTTACTCTGTAGCCCAGGCTAGCCTCCTATGCATTCTGTAACCTAGGCTGGCCTTGAGCTACTGGCAATTTTCCTGTGTCAGCCTCCACCTGAGTACTGAGATTGCAGACATGAGCTACCACATTAGGCTCCAGCAATTTCTTGATTTTCCTGCTTTAGTCCATATGTGATAATAACTCACAATTCTCCTTTTAAATATATTTCCATTAATTTATTCACTTGTTCACTTTACCTCCTGATCGCAATCCCCCTACATCCTCCCCTCACATGGCCCCTCCCCTCCCCTTTGAGAAGGAGGAGGACCCCACTGGGAACCAACTCACCTGGGTGCCTCAAGTCACTACAGCACTAGGCACATCCTCTCCCACTGAGGCCAGACAAGGAGGCCCAGCTGGGGGAACAGGATCTACAGTCAGGCAACAGAGTCAAGGTAAGCCTTGCTCCAGTTGTTGGGGGACCTGCATGAAGACCAAGCTGTATATCTGTGACATATGTGGGGGGGCCTAGGTCCAGCCCTTGTATGTTTTTTGTTTAGTGGTTCAGTCTTTGGGAACCTCCAAGACTACAGGTTAGTTGACTCTAACAGTCTTCTTATAGGGTCTCTATTAGGTTCCTCAATTCCCCCCCCCAACTCCTCCACAAGCTCCCTCTAATGTTTGGTTGTGGGTCTTGCATCTGTTTGGTCAGCTATTGGGTGGAGCCTCTCTGAGGACAGTTATGCTAGGCTTCTGTCTGTGAGTCCAGACTGACAGATACAAATATAGCCTTAGGCTCCAAGGTAGTTGAAAGAGGAAGACAGACCTGCAATGTGTCTCTATTGATCCTCTAAGGACTGCTTGGCACCTCCCTCCATCAAATTGGCAGGGGTTGCTACTGTATTCACTCATGCCCATCTCACACAGGGTACCTGTGTATCCAGGCCAGAAGTGATGAATATAGCTGTCAACACTGTCTTCACATGTTGTACCATTGTGACAAAGCTTTGACCAACAATGAGGCATCAGGGTCTCACAGTGTGTTCTTATGAATCCACTCCCTGTGCAGTCACAGTGATAGCTGTTTCCTTCATCCACACACACATCTCCATGGACACATGGCTGACTTGACACATTCATTAAAGTTGAGTTCACAGTGGTCTCCAAGGAATCCAGGTACATAGTCAAGGAGGGACCAAGGGAGGATGTGTGAAGCTCACTCAGAAGGTGAAATAAAATTGTCATCTGAAGTGGATGTAGGGAAGGAACTGAGTGGGAGAGGGAATGTGGAGGGGAATGGGTGGGGGGGATCAAAGATAGGTAGAACCAAGGAGAGAGGGTCAGGAGAGTGAACAGAAAAGGGGGGCGGTGGGTAAGGAGCATTTCTAGGATACACCAGAGACCTTGGATGGGGGAGGCTCAGGGAGTCTATGAGGGTGACTAGCTGAGACTGTTAGCAGTGGCCTAACCACAGGGATACATGTGACTACCTCCTTTTGCTGATTTTTTTCTCAGTTGGGAGCACAATATTTTGCCAAGGCAAGTCAGGGGACTAACTTAACTGATGTAAGCAAATATCAGGAGCTGACTTTAATGGACACCTTCATGTCCTCAGCACTTCCTAGTGCTGAGCTAGAAGGAAACAGGGTGGGCAGAGCAGTGTTTCCTGTTCTCAGTCCACTCCCATCCAGAGCCAGAGGCATGTGAGCTGGGGCATGAAATGAAAACTGTAACCATGGCAACTCAAGCTGAGCAAGCCATTTAAACTGACTGTGTTATCTGGGAAAGGACTTTTTAGTGTTCCCTTACTAAATATAATAGAGCTAGGATTCTGTCACAGGGATTAATTTGCTTCCACGTTGCTTCTTACATGCCTAAGTGAACTTTGTCCCTGAAGATGACACATGGATAGGAATAGGGGATGAACTTCTTTTAAAGTTGCTTTTACGTCTTACACTTGAAAGGTTGGATTTCACTTCTTGGGTGGTTGGTACTTATACTTGAAAGGTTGGCACCACTTCTTGGGTGATGCTATCTATATGGAGTAGTGCTGACCGAGAGTGCACAGTGCCTTAGGCATGTGTACCTGGCAGGGAGAGAGTACTCATAAAATAAACTTACTCACATTTGAATATATTATATCAACTCTTCCAATTACATAGCTATGATTAAAACAGAACTATCTTCCAGAAATTATATGCTCACAGATTGAAACTTAAATGATAACAAATATGAATTCCCCTTCTTTCCCCTGTTAAAAATGAGTGGCCATTTTTTCTTGGTATCATCATCTATGGGAAAAGATGAATGAGTCTGAGCACCAGTTAGTCTATGTCTGCATACTCTTTCTTTGATTCACTAGGAAAGTCCCCAAAGCCTCTGCACACAAGCCCCATACCACCAGGCCCATCCTGCTCTGGGTTTATTAAATGTCTTTACCAGCCTCCAGCCCCTAATGTCCATTCAAAGCCTTCAAAGGTCTTCTTGTCACATTGTCTGTCTCATGTAAAATTTGCCATTCTCTGTCCTCTGAACAGCTGTAAAATTCCAAACAGCTGGATCTCAGCACTCGGGTGTATTTCTGCATCATCTAATATGTTGTATATGTTGGGATGTACTGCATGGCCTTGTTTCAACCAGCTGGTTTGCTCTGACAGCATACAACATTTTGTTAATTGTCACCACAGGTGTCTGTACACTCACACAGTATCAAAAGAGGGAGCAAAGAGAGAGGCTTCGAGAGTTTGTTTCTCTGCTTCACTGGGAAGTCAATTTACTAAAAAAAAAAAAAATGGAAAAAAGTAAGACTTAAGTAATGGTGGGCAAACTTATATGAAGCATTTGAATTGGGTCTTAAGTAAAAACAAAACAAAATACAAAACCAAAGGTAACCAGGCCAGTGATCATGTTTTCTGTGATGCTCTAGTGATTTCCAAAGAGGTATCAGGACATTTGGGAGAAATTAGTACAAACAGGGCAAAGTTCAGCTTCCTGAGACCCAAGCTACAACAGTTTCACCATCCTTTGCCAGAGAGAGAGAGAGAGAGAGAGAGAGAGAGAGAGAGAGAGAGAGAGACAGAGACAGAGACAGAGAGAGGCAGAGAGACAGAGACAGAGACAGACAGACAGACAGAAGCAGAGAGAAACAGAGAGACAGAGAGAAAGAAAAAAAGAGTGAGAGCCTGGTGTATCAATGAATAGTTTTAAAAACCATTCATTTCAATGTTTTCCTTTTAAGAATTAATGATCTTTGAGTCAGTAAGAACCAATAGCTTCTTTTGTTAAGAGCTTAGATCTCATCCACCTGGATCCTGGTGCATTAGAAATAAGATAAAACTCCAGAAAACATCATTCTTCTGATAAGTTCCTATATCCCCTAAAACTGTCTGCAAAATAGACTCTCATACAAGGACAGAAACATTTGCATTATTGATATGAGTGCTTGGATTACCAAGGGGGGAAAGAGAGAGAGAGAGACAGAGACAGAGACAGAGACAGAGACAGAGACAGAGAGAGAGAGGTTGAGAAAGAGAGAGAGAGAGAGAGAAGCCTGTACCTTCACTGCTCAGAGGCTGGCATTGTTTAAATCTGGAAATAGTGAAGCATCCTCAAAGAATAATAGTTTTGTTGAGAACTATTAATCTAAAGGGCTGAAGATATAGTTCAGGGGTTAAAAGTGCTTGCAGCATTTGTGGGACCCAAGTTTTGAGAACTGAAGTCAAGAGCTCACAACTGGCTGTTCCTCCCCCTCCAGGGATTGACTCCTTCTGACCTTATCCGGCATCTACACTCATATATGCACGTACCCAAACGCGGACTCAGACACATACACATAAGTGAGGTTAAGCTGGTGTGACGGCACTCCTGGATGCCTCTGGTGCCCTGGAGGTGGAGGTGGGAGGAGGTAGAAGCTTGAGATTTAACATCAATTTAGAAAACTTTTGTGTATCGTTTCCCCTTTAAAACTAGCATATTTTAGGAGAATAATTTGTCAGGCACTAGCACTCTTGGTTGCAGAGAGGAAACCACTAGGGGGCAGCAGAGGTACTGCTCTCAATCTGCACCAGAAAGGAAGATGTGGTTGCCCTTGTCATTTTAGAGGAAGTGGGTGGGAAGCCCAAGGTCTGGGAAAATGACCATAATAACAGTACCTAGTGTTTACATAGCACCTTTCTTCAATTAGCTCAGCGTGTTTGGATGTGATTATTCAGCTGGGAGCTTCCAGTTGTGGGAAATGAAGCCCAAGGCAAACACGTGGCCTAGGTGGGACAGAGTGGAAGACTAATTCTTACTCATTCCAATTGCCCATTCATTATTCTTACTCAGAAACGCTGATTCGTGATCCTTCCTGGTCATTTCCTTAGAGACGATAAGCTGGAGAGGTCAAGAGTCCTAAACTGAAACGGGTTAAATTGAAAGATTCATAAATTCAACCAATTGGGGGAGGGAACTCCATGACTCAGAGCCAAGAAAAAACTAAAATAGAACGGAATAAATTGTGTGTCTGCCTATAAGGTGTCAAGCTGAACATGTTACTTTCCAATGAACATTTTAAAAATGTAAATAATCCTTGTACTTTTAAAGCTAAATTTCATTTTTTAAGAAATCCATTCTAAACTGAGACCCCCCCACACACACAATTAACAAAACTTAAACTTGCATTTTGAAAGCTAAATAAATTTTTATTGCACAAAGAAAATGCCATGTGCCAGCATAGTTTAGTAAAGAAACATTGTGACAGGTAACCTAGAATTGATGAATGAACAAATAGATCCGTGCATTAGTCATGGTCAGCATTTTGCCTAGTGAGTGCGTCCAGTGTGAACATTTGCAAGGAATGGTGTATGATACATGTTTGACATGCCTCCTCATTTAGGAGATCATATGCTGTATTAGCTTCATACGTCTATAATATGAAACACCTGCCGACAATTAGGAAGTGAGGGTTTGTTTTGGCTCACAGGTATGGGGCAGGAGGGAGAGGCAGATGGATGGTCACATTTCATCCACAGTCATGAAGCAGAGACTTAAATGTTGGTACTCAGCTCACTTTCTCTTTTTACTCAATGTGGGTCCCCAGCTAGTGGACAGAGAATGCCCACATTTAAAGAGGGTCTCCCCACATCAAACTAATCTAGAAACCCCTGTCAGAGGAAATGGCTGAAATGTCTTTGGGCCCCAACAGCCCCCAACTCGGGAATCAGGCTGGCCTTGAACTCACAAGAAACCTATCTGTGCCTACCTTTGTCTCCCAAGTATTGGGATCAAAGGCCTGGATTTATTTATTTATCTATGTACCCTTGAAAATACTTATATCAATCCCCATTTCTTTCTCCCTTCTTTGGAGATCAATATCTCTGCAGATAAATATACCTATTCCCCTTCCTCTTTATATAAATTAATAGAATATCCTTTTCTGTATTCAGCTTCCTTTGCATTTCTTTTCATTTACTGTATAAGCATATTCTCAAGCCATCATGTGTCTGCTGAGTTTTATGGTGTAGGCCATGTGCCATGAGCCAGGATGAAAGACCACATTATATTATATATTATGGAGACTCATGGTTCATACTCTACAGCAAACCCCCTCACAATCAACTCCGAGTTTTATCTCCCTAGATTCTAGATCTTTCAACAAGATTTCTAGATCTTGTTGACAAGATTCCCATCACACCTACTAAGCAAGTCTACAGTCATTCTTCTCCTTCTCCTTCTCCTTCTCCTTCTCCTTCTCCTTCTCCTCTCCTCCGTCTCCTTCTTCTCTTCTTCCTCCTCCTCCTCTTCTTCCTCCTCCTCCTCCTCCTCTTCCTCCTCCTCCTCTTCTTCTTCCTCTTCCTCCTCTTTCTTCTTCTTCTTCATGCTATGTTTCTTCCACTTCACAACTAGGATGTTAGAAAATGGTTTCCTCTTTATACACTTAACCCTAATAGACTCTCCCTCTGATTTTACCAAATACCTTCTCTTCTTTAAGTTCAGAAGTTAACTTTAATATGGTTTCTAAAGAGTTCACAGGCTCTTACTGTGGGTCTATTCTAAAAAGGGATTGTTGAAAAGTGGTAGACAGTCTGCGTCCTAGGTGAACTGAGCTCTTTGTGTTATAAATATGTAGTTCAGAGACTCCATGTCCTAAAACAGGAACTGTGTGTTGTTCTTTAGGAGTTATCTTTTCTCCCCCTCCATGTTCACTGAATTTCGGAAATACCAATGCTTTGTTGGATTTTATTTTATTTATCTGAGTATTTACCTCAGATATCTGGTCTGGTTTCCTAGAAAAGATAAAGACTGACTCAACTTAAATTGGCAACAACAATTGCTTCCTCCTTCCCTGTCTCCCTCCCTCTCTCCTCCTTTGGGGTCTCTCTTTTCTGCACACAGATGTATATAAAAGTTTAACTTGGAAGAACAGGACTTCTATGAATGGGAGACCCTGACAACTGAAGGCAGTGCTGCTGTGTGGGCATCTCATTACCATCCAAACATGACTTAAATCCACAGTTCACAAGTGTTAGTGTTGGACAACCAACTGGCAGCAGGATAAAGTTATTCATACACAATCAGTAACAGATCCAAATCTCTCATCTAAGTGTCTCTATTTTCAAGCATTTTGAATTATGTGTATGAGTGTGTGCCTGTGTTGGTATATGTGCTTATGAGCACAGTTGCCCATAGAGGTCAGAGGAGGGCAGTAGAGGCCTTGGAACTGGAGTTACCAGGTTGCTGGGCATCCTTTCCCACTGGACTTTGTTCCTGGGAACCAAACTGGAGTCTTCAACAAAATCAATGATAGTTCTAACCTGACAATTGCGCCACCTTCCCAGCCTTCGAGTCTCTTGAAATAACCTTTATTCATCTTTATTTATATTCTATACAGCCCTCATTTTAAAAATACATTTTTGAGATAGGATTTTCAATACATGGCTGTCCTGGAACAGGCTAAGTAGATTAGAATAGCCTTAAACTCACAATAAACCTCTGTATTGTTGACCATGTTCTGGGATTACCAGCCTGTTTCATGATATATATATATATATATATATATATATATATATATATATATATATCATGAAATGGGTTGATAGATAGGAACATACATGTTGCAACCATATGCAGCACTTCTACCTTCTCAAAGAAATTTATTATAGAAATGAATTGAGAGTTTTTTTTGTTTTTTCTTTCTATTTATTTTTCTCTCATACTATACATCCTAGTCACATCCTTCCTTCCCTCCCTCCATTCCTCCCAGTTCCCCTAACATCTCCTCTCTGCCCTAGATCCACTGCTCCAAATTAAGAGTTTTTAACATGCAATAACTCAGAACGAGTTGTTACATTTTAATCAATCGAAAGAAAATGAAGAAAAACTAAATCTTGACATCTGTCATATTAGATTTTCAGATTTGAATTTTTTTCTCAGCTGGGAAATATCTACACTCTATTTAAACCAAAATAAAATGTCCAGTCCTGTGGTCCTTCTTCTTTGAGATGGTTCTCCCTGAGAGTTCTGATGTATGAACCTCTTTAGAACAAATTTCACCAGAAAGGGAGCACACAAAAGATTTCATTGATAGCTAATGTAATTACTTTTCGTATTTAAAGTAGATTTTTATAAAAATAACTTTGAATTGGCCAAATTTCAAAGTCTTTGCTTATTTTATGCATTGGAATTATAAGGGTTTGGGGTAACAGGGTCTCACTCTGAGCTCAGGCTGGCCGCAGACTCCCTTTGTTGTCCCCACTTTGGCTTCCTGAGTGTTACAAGGCAGTCGATCATATACCACACAAGTCAGAACATGCAGCTCATTTCACTAGAACTGTCTGACCTTTCCCTTTCCAACTAATCTGAGACTTCCCTGAAGGTAGGAATGTTCTTTGTCGCATGTTCCATTAAACAAACAGGACAGGTGATTCACGAACAGTAAGCAAATGACGACTGGGAACACATGTCGATGTCTGAGTATAATCATAGGGTCCTTCGAGGGCAGAGAGAGAAGAAGAAATAAAGAATGAACCAGGATGGGAATGTCAGGGTGTACTGCACTTAAGTCATGGCAAAATGAAGGAGCCTGGAGGAAAGCACAATAAATAATCACTGAGCTAGCAGGAGAAGCCATTGGCATTTTGCATTGTGGAAAAAAAAAAAGAAAATATTTAGAGGTTTGGGTTGGCGAGACTGCAAAGGTTAAAAATGATAGGAAATGTGGTATCTATTAGAATGGTCCATAAATACCCTCTGCTCATTCCCTCTGCTCTGTGGTACATTAAAGATCACATTTCCCTGACTTGGTCAGCATAACAAAATACAATTGAAAGTCACGTGTGTCATTTCCTACAGAGAGCTTTGAGGGCCAGTGAAAATGTCCCCTTTTCAAAATCCTTCTGCCATGCTGACTAAATGTTTAGTACATGCCTTAGGATTAAGCATGGCAACTGGTCTGACATAGTCTGCTGTCACCCACACAAGGACGGGTAAAGCAGATAAAACGTGTATTGTAGCTATCCCATTCCACTGACTGCATCGTTGATGACTGCAACATAAACTTAC
>JADRCH010000013.1:11080530-11098263 GCA_019843965.1 Rhynchomys soricoides
TGCATCGTTGATGACTGCAACATAAACTTACCTATTCTGACTTAGAAACTACGAAAAACAACTTTTGCTGTTAGACTGGAATTTGAAGAAAAACAGATATACGATTTACAAATTCTATAATTAGTTATTAGAAAAGAATGAAAAGACCATCCACAAATTACATTTTAAAAATACTTAATGTAAAAATGGAAATAAATATTTTTTACCCATCCTTGTCAAAATCCTTTGGAAAAAAATACCCCAATGAAAAAATTAAGTGAAAAATGTGTGCTGACCCTTAAGACAAGGCAGCAGTTCCATTCACATGCTGACGCTGAGTGGCAATGAGAGACATTAGCTATGAGCTCACAGATGAGTTAGAATGGATACATGGTCCAGGTCTTACTGCTGATCATCTCAGAACAGAAAAGATGATTAAACCAACACTCGAAATACTACAATAACATCTTCTAGTGCAGAAAAGCAAGCATCAGAAGGGAAGACGTCTGGGAGGGCAACTGTTAAGAGATGACTTTCTGTCTCACTTGGGAGACACAGTCTCTTATTTTCAACTTACTCCTGAAAATGCTCAGTAAAATCAGAGTGATCTCCCAATAGGGTGCTAATGGTGCTAGTCCGAGAAGAGACCAGTTAGGCTATAACCAGGGCACCATAATAGATACATAAAAGAAAGATGCATCTTCATTCTCAGTTTTCCTCCATGTCTCCTGGATTATCTGGTTAAAAACCCTCTGCACTATGTCAGATTAACTTTGATTTCCAGAGGTTGCTGATACTAAACTAGCTCAGCCAGTCATAGTTATAGGTTGTTCATTTTTGTAGAGTACTCTGTGGAAAGCAGACACAAACTAAGAAGTTTGGAGTTGTTGAAGGCCAACTTTCCCAGGAGATGATGCATTTGAATGTCTGAAGCTTTTGAATGGGCTCTTTCTGTGACTTCACTATTTGCTGTTCAGAACAGCTGTGCAGGTGGGAAGAATCATCCATGGAACCAACAGAGATCACTGAATGTTCCATCCTAAATGGGGATTTGGCCAATAGCCGGTTGCTCATGCCCATGTAGATGGCTTCATACACATGTATGTACTAATGTGATTTAGACTTATTACTACAAATAAAGTGAGGACATGGGGTTGGGGAGGAGTTGGATTGGGTGTTCTGAGAAGAGTTGCATGGAGATTGGGAGGAGGATATGATCGAAATGCATACATGTATGGAATTTCCAAAGAATGAATTTAAAACATTTTTGTTAAAATGCAGCCATGCCTGACTTCTTTGGGTGGGGATTTTCACTCTGATCCTCACACTTGCTAAGTAAGCACTCTGACCCACTAGGTCATCTTCTCAACAGAATTTCCTCTCTGTAGTTAAAGAACTTGTTTTTTATATCCAGTTTCAATGGCATCAAGACTGTTGGAATCGTGTAATTAAATTAATTGAATATCAATTGACAGATCCTTTTTATCTTCTTCAGAACATACTCTGAGCCTGTCACCATGGTGATGCTTTTGTACTTTTCTGTCATCTTTTCTTTGTACAAGTTGTAGCTTTATTTTTGGGTGCAAATAAATTTGCACCTTCCAAAGTTGTCCTTTCTGTGATGTGTGGACTTTTCCTGGGGATCTGGAAATGAGCTGCTTACCCCAGAGAGTGTACCAACCACAGAAGCAAATAAACCCTTGCACACAGGTGCAGCATGGAGAATCAATCCGTTAAACTGGAGTGACTTATGGGAGCAGGGATTACACACGGGCAAAAATCAACCAGGTAGAAACAAAAAGAACTATACAAAGAATCAACAAAACCAGGAGCTGGTTCTTTGAGAAAATTAACAAGATAAATAAACCCTTAGCCAGGCTAACCAGAGAGCACAGAGACAGTATCCAAATTAACAAAATTAGAAATGACAATGGAGATATAACAACAGATTCTGAGAAAATTCAAAAATTCATCAGATTCTACTACAAAAGCCTATACTCAGCAAAATTAGAAAAGCTGGATGAAATGGACAACTTTCTAGACAGATACCAAATACCAAAGTTAAGTCAGGATCAGATAAACCATCTAAACATTCCCATAAGCCCTAAAGAAATAGAAGCAGTCATTAAATGTTTCCCAACCAAAAAAAAGCCCAGGACCAGATGGGTTCAGTGCAGAATTCTATCAGACCTTCAAAGAAGACCTAATACCAATACACTTCAATCTATTCCACAAAATAGAATCAGAAGGAACACTAACCAATCCATTCTATGAGGCTACAGTTACACTGATACCAAAACCTCACAAAGACCCAACAAAGAAAGAAAACTTCAGACCAATTTCCCTTATGAATATCGATGCAAAAATACTCAATAAAATCCTTGCAAACCGAATCCAAGAACACATCAAAATGATCATTCACCATGATCAAGTGGCTTCATCCCAGGGATGCAGGGACGGTTCAATAGCTGGAAATCCATCAATGTAATCCACTATATAAACAAACTCAATGAAAAAAACCACATGGTCATTTCATAAGATGCTGAAAAAGCATTTGACAAAATTCAACATCCCTTCATGATAAACGTCTTGGAAAGATCAGGAATTCAAGGCCCATACCTAAACATAATAAAAGCAATATACAGCAAACCAGTAGCCAACATCAAACTAAATGGAGAGAAACTTGAAGCAATCCCACTAAAACCAGGGACTAGACAAGGCTGCCCTCTCTCTCCCTCCCTATCTATTCAATATAGTACTTGAAGTTCTACCAAGAGCAATTAGACAACAAAAGGAGGTCAAAGGGATACAAATTGGAAAGGAAGAAATCAAAATATCACTATTTGCACTATTTGATGATATGATAGTATACTTAAGTGACTGGAAAAACTCCACCAGAGAACTGCTACAGCTGATAAACAACTTCAGCAAAGTGGTCAGATAAAAAATTAACTCAAGCAAATCAGTAGCCTTCCTATACTCGAAGGATAAACAGGCTGAGAAAGAAATTAGGGAAATGACACTCTTCACAATTGTCACAAACAATATAAAGTATCTTGGTATGACTCTAACCAAAGAAGTGAAAGATCTGTATAACAAGAACTTCAAGTCTCTGAAGAAAGAAATCGAAGAAGACCTCAGAAGATGGAAAGATCTCCCATGTTCATGGATTGGCAGGATTAATATAGTAAAAATGGCCATCCTGCCAAAAGCAATATACAGATTCAATACAATCCTCATCAAAATCCCAACTCAATTCTTCATAAACCTAGAAAGAGCAATTCTCAAATTCATATGGAATAACAAAAAACCCAGGATAGCAAAAACTATTCTCAACAATAAAAGGACTTCTGGGGGAATCCCTGACCTCAAGGTGTACTACACAGCAGTAGGTGATAAAACCTACATGGTATTGGTACAGTGACAGGCTAGATCAATGGAATAGAATTGAAGACCCAGAAATGAACTCACACACTTATGGTCACTTGATCTTTGACAAAGAAGCTAAAACCATCCAGTGGGAAAAAAGACAGCAATTTCAACAAATGGCACTGGTTCAACTGGTGGTCTACATGTAGAAGAATACGAATTGATCCATTCCTATCTCCATGTACAGAGCTCAAGTCCAAGTGGATCAAAGACATCCACATATACTCAGATACACTGAATCTAATAGAAGAGAAAGTGGGGAAAAGTCTCGAACACATGGGCACAGGGGGGAAGTTCCTGAACAGAACACCAATGGCTTATGCTCTAAGATAAGAATCGACAAATGAGACCTCATGAAATTGCAAAGCTTCTGTAAGGCAAGGGATAAGATTGGGAAAAGAACTTTACCAATCCTACATTTGATTGAGGGCTAATATCCAATATATACAAAGAATTCAAGAAGCTAGACTCCAGAGAACCAAATAATTCTATCAAAAAATGGGGAACAGAGCTAAACAGAGAATTTTCAACTGAGGAAACTCGTAGGGCCGAGAAGCACCTAAATAAATGTTCAACATCTTTAGTCATAAGAGAAATTCAAATCAAAACAACCCTGATATTCCACCTCACCCCAGTCAGAATGGCTAAGATCAAAAACTCAGGTGACAACAGATGCTGGTGAGGCTGTGGAGAAAAAGAAACACTCCTCCATTGCTGGTGGGATTGCAAGCTAGTACAACCACTCTGGAAATCAGTTTGGCAGACCTTCAGAAAAATGGACATAATACTACCTGAGGACCCAGCTATACCACTCTTGGGCATATACCCAGAAGATGCTCCAACATGTAATAAAGACACATGCTCCATTATGTTTATAGCAGCCATATTTATAATAGCCAGAAGCTGGAAACAACCCAGATGTCCCTCAACAGAGGAATGGATACAGAAAATGTGGTACATTTACACACTGGAATACTACTCAGTTATTAAAAACAATGACTTCATGAAATTCTTATGCAAATGGACTGAACTTGAAAATATCATCCTGAGCGAAGTAACTCAGTCACAAAAGAATAAACACAGTATGTACTCACTGATAAGTGGTTATTAGCCCAAAATTTCAGAATACCCAAGAGTCATTTCACAGCAACCATTGGGCTGAGCTTGAGGCCCCAGGTGGAGGAGTTGGAGAAGGGACTAAAGGAGCTGAGGGAGTTGGCAGCCCTATGGAGGGAGCAAAAGTGTCAACTGGCCTGACTCCCCAGTGCTCCAGGAGACTGGACCACCAACCAAAGAATACACATGGAGGGACCCATGGTGCTGGCCACATATGTGGCAGAGGAGGGTCTTGTTAACCATCAGGGGGAGGAGAGGCCCTTGGGCCTGAGGGTGTTCGATGCCCCAGTATAGGGGAATGCTAAGGAGGGAAGATGGGAGTGGGTTGGTGGGTGGGGGAATATCCTCATAGAGGCAGGGTGAGTGGGGAGGGGATAGGGGATTTCAAAGGGGAGATCTGGAAAGGGAAACATTTGAAATGTAAATAAAGTATCAAAAAATAAATAAATTTTAAAAAACACACATGGGCAAAAATACCACTGAAGAAATGAGACCTCTCCTAGCAAACACTGCAGCCCAGAAGGGGTCCTCTCTTCTCCATGATAAAATAGTAATGGGTCCAATCTTGTGCAGGTCTCCAGCAAAGTAATCAAAAGGACCTGGCCAATGGTACCCCAGGAGAGCAACACATGGTAATAAGGTGATGGCTTTGTGGTCTTTGAATAGTTCTCCTAATAGTGCTAAGACTTGCCTAGATTCCCTGAGATTTGTTCAGGGTGAGTCTTTATGTTTGCTTTCTTTTAGGTGTACTTTTAAAGCAGGGATCCTCTCTTTTCTTCCTATCAAATTTGCCAAGTGTTCAGCTAACATTATTTTGTGTTTAGGCTTACGATGATGCTTCCAGGGGAGCTTTTTTATTTATTATTTCTTCTAAGTCATTCGATTTGACATTTATGTGTTCTATTTCTGTTGCTAGCTAATTGCCCCAAATTTCTAGCACATATATTCTAAACTGGGGCTAATGTCAATCATAATTTCTACTCTTCTCCCCAAAATTGCTTTCTTGTAATTATCTACCCTTTACATCAAGTTAATGGCTAATGCACATTATCCTTTGAATTTTCACTCTGTACAGCTAATGCTCATTTCTATTTTCCTTATGCTTACATATTCACATGGTCACCATAGTGACTTGCATATTCCCATTTTCAAAAAGGAATTCTCTTATTCTTAGAAGTATATACCTTTCAGAAATATATAGAGAAGCAAATATATGCTAATGCTAATTATATTCTTCACAAGGAATTTTTTTTTCCTTTTGGATGTTTAGAAACCCTTTTTCCTTCTGGTGTCTTGAAGTTCATTATACTATATGGACCTAAATACTGTTTTCTCTGCCTTTCACTGGGCTCCAACCACTTCCTGAATCTGACAAGCTCTTATCTTCTTTTATTTCTGAGACAATTCCATGTTCCTAATAAGCATCTCTCCATACTCTTTATCCTGATCTTCCATAATTCTAGCCATTAGCCTAGTTGAAGACACCACCAAAAGAAGCTCCGGATTGGGATTGTGTACTTTAGAGGTTCCTTCATATCTATGCATGTGTGTGCACAGACACAGATTCTCTCTCTCTCTCTCTCTCTCTCTGAAAGAGAGAGAGAGAGAGAGGAAAGTGACAGTGGCAGGGTGACAGAGGACAGAGGCAGAGACAGACACACAGAGAAAAGCACATTTAAGAATTATTGTAATTAAGGATTCCATATCCAATATTAATACAGTATAATCTGTAACTACATATCAGATATTAAAATTAATGCCATTCTGTTATAAAGAAAACTTTATCGTTAGGAAAAAACAATTAAGTTGTAATATTTTCATGAGTATCTGAGTTGCAGTGCCACCATCACCAAGAATATGTGATACTGGCTAATACAGAGAGTTTGTGCATAGAAGACAGAGATAACAGAAACTTACACAATTGTTCAAGCCCCTTTTCTGTTAAGTATGGGTATAAAAGCTTCTCTCATTGATAAGCACATTTCCAATTGGTTTCTGGGTAGCTAGCAATGCCTGGGCTACACTATTTACACACTGGAAGAAGGACACCTACAAATATATTTGTGTGTGGACATTAATATTATGGACTGTCATAACTGGGATAAAAGACTCTCACACAACCAGTTTTTCTGTGTGTATCTGTGACCATTTTCTAGAAAACATTAGCACCATGATCAAGGGACTGAATAAGTAAGGTCCTCTGCCTCAGTGTTAGTGGGCACCAAAGGATGCAGGAAGAACAGACTCACTCTCCTGAACTGGTCCATTCATCTTCTCCTGTTTTCGGATGTCCGTGATCTGTGTTTAGAAATTACAGCTGTTCCCTCTATCCCAGCTCATGGAGGCCAAGGTTCTCAGGCCTCTCTGTCCTTGACCAAATTATACTATTGGTTTTCCTTGTTCTTTGTCAGGAGCCAGGGCCTCCACACTGTCCTTCAGAATCTGAGACCTTTTGAGAACCAGCTGTGTTTGTACAAGATAAGCTGGAGACACCAGAGCCAGGGCCTTCACACCGTCCTTGGGAATCTGGCCCTAATGACCTTCCACGAACTAGTTATGTTTCTACAAGATAAGCTGTCCTTCACATCTCCGGGAAACAGACCTACCATAAAACAGTTTGACACCAGATGGTCTGGTATAATAAAATAATTAAGCCATGACAGCCGGGGGGCCATAAGCCTCCTTTCCCCCTCCCCTCTACATTCGTTTTTTTCTTTAAAAGCTACATGTGTGTCTGAAATAAAGTGAAACCTTGACGAAACATTGCTCGGTCTCCCTCCTCTCTCTCACCCATTTTCTTTTCAGGCTTGGTCCTCCTGGCACTCCATGAATAACGAGGTCCCGCTGGGCGGGGCACTTGGCGCCCAATGTGGGGCTGGAGACACAGACTTTTGCCAGACGGACCCCAGCCCAAAAGAGGCATCACGCCTGCTCTAGGAAGATTGAGGACCCCTCACACAGCTCATGAAGAGCTTTCGTCCTAGGTAAGTGATTTTCGTCCATCTCATAAAAATGGGCCAAAAGTTGACTAAAGAAGCAGTCTTCATTAAAGACTTAAAGAGTTCACTCAGAGAGAGAGGAGTTAAAGTTAAAAAGAAAGATTTAATTAAGTTTTTCATTTTTATAGATAAAGCCTGTCCCTGGTTCATAGTAAATGGGCCAGAAATTCACTGGGGAAAATGGCAAAAGGTGGGATGAGATCTTAATGAAAAATTAAGTCACAAGGGACCTGATGCTGTCCCCGCCACAGTCTTTACATACGGGGGCTTGATCAGAGATATAGTCGAGGCTGCGTCCTCCGATCCAGACAAGCAACAATTGCTATCAGTTGCGGAGTATTGCCTCTGCCCTCTTTCCCATGCCGGATCTTTAGCTTCCCTCCCAGATAAACAATCAAATACCCGGGTCCCTACCAAGTCTCCCTCTGTAATTATAGATATGTCGAGGTCCTCAGATTCAGACATCCCTTCCTTGGAGTCCAAGCTTTTGGGGGCAGAGGCAGCCCCTCCAAGACCTCTTTATCCATCCCTCCCAAAGAACAACCTTCCTCCGTTCAGCAGACCTTCACGAGGACTTCCCGATCTAAAAACAGGTCCTCCCTCCCAAAACCAGCTAAGAAATAAAATGAACCACCCTCTTTCCCAGGACCAGTCCCCTCTCTCCGAGCTGCCTTGACATTCCTGGTTGTGGCCCTGGAACTAAACGATGATCCCTTGGGTCCTTCTGGGGCAGCGACTTTAGAAGATGAGGCTGCAAAATATCGTAACCCTGACAGACCGCCACGGCCTTAGGCTCCTCCCCGAAGACCTCCTCCTTATACTTCCCAACAATTTTGTACCCCTGCATTGTCTGTTCCTAGTTCATCTCTCCTTGAGTCCAAAAAACAACACTCAGCACAGATAAGTGAGCTTAAGGAAGTCCTAAAGTTACAAAAACAGTTTGCCCAACTCTTCCCCGAACTCGTCTCTTTAGAGTCCACTCTTCATGAGACCGTCCTCACTCCGATTTCCGGATCGGCAAATAAACCCCTCCCCAGTTCCAAACCCCATAAAAAAGGGGCCAGAGGGTCCCATAGCGTTTCTTTGGCCTTCCCTGTGGTAACCTGTTCTTCCGGGGTACCTAAAAGCCCTTCCCTCACCTTTAACCCCTCTGAGGACACGCTGAGTGACCCCAACGGTGAGGAGGAGGGAGTTGGAGACAGCAAAAGTGAAAATGAGCTGCCGGCAATGTCTGGTGGGCACGGCGAGTTCCACAAATCACCAGTGCCATCTAGTGGGCACAGTGAGTTCCACAAGCTACATTTTAAAAATTTAAAAGAATTGAATGCTGCCGTCAGGACCTACGGGCCCAACGCCCCCTGTACCCTTTCGATCCTGGACTCCCTGTCTCAGGGCGGCTATTTGCTCCCAGGAGAGTGGATTCTTGTAGTTCAGGCGGTTCTCACCCGCGGCCAATTTCTAACTTGGAAGGCCAACTTTATTGATCGCTGCCAAGCGGCTGCCACCACAAACTTACGGTCTCCATGATCGCCTTCTGCGACATGGACCCTAGACAAGCTCAGCGGCCAAGGAAAATATTCAATGGAGGCCCAACAACAGCGCCTTCCATTCGGTCTCTTAGCCCAGACAGCTAACGCAGCTCTCGGTGCCTGGCAGGCCCTTCTGGCCACGGGCTCAACACTCACTCCTCTAACTAAAATTACTCAGGGGACCCAAGAGGATTACACTGAATTTGTGAGCCACCTCCTAGAGGCTGCAGAGAGAACTTTGGGCCACAAAGCTTCCAATGATAAGATTATCAGACAGCTGGCTTATGAAAATGCAAACTCAGCCTGCAGGGCCGCTTTAGGAGGAAAAACCAGAGACAAGACTCTAGATGAGATGATCCGCCTGTGTCGCGATGTAGATCCCTTCTCTTCCAAAATGTCTCAGGCCGTCCACCTTGCAGTGGGTGCTGCACTCCAGGCTCATAATACTCAAAAGGGTTGCTTTAGGTGCAGCCAGATGGGTCACTTTGCCCGCCAGGGCCCCAGCACTCCAGGGTTAGTTGAGCTTCCCCGGGTGTCCTCGGGCCTTACGGGCAGGTCCTCACAGCCCTCCACCCTCTGCCCAAGCTGCCGGTGAGGCAAACACTGGGCCAATACCTGTCGCTCTGCTACTGATATCTCCAGGAGCCCGATGCCTTCCCTTCAAAAAAAACAGCGGGGGGGGGGCAGCCCCAGGCCCCCAGACCCATCTCATTTCTTCTGGCCTCGGGGAACAGCTGGCTAGTAACCCCTCTCTCGCCCTCTACCGAGCCACCCCAGGAAGCACAGGAGTGGACCTGTTTGCCTCCTCCCACACAAAACTAAAACTGGAGGACAGAGTACAAATCCTCCCTACGGGGATTTTTGGGCCACCCCCTAAAAATACTTATTTCCTGATCTTGGGCCGTGGTTCCTCTACTTTGAGCGGCCTCAGCATCCACCCCTCCTTGGTAGACAATGATTATACTGGGGAGATTAAGGTCCTGGCCAGCACCCCCGGGGTCCAATATCTCTCTCCCAGGGCCAACGTTTGACTCAGGCATTAACTTTACCTCTAGACATCCCCTACCCCGCTCTGGGCATACAACGCAGCCCTTCCCAACCAGGCTCCTTGGACTTGTATTGGGTTCAGGCTATCACTAGGGAGTGCCCTACATTGAACCTTAAAATCCAGTGAAAGACTTTTAAAGGAATCCTAGATTCTGGAGCCAATTCCACTGTACTGTCACAGGATTCCTGGCCCCACCATTGGCCCTTACAAGCCTCCATGACCCATCTACCAGGAATTGGACAGTCCAAAAATACATTACAGAGTTCCCAGCTTTTAACTTGGGAGGACAACGAGGGAAATAAGGGCACTGTCCGGCTGTTTGTTGTTCCTGGCCTTCCTGTCAATCTCTGGGGGAGAGATATCCTCTCCCAGATGAAAATCTTTATGTGCAGTCCCAACGAGGTGATTGCCCAACAGATGCTTGCACAGGGTTACCTCCCTGGACAGGAGCTTGGCAAACAAAACCAGGGAAGCCCTACACCCCTGACCATCCCTCACAAAAGAGATCGCACAGGCTTAGGGTTCGACAGCCATTTTTCATGAGGGCCATTGCTCCCCCTGCACACCAGGCAGATAAAATCACCTGGAAAGATGACATTCCTGTCTGGATTGACCAATGTCCCTCCCCTCCAAAAAATTGTCTGCAGCCATAGCGTTAGTGCAGGAACAGTTGGCTGCTGGACATATTGAACCTTCTACCTCACCATGGAACACACCTATTTTTGTCATCCAAAAACGAAATGGTAAATGGCGCCTGCTACAGGACCTCAGAGCAGTCAATAAAACCATGGTCCCTATGGGTGCCCTACAGCCTGGTCTACCCTCCCCTGTGGCCATTCCTGATGGTTACCTAAAATTAGTCATTGATTTAAAAGACTGTTTCTTTTCCATTACCCTCCACCCTGAAGATTGTAAATGTTTTGCGTTCAGTCTTCCCATAATCAACTGTGTGGGACCTTTCCCCCACTTCCAGTGGCGGGTCCTCCCCCAAAGCATGGCCAACAGCCCTACTCTCTGCCAAAAATATGTGGCTCAAACCATTGATCCCTTCAGGTCCCTCTTCCCCAACCTTTATATGGTACATTACATGGATGACATTCTTCTGGCAGGGCCCAATGAGCAACAGCTCAACCAGGCAGGACTGCAACTTATTGCCGCCCTCCAAGACCGGGCGCTCCAAGCCTCCCCTGAAAAAATACAAGTACACCCTCCCCATCTGTTCTTGGGGTTCGAACTATTCACCCATAAGATTCTTTCCCAAAAGATTCAACTGAGGCATGATTTTCAGCGGCTACTGGGTGATATTAATTGGCTGCGCCCTTATTTAAAGCTAACTACAGGTGAATTAAAACCTTTATTTGACATATTGCGAGGAGATTCTGATCCATAATCCCCGCGAACATTGACCCCAGAGGCCCAAAGGGCATTAGCCAGGGTAGAACAAGCCATAGTCAATCAATCCGTTGGCTATTATTCTCCAGAATTGCCCCTTCACCTCCTCATCTTTCCTACCCCCTTTTCTCCTACTAGCCTACTTTGGCAAGTAAAGCCTTTATTTTGGGTTCATTTACCAGCATCCCCCTCACATGTGTTGCCCACCTACCCCTCTTGGTCGCCCATCTTCTACGACTCGGTAGAGAGGCTGCCCTCAAACTTTTTGGGAAACACCCTGATATCATAATCCTTCCCTATAATGCCTCCCAAGTCCAGTGGCTCATTCAGACTGATGATGATTGGGCCATTAATTGCACCTCTTTTCAAGGCAAAGTCCAGTTATAACAAAAGATGCCAATTGTTTTTCCTAAAAGGACAAAAGCCTCCCCCATCGCTGGGGATACACTGGTCTTTTCTGATGGGTCTTCTTCAGGTATGGCAGCTTTTAATATCAATGGAACAGTCTCTTGCTTTATGACAGCCTTCTCCTCAGCACAGCTTGTTGAACTGACAGCCATTATTAGGGTTTTTGAGATGTTACCAGATGTGCCTTTTAATCTTTATACTGACAGTGCTTATGTGGCCTCCGCTATACCCCTCCTGGAGATTGTCCCATATATTCGCCCCTCAACAAATGCCTCTCCCTTATTCTCTGAACTACAAAGATTGATTCTTGCCCATGATGCTCCCTTCTTCGTTGGGCACATTCACGCCCATTCTGGTTTGCCTGGACCACTGTCTGAGGGCAATGATAAAGTAGATCAAGCCACTCAGATAATTGCTTCTGCTCTTTCTGTTTCCCCACTCGCTGCTGCACAACAAGCCCATGACCTACACCACCTCAATGCCCATACCCTGCAACTTAAAATCTCCATCACCTGTGAACAGGCATGCCAGATCATCCGACAGTGTAAAGGCTGTCTGACCCTCTTGCCTGAACAGCATCTAGGGGTAAACCCTCGTGGGCTAGTCCCTGGCGAACTATGGCAAATGGATGTTACACATTATCCTGCTTTTGGAAAACTTAAATATATTCATGTCTCTATAGACACTTACAGTGGCTTCCTTTATGCATCCTTACAGACCGGGGAAGCTACTAAACACGTTATCAGCCATGTCCTTGCCAGCCTGGCAACCACCCCAATACCTAAAATTCTTAAGACGGACAATGGCCCAGGATATACCAGCTCCAGCTTTAAACAATTCTGTGTTCAAATGGGCATCAAACATATCATGGGCATCCCTTATAACCCTCAAGGACAAGGGATTGTTGAATGGGCCCACCAGACACTTAAAAACATGCTCTTCAAATTACAGTCTGGGGGAGAAGCACTCTACCCCAGAGCAGGCAATTTTAAGACCCTCCTAAACCATGCCTTATTTGTCCTAAATTTTCTTACATATGACTCTGCGGGCAGATCCACTGCGGACCGTCTCTGGCACCCATCCACAGCCGATAACTGCACAGGCACTGTGGAAAGACCCCCTATCCAACAAATGGCAGAGCCCAAATCCAGTCCTCATCTGGGGCAAGGAGCATGCATGCATCTATTACTCAGAGACACAAAATGCCAGATGGCTCCCAGATCGCCTCATAAAACTCTATAACCCACCCAGGGACCCCCCTGAAAAAGCTTCTCATTGTGTTTAATTCCAGAGACTAAGAAAAGCCAGAGATGTCCCTGCCTTCAATGACGCTGCTCCCTTGGATCTTCTTCAAGGCTCTACTGTGCTCCAGCGGCAAGAACAATCCCTCACCACATCAACTTTTTAACTTTACATGGGTGATTCTTAACGAGGCAGGAGACATAGCTAATTCAGCCTCTCGACTCTCTGCCAATATCCCTTGGGGCCCCTTACAGGTTGATCTATGTGTGCTGGCCTTTGGGGCTCATGACTATTGGGATTACCAGGACTTCTTTGTGCCACAACAAAAGCCCCCCAATCCTGTCTTACGGCCAGTATAGCAACCAGGGTGTGGATCCCCGATGAAAAGGACCCTCCTACAAATGGCCCACCTCTATATCTGCCCCGGAGGACACTGAGACCGCTCTCTTAACACAAAATGCGGCTTCTCTTCTGACTTTTACTGTGCCTCTTGGGGCTGCGAGACCTCTGGAGACACTTACTGGAAACCCTCCTCTTCATGGGATTATATTATAGTAAAGAGAATAAACCCCTTCCCATACAGTCTTACTGGTGGACCTGCCCCCCTGGCTAATGAATGCATACGTAACTGGTGCAACCCCCTTTCCATCACTTTCACTAACGCTGGGAAAAAGGTCTCCTGGGACAATTCCAGAGGCTATGAATGGGGATTGAGACTCTATATACCAGGACACGACTTGGGCCTCACATTTAAAATTAAATCATTAAAACACTTCCACAGGACTCCACAATAGCTATTGGACCTAACGTAGCCTCACATCCTGGACAGACGAGCCCAAAAATCAAAACAGGGGCTCCCTCAGTTATTGTAAGGCCAACCTCAAACCCCCCCCCCCCCCCGCTAGCACCCTCTTCCAACCAACCCTCCCTGTGGACCCCCTTCATCATCTAACATTATTCTCAATCTAGTCAATGCTTCCATTAAGACCTTGAGACAGAACAATCAGACAGACTACTTGGAGTGCTGGGTCTGCTGCTCTCCTCGGCCTCCCTTCTATGAGGGAGTGGCTATAATTGGTAAACCTCTTTTTACTAATGACCCCAGTCAGTTAAGGTGGGGCAATACTGAGCACCTTGGATTAACCCTTTCTCAGGTCTCCGGATTGGGCCTCTGCTTATTAGCCCCTAATATGCTCCCCCCTCATCAGTTGAGCGAAATTTGTAATCAAACAATTTCTGTCAACTTCACCTTTCAGTACATTCAGGCACCCAATAGCTCTTATGTCATTTGTTCCACTGGGCTCACTCCTTATGTAGTTTCAGCTTCTTTATCAACACACAGAGATTACTGTGTCTTAGTCCTTCTTATTCCAAAAATCACCTTCCACCATGCAGAAGACCTACTTACGTTTTGGGAGTGGGGTACAACCCGTACCAAAAGAGAACCCATTACGGCCATCACGCTAGCCGTCATTTTGGGCCTAACTGCCACAGGAGCTGGAACAGGTATAGCCTCCTTGATTTCTTCTACTCAACAGTATAATCAAGTTTCCATAGCTATTGATAATGATATCCGTGAATTACAACAAGGCTTAAAATATCTTAAAGAATCTGTAGCATCCCTATCAGAGGTAGTATTACAAAACAGAAGAGGGCTAGACCTTGTCTTTTTACAGGAGGGTGGTCTATGTGATGCCCTTAAAGAGGAATGCTGCTTTTATGCAGACAAGACAGGGTTAGTTGATGATATCATAGAAAAAATAAAAAAGAGCTTAGAAGACAGAAAGAGAAAGAGAGAACAAGATGAAGCTTGGTATCAAAACTGGTTTTCCACTTCTCCCTAGCTTTCTAGATTACTCCCTAGCCTCCTGGGACCCCTTGTGGGCCTCCTACTCCTTTTGACATTTGGCCCTGGGCTTTTAATAAACTAACTAACTTTGTTAAGTCACAGATTGATTCTGCCCTCCAGAAGCTGGTTGCTGTTCATTACCATCGACTCAGTGCCCAAGAATCCACCGAGGACCCCACCCCACCCCGATGCTTCGTCTGATGGCCTACAGTTTACGTACGGCTCTAGCAGCAGAGACAGAAGCGCCCTGGTTTCGCAGGTTGTGGAAGCTCTCTTAAACAGCCTTTCGGCTCCTGACAACCCTTAGTCAACAGAAGTAGCTATTGGGCCATAAGCTGTGGAAAAGCCAATGACGGGAATGTATTGTAGTGCCATGACTCTCACACACGCCCTTAAAGGATTCAGGGTAACACCTTGACGGGATTTATTATGGATCCATTACCCAGGTGCACATCGAGACCATAAAAGGACGATACCGGGGATGGGGGCCATCCATATAGCCTAAGACAGGGTCCCTGCCCTAATAAAAATTGGGCATGAGTCATGGGTGCCCACTACATAGCCTAAGACAGGGCTTCCACTGACCCTTCTTAGCCACTCCTTAATTACTGTAAAAGGAAGGGGGAGATGTCAGGAGCCAGGGCCTCCACACCGTCCTTCGGAATCTGAGACCTTCTGAGAACCAGCTGTGTTTGTACAAGATAAGCTGGAGACACCAGAGCCAGGGCCTTCACACCGTCCTTGGGAATCTGGCCCTAATGACCTTCCAAGAACTAGTTATGTTTCTACAAGATAGGCTGTCCTTCACATCTCCAGGAAATAGACCTACCATAAAACAGTTTGACGCCAGATGGTCTGGTATAATAAAATAATTAAGCCATGACAGCCGGGGGGCCATAAGCCTCCTTTCCCCCTCCCCTCTACATTCGTTTTTTCTTTAAAAGCTACATGTGTGTCTGGAATAAAGTGAGACTTTGAAGAAACCTTTTTCGGTCTCCCTCCTCTCTCTCGCCCATTTTCTTTTCAGGCTTGGTCCTCCTCGCACCCCATGAATAACGAGGTCCCGCTGTGCAGGGCAGTTCTTCAATTAATAAACAGCATGTCCTGGAACTGTGGGGCCTTCATAATCATAGGCAGATGTACTAAGTTAACCTCCTCTTCTATGCTCATGTTTAGGCTTCTACATCTTCCTATCAATTCTTGTTCTTCTGAGAACTCTAATCATTATGTTATTCTTAAATTTATATTCATATGTGTAGATACACCAGCCCTTTATATCACTGTACAGATTTAAAATCACTCTAAGAAATAGTGAATCTCATTAGTGAAAGAAATTTATCAAACTTAATTAAAATGTTTAAACATTATTTATGATAGCCATGTATAACCTTATTGATGTGTCTAAATATACTATAAGCTTATTAATATATCAAGATGAGAAATTTTCTGTTTCTGTTTTCCAAACTTTATAATTATTTCAAAACCTAATGATTTTTTAAAGATAGGGAGTTGACCAAGGAACAAACTTTTATGTCTTACTTTTTTTTTAAGAAACTAGTGAGCTTTTGAATTAAATAAAAGAGAAATTATGTATCTATTATAATTTACAGATCATGTATATATTTTTACATTGTACATCTTTTCATCATGCTTGACAATCTGCCAGTGTTTAGCCCTATGAAACTCACAGCTTCACATATTTTATACTATTATAAAGGTATTATCTATGCAGAAATAACATCATACATTGTTTAATAATTAGCCTGTTAGCTTGTTTAATAACTTTAAGGTATTTAGAGAGTCATCATATTGACTTATATTATTTCTTGGGCCACACAAATGTATGATTGACAAGATAATTATTCGGTGTTCTTCCAAAGCAGTATTTTGAACTTTTTCAAAACTACAAATACTGGGAGACTGGGTTGATGTAAGAGCAGATCACTTTCTGGAAGTGGGGATAAATACATTTATATCCTCCTCTATGTGTCCAACATTTCTATTGACTCCAGTTTCTTTTCAGTCTAGAAGTTCTAGTTGATTTCAAGTTTGTTATGTCTTTTGAGCCTGATTTTGAATAGGTAGACAAACAGTAAGATTAAAAACAAAATGGAATTAAGCTACTTGGTGACACACAGTAGTATCTATCACACAGCAGCCTAGTGCTATACAACCTTAGTCTGCTTTGCAATGTCGGTATTCTTTTTTTCCTATTTGTTTATGTATTCATTCGTTCATTCATTAGTTCATTCATTCACTTTACATCCGGATTTTTTCCCTATTAATTTATTCATTCATTCATTCACTTTACATCCTTATCCCAGTCCCCTCCTCTTCCAACCCCCCCTCACATAGCTCCTCTCCATCCCCTCTCCATGCCCTCTTCCCTTATTCATGGATATAGAGGAGTCCCCCCACCATGGGTAACAACCCATCCTAGCACATAATGTTACTGCTTGACTAGGCACAACCCCTCCCATTGAGGTCAGACAAGATAGTCCAGTTAGGGGAACAGGACCCACAGGCAGACAGCATAGTCAGGGACAACCCCTACTTCAGTTGTTTATGGACCAGCATTAAGTCCAAGCTACATATCTGCTACATATGTGGGGGGAATCTAGGTCCAGTAAATATATGCTCTTTGGTTAATGGTTCAGTCTCTAGGAGCCCCCAAGGGTCCAGGTTATTTGACTCTGTTGGTCTTTTTGTGGCATCTTTATCCCCTCCAGATCCCTCAATTCT
>JADRCH010000013.1:11098273-11162463 GCA_019843965.1 Rhynchomys soricoides
CTCATATTTGCATCATTGCTTTCTCTGTCCATCATGTGTGTATGTGTTTTACTCTGGATTTTTGCATATAAGAGAGAATATTTGCTATTTGTCTGTTTTACCTCATTACTCTCTCTTGTTCCTCTTTTGTAAGACAACCCTTCTATATATATTTTTAAGTTTAAATCTAGACTTTACATTGAAAGAAAGCATGTGATATTTTTCTGAGGCTGCATTTATCTCCTGTTTCCAGTGTGGCATGTCACACTTGCTACATTCTGTCTCTGTTGATGAGCACCTAAGCTGTTTCCATGCTTTGGCTTCTGTACTAGTACCACAGTACACAGAGATGTATATGTATCTCTGTGGTATGTTGACTTATATTTCCTCAGGTATATACCTAGGAGAGCTATAGTTGGGTCATATGGGAGTTGTACTTACATTTCACAAGGACACTGCCATACTGGCTCCATAGTTTGTGCTCCCAGCCCCAGTGTGGAGGGGGTTCTCCCACACCCAGATAACCACCAGCATTTGTTGTCTCAATGATAGCTGTCCAGCCTGTAGTAAGATGCCATGCCAATGGAGTTTAACTTTCCATTTCTCTGATGTCTAGGGATGTTCAGATGCTTTTCATATATTTATTGACTACTTGTTTTCAATTTTTAGAATTTTACATAAGTTAGATGGGATGATTTGGCTTCTTCCTGTTAAATTATCTCAGTTCCTGATTTTCTAGAGACATATGCCCAGTCACATGTAAAGTTGGCAAAGATTTCTGGCATCCTGGAGACTGGCTTCATTCTTCTGTCTCTTTGTTTCCTTTGGAATGTCACAATCCTGTTTGTCAATTCTAGCAAGTGGGGTTTCTTTCACAAAGCCCTTGCCTATGCTCCATCTTGAAGTTCTTTCCCACGGGTTTAGAGTGCCAGGTATTATTAAGCTCTTTGGTATATTTTCAGTTGAGTTAAGTCAGTGCTTAGCCAGTTTTCACAATATCCAGAGTTAACGAGGCTAACTTTGCTAAACTTCAGATGGCTGTAGGTGTCTTTGCTTAACTGTACGGTAGTCCCTACATGGTTCTTTTAAATTGGAATTGGTTTAGCTCTTGGGGGAGGAGGTGTCTTTCTGTGCTTCCATATGAATACGAATTTTAGGGTTACTTTTCCTATTTCTATAAAGAGTCATATGAACATTTATGGGGATTACATTGAATTTTATTGCTTTGGGTACTTTAGCCATTTTCATGTTAATTTTGTCAATGTGTGAGCATGGAAGATCTTCCAGTTTTCTAGGGTTTCCTTCAATTCCTTTCTTCAATGTTTTGACGTTTTCATCACTCAGATCTTTCACTTCTTGTTTAGGTTTATATGTACACATTTTTATAGAGCCTACTATGAATGAAATCTTTTTCCTGACTTTTTTCCACAGCAATATATTGGGTACAGGAAGGTACTTAGTTTTATGCTAATTTTGCATCACAGGATTGCTGCCCTTGAGTTTCTGTTATTATTGTATTCATTTATTTGGAATGTTGGACTGTCCTTGTATTTCTGATAAATCCAACCTAATCATGGTATTGGAGCATCCACTGTTACTTGTCTGTCTGTCCCTTTATGTTAAATAGTGTTTATTTGAAACTGGATTTGAAATTCTGTGTGTATGTGTGTGTGTGTGTGTATATATATATATATATATATATATATATATATATATATATTACATCTACTTGACGACTGTTATTAGGGTAATACACAGTGACCTTCCTTATCTCTTCTGACTAATGTTGGCTCAATGTCTACTTTATCAGATATAAATAAAACTATTCTGGCTTGTTTGGGGCTTCCATGTGCTTGGTATATTGACTTCCATCCTTTTATGCCCAGTGAACATGTGTCTTTGTCAGTGAAGTGTTTCTCATAGGCAATAGGTAGTTGAGTCTTACTTTTTGTACAACCATCTATCATTCCTCTTTTTCCTCTAGTGTATGGCAGATGCACATGTATGCACAGTTGTGTATTTGTGCACACCAGAGAAGGACATCGGCTATTACTTCTAACCTTCTCTTAAGATAGGACCTCTAACTTTTCCAGTCTCCACAGCACTGGGGTTACAGATGCAGGCAGCCATACCTGGCTGCTTCCAGGGGTGCTGAGGATTTGAACTCTGGCCTTTATACCAGTGCAGCAAGTACTCTTACCCCCCAGAGCCATCCCTGCAGCCCTCATGTTTCAACTGCTATTAAAATTTCACCTCCATAACCAAAGCTGTGCCATATTTGGCCCTCAATTGTGTCACCCTATCTCCTACAGCCTGTGTATTCTTCCAAAAATATTCTCTGCACTTTTGTACTCATGTACATAATTCCATCAATATAGTGGCACGTGAGGCATATTCTAATACTTTTTTTCTTATAAAAAGATCACTTTGAAGGGAATTCCCTTTCCAACTCATAGGTATCAATTGTCTTTTAAATGAGATATACTATTCTGTTATATAGACATGCTATTCACCATCTTTGCCTCAAATTCTTTGATCTTTTGATATCATTCATATATTCTTTAATTGGAAATGTATAAATCTTTACATATGGAGGCACTGCAAATTAGTTCATTGAAGTGAAATCATGGTTCAAAAAATAAATGTAATCCAAATACCTAGATTTGTTTGTTTTGATTTTATTTGATTTTTGCTACATATACTATATTTTGCTACATATACTATACCAACTTAAAACTTTATCACAAATGTAACAAGTTTAGTATTTTCTTATGCTCAAAGAAAATCATAGTATTCGAATCTCTAGCAGCAGGTTGAATTAATGATTCTTTGAAGTTATAGCTTTCCTTTTTTCCTTTTTATATATGAGATTGAATTTTAATACATAAGTGGGGGGGTTAAATCTTTTTCTTTCTCTCTGAATTTCTGCACTTATATACTTCAGCTATTTTTGCAATAATCATTGGTACTCTACAGAACTGGAGAAAATATGCCCCAAACTGTGTGCAAAAGAGAAGGTTTGACATGGTATACAGATCTACCATGCATGTGACTTTACATCCATTGATCTAAACAGCAAATCTAGCCCTGCTACTGCTCTGTGGAAACATGGAGCATGGTTCAAAACAGAAGGCTATGCACACATGTACCACACGTACAATATAACCACCTGCAGTTAAAATCATCATATGAGTTCTTTCAGAAGGTGGCAAATGTCTTAGGACCCTGGAGAGTGCATCATCATAAAGAAATGACCAAGATGTAACAATCTAATAAGAGTCTATTGGACACTCGCCACCACCCTTACCACAAAGTAATTGCAATTTTGAGCAATATTTTTGTAAACATATTTCCAGCATTGAGATGACTCAGACGTGAAGAAACAGAAAAGTACGAATGAGTGAGTCTGCCCTGAGCGACCTCAACAGATGATGACAGCTGTGGCCACTTCAGTAATTTGCACAATTCCACATGCTCTTCTTGCATGCTGTGCTGTGTACAGTCTGCCAGAAGGCCGCTGAAGGTCTTTGTGGGCCCTTTACTTGGGCTGAGATCCCCAACGGAGAGGAGTGCCATGGATTTGAACAGTCCTATCTCAGAAAATGGTTAATATTACAGTTACTGTAACAGAGAGCAGATTCTAGACCTGGGTGTCTTCTTAACCACCTCTGATGTTGATGTTGTTAAACTCAAGACATTTCTGACAGTGTACAAGGTGGGCTTCTCGGTGTTAGCCTATGAAATCACTACAAACTAAACAAGCATTTCCCAGTGAGAAAGCTTAAGCTTAAGAGGCAGAAATACCATGAAAATACACTTTAGAAAAAAATAGAGGGGAGATAAGTTTGGCTTGGTTTTGAGAAAGCCTGGTGTTTCTGTGCTGAAAGAGTTTTAAAAATGAACATTGAAAAACAGGATTTAACACTGTGCTGGTCCTCAGACATGACAACCCTGGGTCCAGTGTAGGCAGCACACTCCCTGTCCTTCCTCTCTTATCTCTGTTGCTCTTGGCCTATCAGTTTTATTCTTCCTTATGATAAGCCAGGGTCTTCACAGAGAAGACTCCCACAGCAAAGGGTTCACAACCTCACAGCTTCATACTGGAGAAGGTGGATACATCCCCCACCACCACTCCCCTGCCAGCTCCAAGTCCCCATCGCTTCAGCTACCTGCTCAGTACTTAATAAATCATTGTCACCGAGGAAGTGTAATCATGATCACCCCAACTTAACTGAGTCCATTTCTTCACCCCATCACTGAACTCAGTGAAACAGCTAAGGTCAGGAATACAGAGGCAAGCTATGAGAAACACAGGATGGGAGACAGAGAAGTGGGCATGGTTGGCACCAGAAAAAGGGAGGGGCTGAAGCAGAAGAAAAAAAAACATCATCAGCCTTAGTAACCACCGGTACAACACTGATTTCATGGGACGTTATGTTCTGAGTTCTTGATAAATGAACTTGGTGAACTTACAAGTTGGGGACCGCCTATATCTGAATAATGCACAAGAGGGAAAAGACAGACAATGGCCATGGGAGAAGGCCCATCATGCCATTTGCCATCTGGTTTTCCCTTGGAGAACAGGCGTGCCTTTCCTCTGGGTTTCTGGTTGTCCAAACTGAGGTTGCTTCCTTAGTTGATAGGCCAGAACTACTGCCCTTTAGCTCAAAGCCCAAAGTCAATATGAGTATCAGCAGTTCTGGGGGATGGGTAGTGCAAAGCCTCCAGTGTTCAGAGAACTGATTGAAGATGGTATTTACTTTTAACAGAATACAAGATATTTGTGTTTCTTATTCATTACCCAAAGATAATAACCACATATATTATCAAAACTTAAATTAATGATATATATCTGCATATATGACACATATATATCTTTGGCCCCAGGTTCATATTAGAGCATTCTCTATGATGAAATTTCTGTGTGTAACTATCCCTTTATTATATAAACATCTTTTGTAGGACATTAACTATATATAAGCAAAGTATTATATTCTTTATTTTTGGGTCAATGCCAAAGTCATATAAACCAATGCATCTCAAAAGTCTTACATTTGTCTGGACACATAGCCCTACCATTAGGCAACTGAGGAAGTTTTTCAGCCCTGAAGAAAGACCTTTACAACAACAGTGGGAAAAGTTGCTCTGAGATTCTTGGCAGAGACATGTGGAAATAGTTTTTTAAAACTCTTTTGTGCAATTATTTTTACAAACATTAAACAAGAGACATCAAGCACCAACCAAGGATCATTTCTTAAAATGCACACCCCCAAACCTACTAGCACAACCAAACTGTAGTTTCTAACAGTTGCAGAGTCTCAACCACTTACAGAAACTTTTTTCAGAAACAGAACAAAACAATAACCAATTTTTTGTTTGTTTATAAAATTTTAAAATGGCCGTCCTCTTTGCTTTATTTTTCTTTGTTCCCCCACTGTGGAAGAATGTTAAAATTTCATAACAACAATCAGCTCGCTTTCAATTGAGTCACTTTATGCAGATATTTAACTATGCAGGAAAAAAAAAAAAGAGTTGGGAAAGAGAATTCCTCTGTCTGCCCCTGGCATTGTTCAGAGGCTCAATGGAGCATCTGAGGTGACAGGGTGGCTGACACAGACTGGCATGTTCTTTGATTCACACGCAGCTGTATACTTTCACGTTGCAAGATGGAAGAATTTTGCTTGGGAACACTTTTTGCACCAGTGTTAAACAAGTTAGATTTCTTGAAGGCGCAGTCAGCATTTACTGGAACTGGTGTCAGCCCTTAGCTGAGAGGAAACAGGTCACAAACCTCACCCTGTCTTCAACCTTTTCTAATGCTGCTGTGGGTGCAGAGGTTTTGTTATGTTCTTAGCTGCTGGGGAGAACCCCAGTGAGATTTACATCTGCTTTGTTGCAAAGTTAAATTTAGCCTCATCTTGACAGTTTACTTTGGCCCTTAGTCTGTTCCCTTAGTCAGATACCTTTAACTATCTAACTCATCTCCTTGGCATGGATGGGAGCCATAGAGGAACTAAAAAGATTCACAGGCCCATATGACTATTATCTGAATCCAGATGAAGAGGTGACCTCTGGAGACCCCAAAAAGGCTGAATCTGTGAAGAGTTGTGGATATCATTTTATGTTTTCAATAACTGCTTAATATCTATATATGCCTTCCTCTTTTAGCAGTGTCTCTTTAAATCAACTTGAGAATATATTGAGATGATCATTACCAAGTGCCCAGAAGGATTACTTACTGCCTTGAAATTCAGAAATCCTTGAAATAATGAAATGCAGAAATGCTGTGATTGAGTGGAATTACTATATATCAAATAATTCAGTGGTAGTTTCATACATTTAAACACTTTGTTTTATTTTAGCTAGCTGAGACTGAAGGGTGGGGACAGGACAATAAATATAAAAACCATTAAATTGAGGACCATAAGCTTGTAGCTTCAGTCTTGGCATGAGGTCACAATTCAGAATAGGTTATTCAGAAATCTGTGATTTCTTTCTCTACCATCTGTACGTAAATGTAATGATAGTTTCAGCAACAGCCTTAACCCCTACAGAATTCACCTAATAACAGTAATTTTGTGATACTCAAAGTCCTGAGAATTTTTCTCATAAATTTGCCCTCTACCAAGAAAGCCTCCAGGAGCCAATCTCCTTCTGCACTGTGACAATGGCTTCCCACAGTCTTTCTGCTTTCATTTCACAAACCAGAAGAGGGAGAGCATGGAAGTTCTTCCAGAATGATCAAGAAGCTAGATTCAGAAATAATCTTCTGGTGCTGTTCTTTCAAGACAGAGTGGCCCCCAATTCCTCACTCAGCCGAGGCTAGCCCCAAACTCCAGAACCTTCTGTAACCAGATCCCTATTACCGCGAGGAAGTGATTTTTTTCATGTTTCCTTCGGACTCTACAGACCAATGGCTCCCAACCTTCATAATGCTGAGACCTTTTAATACAGTTCTACCTGTTGTGGGGACCCCTCCCCAAACACAAGATTATTTTCTTGCTACTTCAAAACTGTAATTTTGCTACAGTTATGAATCATGAGGTAAATATTTTTGGAGAGGTTTGCCAATGGGGTTGTAACCTACAGGTTAAGAACCACTGCTCTAAAGTCAAGAAACAAGTCAGTCATATTCATGTTTTAGCTAGACTTTGTACAGCTCTGACCAAACATGTTTAAAAAAAATAAAGGAAGCTTAACTGGGCTCACAGTTTCAGTGACCACAGTTTCACTGGGCTCACAGTTTCACTGGGCTCACAGTTTCACTGGGCTCACAGTTTCAGTGGCCACAGTTCACTGCCTTCATTCCTATGGCCATGAAGTAAGACAGAACATCACTGCAGTGGATGTCTATGGAGGTCAGGGTCAATATCTTCTTTTCTAGGGCACACCCACAGTCATCTGCTTTCTTCATTGAGACTCCACTTGCCACAGTTCCCCAACTGCCAACAGTCTGTTTAAATCTGAAAGTACCATGGCATGAAACTATTGATTAGGTCAAAGCCCTTATGCTCTTGTCCCTGGAGATGCTCTCACAGACACCCTCAGAGGTGCACTTTATTAGTATGCTAAATGGCCTCATAATGTGACCAGTTTGGCAATAAATATTAAAAATGGCATACCTCCATTTACTCTAAATATTAGCCAAAATTATACTTTATAGATGTAACACCAATCTTTCATAGTTTCCCATGTGCCTATGAGCACTTTTAAAATCTTGTTATTGAGCAGGCTAACAGCTATAGAGCTAAAGACTGGACAGACCCAACAAGTTAAGCAATAAAGATCAGGCCCCAACAAAGACAAACCCTTCAACCTCATGTTTGATTTTAGGCAGTCCTGGAATGGACAAAAATGCCAACATGAAACCAGTCAGCTCAGAGCCTGGAATTCTCCAACCTTTTTTTCATAGGACTTCCTTATTGCTCCTTAAGGACCTGGATATAGTGTCCAGTCATAGTGATATACTTGTGTTTAATCATAGCAATTAGATGGCTATGATTAAACGTCTCAAAATTGTTAATTTGCAGTTCTGAGTTGGCTTATTTTTTTCTGTTTTGGTTTTTTTTTTATGTTGATGACTTTTTTTTAACTTTGTTTTGTTTCTAAAAGGAAAAGCAAAACACTTGTGGATCAAAGCCTTATTTTTATGGGGAGTTTTCCAGAATCTATAAACTATCCATGAAGATAATTCTTCAAACACAAAATGATTCCAACAGAATAAAACAAAACTTTGGACTTTAGCCCATGTTGTCAGGGACAAAGGCGTGGCATGTCCCTTAGAAAACTCATTTCTATAGCCTGGCCTCATGACTTGAAAGTTCTTGTGACTTATGTCAGCTGCCAATCTTCCTGGACTCTAAATTCTAAAGAAGTAAGAATTCTTATCAACACACTAATACTCTCATACTAAGAAACACACACACACACCTTGGTAAAATTAATAGCAATTAATATTCATTAGGAATTTATTTTTATGAAGCAATGTCATATTTATATGTAGTACATGCAACTGATTATATGTATTTGTAACCCTCCCTTTGAAATAAAAGTTACCTTATTTACAGATGGGGAAACTGTTGAAAAGTCAAGTGAAACATTGTGTCAAACATATCTGGGGGAAAATAACATTCTTCAAACTCTTCTATTTTGGCTAGGGAGCCAAATGGTAGCATAAATATCACTGTCACCTACCTCCAAACAAAAGAACGAAACTGAAAGGAAACATCTGTAAAGAGAATGAGGCATTCACCCTAGACATTAGAGAATACAGAGCTGCATCACCACAGTTGGCTCATCAAGACACATCTTCCCATTCACCCTAGACATTAGAGAATACAGAACCATGTCAGCATAGTCTGCACATCAAGACATCTTCCAGATCCTCTGACATAAAGTCAACATTTTATCTTTACAATAAGAAAAACCTGGACTATATAGGAGAATGCCAAGGAGGGAAGACGAGAGTGGGTGGGTGGGTGGGTGGGGGAATGCCCCCATAGAGGCAGAGGAGGGAGAGAGAATAGGGAGGTTCCAAAGGGGAGATCTGGAAAGGGGGAAACATTTGACACATAAATAAAGTATAAAAAATAAAAAATAATAATAAAGAAAAAGAAAAGCCTGGACTAAAGCCTGAGTTTTTCTCAGACATCAGAAAACTGAAGGCTGTGGTTTCTGCAAATGTCTCTCAGAGTTAGGAACGAAAGGCTCATTGCCCTGCTTGTGAAATGGAGAGGTGGTATTCATTAGGAAGTGACGTCTAGTTGGGAGTCTAATCATCGGAGGTATGCCCTCAAGGGGAGTTGTAAAATTCTGGTAATTTTCTCTTTGCTGGCTTTGCTTCTTGGCTTTTGAGAACAATACTTTTCTTTCATCATGATGAGTACATGCTGCCTTGCTGATGTCAAAACCAATGGGACCCTTCCATAGTGGACCATAATCTCAAAACTGTGAACTAAATTAAATCTTTTCTTTTCATAAGTCAATTGCCTCGGGTATTGCATTATACTGATGAGTTGCTGACTAATATATTGAGGTTGCAGAGAAAATCACCAACTATTTGATCTGCACAGACTGGAAGACAGTGGTTCTCAACCTGTGAGTTATGACCCCTTTGGGGTGTCCAATGGCTCTTTCATAAGGGTTGCCTAAGATTATAGAAAACATAGATATTTTCATTATGATTAAGAGTAGCACAATTCTAGTTATAAATAGCAATGAATATAATTATATGGTGGGGTCACCGCAGCATGAGGAACTGTATTAAAGGATCACCGTGTTAAGAAGGTTGAGAAGCACTGCTGTAAGAGACACAATCCTCTGGCAGTCATCCTGTAACCCTTCCCTGGGCTTTACTTCCTAGCAACTCACACTGTTCTGACAGTAAAGAGCTAGGAAAGTTCTTTTCCTGACATTGTGAAGAAAGAGCAAGGCTAGGAGCTGGGGAGATGGCTCAGTTGGTAAAGTGAGTGTCACACAAGCATAAGCACTGGAATATTAATTCCTGTAATCTACATGAAAAGGTAAGCATGGCGTGCTCTTATAATTCCATCACCAGGGAACTAAGCAGACACAGATGGATTCCTGAGGCTTCCTACAAATCAGTGAGCTCCAGGTTCAGTGAAAAACTCTGTCTCAAAAAATAATGGAGAAAGTGGTACAGGAAGTGGCCTGATGACATCAGACTCTGGCCTCCACATGGATGAACACACATGAACATACGCAGACACACATGTTCACAGGCACATGCACAGGCACATGCACACACATCAAAAAAGAAAGAGCAAGGTTAGAGAAGGTTAATAATGCTCAAAATATTCTCCACAAAATCTGGTCTATTCTGCAGGGGAAAGTAAGCCTTCCCCAGAGCCTTATCTCCTACAACGGAAGTGCATTTCTCTTGCCCCAACATTGTCGATTTCATTTCACTGAAGAGGTCAAAGACAGCTAATAAACACTCATGAAGATCATAGCCCAGAAACACAAGCCTACCAAAGAAGGAAATCAGTGTTGAAATTGGGCATGTATGTAATCGGTGTGAGCATGTGTGTACACATGTTCCTTCATAAGCATGTGGAGGCCAGAGCAAGATATCTAGTATCTTACCATATTGATTTTCACAGAATTAAAGAATGATTTTCTGGTCACATGTAACAGTACATGTCCAGCACTATATAGGCAGAGGTCTAGCCTGGTCTACATAGCTCATTCCAGGCCAGCCAGTGCTAGATTTAAGTCAACAAAGAAGACAAGAAGAAAAGGTAGGGAAATGGTGAGACTGGGCTGTGGGACCTCAATAAACCTTAACCACAACACTCCCTCCATCCAAATTAACATAGCATGCACACTGAAGACCCAGTTAGCTCAGTTTCTCCTTCTTAATGCTTAATGCAAAACGTTCAACAACAGACTCTAAAGCATGCTAGAAAGGTACCAAAACTCCAGTCCAAGGAGACAAAGTAACTTTCAGTGCCACACTCAGATGCTGCTAAGATTTTGAAATTATCAGACAGGGCTATAAAAATAACTATGATTAATATGCTAAAGGCCTTAATGGAAAAAAATAAAAAGGAGTGGATAGCATGCAAGAACAAATGAGTAATGCAATCAGAGATGGAAACTCTAAGAACAACAACAACAAAAAAAATCCAAGAGGAAATTCTCAAAATTGAGAACACTGTTGGACTAATGAGGAAGGCCTTTGATGGGCTCTGCAGTGTAGGGGCATGGCTGAAGAAGGATGTAGCAAAATTACATGTATGTCAATAAAAACAAACACAAAAGTTTCCGAACTGAAACATAGTCAGAATGGAGGAAGGAAGGAACAAAACACCCAAAGGTGACATTCTGAAGAACTCAAGGAATGTACATCCTTGCCCTCACTCACAAATACAGATTATCTTAAGTAAATTGTTTTTAAATAGACATAGAGAAGTTACCTTGAAATTGTTTTTAAAGATAAACAATGAATGAATAAAGTTTTATTGAAAATGGTTGGCTAGAATGTAGTAAGAAGCAGAGCCTGTTATCATTGTGTTATAGCCTGCTCCCATCTTGCCTTCCCTAGCTCAGCTTAATGGATCCTCTACCCTAGACAGAGGTCAGGGTGCCAGAGCCCCCTCTCTACCTTTCCACATCAAGGTTTACCTGGTTCTAACCAGGCAAGGCCTATCAAAAGCAAGTCAATCATTATTCCTGAAATCTATCCTAGCCAAATGTATTTGGTCCAGACTGTTGAACAATGATCTCCTTGGGTGATTAGTTAAAAAAAAAAAAAAGTAGAAAAGCCCACCTGCTATCCCTGAACACTCACACGTACAGGGGTGATTTCTGATAAAGGAGACGGTTGGACAAGTAGACTAGGTGAAGAGAAATAGTTAAATAAAGCCATTGCTGAAACTGTTACCCTCATGGAGACGTATATCAAGCCAAGACTTGGCTTTCCCAGTAAACATATCAAAGTCTTCACATTGTGGGAATAATCAGAGCTCACTAACATGGATTATACACAGCTCAAAACAAGTAAGAAAGAAAACAATAAAGATAAGCTTCAGAGAATGCGAAGTTAAATCATACCCATAAGAACCATATTAGCTACTATGGTCAGTCTTTAACAAAGTACAACACAATAAAGCAGTGTTTCTCAACCTTCCTAACACTTCGACGCTTTAATACAGTTCCTCAGGTTGTGGTGACCCCTAGTCACAAAATCATCTAGTTGACACTTCATAACTGTAATTTTGCTAGTGTTATGTGTTGTAATGTAAATATCTGATGTGCAACTCCCAAAGGGGTCATGACACACAGGTTGAGAACTACTGTAATAAAGGACAAAGTATGTGTTATCCACACAGAGCTGTGGACAGAGGTAGATAGCATGAAGACTGAAACCCGAGAAGGTGCAGACGTCAGAGTTACTTCTAAGCAGACAACCAGCATGTTTAAAGGACTGGAAGTAGCCATACTTAAAGAAATAAAGGAAGATATAACGGCTTTGGTTCACAGGGCACATGATGGTCTGATCTAGGTACTTGCTGTTTGCAAGTACAGTACTGGAGAGGTAATTAGGTGATCCCTGGTATGGGGCCCTCATTGCATTGGGGTCTTAATAAATGGAAGACTACAAGACCAAGTCAGCAAGCTTGTTCTACCTATGTCATGTCTTATGGCCCATTAGGAAAGCCATAATCAAGTCAGTGTTATGCTCCTAGACTTCTATAGCAAAAAGCTAAGTAAGTCCTCTTTTTTTCTTTATAAATTTACCTAAATTCCGGTATTCATTTATAGCAACAGAAAATGCATTTAGGCGAATGGTGTCAATAAAAAGAAAAATTATATAAGAAAGAACAAAATGGAAGTACCCAAGTTAATGGGCAATAATCATAAAATAAAAACTCATTAGAGAGACTCAGTAATAGATTTGAAATGGCAACAGAAACCATCAGCAAACTCAAAAGTATGCAGTTTGAAGGGCAAAGAGAAAAATGAAGAAGAATTAAGAGCCTCAGAAACACATACCTCTCAGTATGTTCACCAGCAAATACTGTATGAAAAAAGAAATAAGAGAAATGACCATAAAATGAGTGAAGTGTGAAATATTTAGAAAAAAACCTTAAATCTGTACATTCATGTCCAAACAGAACAGAGCAATAGTGGAAGAAAATACTTCAAGAAGGAAGAGGAAAGACACATAAAATGGAACTCCGTAAAGACTCCCAGCTAAGCTCCCATCAGAAATAATGGAGGCCAGAAGAAGTAGAATAACATGGTAATTAAACGTAGGAGGAGGAAAACATTTTGTCTAAGTAGTATATTGAAAGCATGACGGAATTTCTTCTTGCTGCTGGTGGCAAAAAGTACAAGGGAGGAGCCAACCAGCATGTAAGGATTTGGAAATTCTCACTGTGCTCTTACTGCACAAAATGAAATGGTTTGCGTGGCCCAAATGGAAGCACATGGAAGAAAAAGAAGCACAATTTCCACAGCACTTGGCACAGCTGGCACTAGGAACCTTGGCCATGTCTTCCCTTTCTTCTATCCATTAATGCAGGAGTGGGGTGGAGAGAGTTGAGTGACCGGTGGTGTAAAACAGCCTTTAAGGACTGAACGACATCTGGAATATAGAATCAGCAAACAGAAAAGTAATGGGTCTTACCAGCAAGAGGTCACAACCGCAGCTTCTGTCTGAAGAGCACAGCTTGAAGTACAGTAGGAGGATGGCTTCTTTCTTTGATTTTTATCTTTATTGGATATTTTCTTTATTTACATTTCAAATGTTATCCCCTTTCCTGGTTTCCTCCCTCCCAGAAACCCCCTATCGCACCCCTCTCCCCCTGCTTCTATGAGGGTGTTCCCCCACTCACCCACCCGTTCCTGCCTCCCCGCCCTCAATTCCCTTACACTGGGGCATCTATCGAGCCTTCATAGGACCAAAGACCTCTCCTTCCACTGATGCCTGACAAGGCCATCCTCTGCTATATGTGCAGCTGGAGCCATATGTACTCCTTGGTTGGTGGCTTAGTCCCTGGGAGCATTGGGGCGTCTGGTTGGCTGGTATTGTTGTTCTTCCTGTGGGGTTGCAAACCCCTTCAGCTCCTTCAGTCCTTTCTCCAACTTCTCCATTGGGGACCCTGCACTCAGACAAATGGTTGGCTGTGAGCATCTGCCTCTGTATTTGTAGGACTCTGGCAGGGCCTCTCAGGAGACAACTATATCAGGCTCCTTTCAGCAAGCATTTCTTGGCATCCACAATAGTGTTGGGGTTTGGTGTCTATGAATGGGATGAATCCCCAGGTGGGACAGACTCTGGGTGGCTTTTCCTTCAGTCTCTGCTCTACATTTTGTCTCCATATTTGCTCCCATGAGTATTTTCTTCTCTTTTCTAAGAAGAACCGAAGCACCCACACTTTGGTCTTCCTTCTTCTTGAGCTTCATGTGGTCTGTGAATTGTATCTTAGGTATTCAGAGCTTTTGGACTAATATCCACTTATTAGTGAGTGCATACCATGTGTGTTCTTCCCTCCCTCCATGTGTATTCTTCGGTTTTTGGTACAGTCTCTGGGAGCATCGAGGGGTCAGGCCACTTGACACTGTTGCTCTCTCCATGGGGCTGCAAACTCCCTCAGTTCCTTCAGTCCCTTCTCCAACTCCTCCACCTGGGACCCCACACTCAGTCCAATGGTTGCTGTGAATTGAAGCATTGGTGTTCTGAACTTTTGGGCTAATAACCACTTATCAGTGAGTACATACCCTGTTCATTCTTTTGTGACTGGGTTACTTCACTCAGGATGATATTTTTTAGTTCCATCCATTTGGCTAAGAATTTCGTGAATTCATCATTTTTAATAGCTGAATAGTATTTCATAGTGTAAATGTACCACATTTTCTGTATCCATTCCTCTGTAGAAGAACTTATGGTTTCTTTCCAGCTTCTGGCTATTATAAATATGGCTGCTATGTACATAGTGGAGCATGTGTCCTTATTACATGTTGGAGCATCTTCTGGGTATATGCCCAGGAGTGGTATAGCTGGGTCCTCAAGTAGTATTATGTCCAATTTTCTGAGGGTCCACCAAAATGATTTCCAACGTGGTTGTACCAGCTTGCAATCTCACCAGCAATGGAGGAGTGTCCCTCTTTCTCCACATCCTCGCCAGCATCTGCTGTCACCTAAGTTTTTGATCTTAGCCATTCTGACTGATGTGAGGTGGAATGTCAGGGTTGTTTTGATTTGTATTTCCCTCATGACTAAAGATGCTGAACATTTCTTTAGGTGCTTCTCATCCATTTGATATTCCTCAGTTGAAAATTCTTTGTTTAGCTTTGAACCCCATTTTTTTAATAGGGTTATTTGGTTCTCTGAAGTCTAACTTCTTGAGTTCTTTGTATATATTGGATATTAGCCCTCTATCGGCTGTAGGATTGGTAAAGATCTTTTCCCAATCTGTTGGTTGCTGTTTTGTCCTATTGACAGTGTCCTTTGCCTTACAGAAGCCTTGCAATTTTATAAGATCCCATTTGTCAATTCTTGATCTTAGAGCGTAAGCCATTGGTGTTCTGTTCAGGAACTTTTCCCCTGTGCCCATGTGTATGAGGCTCTTCCCCACTTTCTCCTCTATAAGGTTCAGTGTATCTGGTTTTATGTGGAGGTCCTTGATCCACTTGGACTTGAGTCTAACTTCCCAGAAAGGGAAACAAAACATGCCCAACAACCTCCAGAATCACCTCATAGCTAAGGACCAACATCTGACTTTCAATGTATCCCTGAAGAGACTTGGCATGGATTTTTACAAACTATGACCTCTTTTAATTTCTGCCCTGATCCTGTGTGGAAAGCAAGATTAGCTATTTCTTTGAAATCTATGTTTGTGGTTATATATTGGAGGGTGAAAGAAACTTTTTTTTCAAGAAAACCAATAATTTTCTCTTCGCAGTGTGATATCTATGTAGGGTGGTAGGACACTCACTGCTCTCTGGCTTTGAGTCCCCCATTCATCCATTCTCCATCTGCATATTCATCCTGCTTCCCCCTTATCTTTCTCTATCATGCTCCCACTTGCAGCCTTGTTAAAATGATGAGTTGGTTTTACTTGCATTTGTTCTTATAAAATGTTTACTGCTGGTTTTTAGATAGGTATTTTAAAATCTCCATCTTATACAAACAGCATCCTGCTTTATATAGTATGCTCTTTAGTTTTATATGGACTCATTACCTTTAAGATCTGCTGACTGTCATGCTATTTTCAACTCTATTCACTTACCACATCTTATGAACTGCTCCCTCAGTGGTAAGCATCTTCATCATTTTCAATACCCATAAACACTGCTGCAGTAAATACCAATGGGTATATGAGTTCTTGGTTGTATGTCTCAGAGCAGGAGTCTTGGCACATAAGGTGTAGATGGATTTAACTAGACTAAGACACCAGTTATGTAAAGAACTGAGGTTTGCCCATACCCATCCCTTTACTTTAACCCCTCCCCATTCCATCTTCCTACCACCAGGCCCTAATGGTCTTCTTATATTTTCATCTTCCTTTCTCCCCTCCCCCTCCTGCTTATAACACATTATTTATCCAGACTACACATGACAGAAAATATAATACACTGCATTTTGCCCAATGTACTCTCTCTATTCCTCTTTAGAGTGCTCTTATCTTTCCTTCCACTTCCATGTTTCATGTACACATGTACACACGCACATGTGTATACACTTAAACTTAGATATCACATATAATAAAAATATGCAAAATATGTATCTCCAAGCTTAAATCAATTTAACATGATAATTTCTAATTTCATCTTTTTTCAAATAACATCGTTTCCTTTTTCTTTGTTATGATATCTATATGTCAAATTTTCTTTCTCTGGTCTTCTGTCAATGTCATCTAGACTGGGGTTCATATCTTGGCTGTTGTATAGCAGTAAACACGGATGTGCGGTTATCTCTGAGCTATGTTGATCTTCAGACCTTCAGGGTCACATGGGAAAGTTGCAGAGCTAGGTCCTATAGTAGTTCATGCTTTGTTGATGACTCTGAAAACTGAATTTTTGTGATTTATCAGTTTATATTTGTAGCAGACACATCTAAAGATTGTGTTAGTTTTAATTTTTGTTAGCCTAATGTTCTGCTTAGCTACGTTTCTGTAGGAATTCTATCCAAAAGTCATCTGCTCCTGTGCATTATTGACTTTGATTAGTGAATAATCCTCATCTATGTTCTTTACAAAAACTTGTGTGGTGATCTCTACCTTCTTCAAACAAGACATTTTACACATGCATACCTAGTTTGAATATTTAGGGTTACAAACTCTATATGCTACATTCAGGTGAAGCTTTTACTTCAAGACAAAGGCATCATAATAAGAAAAGACAAAACAAACACACCAGAATTCCAAAATATAAGGACATTTGAAATTCCCATGGACTCTGCATCCACACAGAACCAGGCTATGTGTATGGTCTGAACCACAAAGATCTAGGCAAGGGATCCTGACATTAAGGGGTGCCATAAAAAATTCCACAGGATCTTTCTGTTGGAGCAGACTTACCAAATCTGATCCTTAACTACCAATCCAAAAGGTAACCTTGGAAATTGCTGGGGATAGTTCAGCGCCTAAACAGCATACCATAGATGTCCCTGATATTGTCTTATTCAAGAAACATCCAAATCTCCATACAGCCTCAAAGGCTAAAGCATTGTGCTTACATTCTAGCTTTTACAAACTCCACTCTCACAGTTGCCCTCCCGCTCTTGGCTAACGCAGGTTAAAGGTCAAGCTCCTTCTTTTATACTTTTTGTATATTTACAAAATAAAATAAAGCACAACTGCTAAGATCATCTATATCACTAAAGAGATGTGTGTACACCTTTAAAGAAACATTCCATTTATCCAGAAGATTTCAGTGCAAACTTGTCTGTAACCTTAGCAAGCATGTTACCTCATTCTGCCACTGCAATGGACACTTCAGGAAGGGTGCCTATGGATAAATTCAGTAAAACAAGCAAGTCACAGTTAACTAAATGTAGGTCTCTACTGCTCTATCAGCTTCAGGTGCTCCTACATTTGATTATTATCAATATTATCATGAGGTTCAGTTTTTTTAAAAAAGTCTTATTGAAGTAACCTTATCAATTGTACCTGTAGTACATTAAAAAGCAAATCAATGACTCATGCATGAGTCGAGGTGAGCTGGAGACAAGAGCAGAGGTTGAACTTGTGATCCAACAAGATGGCCAGGCTGCCCCCAGGATCATCAAGGTAACCCAAGAACCAGTTCTTGGCATTAAAGCAGAACCAGATGAAAACAATGCCCTGTGTTTCATGTGGTCATTGTTGATCCCAGGATTCCCCCTTTGAGGGAGGGACATTCAAACTTGAACTATTGCTTCTAGAAAAATACTCAATGAAAGCACCTAAGACTGGCTCATGAACAACATTTATCATCCTAATGTAGACAAGTTTGAAAGAATATGTTCAGATATTTTTGAACAATAAGTGATCCCCAGCACTGCCGATCTGCACAGTTCAGCTATCAATTCAGGCTTTGTTAAGTGTTCCTAATCAAGATGATCTGTCAGTAATGATGGAGCTGAGCTGAGGAAGACCAACAAAGCCTAAGCCATAGAAACAGTAAGAGCACAGACTAGGCTGTATGACATGAATAATTATTAGTTGATCAGATCACCAAGTGTGTATCACTTCTGTTCTTCCAAGACTTCTTCCTTTTGTTGTTTGCATTCAAACACAGTCTTAGAAACACTACAGATTAAAATCCCAGGCATTGTCATCTTTGGTGATTATACACACATTAGCAAATCACCTTCTTGTCCTGCTTTACTGTTGTAAAGCATGAGCAGAGACTGGAAGTACCATATGGGTTTTTGAGAGATTTTGAAAAGCAGTGACTCTCTGCTTTGACTCATTTTCCCATCATGGTCTAAGTACAAGGCACTGTGAATGAAGGTAGTTGTCAGGGTTAGCTGCCAGTGGCATGGGTAGTTTTAATTTTAATGGGAAAATTAGTTTTATTTTAATTTTATAGTCTCTTCCTTCCTTCCCCTGCTTATGGGATCTAACTGCAGTGGGAAAAGGCAATTAATCAGTTTTTAGTACATACTCTTCATCAAGTCCAACTTTAGATGCTATAGAGGGACAGACTTGATTGTCTGAACTGAAATGGGAATATTAAATAGACATCACAGCCCTCACTAATAACACTGTGACTTCACTGTTGGTGTAGATTCTCTGTACCCCCATTTAAAAAGATAGAAAAAGAGGAAGAGGAGTAAAAAAGTTTGTGACCATTTTGTATGGCTTGTCTAGAAACTGTTGTAAATCTTATATTTTAGTAAAATGTTTTTTTGTTATTCTAAAAAAAAGCAATTTCAACCACAAATTCTGTTAATGTTACAGAAGAATCCAGACTTGGGACAGTATTCCTTGACCTTTCCAGAGACATGAACCCTGCATGCATACCTGAAGGGCCAAACCTCTGTCAATTGCTCAAGACACTTGTGAAAGTAGCCACTCATTGTGTATTATACCACAAGGCTTTGTTGGCATAGGTTCTTGGTGAGTCTTATTTTAATGAAATGTCCATTCTTCCTTCCACTGTGAAAACAAATAGAGCTAAATAGGCTTCTTTATTTAAATAACACCCCTGCCAGGTACACATTTATTTTTATTTATGCATCAGGTCCCGGTGGTTAGGAAGTACATAGATAAGTTGTGGTTTTTATTGGAGAATTTCCATTCATTCAAGGAGATCTTAAGTGTCCAATAATCCATCTCTGTGCTTTGCCACCAGGATCCAAGGCATGTTCTGGAGCATCCACTGCTTTCATCAGAGGAAACATACTGCAGTTTTCTGTCTTTTTAGTAGCATGCCCTTCCTGTTCTGTGTTCCCTAGTAGACTGGTATACCGCCTATAGGGCATGCTTGTCTACTTGTCCAAGACTTATCATCTATCCGATCTTCTAAATTATCTCTCTTTACTCATTAATAACGTCCAGTTTAATGAGCCAATAACCATTTCTTTAGAACATTTTTCTGTATCTTAATGAAAGAATGTTTTAGTTGTCCTAAAAATGGCCAGGCTAGTTTCTTTCATCTTGCTGAGACTTTTCGACATTGTTGGGTTATGCATCAAATGTTCTGCTGACATAAAGTAATCATTGACCAAAGTTTGGGTTCCTATCTTACACACAGAATTGTGGATTTCTGGGGACAATAATATAGTTAATATGGATATTAATAAGCCCAAAATTTAGCTTAAGCATCTTTATTGTAGATTTAAACTTACAGAATATGGTGCATTTGAACCCATGTTAAAATAGATTCTTTGGTTAAATCATAAATGTGTTAATAGGAATGCTTAACTGAAATAAGTTTCTGTTCTAGGTCTCTACATTGTTAGAAAAAAACGTTGCTTCAGGCATTAGATAAACAAATCCAAATCCTGAAGGAAAATCAAAACAGAGAAAGACCTTTGGCTGTCAATCCACTTGCCACCTGTATAGGTGGGCCCAGATCAGAGGAGCTTAGTAGAATGTGGAGCTGTATTTAGTCTCTGAGGTTTCTGTGACGAATGGGATGGTTTTAGGTCACAGTTCAGCCCTCTGAGGGAGACAGTCTTATCTCTTTTCCTTCCTTAAACCCCACTGAATGAAGGTTTGATGGCTGTTCATGATTCCTAAAATCCTACCCCAAAGTGAATTGAAAATGGGTCCAAGTTCCCTCTAAAACCAGAAGACCTTAATGACCACTGCCTGTTCCACTGCCCTCTTGAAGTTCATCAAGTTTTTCACAACAACATAGAAGCCAAATTTCTTTCTTTTTTTTTTTTGTTTTTTGTTTTTTTGTTTTTAAATAATATATATTTATTATATTTGTAAATGTATCTATATATACAAATACACACACTATATGTATACATATATATTATATATAGTTTTTTTTAAAGGATAAAGGGTGGATGGGGGTGCAGCTCAGAGATAGGATGCTTATGTGCCATGTAAGAGGCTCAGTATTGCAAACCGTCAGGCCGTCAGTGGATCCACACTTCTAGGTATGGAGCAGAATTCCCTTCCTGCAGACAGGGTCTTACTTCAGCATTTTCTGCTCAGTTGCCATCACTGTGAATAGGGCATGAGGAGAAGCAGCAGATGTAGAACTAACAGCAGGTACTGTAAACTGGGCATCTTCCACTTATGTTCCCACGTCTTCTGAACCCACCAAGCAGCTGAGACTATGCTGCGGCCAGAGTGCCCCAGTGGAGCCCCTTTTTGAACCAAGCTCAGACTCTACTTGGCTCATTTTATCTGGTCACATCCCACATCATCATGGGAAGTCAGTGTGTTGGACTCTTCCCAGAAACTGGAATGAAGATAGCTCACATGTGAATGGGCACATAATGGGTCAGAGCAAAGATAAGCAGCTGATTGAGAGAGACACAACCGTTTCTAACAAAGGTCATAGAAACATACACAGAACAGGAAAGGTAGAGTTACCAAGTGAACCAAATCCGATTAAGCAACCAGCCTTTGCTCATCCTTGCCTGGGATGCCCAACCACAACATGATGGTAGGGTGCCAAGGGACAGGGGCTAGACAGGAAGGCAGGACCAATCCTGCAGGGGCTGTGCCAGTAGGAGAATTTGAATAACACCCAAAAGCAACAAAGCACTTTTGTTTTGGGTCAGAGTCTAACTGTGTAGCCCAGGTTGTTTGAACTTACTATATACCTTAGGATGTCCATGCGAGCAACTCCCCTGCTCCGTGACCGTCACAGATAAGGTTCCAGGGATACAGACTTGCCCAGCTTGAGAACAAATTATGTATTTTGATTTTTGAGACAGTGTCCTGTGGAACCCACACTGGCCTCAAACTCTGAATCTTCCCTTCTCCCAAGTCCTGAGATTACAGGCATATTTCACTATGTCCAGTGACACATATTACACCAGGTGTGCTTCATGCTCTTAAGCCCAGCACTCAGGAGGGAGAGGCAGGTAGAGTTTTGTGAGTTGGAGGCCAGCCTGGTCTACATAGCCAAATTTCTTTCATCCTGCTATCTAAGACCCATTTTTCAAACCAGTCCCTAAGCTCCTACCCACAAATCCTAGTTGTGGCCACTGGGTGGCAGTAAGAGACTTCCGTCAGAAACTCCTGTCCTCTTCAGCTGCAAGTAGCTACAAAATCTCCCCCTAATGACCATCAATCAATTCAGGCAGGGCTCATCAGTATCCAGGATGGAGCAGCTTGGCTCAGAGCCCATATGGGCCTTACATAACAACTTCAAGACCTGCACATTCGAACTGCAATTAAAGAGATTTTTCTAGATGTTTTCCAGAGTAACTAACATGTTTGCAAGTTAATCACATGAACGGGACCAGAGAAATCAATAGGTTTCCTCTCCAGTATGTTTAATCAAATAGGGGAGGAAGAGCCAAACCCCCTATGTCAATGCATTTGATTAAGGAAAGACTCACCCTTTGGGCATCACTGAGACTGAAGAGATGAAATAAGGGATGAAGCACTGGCCACGCAAAATTTGCATTTAGAAATTTCCCCTTGAAAACTTCATATCATTTGTGACTGACTTCATCCCATTCTGCTAATGCAATTACAACGCCCATGAATAGTTGGTAGGTTTAAGTATGAGTGCCTAGCAATCTGAGAAAGCTTGTGTTCTGCAGGCCATTTAACCCTTACCAATGCAAATGGCCCCAGTCTTGGCAAAGGACTGTGAAGGGAGAGATTCCAAGAGACTCTCAAACCCATTAGAATCAGAATCTAAACCCTGAACTTTTTAGGCCAATGTAGTTGCTGAAGCCATCTTAGTCTCCTCTGTTGTGTAAAATTGTAGATGTTTAAGCTATGAAGTTTAAGAGTCATTCAGTGAGACTGCCATGGTCATATAAACACAAGTTAACATGGAATCTCAATAATATTTATAACAACACATTATAATCCCCCCTATCTCTCTCATTTTTAATCAACCCTAAAAATAAATTTTATCCAACTATACGAGTTGCCTCACTTCTTCAAAACACCCCATCTTTTCCCTGCCGTCATATCCACTGCAAGTCTGTCTCCCCAAAAGCACAGGTCGTCAAGGCATGCACAGGCAGTCACTGACCAAGCCACTAGTTTGAACCAGAAAGCTAAACAAGTAACCTGGGAGAGTGTCTTAGTCGGGGTGTTTATTCCTGCACAAACATCATGACCAAGAAGCAAGTTGGGGAGGAAAGGGTTTAGCCAGCTTACATTTCCACATTGCTGTTCATCACTAAAGGAAGTTAGGACTGGAACTCAAGCAGGTGAGGAAACAGGAGCTGATGCAGAAGCCATGGAGGAATGTTCCTTACTGGCTTATTCCTCCTGGCTTACTCAGCTTGCTCTCTTATAGAACCCAAGACTACCAGCTCAGGGATGGTACCACCCACAAGGGGTCCTCTTCCCTTGATCACTAATTGAGAAAATGTCTTATACCTGGATTTCCTTTTCTTTTCTTTTCTTTCCTTTTCTTTTCTTTTCTTTTCTTTTCTTTTCTTTTCTTTTCTTTTCTCTCTCTCTCTCTCTCTCTCTCTCTCGTTGTCTTTTTTTGTTTGGTTGGTTGTTTTTTTATTTATTTTTCATACTTTATTTACATTTCAAATGTTTCCTCCTTTCCAGCTCTCCCCTTTGGAACCTCCCCATTTCTTTCCCTCTCCCCTTGCCAGTATAGGAATATTCTCCCACCCACCCACCCACTCTCATCTTCCCTCCTTGGCATTCTCCTCTACTGGGGGATCTAACACTCTCAGGCCCAAAGACCTCTCCTCCCCCTGATGGCTAACAAGACCCTCCTCTGCCGAATATGTGGCCAGCACCATGGGTCCCTCCATGTGTATTGTTTGGTTGGTGGATCAGTCTCCACGAGTATCGGGGGAGAGGGGGCTCAGGCCAGTTGCCAGTATTGCTGCCTTCCTGGGGATGCAAACTCCCTCAGCTCCTTTAGTCCCTTCTCCAAGGGACTCCATCTGGACCAAGTGAGTCCATCTGAGACCTCACACTCAGCCCTACTGTTGCTGCGAAGTGACTCTTGGATATTTCAAACTTTTGGGCTAATAACCACTTCTCAGTGAGTACATACCATGTTCATTCTTTTGTGACTGCGTTACCTCGCTCAGGATGATATTATCAAGATCCATCCATTTGTCTGCGAATTTTATGAAGTCATTGTTTTTAATAGCTGAGTAGTATTCCATTGTGTAAATGTACCACATTTTCTGTATCCATTCCTCTGTGGAGGGACATCTGGGTTGTTTCCAGTTTCTGGCTATTATAAATATTGCTGTTATGAACATAGTGGAACATGTGTCTTTATTACATATTGGAGCATCTTCTGGGTATATGCCTAGGAGTGGAATAGCTGGGTCCTCAGTTAGTATTATGTTCATTTTTTTGAGGGTCCACCAAACTGATTTCCAGAGAGGTTGTATCAGCTTGCATTCCCACCAGCAATGGAGGAGTGTTCCTCTTTCTCCACATCCTCACCAACATCTGCTGTCACCTGAGTTTTTGATCTTACCCATTCTGACTAGTGTGAGGTGAAATCTCAGGGTTGTTTTGATTTGCATTTCCCTCATGACTAAGGATGTTGAACACTTCTTTAGGTGCTTCTCGGCCATTCGAGTTTCTTCAGTTGAGAATTCTCTGTTTAGCTCTCTTCCCCATTTTTTGGATAGGGTTATTTGGATCTCTGGAATCTAGCTTCTTGAGTTCTTTGTATACGTTGGATATTAGCCCTTCATAGGATGTAGGATTGGTAAAGATCTTTTCCCAATCTGTATGTTGCCATTTTGTTCTATTTACAGTGTCCTTTGCCTTACAGACCTTTTGTAATTTTATGAGATCCCATCTGTCAATTCTTGATCTTAGAGCACAAGCCATTGGTGTTCTGTTCAGGAACTTTTCCCCATTTCTCTTCTATTAGATTCAGTGTATGGTGACAGGCAGGTAGATCAATGGAATAGAATTGAAGACCCAGAAATGAACCCACACACTTATGGTCACTTGATCTTTGACAAAGGAGCTAAAACCAAACAGTGGAAAAAAGACAGCATCTTCAACAAATGGTGCTGGTTCAACTGTCAGTCTACATGTAGAAGATTGTGAATTGATCCATTCCTATCTCCCTGTACAAAGCTCAAGTCCAAGTGGATCAAGGACCTCCACATACCTGAATTTCATGGAGGCATTTTCTCAACTGAAGCTCCTTTCTCTGTGATAATTCCAGCTTGTGTCAAGTTGACACACAAAACCAGCCAGTACAATTGACCCCTTTTCAACTTGACACACAAACACATTACTATTAAGCCTCAACCCTTACTTTCTTATTCATCCCTAAGATCTAAATAACTTTAAAAGATCCATAGTCTTTCATATTAAAAGTTCCATCTCTTTAAAATAGCCAATATCTATAAAATTCAAGGTCTTTTAAAAATTCAAAGTCTCATAACTGTGGGCTCCACTAAAATTCCTTCTTTCTTCAAGAGGTGAAAATATGAGGGCACAGTCACAATCAAAAGCAAAATCAAACTCCAACTGTCTAATGTCTGGAATCCATTCACCATCTTCTGGATTCCTCCAAGGGCTTGGGTCACTTCTCCAGCTCTGCCCTTTGTAGCACACACCTTGTCTTCTAGGCTACAGATGCCTGTAGTCCACTGCTGCAGCTATTCTTGGTGGTCATCTCATGGTACTGGCATCTCCAAAGCACTGCTGTCTTCTGCTGTAGCTAGATTTCACCAATAGCCTCTCATAGGCTCTGTTCATGGTGCCAAGCCTCAACTCCTTTGCAGTCCTAAGCCATCAATTGCAACTGAGGCTTCATCTTCACCAATGGCCTTCCTTGGCCTCTCACAAGGCCCAGCCTCAGCTGCTCTTCATGAACCCTTCATCCCTTCAAAACCAGTACCATCTGAGTGACTCTTACACATTACCAAGTCCAGCCACAGCATAAGGTACAACCTAGGCTATCTCTGGAACACAGCCTCTGTGCTCTCAGAAAACACTTTCCAGAAGATTTTACTTCAATGATGCTGGTCTCTTCTTAACCACCTCTAATTTCTTAGCTCCAGCTAACCAGCATCAATAGTCCCAGTAATGCAAAGTTTTCATTTTAGTAGTTCTGGTATCTTGTTAATCACAGCTGATTCTTCAGCCCCTGTTAACCAAAACCACAGAATATTCACAATCAAACCAGCAACAGCCCTGATAAGAGTCTTTAATCTTCCCTCTGAAATTTCACAAGCCAGGCCTCCATCTTCTGCACCATTCTCAACATTATCTTTCAAGCTCCTACACAACATCCCATAGAGCTCTTAACATCCAATGGCTCTTCTAGCCCAAGGTTCCAAAGTCCTTCCACAGTCCTCCCCAAAACATGGTCAGGGTGTCACAGGAATACCCCACTATGCTGGTACCAATTTGTCTTAGTCAGGGTTTCTATTCCTGCACAAACATCATGACAAAAAAGCAAGATGGGGAGGAAAGGATTTATTCAGCTTACACTTCCACATTGCTGTTCACCACCAACGGAAGTCAGGACTGAAATTCAAGCAGGTCAGGGAGCAGGAGCTGATGCAGAGGCCATGGAGGGATGTTCCTTACTGGCTTGTTCCTTCTGGCTTGTTCAGCTTGCTCTCTTATAGAACCCAAGACCACCAGCTCAGGGATGGTACCACCCACAAGGGACCTTCTCTCCCTTGATCAGTAATTGAGAAAATGCCTTACACCTGGATTTCATGGAGGCATTTCCTCACCTGAAGCTCCTTTCTCTGTGATAGCTCCAGTCTGTGTTAAGTTAACACACAAAACCAGCCAGTACAGGGAGAAAGGCCTGTACCTGATTGGTCATCTCTAGCCCTTATGCCTGTCATCTACTGCCATTGCGACCAATGTCCTCAGCATTTCGGTAGCTGTGAAATATTCCAAATGATATCAGAAAGGGGTTGAGCAGTTCCTACTTTGGAGCTATGAGTCAAGTAAACTTACTTTTATGTATAACCTCAGAAGCGGAGTTTGCCTCAAAACATAATTCTGTAAAGACCGCAAGCATTTAGGACTGCAGAAGACCAGTGTAATGTCACATCGGATCCCCGTCTAATCTAACTCCCATTTCAAAATGGATCTGAGAAATAAATGTAAAAGCATTTTCAGCTTGGAGCTTAAGCTCTTAGAGACCAGACTGATGACAGAACAAGCACTGTGGGCTCCATCTTTCATGAGAAGACCGAAGCCATCATCCAGTTTAAGCAGTTTCTGGAGCAGATAGGAGCAGCTGCATATGTACCTATCCTTGGCCGACTTTCCTTACATTTTAATCTTCCTTGTTCTACATTTGGTGGCTCTCCCCGGTCCTGAGAGGTCTACAGATACTTATCTACACATCAGCAGATAGAATAATTCTGTTACCAGAGAATAGTTGTGGGGAGTCAGAATCTGGCTATAAGCAATGTATTTATTCCCTAACTTGTTTCTTCATCTTTCTCCTAAAGGATCCCTCAGTTATTATCTAAATGACATATAGTATGTAATCTCAATCATCCCAACTGAAGGACTAACTGCATGAAATTTATGTTTGGGTATTTGGTCCAGACCACTATAAGAGCTCTCCCTCTCCCTCTCCCCCTCCCCTTCCCTTTCCTACCTCCCCCCCCCCCTCCCCCCTCCCCCTCCCCTCCCCCTCCCTCTCCTCCCTCCCTCTCCCTTTCCCCCTCCTTTCCTCCCTCTCCCTCCCCCTCCCCTTCCCCTTTCCCTCTCCCTCCCCCTCCCCTTCCCCTTCCCCTTTCCCCTCTCCCTCTCCCTCTCCCTCTTCCTCTCTCCTTCCCCCTCCCCTCCTCTGTCTGTCTGTCTCTCTGGAGTGCACACACACACATGTGTGTGCAGTGCCCAAGGAGGCCAAAAGAGGACATCAGATCCCCTGACGACAGAGATACTTGCAATTATGAGGTGCCTAGTGTGAATACTGAGAACTGAACTCTAGTCCTCTGCAAGAGCAGAAAGTGTTCTTAACCTCTGAGTGTACTCTCAAGCTGGTTCTGTGAGATCTTATTTAAAGGAAAAGGGTGCAATGCTTACTGGAGAAAAATGAAAAATCCCAACAAACACTGGGGTTGGCAAGACAGGCCCACTCTGCCGATTTTCAAGTCATTGTCTCTGTACCAGGAACTGATTGAGCCCCATGTTTGAATCACAAGATACACGCAAAGAATCTTGGGGAAAAAGATTACTCCTCAAAGCTCTCTGTGGCTTGTTAACTAGTCAAGACCAGTTATCAAGCTGAGTGTGTTATTTGCAAAACATTAGTGAAGAATCTGATTGGTAACTTGTGGGGGGTTGGGGGGGAGGGCTACTAAATAGCATACCGTAAATACTATTGTCATAGTCTTGAAAAAAAGGAGACTTTTCAGTCCTTCTGTAAACCAGCTCTCTATATACCACCTCATCATTAAACCTCAAGCCTATATTAAATTGCCACACCATGATTAAAAATTGAAGTTATAAAAGGTAAAACTTACTGTTTTATAAGTGAATATGGCTTCTCTCCCCTAGTTCTACAATGACTGAGTCCATTTGTTAATTGCTAACTTAATATTTATTGAATGGAAGATTTAAAATGTTTTAATAACAAATGAAAAGTATGGGCATCAGTGTGTTAGAAATAGTCACTACAAGGCCACTGTGGAAAAAAAAACAGACTCTGTAATCATCATTCAAGAAATGCCTCCAGAAGTTTCTGCTTGAAGGAATTCAGCATTTCTAAATGTCTTCTTAGTTAGGCCTTTATCACTGAAGCAGGGTCCTGAGAAGAACAGATAATTTCAGTTGTTGAAGTTAAAAAAAAAAAAAAAAAAAAAAAGGAAGGCATGGGAATTTGCTATAGTTATTATTGTACTAGATATTTTGTTGACTTTTTGAATATTTTCTATACCACAAAAATTTGAAACTTAGTTTAAAATTAATCTATCAAAATCTGTAAGAATTATGACACTATTTGAAATAAAATAAAAATCAGTACTGTTTTTATTAAAGCAATAATAGTTCAGAAAGTATCGACTTTGGGAGGAAAGTGATGGAGCAGAAGGGATTAGATGACTCCCTACTTGGCAAGATAAAAACCTGGAGACTGAGTTCTCTCTGAATCCAGCAGAAATAAAACAGATAACAACCTGCTTTGTGGGAGATACCTAGCACGTGGGAACTCCGAAGATAAAAAATGGACTGAAATTATTTTCTTATACTAAAATTTCTCAATGCTAAGGTTATAATTCCTCTCTAAAATATTGTGGGTGGTACTTTAAGAAAATCATCACCTTCACATTCTCTAGTGGCACTGAGTAAATTGGTCCACATTTATCAAAACTGGCAATTTTTTTTTCTGCACAGATAGGATCATGGAACAGATTTGTTTAAAACAATTATCTCTCCCTACCCTTCAAACATTCTTCTTAAGAGATTCGTGCCAGAGAGCCATCTTCCCTTCATTTCTATTTTTATTCTTTTCTAGGAGTTCAATTAAACATGCTTGTTCAAATTCAGTAAATGTGCTAGTAAAAATTAGAAGTCATATAAAAAGTGTTCTTCCTGAGAAATAAATTTAGTTTTCTGTGGATACTGACGTGTGTGTGTGTGTGTGTGTGTATGAGTGTGTGTCTGTGTGTGCATATGTGAATGTGTTCCTGTGTGTGTGTGTGTGTATGTGTGTGTCTGTGTGTGCATATGTGAATGTGTTCCTGTGTGTGTGTGTCTGTGTGTGCATTTGTGAATGTGTTCCTCTGTGTATGAGTGTGTGTCTGTGTGTGCATATGTGAATGTGTTCCTGTGTGTGTGTGTATGTGTGTGTCTGTGTGTGCATATGTGAATGTGTTCCTGTGTGTGTGTCTGTGTGTGCATTTGTGAATGTGTTCCTCTGTGTGTGTGTGTGTGTGTGTGTGTGTGTGTGTATGTGTGTGTATGTATTAATGAGGCAGGTGCATGGGCATGTATAACTGTGGAGGCCAGTGGTCAACCTCAGGTGTCTTTTTCACTCACTCTCCTCCTTCTTGTGTTTTTGGGATAATGTCTCTTTCTCACTTTTTCAAGGACGTTGTCTATTCAGTCAGGCTGAACTGGCCAGTAAGTAGGATAGCCTGTCTCCACCTCCTCAGCACTAGGATTACAGATGCACACCACAACATGGTTTGTGGGATGGAATTCATGTTTTTATAGTAAGCTCTTTACCAATGGAACCATCTCCACAGCTTTAGAATCTGCATTCTGTTGTGAATTATAAAGCTTTTGTGCATGTGGTGCAATCTATTCTTCTTTGTAGGTCTCTTGGTTTTTGAATACAGAATCCATAGAGTTTATCCTCAGATAAACTTATCATGCTAATCAAGTATCTTGACTATTCTAAGCATCCCATAACTGTTAGCCTGCGGTTATTCATTTATCTGTAACAAACAGTCCCAACAGGAAGTAACTATAATAGGAAAATTGGAGTGTTCTTTTCCTCCCCTGGTTTCCATATGGTTGTTAAGTATCTGTCACATTGGTGCTATTGTTTGGGAGAGTAGAGAGTAGGGGTGAACCTTGACTTCTCACTTTAATGAATCATCCTGAAGTGAAATAAGGCTGTGGCAGAACAGAGAAAGAAGAACACTTCCAACTGGAGTCAACAGCAAGGGTCAATTGATAATGAATTACAATCATGGCACTAATATACATTTGTATAATATTTGAAGTTAGGGTTCACATTTTCTCCCATAGCCACCATTAGAAGCAGAGATACAGCAGCACCCTAAGGAAATTTTGTTCAGAGACCTCTATAGGTTAAAAAAAAAATCTGGTCATACTGTACAAAAGAGCAACAGAAGAACCAGTACGAATCAAATTTGGGGGGTTACTAAAAGTAGAAGGATGTTCAAAGAAAGGGTACCACCCAGAGCATGACTGTGGACTTCTCCAGGAAGAATCATTATGCAGTGTCTCAGGAACAGACCATGCACCAGTCTTAATGGTGTTGAAGTTACTCTCAAAGGGTTGCTAAGAAAACTGTGCTTCTTTTATCCCTTCTTGAATAAATGAAATTTCAGAATGGCCCTTAGGGTGTCAAGTGGAAGGTTACAACCTGTTAGGATAAAAAAGGAGCCGTTAGAGTTGGGAGGGGTGGGGGATAGAACCCATCTTTTACTGTCTGTGGAGGGTCTGATGATTCCTAGATTTTCAGATCTGAAAGGGGAAAAGCTGTGCATAACTGAGGTTGTGTTGGACTTCTTGATTCCCAGCTGGCAAGAGGCTTCAACTGGTCTCTGAGGTGAGCCCCCCCCCTCATACCCCATAATTTTCTTTGTCTTCTTGTTCTTCCTCAGTTTTAGAAGATGCTGTCCTCTTTCCACAGATAAGGAAGCAATTTGGGGGAAGTCACCTACTGGAGGCAGCCACTGAAATCCTGTCATACTCTGAGGGTGCTTTGTACTGAGTGACTCTGGCATCAGTTTAGGCCAACACGAGAAAGAAGCGATCTAAACCTAACCATTTTGCTTCAAAATACAAAGCAGCTAATTTTTAAAATAATGAACTAGAACTATATCAATCAAATTATAGCTCACAGAAAAAAAATAAGCTTGAAATGTAAACAAAACACTGGTTTTGTCATGAAACATTTTGATTTTGTCTCCCACCTCTCTGTGATGGTTAGTTTCAATTGTCAAGTTGACACAAGTGAACCAATCACCTGGCAATATTCTCAGTGAGCAACTATCCAGACAATACTGGCCTTGCCAGCATGTCTGTAGGGGGTGGGCTTGCATATGTTAACTGATATGGGAATGAAAACTATGCCGGGAACTAAGTAAGCATGGATGGCCAGCTGATTTAAGTTCCTGCCACTTTGCTTCCCCTGCTGTAACCTGGAACTGTGAGCCAAAATGAATCTCTTTCTCCCTAAGTTGCTGTTTTCAGGGTATTTAATCACAGAAACAGAAATGAAACTAAGATAGTGTCATTCATACCTAATCTACCAAAGAAATGCTAAACCAAAATGTAATGAGTAAAATTTTATATTTTCAGATTATGTTGTGTTGCATGTTTTGCTGAATGTTCTGTAGAGATAGTAGCCTCTAGTCCTCTCAATGAATTTTTGATTAAGGTTAAATATTATTATTATTTTTGGTAAAATAGGAAGTTTAAAACTTACTAAAACAGAAAGACATTTGACTATCAAATGGCAAAGCAATAATTAGAACTTGGGTTATCCTAGATTGGCATCACTCTGCTAATCTGAGCCCCCTGGCTGCAAAGGAGGATGACAGGAAGGAGGAACTTTTGAACATGCAGTGTGAACACTGTTGCTAATCAGAATGCTATCACAGAAGCAGAATTACAAGACACAAGCAGATTTGTTAAAAGAACTTGATCTGTGGTGACTGAGAGACTGTGGGTCTATGTTATAATCATAACCTAATGCTAAAGTGTCCTCTTCACTTTAGATGCTGGAATCTAATACTGACTGGATAGGTAGTTAGGGAGGGAAGACAGCTGTAGGATGAGAACTGCACAAAAGGCCACAAAGAGCCTAAGAGAGGTGAAGAGACTCAGGGAGGGACTCAAAGGAGAGATCAAGGAAAGCAGATTAGGAAGAATCTACTAAAACACACTTATTTAGAAAATGCCATTATTTTATCTAATACCTTGGAAACTACTTTTAAGACTTTTCAAGTATTTTAAGAAGAAAGATTCATTGTAGTTCATTGTTTGTAAGGTTTTGGTTCAAAGTCAGTTACATTCTTGTTTGGGGCCAAAAGTAAGGCAGTATGCTATTACAGTAGCCCACAGAGAAGGTATATCATCTCCTGGCAACCAAGATGCAGAAAGAAAGCAAAGAGGCAGGGATAAACTGTACCCTTCAAAAACAGAGTCTACAATGATGGACCTCTGGCAACCTCCTTCACCTACTAATTCTACCACCTTCTGAAGTAGAACTTAAGTGTTCTTTAGAATGTTGATTGGATGGTGTTTTGCTGGGACAAATATGTGAAGTAACTTTGAGCTGAAGTGGACATAGGTAAAAAACTAAGACAGACTTGTGAAGAAACATTTCGCTGAAGCAGACACAGGAAAGAGGGATGTTCTGCTAAAGCAAGCACATGCTAGTGTCACTATGTTATTGGTCTGCCTTACACTGAGTAGTTGAGCTGCATTTGTTGGGACTCCACAGACAGAAGTGCCCCCAAAAACTTCTGGTGATGTGCTACAGTTTCTTGCTACTTCCTCGGACTCAGGCTAATTGGCAGAGTGATGTCAGCTGAGAGAGATGCATGTGCTGATCCAAGGCATGTGCTGATGCAAGACCCATGGAGGACATGTGATATTTCGAGAAAGTATGGTTGGGATTCGAAGGACAGTGATGGAGGCTGAGATAGGCTTGCCTATAGAGCTAGCTGTGCAATGCTTGTTGGTCTTATGGCTTCACTGATCTTTGATTCACTGACAGAGGCATAGCTGAGAACTTCTGGTGGTCCTTTGAGTCCCTCCTGCTGACTCAAGCCAAGGTTGAGGCCTAGCTGTCTTTGCTAGGTAGTGCTACTGCTGCTTATTTGTGTTTGCTATCTTGACTCTACTGAACTAGACTGCTAATGTATCTTTGAAGTGTTTTCAAGTGGACCAAGTTGCATCTGCTGACCTGTGGAATGAACTAACAATTTCCAGGCAACACAGGAAAAATCATTTCTAAACAGGTCCACTTACCCTGTATCCTTTCTATTCCATTATGTCTGGTGAGTGGTAGGCTACAAGGGAGGTTAAAGTGTTTAAAAGTAGAATTTGAAAAAAATTAAAGTTACAACCTTCCAATTATGTCATCAATTTGGGGTCAAGTTTTCAATAGAGGAGCCTTTGGGGGAACACTCTAAATCCCACCAGTAAGAATAAGAGCAGATTTCAAATGGAAATCCTCAAGCACAGGCTGAAGGACACTGAAACTTACAGCTGGCTACAATGGGTTTGTATCTCCACGAGTACAAAATCAAATAAACCAAGCACAGCCAAGATCTTCCAGACTAATGCAAGCATAGGGATTTTATTCAACTGCCCATTCATATTCATATAGAGGTTGGCCCAGCCCTAAGCATGTCCAGCTAAGGAATGCGTTCTTGAACATGCTTAATTCAAGATAATAATTTCAAAAGAGAAGCTAGTAGCCACATGTTGGGGTGTGCTTAGCTCAGTTATTGAATACATATGAAAAACTAAAGTGGTGGATAGAAATGCTCAATGGGTTGCTTAGTTTATTAGTAGAAAATAACATGAAGGGTGCTTTGGCAGTGCATTGACACAGAAGCTTCCCCCAAAGGTGCCTTGCTCAGTTGCGAACAAATCCACATCAGTTTTGGTTGAAACTGAATGAGTGGATAAGGAGATCTTGTCAGAGCTGGACCATTTGTCCAAGTGGCAGGCACACACTTGGTCCAGGAAGGAGTTAATGAAGCAGAGAGAGGATCCCCAGGGCAATTTGAAACAACTTTAGATCCATGTACCTACCATCAGAGTGAGTCAGCATATCTGGGATGGCATGCCTGGTCTTCAAGATGGCTCCTGCCTCACTTCCTCCTTCCTAATCTCCTAAGAGGATCTTTCTACTGGTCCTTGCTGACTAGAAACACACAGAGGAGCAAAAATTCTGAGGAATGCAATGTTCAGCCGAGCCAAGTTGACACATCATAGAGTCACCACTGTCTATGGTTTTACAGATGTAGAAAGTAAGTCTTAGAAAGGTTGGGTGGAAAAAAAATCTATGACCTCAAGGTTGGAAAAAAAATCTACTAACCTCCCACACCTTATTCTTTTTCCAATAAGATGCCTGAAGTAAAAGTCTCATTTAACTTGAAAAATGAATGTAGATTGGAAGAGAATGCTTTTTCCATGCTAGGTTGTGAAGGAATCTGAGCTGAGAGTTCCTTTATTGATTAGTGATGTCTGCTAAGGTATGAAAAAGAAAAGTTGCAATATCTGTGCTACAGATGTGAAAACCTAACCCTTCAAAAATGATGATTTTAAATTGGACTCGATAAACTACCAAGAGCCATTCATATTTACTAAAAGGATTTACAGTTGAGGGCAAAAACTTCTTTTTATAGAGCAGGCTATCAAGAATCATGTAATCTCATTGTATGGTCCTATTATAAACAATACAAAGCTAAATGACTGTCCGTGTGTTTGTGTGTGTGTGTGTGTGTGTGTGTGTGTGTGTGTGTGTGTGTGTGTAGACCAGAGGTCAGTGTCAGGTGTCTTTCTTGATCATTCTTCACATTGTATTTTAAGACAAGGTCTGTCACTTGTTAGTTGGGCTGTGACTATCCTAGCTGACCTGGAAAATTCAAGGATCCTCATGACTCTGATTTCCTCCTAGTGCTAGTGTTACAGAGGTACCAGGCTTTTTATGTGGATGCTAGAAATCTGAACTCAGGTCATTATGCTTACATGATAGGCTTTTTTATGACCAAACCATTTTTCAACCCTTTGTAATATTCACAGGGAATAAAGAGTCAAATTGGTTAGTTGCTTCCTTATTAAGGATCTGCTTATCAGTGCATATTCGTTTGCATTTATAAATATTCTTCTTGATATAGAAAGCATAAACACAAAACAATAGTTGCTACCCACAATTAGCTATTCAAATAAGTCAGCTAACCATAGTTGAATTGGTCCTGATCCTTGGCAGGTTTGCAGAGCAGCACAGAACTAAAGTGTTCTCCAACTCAGACACTGGTGAATTCTGAAAAGTTTGCATGGCATATCCTCACTTTTAATCAACAAACAGCTATCTTTTTCATAAATACACATTGTCTCACTTTTTTCTCTAACACTGTGGAGTGTCTATAGTTCCTGTTCCGTAGATTAAAAACATTTAAGTTCACATATGTGACATTGTCAATAGTCACATAGCTGTTAAGTAATGAGACAATTCTAGTTTAGGCTTATTGGCTGTAAAGTATACTGACCTCTTCCCATTGATGCTTCAGATGTTCATGCAGCCTAGCCAGCGGCACATACATAAGAAAGCACACACAGGAACCTCACTTGCTATTTCTTTTCAAGCTTCCATTCACTGCTGTTCTATCATCTATACTTGCTTGACATACTCAAAGCTAGGACAGAAAAGGTCACTCAGTAGTTAAGGATGCCTGCTGCTCTCCCAAAGAATCTGAGTTTGGCTCACAAAATCCACAAGAGGCAGCTCACAACTGCCTATAACATTAGCTCTAGGAGATCTGACACCCTTTTCTGGCCTCTGCAGACACACACACACACACACACACACACACACACACACACACAGCACATACTCACACAGATCTACACATATACACACAAATAATGAAGATAAATAATAAAAATAAATAAATACTTAAAGATAGTACCTTATTTAATAGGGGAAAGCTTTGTTTCTTTCCACTCCTTTTTGTGTGGTGGGAGAGAGGGAAAGAGAGATTGGTGTGGGATTCTGGTAGAATGCTTTTAAGTTTCTAGCAAAATACTACCTGTGAGTGTATGCATCTGCTTCCATACTTACCTTAGCTTCAGAAGAATACATACCCATTAAAGCAAAAAGTGTTGGACATTTAGGGCAAGTGGGAAACAGATTTGGTCTTTGTACTCCAGACCAGAGAAAATGGCAAAAATACTGAAACAGGAACTAGCATTTTCTTTTCAGTGAAAGCCTAGAACTCGTTTAAAGATAACTCTTATCTCTTTTAAAAATAACTCTTTTAAAGATTTAGGGGGTTGGTGTGTGTGTGTGTGTGTGTTTGTGTGTGTGTGTGTGTGTATTAGTGTATGCTATATGTGTACAGTGCCCACAGAGGCCAAAAGAGGACATTGGATTCCCTGGAGATGGCATTGCAGGCAGTTATGAGCTATCTAATATGATTGCTAGAGACCAAACCCTGCTCCCCTGTAAGAGCAAGAAGTGCCCCTCGTCTGCTAAGCCATCCCTCCAGATCCCAGAACTCTGAGCTTGATTAGGTCTTCCAACCCTGTTCTAAGATTTTTCTCATCTTTTTTGGTTTTATAAATAAAGAATCAAGCTTTGGAAAGCTGATGGGAGGCCCTTCAAAACTACTGATAACTACTATTCTCACAAAAGATTTCCTTATGACTATTTACACGTGCTTTTTTCCTGAATTTTCTTTTCTATCCAACTGATCTATTTGTCTTTGCTTTGTTAATATCATGCTGCCTTGGTTAGTGAAGCTTTACAAAGAGTAAAGCTAAGCAGCACCAATTGCCAAGTTTGTCTTTTCTTTCAATATTGAGTTGGCTTTTCTGAGTCTTTTGCCTCTCCGAATAAAAGTAGATGGAGTTTCTTAAAAGACTCAAGATGACTTTCTGGTATTTTGATTGTGTGTGGTTGACTCCCTCCAGGTCAATTTGGAAAGAATGGCCATCTATGATAATATTTTATCTGCCTGACTTTCCATATTTTGGCTCCTTAATTCCTTTCACCAGAGTTTGGTAGCTTCCCTCATGCAAATCTTTTGCTCTGTGTTAGATTTACACCTCAGCATTATTTTTAGATTACTAAAGTGAATTATAATATTTTGATTTACATTCCAGCTGTTCACTGCTGGTATGGGAGAAAGTAATTTATCTTGTTTCCTGTACCATTAGTGTTAGAATCACTAACTCTGGAAAGAGGGGTGGCTCTTTTTGTGAATTTGTTGTTTATTTGTTTGAATTTTCTGTATAAAATCGTCAACAAAGAATATAATTTCTTTCTTCCTCAGCCTCTATTTCCTTCTTCTTGGCTCTTTTGAGTGTCTTGAGCTTCCAGAGCATTGTTGAAAAACATCAAGATTAGATATTATGGGGGAAAGAGTCAAATTTGTTTACCATTAATTATACCATACGATGAACTTTTTTGTAGATGTTCATCATCAAGTTGTGAAAGTATCCTCACTTCAATATGTTTAGTTTGCAGATAGTTTTATCATTAACTGATGTTGGATCTTGTCAAATGCTTTGCTAAATTGATACCAATTAGTTTTTATTTAGTCTGGCTGTATAATTATTTCCAATTTCAAATGTTCCTCTAGTGCCTCCTACATGATGTAAATTCTACCTCGGTATCTAGTTTTTTTGTATAAATTGTTGAGATTTTATTTGTTAACTTTCCTTGGTTATTTTTGTACCTATATTTGTAGGAGCTGTTAGTCTTGTGTTTCTTCTTGAAATGTCACCATCTTTGTGACATTAGGTAATCCTAGCCTCACCAACTTTAGAACTATCTTTTCTGCTTCTATTGTCTAGAGATCGATAACATTTTTACTAACATGTTTGGAAGAATTCACTAGTGAAGCCACCTGGCCTCAGTGCCTTTCTGTTTTAAAAATTATCAAGTTTTACATTGATAATGGCTTAGGAAAAACATCTGTTTCTTCCTTAGTGATTTTATCTTTCAAGTAGTAGATCAATTTCATATGGTTATCAAAGTTGTAAGTTGTTTACACTATTCTTTGTCTATGTTTCAGTGAGATACATGGTGATGTCACATATTTCTGTGAGTACATATGAGTCATTTTGTTTTTATTTGCTCTCCTGAGACAAACTTGGTGATGTTCTTTGCAGAGATGGCTTTGGGTTCAGCGATTTTATCTATTACATTTTTGCTTTCAGTTTCAAGGAATTCTGGTCTAGTATTTATTAATATTTTTCTTCTTATCTTAGATTCCATTTGCTCCTCTCTTCTCAATTTCCTATTTATATTGCTGAGTATATTGTCGATTTTAAGTGCCTTTAACTTGCTAACACATGTATTATATATTATCTATTTTACTCCAAGAACAAACTGCCTCCTATTAATTTTAATAGATGTTATTTTAATTTTCAATTTAAAATATTTTATTAAGATTTTTATTAACTCTTTGAGAATGTTAAGATATTTTTAAGATTCTCCTAAAATTTCCTCAGTGCCTTGTGTCACATAAAAATGTATTTAATCCTCAGCATTTTGGGGATTTTTCAAATATTTATGTTACTCAATTCAATTTTAACTGTTGTGGCCTAAGAAGAAATTATGTGCTTCTTAGTCTTTTAAATGATCAAGGTTTATGGCCCAGAATGTATTCTAGCTCAGTGAATGTTCCATGCAATCTTGAAAAGTATATTGTATTGTCAGAAGATGACATTTATACATGTCAATGATTTAGAGTTGATTTATTATATTTATATTATAATATAATACAATATAATATAAATATTATATTATATTTCAGCTATTCCTTTACTGATGTTATGAACACTAGGTATGTTTATGTCTCATAGAAAAATGTTGAAGTCTTCCATTCTAATAGTGGGTCATCTATGTTTCTCTGGTAGTTTCTTAAATTGTAGTCTGGTGTATTTGTTGTTAGTCACAAACACACTAAGCACTGTCCTGTCTTCCTGGAGAATTGACAGCTTTGCTATTTTATAATGTTCTTTATTCTGAGTAATTTCTCTTTGCTCTGAAGTCTAGTTTGCTCCTTATTTCTTTTAAGTAACACAGGACAACAATCAATATCATTTTGTTTTTAATTGATATATATATATATATATATATATATATATATATATATATATATTACATACTAGAGACTTTTTGAGATAGGATTTTTGCTACTATGACCAAGCTGACTCTTACTTTCCTCTGTAAGCCAAGATGGCTTTAAACTAGGGCTCCTTCGGCCTCAAAATGTCTCACAGCTGTGATTACAGGCCAGTGCCACAAAACATGGCTTTGAAGTAGAGCTCTTGAAGGTAGCATATCACTGGGTCTTTTCTGTTACTCTGACAATCTTTCTTGGGTAATTGAATTAGACCATCAATATCCAAAGCAATCAGAGAAGCTATTAGCATAAAGGTTCTGAATTCACAACAGTTGCTATAATAAAATACCTTAGCAAAATGCAACTTAGAGGAGAAAGGGTTTCCATACTGTACGTTCCTCTTCCTCTACAGCAATGGTTCTCAACCTTCCTAATGCTGTGACTCTTTATTATAGTTCTTTATGTTGTGGTGACCCCCAACCATAAAATTACTTTTGTTGCTACTTCATAACTACAATTTTGTTGCTGTTATGAATTGCAATTTAATTATCTGATATGTGGGATGTCTGATATGAGACACCTGTGAAAGGGTTATTTGACCCACAGTTAAGAACCACTGCTCTAAAAAAATATTTAAGACAAATTTGAATTATGAGCTAGTACATTCCCATATTTTTATTCAAATTTAGCATATGTCATGTTGGAAGGTATGAGGCAGCTTAGTGTGTGACAAATAAACTCTGCTTGTTGGGCCTCTTGGAGGGCAGCCATGCTAGGCTCCTGTCTGTAAGCACACCATAGCTTCTAGTAATAGTATCAGGCCTTAGAGCCTCTCCTGAGATGGATCCCAATTTGGACCAGTCACTGGACCTCCTTTCTCTCAGTCTCTTCTCCATTTTTGTACCTGCAGTCAGGGTTTCTGAATGTGGGTTGGCAACCCCATCCCTTCACTAGATGCCCTTTCTACTAGAGGTAGACTCTACAAGTTCCCTCTCCCAACTGTTGGGCATTTCATCTAAGTTCTTTCCTTTTGAGTCCTGGTCTCTGGTACATTCTAGAGGGTTCCTCCCTACTCCCAAAATAGAGACATGTCTTAATGAGATGCAGAGAAAAGAGACTTATTCAGTGTGGTTATATTGCAAAGAAGATCAGGTACAGAGGTCTGATAACCCTGCAGCTGTGATGTGAGAACTAAATTAAAATGGACAGCGAGCAGCATGCATAGCTGAACAGTTCTAGTCCAGGTCTAGTCCTGTCCATTGTTGACACGTCATTATCTACTCTCTAGACTTTCCTGAAAGATGGTCTAATAAGTTGTATGAATTATTTGAAATCTCTTCCTGGGACACTGATTGCTCCTCTAGCTAGAACCAGAGCTTCAGCCTGTTCATCCTCCCCCATGAGAATCCCGGGAGGAGGTCCTACTGAAAATGTGCTTATAATAGTCTGATACCTGAAGGGTAGGACACAAGGGTCGCTTTAGAATATCATTTTTTCTCTAATCCTTTGGTGGCCACTAGTCTCAGATCATGCACAGGGTAACATCATACCTGCCAGGACAGTTACACGAAGACCTGAAAATTTTAATGAGCACATGCTATCCTATTAATGTACAGGAACTACCATAAAGTGAAGAGAAATTTGAGCAAGGGGACAAGAACACAGTTAGGAATAATTTGACCTTTTCTTTAGGTGTCGTCATCCCCACCTATCTCCTTTCCCTGCCCCCAATTTTCCCTTCACAATGGCACCCATTCACTCCTCCATCAACATGGTTGGTTTGGGGTTAGTGAAAAGACAACTCTCTGCCTCTGGCACCCCAGCACACTTCACTTCCTCTCTTGAAACTGGGAAAGGCATGCCTTTGTATTACAGCTGTAGTTAGATGGTTTTGATGTTGCTGTTTGTGTCTTGCTGTTGCTCAAAACAAGTTCCTGGGTTGCAGAAACATCTTAAAGGCTTATTATCTAAAACTACAAAATATAGGAGCCATTTATAAGTACTCGATTTTGTTTTCTTCCAGTCACTCCAATATGCAAGTGCAGTCGCACCTCCCACCCCCGCCTCTGCGCATGCTCTACTCCCTGCTTGTAACATTCTTTCACAAGACAGGCACAAAAGTCAAGCCTTCATTTCATGGACAGGGAACCTCTTCTCTGACCAAACTATTTGATGGAGATGCTGCAATTACTGTTCCTTAAATTGCACTAATGGTTGTCATAGAAACCAACTAGTGTGCTATGGAAAGGGCTTATATGTACATTATCTGTCTCCCCCTGGCTCCTTCTCTGCAGAGACACTAGCTGAAGCCCTCAGAATGTGCCAGATGTGAAGTAGATGACACTGATGCTTGACAGAGTAAACCAATGTTTTTCCTACTATCTGTGCTTCCACAAGGTTGAAATAAAGTCCTGTCAGCTTCCCATTCTCTGGCTTCTAGGTAGAACACCAGGCCTATTTGCTCAGTCTTAATGTAATACTTTGTTATTGGGGTGTGCCGAGTTCCAACTTTGACTGTGGAATCTTGTCTAAATCCTACCATGTGGTATAGAATTTTCTTTCTGGAAGGGTGGAACTCTATTCTAAAGTTATGATGGCCTCTAAAATAGTGTTTTGTTTTGAGACCGTGTCTCATATAGTTCAGGTTGTCTTCAAAAACCACAGTGTAGCTAAGGGTGACCTTGAACTCCCGATCCTACCCCTACCTCTCAAGGGACTGGATTTCCTACCATACACCACTACATCTTTTATTGCCTCTGAAATTGATGACATAGGAAATGTCAATCCCATATCTCAAATCACCATAACAATTATATCAGGGAAAAAACTGAGGTCTCTTCTTAGAATTTTTTCTCATTAATAAAAACATTAAGAATGGACTCAGATGGAAGCCGGAGGACAATAGTATTAGAGTTTAAAGGAAAATCCCAAAGCAGGCCATCCATAAATTACAGTCGTCATTCAGATGAGAACGGAGAGGAGAAGAGAAAGGCATACAGTTGGGTTTCAGGCCTGGAGACCTGTTACATGACGGCAGACATGGTCGGGAAGAAAGCATTAAGGAAAGAGTAGAGAAGCCCAAAGTATCAGGGAGAGCTTAGGTTCTACCAAGTAACCAAAACAAGGAAACAAACAAACAAACCAAAAAACAATGAGGAGAAGTTGGAGCTTTCTGAGTAAGGACTCAGCAAGGCAGGCAGATGTAACAGGACCTCATGGTTGTTGGGCTTGTAGGAACTGGGTTGAAGGCAAAAATTCTGAAGACAAAAAAACTGTGTCTCACTAAAGGAAAAAGTATTCTGCCTATCTCTTTAGCATGGCGTAGTATAACTCCTATGGTGGTTGCTTGGTCAGGTGATTGACATGCCTAATGGGACTACAAGCTGGGCAAGTACTTTATTCCCAGCTTTGTATTTTATAGTTTAATATTTACCTGGATGGCTGAGCTATAAGCATATGTGTAGAACACTGCAAAAGAAAAAGGCTTCTGTAATCAATGATTTTCAAAGAATATATATATATATATATATATATATATATATATCAACAGAAATTTATCAAGCTAAATGAAACATTTATAGCTAATTCTAGAATGCTATTTAGATTATACCAAAGTAACTTTGTAGAAGACATTTTGCTCCTAATAGCAGGCAAAAGTATTTATTTAAACATCTAAATGAAAGTAACTGTCAGGAGAAATGGAGAGAAATGGTTATCATAATTATAAAAATCTATATGTTAACATTCCTAATCTGTAAAAATTATTAGATTATTAATTACTAAATTTCACCTAAGCTTCAAAGATTATTTTAAAACATCCTGTTTCTGAATTTTAATATCTGTGAGAATGTATCATATAGAGAATATCCATAGTAAGTAAGCAAGCATAGATCTAAGTAAAAAATATAAATAATGTGGGGGTTGATTCAAAGGGAATAAGAGTATTATGATCATTTTGTCATTAACCAAATTTTAAAACAATAGATATTTTAGAAATATTCTGATAAGATTTGATAGTTTTGAGTCTACAAAAGGGGAAGTGAAAAAAGCCACCAAAGAACTGATAATATACCTAACAATAAACCTTGAAAAGTTTGACAGCTCCATAGGGTGATGTCAGTTTCTACCATGCCCATTTTTGGCTTGCTGCCTAGTGAGTTCTAGATCCCATATAGCCAATAACACATGAAATTTCAATGAAGAAATATTTATGGAATATAGAGTAAGTTTTAAAATACTGTCATGCAATGGTCATTGGCAATGACATAAATCAGTCAGTCTGTATTATGTATCTTTCTGTTACAGTTAAAAAAAAAAAAAAAAACACCATGACAAAGGCAGCACAAGACAGAACCTCTTTCAGGTCATGGTTTCAAAGGGATAAGGGTCTTTCATGGTGGGGAGTCATGGCAACAAGTGACAGGCATAGCAATAGAAAACTAAGAATTAACATCTTGAACCATGAGCTGGAAGCAGAATGAGCAAACTAGAAACAGGCTAGGAGTTTTACTCTCAAAGGCTACCCCCAGTGACATACTTCCTCTAGCAAGGCTGAACATCCATACCTCCCCAAACAGTGCCCAATGTTCAAGGTCCCAAGACTATGGCGGGGGGTGGGGTTCTCACTCAAAATACCACAGTGTTCTATGGTTCTAACAATAATGGTCACAGCCTAGAGGCATCTGAGGAGAACGCCTCCTTTGAGGAATTGCCTAGGACAGATTAGCCTGTGGACATGTCTATGGAGGATTGTCTTGATTATGAATTGATTCATGAGGTCCCAGCACCATCCCTGAGCATGTTGTGCTGAACTGTATAAGGAAGTTGGCTAAGGATGAGCCTGTGAGCAATCCAGCTAGGAACCACCCTTCATGTTTCCTCCTGTATATCCTTAGCTATAAATGACTTCCCTGGGAAGAGGTCATATTGCATGGATTAGTCAATAGTCCTTCCTCAGACATCCTAATTTAAGTTTCTACCCTGCCTTCTCTCACTGATGAACTGTGACCCAGAAGTACAAGTTGAAATTAACTCTGGTATCCCCTAAGTTGCTTCAGGTCAATGTTTTAGCACAGCTGCAGAAGGGGAACTAGAACGAGGTATAAACATTACATTATTTGCTAGTCACCAACTTACATTCCTTTGCCAGCACTCAGCTGTAAACTCAGAAGCAATCACAGAACAAGCTAATGTGGAGAATGTGCACTGCCTTAGCAGAAATACACTGAGCATATTTACACATTTTTTTCAGCCAAGGCAAACTAAAGTACAGGCCATACAAGAGATTAAAGGGGCTGTTTTAATATGTGTTTACCTGAGATTTTCAAATAAAATAAACTGAGGCTCACAGGTTAAGAAAACATTATAAATAAAATAAAGGTTTAATAATCTGTTACAGAAAACCATAACTGTCTTGTGGGAACTACTACATTGCTTATTTCTTACACAAACCACAAGTTAAACAGATACTATTGAAGATGTAGCCACACTGAAGTATCTAGAAACTTTATGAATTTTCTTATATTTTATTAGCTGCAAGTATTCTCTTACTATCCTGCTCCATAAAAATACTAAATTAATATTCATTAAAGGAAAGCTAAGCTGCAGATTATTAATCAAAGACAAATTTGCTATTACAAAAACTAATTACATTGCTTTCATTTCTGCTTTTTTTGGGAGGGGCTATATAGTCTAAGGGCATCTTTCTTCCAGTGGTTATGTAAAACTGCAAATGAATGCGGGAATTTATTTAAAATAATCATTATAGTGAGGACAGCTATCTTAAGCCTAAAATCTGAAAATATCCAGAAAATGGCTTCTTCAATTTTCATTTAAAATTTTATCTTATTAGAGAACTTCAAAAATATTGTGCTACTTAACCCAGGGCTCTTAGGTCCAGAGACACTTTTCAAGACATGAAAGAAGAGCTGTACCCATGAAATATCAACAATGTGGTTTCTTACACATGATCTATATAATGACATCATTGGCTAGCATGTCAATATGGATGAGAGAAATCTCACAAGGGCCTACAACTAGGTAAAGAGCTACAGGTAATCATAAGAGATGGAGAATCAGTCTTCTCCAGAGACCAGCCTTCTGATAGATTATCTTAAGTAGTCAACCCAAAACACATCTACAAATGAACAGTAAATGAACTCAGTAAGTGGAGTGTAGGAGTAAAGGGTAGGGCATGTGGGGATGTGTACGTGTATCTATGTTTATGTGGTCTCTCACTTCTTCTTTCTTGTCTCAGTCCCTTCAGTCACATCCTTGACTAGGTCCTTTGCATTACTGATATTAAGATCTTCTGTGATGATCTCCAACTACTGTAGCATCATAACTGAATAAGAGGTCATGATTTGGGAGAGATCTGGGTGTGGATACAGGAGGAGTTTGATGTGGAAGGGGACTGGACGTGATGTAAATATAGTATTCATGTATGAAATTCTCAAAAAGGCGGAAAAAATAAAAATTATACTTGCTAATAAGTTCAGGGGCTAAGTCAGGAGATAAAGAATGAAACTGTAGTGGCTTAATGGCTACATGTCCACAATTAAAAACTCTTTCCATTGGAAGCATAAAAAAAAATTATTGGTCATCCACCAAATCCAACTGATGCTAAACATTTACTTACTTTATCAAACTGTCGTAGCTTGGTGACTGGTCTTGCAAATTAAAAGAGGTGCTGAGAGAATGTTGGGCTTGCACTCAATTTCAAACTTTAAATTATTTGTTTGATCTCTCCTCCTCCCTCTCTTCCTCTTTCTTTCTTTTTTTCTTTCTTTCTTTCTTATTCCTTTTCTCTTTCTCTCTCTCTCTTTCGCTCCCCCCCCACACACACACATGCCTATGTATGTAAGCCAACTGATCTTTCTTAAGTGCTGTCTGCCTTAATCTATTTTTGAGAACTCACCAAGTATAACTTGCCAGCAAGCCCAAGAGGTTTACCTGTCTCCACCTCCCTCTTCTGAGATTGCAAGTGCATGGCACACTTCTAGCTTCTGGAACACAGCATCAGAACTTTGTGTCTTCATGTCAAGCAACTGAACTTGTTTTTTTAATAATAAGCTAGTATTAAATGGAAAGCCAACTGATTGTTCACCTATTAAGATTATTTTTTGAAAGTAAGGTTTGCCTTTGGTTAAATACTGTTGGTACTGCCCAAGTTATATCCAACAATACATCAGAGCTCCTTTTGTACAGAGGTTGGCAAGCACAGTGAATAGAAGCAACACCTTCTTAGGTTTATACTCAGTGTGTGGTGGTGGGAGACACAAAGTCGTGCTGTCTGTGCAGAGTGCTATGAAGACTAATGAATGAGGCCGAGGAATGAGGGGGGAAAGTTATTATAGACAGGGTGCTGGGCAAGACCACAGAAGTAACTTAGGAAACACTGTTCCTAGCAAGGGGACCAGTAATCCAAAGGAACTAGACAGGGACATAACTGAGGTGCACGAGATGTAAAAAGGAGTGTGATACCAGAGGAAAGGGCAAAGGAGAAAGCGATAGCAGATGAAGTGAGAAAAAATAGTGATGAACTTCAGGAGGTATGTAACAGCAAAGTAAACATATTGGACTTCTATTCTTAAGACACTGTCATGTATGTCATGGAAAGAATTAATGTAAAGTCTATGGGGCATCTAACACAAAACTGGGGTCACTTCTTTAAAAGGGCATGGTTGTACTGGCTAATTTTGTGTGTCAACTTGACACAAGCTGGATCCATTTTCTCAAATAGTGATCAAGGGTAGGAGGGCCTTGTGTGAGCATTTGTGGCCTTTTTCTAAATTATCCATCATTCCCAGTTTAAAAAAAAAAAAGAACTTATATTTTTGGTCCCCTCGCCCCCTTCCACATGCCAAAGAAACAACTAGATGGACTCAAGACTCATTTAAGCCTCCTCTGGTCTTGCCAAAATCATCACGCTTCACGCCATCTGTTGCCTGATAAGGCTATGCCAATGTCCCCAACTGGTGGAGAAGATCTTTGGCCTCAGCTAACATTTTCCATTGACATTCTGCCCAGCTTGTAATGAGCCCTAATGTAGGATGAACAGCTTTCCAAGCCATAAAAAAAGTCCACATCAGCAAGGTATTTGTGGACCAGGATGCAAGGCTTCCTCCATACTGACCTCGCCACTTTTTGCATCTAGTACTACCGCTAGCAGTTTAAAACTTGCTCCAATTAGGTGTGAGTGCCCACAAAGAACAATTATTGTGATCTGTTCTTCCTGGCCTGGCTGCAGAGAACTCCTGCCACTTTAGCCTGCTATGAAGTCATAAGTGGCCCACCTTTGACTGTGAGGTATGCCCTCCTTGCCTTTGCCTGTCCAGTAGCAGAGGCATTACAATATCCAGCACCTGTAGGTGGATGACCCATGCAAGTACACCACTCTCTTTAGGGAGCTTGGTGCTAGCCACTTAAAAGTAATTCTAATGGTGAAGGCTTGTTCAAATACTAGAGACTATTGCTTGGCAAGGATAATGAGATACAAAGATATAAGATAAAAAGTACAGACTGCAATAGAGCATAGCAATGTCATACTAACCTATAATGTGTGTATTCCAATTTTTTTAATGTGTTCATATATGTATATAACTATGTACCTGTGTGATGACCAGAGAGCAGTCTTGACTGTCATTCCTCAGAAGGAAGCAATCTACCTTACTTTTGAGGATGGGATCTCTCACTGACCTGGTACCCACAAAACAGGCTAGCTTTCTGTCCAGTAAGCCCCAAAGATACTTCTGTCTCTGCCTCCCTAGCACTAGGATCGTAAGTACGTGCCATCATGCCTGGACCTTTTTTTTTTTTTTAAATGTAGCCTCTGGGAATCAAAGACTTGTCCTTGTGCTTGGATAGCAAGAACTGTACCAACTGAGCTATTTCATCAGCCCTACATTCAAAGTTTTGAGCCCCAACCATCTAAGACTATCTAGGATCAGCTTAACAAATAATTGTATACTGACTAAGCAGAGTCAAATAGCCAAGATTTCCCTTGTCTTCACTGGCACATGTAATGAACTGAGAGATGTCAGAGTTAATCAAGAAGAAAACATATGATCAAAAGATTATTATTAATAATGACCTTTATTTGAATGTCACTACAACATATTTTCATATGTACGTGTGTGAGAATGGGGACAGGAAATGCCCTTCATAGCATCAGATTTCCCCCAAAATGGCACAAACTATTACCGTAATGGAAAACATAATCAAGTCAGGAAAATTACCAGGAGGTCTGACAGGTCCATGAAGCAACATAAAATAGTCTCTGGGAAAAGATTCCCAAGCTCCAATGGGGGTTTTATAACCCTAAAGTTTATCTTAGTAAGGCTAGTAGATGTTGGGTACAATGTTTTAGAATATTTAAAGCAGATAGGTTATGGGTTCCTAAAACTGAGTTTAATCTGACTTAGCTTTTTGGTTGACTTAATAAGCAATAATTAAATATGACTTTGACCTAATAATACATTAGTGGTACTCTTAAGATATAAGCAGTATAAAGTCAATATATGGGAGACATTTTTGAATTATGTAAAACCTTCATTAGAAGCAAACTCATGGGTTGCTAGAGGAAGACAGCAAAACTTTTGTTGGATCAAACTGGCACGGTAGAGAGAGTGAAGTCCCACACGTCCACCCGAGTGTTTGTGGCCCCTGAGAGAGGAGGGACACACAGGAAGGTGACTGTGCGTGCCCTCACAGGCCTCCGAGCTAGTCAGGCTAGTCAGGCTGTGAGAAGCCTCTGCGGAGACACAGCCCAGGGGTGGAGGAGGGGGCTGTGGTTCCACAGAGACATGCCTCAGCTGGCTCAGTGGGGTTCCCAGGCTCTGGGCATGGCAGACACCACTGGATGCCGTGGAAGAGCTGGGAATGAAGTAGGACTGCAGGCTGGATCGAGTCTGGGCTGAAGGGGGGCTGGAGGGGAAGGAGCATGGCTGGCATCTCCGCCAGGACCGGATTGGTGGGTTGTGCATCTGCTAGCTGTACTGGCTTGGGTGAATGACTGCTGTAGCTAGGAAAATTGAGACGGCTTCAGCAGGAGGCTAGGTGCGGCTCTTTAGGTGAAGGCTGGTTCCATTGTTTCCCACAGCAGATAAAGAGAGACAGTCCAGGGTTTCAGAGTTTATCATAGTGGAGAGTGGCGTGGGTAAGACTATACCCCTCGCGCCCTCAGGGGAGGGCAAGGTTGAAATAGTAACTGGGAAGGGGAGTGGCTAAGCCTCTAGGAGTCTCATTAACATGGGGAGGTCTTGAGACTATGTGGCCACACCTCTACCTGTGGCAGAGGCTTAGGGGGATGACCACTCCTCTACCTGAGAAGGGGCTTGAGGGACGTTTCTTTTTTATGTGACCAAATGTCACAGACCTATGGAGAGATATAGGCACATGTCAGGAGCTGTTTCTAGGAGCCTGGCAAATACCTGCCGTTGCTCCTTATAGGGCTTTTACCCCTTGTTGGGCCCACGGGGTTCAAACCTTTGCTCTACCAGAAAACAGACTGCCTTCCACGGCCCCACAAACTCTGATCCCAGAAACAAGAAAAGAATGGCAGATAGTATGAAATGGATAGAAGACAACCTGCCTCCAGAAAGATGTGGGGAGCATCCTCTACCTCTGGAGAAAAAGCAGCCCCATTATCTGTCTTAGAGTCCTACATCAATGCCAAACAGAAGCCAACCACCACAAAGAAAACTTTTTCCAAAAGTTGACGGCTAACTCATGGAAACTGTTTGCCATAAAGGGGACATATATAAACATTGAAAATCCCCAAATCTGAGAATTTCGTACAGTAATAAGGAGGCTAAAGCTGAGCGAGCATGGCTACTCTATCTACCATGATCCTAGACTTGGTATCAAGCAAGAGGAGTATGCTTCTCAGAAGAGTCATCCCAGGGTTCAGACATGCAGGATTGTTAATGACCTAATGAAAGCAAAGGAGGAACATCTACAAAAGCACTCTGCTGTTCTACTATCTGCACTTAGATACTTGCGGTGTACTAGAGGCATGGATAAGAGCACAAAATCACAAAGTCAGCTTAGGTCCTCACTGGAATAAGTCCATCCTCTATATCAACAGTCTGGCATATAAAAAGGCCTGACTATGTTTGGATGTGGACATAGTTAACCTCTGTACGACATTGTGCTGGTTTGAATAAGCATGGCTCAGGGAGTGGCACTATTAATGGTGGCCATATTTGTGTAGGTGTGGCCTTGTTGGTATAGGTGTGGCTTTGTTGGTATAGGTGTGGCCTTGTTGGTATAGGTGTGGCCTTGTTAGAGGAAGTATGTCACTATGAGGGTGGGCAATGAGACCCTTCTCTTAACCACATGAAGCTAGTCTTTTCCTAGGAGCCTTCAGATGAAGATGTAGAACTCTTAGCTCTTCTTGTACCATGCCTGCCTGGACGCTGCCATGCTCCCGCCTTGATGATAATGAACTCTAAACCTGAAAGCCAACTCCAATTAAATGTTGTCTATATAAGAGTTGCCTTGGTCATGGTGGCTTTTCATAGCAGTAAAACCCTAATTAAGACAGAAGTTGGTGATAGTTTGAACATGTTTGGCCCAGGGAGTAGAACTATTAGGAGGAGTGGCCTTGTAGGAGTAGATGTGGCCTTGTTGGAGGTGTTACTGTGGAGGTGCACAATGAGACCACAAGGGAACATGACTATGATTAATATAATTCAGGAAGTAACAGAAAAGATGGAACATGGACAAATACATGGGACACTTCTGTAGAAAAATGCAAAATAATAAAGTAAAACTACTACAAATATTCATACATGTGAAATCAGTGATGAAGATGTCTTGGCAATAGAGTTTACACCAGTAAACATATACTAAATTTACATATACTAAATTTGCCAGTATATAAGAAAAATGCCATGGTCACTGTGCAAGATATCATAGAAACTTTTGAAGGATTCTGTATTTCCTCAACACTATTTTTTGAAAGGATTTTTGATGAGTTTACAAGCCAACTTATTAGAGGCAATAAAAGAATTGATGAATTATAAAACAAATCTGTTTGAGTTATTTTGTTAATATTTAAACAGATTTAATATAAAACCGATTTATACCAGGAAAAAAAAATCCACCTTCCAAGGGGGGCTCTTGAATAATATATGTTTTAATACACATTGAATGAAATCTGAAAGAAAAAATCAAATGAAACCAAAAATTATTTGAAGGACAATAATTATGAACTTTCTAAAATTAATTAAATATATCAAAAGAAAGATCCTAGATGTGCAGAGAAAGACAAACAGAATAAGTAGCAAAATAACATAGCTACTGAAAATAAATATTATTGTAAGATTTTCAAAATAAAGGATAAAATTAAGCATATAACAGAAACAGGAACAAAGTATAACACCGGAAAACTATGGAACTCAGAAAATAGTGGAGAATCATGTTATAGTAATAAAGAGGGAAACCCAGAACTTGTCTCATCAAATATGTCCCTCAAAAGTGCAGCTAAAACATAAAACTGTTCTAGTCAAGTAATGAAGATTTTTTTGCCCAGAATATCTGCTTCACACAAAATGTTGAAGAGCATTCCTCAGTATGAAGAAACAAAGGTCCAAGGACAGTGTCTTAGAAATGCTCGTCATTTTGTCTTAAACAATGGAGTAAATAGCTGAACACAAAAATACACATATGCAAATTAAAGGAAAATGACTGATAGCTGATAATATTTGTATATGACTTATTTGAGTTAATATAAATAGATTTTAAATTGTTATTTAACAATTAATACATTAACAATTAATAAAAGAATAAGTATATACCAGTGTTCTATTTGATTTTTGTTGTAACAAACATGACCAAAGCAACCTGAAGAACAAACTTATAGACCTACCTATATCAGTTAGCCATCCAGAAGATACTCCATTAGCATGCTCACGTGCCAATCTGATAGAGGCAATTCCTCAACTAGGTTCTCTCTTCCCATATGTGTCAAGTTGACAAAGATTAGTAATCACTGCCAAAAACTAATTAATAAATTTAAGATGGTCATTTTTGCTAAAAGCACAAATAGTTGTTAAAAAAATAACAGCGCAGCATTTTAAATTTTCAAATGGGTCCTTAAAAAGTCAAATGACAAATGTGGACATATGAACTTTAGTAAATCTCCTTAAAAATTATGAAAGACACAGTTTTTAAAAGTGTAATTTCTAAGTACAAACTAAATGTAACTTGTCACTATGTTCATGCTCTCTTTGAAGATACTGTGTGTATTAGTTCACTTTATCTTCCTAAGAGTTTTGATTCGGGAGCTGTTACAGATGCTAGATACACACACACACATAAAAATGACACATGGAACATTTTTCACATTCTCAAGCAACATTACTACTAAGAAATGGCCAATGATTCTCACTAATGGTTCCAGACTGCATAAACCAGGTTCAAAAATACTACCCTGCCATCATGACAAAGGATGTTAAAATAAACCTGATGCAAACCCATATTAAAAGTGCAAGTTAAGAAGTGATCATCCTAGGAGCTTGCATACCATAATAGGAAAAAGAAAATGTTCAACTAACAGAAAGTATTTATATTTAACATCAATTCAGCTACGAATACATTAGGAAATAATAGGATGTTACAGAAAAATAAAAAATTATAGCTAAATGCATAATGTATATTATTTAGTGAAAGAGAATTTAAAAGGACAGTGTAACATTGGCAAAAATCTAGAATCAAAAATGCCAAAACAATGACTGTTTTATATGTATTTCTATTCCTTTGGTATCAGTTTAAAAGGAAAAACTTGTAAAACTGAAGGAAATATGTGTGAATATTTTTAATCTGGTTAAATGATTGTTGTTCTTTAGGAAAACAGATAAAAATTAAAAACTCTAATTTTCTATTTGCCTAAGTAAAAATTTAAAATATCTGAATGTGAAATTACTAAAGTTAAATTTAATTTAAACTGGAAAAATTAAATTATTTCCATTACATATTATTCAAAATGCTATCATTCTCACTATGTTGCTTAAAATACTTAAAATATTTCTCATCAATGTTGCTGGGATACTTTAATAATGGAATCATTATGGATATGTGTATTAGAATATTTCTGCTATAATAAATTAATCAGGAAAGGAAACAACAGATTTCAGCCAAGTGATAGTAGAGAAACTGAACAAAGATACAAAAGAGATGAATAAATGGAAAATTTATAAGCATATTAAGATCAGTAGTAATCACAACTATCCTTACTAGTTAGATGAACCCCGTGTTACTACTGCTGAGTTAAAGATGCTCTATTTAGGAAACCTGTGTAGGGTGTGGTGTGATCATGAAGGTCTATGCGGTAGCAAGGACAGGATGGTATAGGCCCCTTCTGGACACTCCATTATGAACACTGCTCCTCATTCCCAGTGTTAGTTCTCTACTTCAAAGACCCAGTTGCCCTGATCTAGACAAATTTAAATTTTTCTACTAGATTTCTATTCGTATTCCATGCTCTTCTACATTTTTTTCTCTATTCAAAAGCCAGGATATGTTACCCTTACTCTCAGAACTATCAAGGAATCTCAAATGGCATCTTCAAATGAAATATAAGTTATAAGGGATGAAAAGATAGCTTATAAAATGCTCTTGACTCAGGCCTGAAGATCTTGGTTGTACTCTCCGGGACCTTTATAAAAAGTCAGATATGGTGGGCTGCTGTAATCCCAGCAGTAGGCCTATGAAGACAGGAGGAGCCCTGGGCCTTGTTTTCCAGCCAGTTTCAGTCCGTGGTGAGCTCAAACACTGTCTCAAAAATAATTGGTGTGCAAACACCACGTTTGTCCTTAAAGATGCACGTATATGCATGCAAGCCATACACATGTGCACATATATGTATACATCACATGCACATATATAAGCTATCATATTACTAGTCTTGTTTCCTTACTCAGATATATTAAAACCTGGAAACATAGTTTAGGGAAATGGAAGTTATTTATTTATCCATTATTTCTGTGTCTAGCATAAATTTGATAGAATCAATGGCTTTCGCTATGGTTTTCACAGTTATCTGATGAGCACAATTTGCCTCAAACAGTGGGACTCACTAAATATTCGCAGACTATGTACTGTTTTAGTAAGTTGAGTGAATGGGAAAACATATTAGGAGGCCTCGAGAAGAAACAACTGAAAGCACATTCCATTTTACTTCATAAAAGTTTTATACCAAATCTACTTAAACATCCTTCTAAGGCTGCAGCTCCCGTGTAAAAGCTAGGTTTTGATTTTCCTCCAACCATCAAGGGTCTACATTTATCTTATTTAATTCTATCCATAACTTGTCATGTTCATGAGCCAAGTCTTAGAGGCAAGGTTAATATCAGGCCACTACAAGGTACATGAGATATACAGAAATTCTGCACTGGATAAGAGCACAGAGCAATCAAAGCAACAGCTCATCTATGAAGTTTACTTAGAATTTAGGAAGAAACAAGCACACTTAGACTGACTCATTAGAAGTTGTTTCTTCTCTAACACATGAAGAAAAAACGACCTGAAGGATTTGTGTGCCAAGGATTCACATGAGTGAAAAGTAAGCAGAAGGAGCCACTGTCAACAGAGGCAGAAGGACAAAGTTCAGGGTCTCTCTGGGTCACAGTGTGAGTTTAAGGCTAACTTGGGCAGTTAGTGAGATCCTGTCTTACAGTAGAAAGTGAGAAGAAAGCTGTTGATATAGCTCAGTGGTAGAACATTTACCTACTACACAGAAATCCCTAAACTCAATCCCTGTACCTCATACCAAGTAAAGGTAGTCAAATATGTTATATGTGTACTGTAGTTCATAATTCATTCTTAATAAGAAATGCCATCTGACCAATGATAGAACATAAGTGACTTCTGAGGACACTGTGTTTAGTGAAAGGAGCTATTTGCACAAGGACCAACTGTGTAGTTTATTTCTGTGAGATATCTGGTGTGGTCCACAGGAACAAAGAACACTGGTGGCTGTTTTGCTGAGGGAGAGAGAAAAGAGAGAAATGTTTAAAAGGTGTAGAGATCAGTTTTGCAATATGAAAAGCCTTCTGTGGATTAGTTCATCAATACTGGATATTATTAATACAGTTGAACTATAAACTTATGAATGACTAATGAGTTACATTTTCTTGTTTATTTTTTACTAAGATTAAATCATTTTTTAAAAATTAGATTTGTTTTTAATTCAAGTAAATATTCTTCTAAGTAGATGAAGAAAGTAAACAAATTACTGAGAACCAAAGTAGAACGATCTCAAGTATAAAACTAAGATATTTAATACCTTGATCAAGAAATAAATACAAAGAGTATTGAAACAGTTCTCGATCAGAAAGCTCATATTATGGGATGCTCTGATCAGAACATGGCATTTTCTTTTGAACTGTCAGCAGCTTTGATTACCCACAGGACATCTACCCAAAATAGGGACAAGAGTTCAGCCTTTAACTTCCAGCCATGGAGGTAGAGAGAGGCTCATGAGGCCATGCCCATCTCTAAGGATTTATAGGCAGTTCATGATTGTTGGGGAGATTTTCTTCAGTGATGTAGCTGCTCATAAGTTGCCCATGTAAATAACCCTTATCCAAGTTCCTGTAAGTAACTCTAATTAAACTCATTGGCTCACCAAACTAGACTTGAGTGGAACTATTTCTTTGATTTGTTGTTGGCACCTGATCTGGGGTGTAGAGATATTTGTTTTATTCGTCACCACTAGAAGTTCATGCAACAGCCTACAACCTTTGAAAATCAGCTTTTGGAGTGGGAAAGACACCTCAATGGTTATCAGGACTTATTGCTGTTACAAAGAACCTGAGTTCAGTTCCCAGCACCCATATGATTGAATATAACCAGCTTAATATCAGCTCCAAGGGATCTTATACACTTTTTCTGGCCTCCATGGGCTCCTACACACACGTGGTACACACAAGTTCACATGGACAAATTACAAGTACAAATATGTAAAAATAAATAAATCTTTAAATGTCAGCAGATAACTAAATAATTTTAAAAGCTTAAAAGCCAGGACCTCTCTAAGAAGCATGTACTAATCTGACCCTTTCAGTAGGTAGGAAACAACTCTGTTATGAGCTGACACATCTTAGTTCTCCCATGAGAATTTGTGGGGCAAGTGGAACCATGTCACCAGACAGAAACTTGGTAAGGTCGAATGGATTCAGAAACCCTAGTACTCTTGTATCTGAGGACAGTAGTTTCATCTACTCTAGACCAGATTACTGTCCTGGAACACATGACTATGATACCCCTTGGAGAAGACTGTGATAATCAGCCACATGGGGCACCAGAAGCTCCTCCACATGCAGATGAGGAATCCCTAACATCTCAGACAAAGCCAATAGAAAACATCTGTGTTTAGACCCCAACCCACCCTAAAATGTATATATGACTCTGTCCACAAGGAATAAAACACAGACAAGTTATTTTATCAAGGATCATCTGAGAGTATTCGTCTTATAGAGCATTAACACTTTGGGGAAAAGAAATCTCCCCCAAAGCTTTCCAGCTGGAAGCTGCTTGTGCCCACCACAGTCACTTCTTGCTTGGTGGTCCTGAACTTGGCTCCTAGCCACTCGCCATGCTCCACCCTCAGAGTAGCAACCCTATCCCAAGCACCATAGAACTCCGGAGCAGCTGAGGCTCACCTCAATCTGACTTCCCCTCCCCTTCAGAGAGCTCAACTCTTTGGACTCTCTGGCCAGGCCAGAGCCCCACAGATCTCTGCATATAGCATCCGAGTACATAGATCTGCAAGACTTTATTATATTAAGTCTTTCTTTGAATCAGTAGGAAACTTATACAAACATTTGAAAGAAACCTCCACACAGTGGGGATTTCCTCCCAGACCCTGGATTAGGCCCAAACCACACCCAAACACCTGTTTTCACTGAGAGAGCCTTTAATAAGCAAAGTTCTGACTCAGACAGAAAAACTGCAGCAAATGATTCAGCAGGTGTAGTTTTGAAGAAGGAGGAGGAGGAGGGGGAGGGGGAGGGGAAGGGAGAGGGAAAGAGAGAGGGAGAGGAAGAGGTGGGGAAGTCTGTGTGTTAGAATGAGCTAGGATGCAGTGGCATATTTTGATTGGGCATGTTAATTAGGTGACCCAAAGGGGACTTATTGCTGGACTTCAATACTTTGATAACTGGAATTTAGTAGTCAGCCTCAGGATGTGGAAGTGGTCAAGAAAGGAAATAGACCTTGGGGGCTAGCTTTAGGAATGTAATCTAATGTTTTTTAGCAAGGCGGAAGGAGTAGGAGAAAAGGGCACGATCTGCCAGAGCCATGTTTGCCAGGCCCAGGCTGGCTAGAACTTCTACAATATGCTATGTGGCTTCTTTTGGTTGTTTTTTAATATACACTTTATCTATTTTGATTAGTTTTTGCTATTATCTTTGGTTCAAAATTTTTGGTATGTGACAATCATTATCAAAATCAATTTAAATGTTTAAATTAATGTGAAAATTTTTTAAACCAATTCTACCTGTGAGTTTGTTTAATTAAGTATAATGTACTAAGAATTTGGTTAAACATTTTTTTAAATATGGTATTTGGAAGTTATACACACAGAATTGAAAGTGGCCGTTATTCAAATGTTTTTTTTTTTCCAGGCCATAAGTGAGTCCTTCATTCCCAACTGAAATGACAACTCACTATTAAGTTAAAGTTATATGAATACACAATGGTATATAAAACATGTGCTCTTTCTCAGAACAGTCTTGTTTTTTATCTTGAAAATCCAAATGAGGATTGGAGTGTGGTTTATTAGTAATGTGCTTGCCTGGCCAGCACAAAACTCTAGGTTCTATCCTCAGTATAAAAATGAGAGGGCAGTGGAGGGAGAGGAGGAGGAGAAAGAGAAGGACTAGAGTGAGAGGGGGGAGCCCATTGAAGGAAGAAGAATGAACAGGGGAAGGAGAAGAGAAGGACAGGCGAACTGTGGGTTGACCTGGTGTGCTAGTGCAGTCTGGAATGTTTTACAATTATGATCCTATTAGTGAAAGGCAAATACTCTACATCACAGATGTACTTCCCAGCTCACATTCCGTTAAGGTTCTGTGGGAAAGTGATTGGTCGATAGGTTATTTGAAGAAAAGCAGTCAGGTCTTGGTACCATGACCGCCAAAGTCTGGAGATGCTTGGATTCTTTGATAAAACTTTGTTTCCATAGATCGTGTACACTTGCTTTACCATGAAAGGTCATCTCCAAACTGCCCACAATACTTAGTAATGTCAGTCCTAGAGCTGCTATACTATACTATGTAAGAGAGAAAGGATAAAGGGGCATATATCCTGAATATTTTTTCATCTATTGTTTATTAAACCCACAGAGTCAGAATCCACAGACATGGTAGGCTTACTCTACGACTTAAAAAAATAAAACAATAATAACCAGACTCTCTTTTCATAAAGACTTCTGCTTTCCTTCTAGCAAAATCTTGAGAGTGCACTAAAAATAATCCAGTCCACCAGTTTTAGATTAAGACCATCAAAAGGAACACTGCTGAGAATTACTGTAAATGTGTGTGTAATGATTGTTCTAGGAGGTTCCAGTGTACCAGTAAATTACCATGGACAGAATTTGAGATGCTACAGCTAAATGAAAAAACTAAATCACTTTTAAATGTAGAAACACGAGGGGGGGGGGACAAAAGGACACAGCAAATTAAGAAAATTGTTTGGGTGACTTATAAGTAAATTTTCAAACAGTCCAAGGCCCCAGGGGTCACATGACTCTATTTTCCTTCCCTGGTTCCCAAGGCCTTTATGGAACCATCCAGAATAGTTCTTAAAGTGTGTGTATTTCCTGAGTCTTGGCATTTCAGGAGTGAGAAGGCACAATGGAAATGTTTCCGGCCCTAGTTGCAAATAACGTTTAACAGGGCTTAATCACAGCCATGAGAGTCACTCTTCAAACAAAACCTATCACTTACCAGTGACGTCTATGGCCACCGGGTGTTTGTTTCAGTTGTGACTTCGTACATGAAATATGACTAATATGCAATGCTCAAAATAAATTTATATCTCTGCCATCCCCAGTTCCCACCAGCTCCTTCCCACACACACTTGTTTTAAATGAATCGAAATGAACCAAAAACAATCCAGATGGCTAAGTGCCATCATGAGGATAGTAGTCACTTTAAGGCAAAACAAATATCCTAGCTCCTCCCCCTAGCCCTCTCAAGAGTGTCCCCACCCTTCCCATTTTACAGAGCTGTCCTCCTGGAGATTACTGGATAGAGAACACTGAAAGACAACAAACACTGCACCAAAGGCTACCTACATGCATGTGTGTATTTGAGTACACACCTATGGCACCCGGCAGAGAAGGACCTCACAGCTTAGTAGCTGCTGTGTGAAATGAACAGCCAACAAATCCCAACTCAGCCTCTTACTCTTCACACCTGAATGTAGCCCTAGGTAGCTCTCAGCCTAAACGATGTGAATTCCATCATCTAGTAAACTGTTATTGCAGACAGAATTGAGGAGATGGGAGGAGAATATTAAATTAATAATTAAGCAGTCAGCAATTAAGTAAATCAGTGAGGGAAGCATCTCAAGAATATACTTCCTCTATTATTTCCAGGAAATAATGTGAAGTGGAGAGACTAGAGAGTACAAAAGCCAAGCCTGGAGAGATGCCTCACTGTTCTGAGCATGTGCCTAGCACAGGACCCAGTTTGTTTTCCCACATCCATGTGGGTCTCCTCACAATAGCCTATAACTCTAGGTCAAGGAGATCAAATGTCCTCTTCTGGCTTCCACAGGTATATGCGCGTGCACGCGCATGCACGCACACACAGACACACAGACACACACACACACAGAAAGAGAGAGAGAGAGAGAGAGAGAGAGAGAGAGTCACACACACTTAAAAATATCCTTTTATATAAATTTTACTAGATTTCTTATTTGTTTGTTTGTTTATTGAGACAGGTTTGCTCTGTGTAGCCCTGGTTATCTTAGACCTTGTTCTGTAGTCGAGGCTGTCCTAGAACTCAGAGATCCACCTGCCAGACTTGAATACACCTCTGAGGAACATTAAGCAAGCATACTCAGATTTCTGTAAAACCAATTTCTGAAATGCCTTTAATCTCACAAAATCGAATCCTTCTGCCTTTCTCCCTCATTTTTGGTAATGGTGAGTTGCTTGTCTCTTTGAGTACTCTACAGTCCTCAGTCCTCATCCAAATGAAATCACATACATTTTTCTTTTGTAAAATGGCTCATTTCACTTAGCCAACATTTCACGTTTCATCCGTGTTATAACATGAATTAATATCTCTTTAAGTGTGAGGCTGGATAATATTCAATTATATGCATTTAAAACAAAATTTGTTCATCTGCCAATATACATTTGGTTGGCTTCTACGTTTTGGCTATTGTGGGTAACACTATTGGGAACTAAATATATAAACAGTTGTTTCAAGACCCTGCCTTCAATTACTGTGTATATAGAAGAAATGGAATTGCTGGATCCTATGATGTTATTTTCCATAGTAGTTGCGCCATTTTACATTCCAACTAACAGTTTCCAAATATCTGTGTGTATTCTCTACACCCTCTCTAATGCTTGTTATTTTCTGGTTTTCATTTTGTCTTTTGTTTTGACAATAGCTTTCCTAATGCATGTGAAGCGCTATCTCATTGGGATTCAATTTGTTTTCTTAAGGTAAAATTGCCAGAAAGCTATCTGTTCCTTTAGAAGCCATTTAAGAGAACAGAGGAGTGTTAAAAAAGAATGGTAGATGTACAAGTGATTTATGAAGAACCTTTTCTCATCGGGTAACCACCTTGACCTCGGTAAGACCACAGAAACAAGATCTGTGCTCTCCCAAGTTCCTGATGCTCACTTAGCCCAGGGTCTCAGACATTAAGACTAACTTTATAATGCAATGGTATGAGCTGTAAAACCTGGCTGGTGTTACTCATCCCTGTTGAACTTCAGCTGACACAAGAGGTAGCAACAAATAAGACTGCTAAATGGCGTCATCCACTTAAAGCAACAGTTGACATTCCAACTTCTCCCTCTATCCCCTCTAAGCATTCTGCATTTGATAAAACTGAAAACACATTTGGCCCAGAGCAACACCTCCCCACTCATCTTTAAAACATGTGTGTCCCCAGAGAACGATTCCATATGTTTCTGATTCATTTACAATTAATTCATCAAAACGTTATTTTGATGTCCGAGAAGCTTTATTAAGGCTCTCTCATGAGTCTTTTTTCTTAGAAACAGGAAATCATGCTTTGCCAAATGCCAAACTCAAAACACACGGAAGGAGTTTGAGCTGAGTTTGAAGCACTGAGACCTTGGCATCTGAGCAAACACCAAACTTGGACAAGAACAGCGCTTCATCTTTACATTCAAGCCAAGCCTGGATTTAAGAGATGATTAATCACTGCTCTTGAGATGCTGGGCATGTCAGGAGCCTCTCTTGTAGGTATATGAGATCTCAGGTGAGCTGCAAAACAGTACTAAGATGGGAGTGAAAAAATAGCCTTTTGAGTTTGTTCTAGCAAGACAATGAGTTAGTTTCCAGGAATACCTGTAGTAGACAGCACATTCACAGAGAACCTTTGGGTAGTCTTCCAATTAGTTTTTCTTGTTTTTTTCTAAGTTATTTCAAACAAGAAGGCTTAGTATTGAGTGCTTCTGGGCAACAGGGTCCTGTTTAGACCACCTCTCCCTACCACATACCATCTGCTTTCTTACTGGGGTCAAGGTCATTCTTCTTCTGTGCAACATTAGTACTTTACACATGACTCAACCCTCTCCTCTTCCCCTGGAGCTCTTTCACATTGCTATCACATGTCAATTCTACCCATCTGCTCCACTCTGACCAAACAGGCTCCCATGACCCCATGTCTCAGCTGATGTATCTTACACATTCAGACATCAAATCTTACTTTCTACCATCTGATATCACTCTGTCTTTCTGAATCTCACTGGCCTTCCACCTGCTTACATCTGGATTCCTCCTTTAAAACTGTATGTAAATCTCCATCTTTCCATAGGTCTAGACTACTCAGTCAGTGTCTGTGGTCATTCATCATATCCTACTATTAAGACCTCTTTTACTGCAACATTGTATACATTAAAAGTTAATGACCCTGAATTAATTTATCCTTAATATCCTTAAAATATTTTAATGCTGTGGATGGGGATATAGCTCAGTGGGTAGAATGTCTGCCTTGTGCACATGAGGTCCTGGGTTCAATCCTCAGCACTGCAAATAAATACATAACAAACATACCTCCATTATTGCTAGCATTTTGTGTGCCAAGAAGGACAATAGTAGGTAAAGGTTACTTAATACAAAATTGTGTTTTAGAATCTCAAATTAGATAAGAGCTCCATAAAGGCTTTTTTCTATAACTACACACATAATTTTAGTCTTCTAATTCAAAAAGTTGTAAATATAATTCCAGAATAATTCTAGTAAGATGAAAGTTAGCAAAATCATATTTTTAATCTATTTAATATAAATAGATGGATTAAATAATAAGTCTCTTAAAGTAAAGTCTATCATGAATACCTCCAGGTTGCCTGAATATCAATTATCAATATCAGGGAAAAAGGGGGAACAAAAATTAAAATACTATTTCTTGTTTTATCAGAAGAAATGATGATATAGGGATAAACAGAATTTTGAGGGAAAGTGGTCACATGAAGCAGGATTTTAAGAAAGAAAATATCTAAAGAGAAAGAAAACAAAAGAAATTATGAAATTGTGATCATTTTTTGTGACTGTGCAAAACTACCTGTTAAAATCAGATTAAAAGGGAATGACTTATTTTGGTTCATACTTTGAGAGGTATCGCTCTAGACTCACTGTGGTGCTATGGAGTTGCGAAGTGATAGTATACATTGTGGTGGAGTCTGTATCAGGAAGCTAAGCTGTTCATCTCATGGTAGCCACAAAACAAAATAGGAGGGTCCTGGCCCAAAATTTACTCTTCAGAGACATGTCCCTACTAGTTCACTTTCTCCAACCTGCTAACAGCTTGTTCAGCTGTGATGGACTAATGGACTATCTACATTATGAATCAGTGTCTCATGACATAATCACCTAGCAACCAGCTGGCAAGTTCTAACATGTGGGCCTTCAGGAAAATGTTTAGATTCCAACTGTAACAGACACTGTTGGCAGGGAATGATGTGGGTAGGATTTATTGTAAACTAAGATTATCATAAGGACATGGGAGAAAGTTAGAATAGAGATTGGATATGGTTTTATTCCTTCTGACTCAGTATGGAAATGGATGAATGTCTGCCTACTACTAAGAAGAAAATAAGTGAAACTACGCTGAGAACTTGTCATGCCAGAAGGATCCATAAAGACAGATGACACTATCAAAAATGCCAAAACATCTGAACAATTTCACTAACATCAGATGAAGGAGATAAATTTCAGAGGGTCTTTTGCCATCTGTATGGTGCCAGTTACAAGAGCGAAACCCACCTGTAATCCTTCTTTCCTGGTTGATTGGAGCAAGGAGGAGCCTAATGATTTGGAATCAGAAGAGATAGTCCAACCTGAAGTTTTCAGAAAGAAAACATCCACACAGCAGGAGG